>JAPVLO010000045.1:19552500-20266316 GCA_027257055.1 Cephalopachus bancanus | reverse complement strand
CAGGCCGAGCCACCGAACCCGGCTGACAAAAACTTTCAACAACCTAAACTTAGATGGACCATACCTCAACAAAATAAAGGCCATATAAAGAAATAACAGCTAATCTCATACTGAATGGGGAAAAGCTGAAAACCTTTCTTCTAAGAACTGGAGCAAGACAAGAATGCTCACTTTGACTCCTCCTATTCAGCATAGTACTGGAAGCATTAGCCAGAGGAATCAGGCAAGAAAAAGAAATATAGGGCATCTAAATTGTAAAAGAGAAAGTCAAATTGTCTCCTTTTACAGAAGACATTATCTTATTTCTAGAAAAAAACAAAAGACTCCCCCCAAAAAACTCTTAGATCTGATAAATAAATATGGCAAAGTTGCAGAATACAAAACTAATATACAAACGTTAGTAGTGATCCTGTAAACCAATGATGAACTAGCGGAGAGAATAATAAAATAGAAAATGACATTTACAATAACTATAAAGAATATAAAAATCATAGAAATAAATTTAACCATGGAGGTGAAAGAGCTCTACAAGAAAACCTACAAAAACACGTATGAAAAAATTGAGGAGGACACAAATAAATAGAAAAGATCCCATGCTCATGGATCAGGAAAAATAATATTATTTAAAATGACCCTACAACTCAAAGCATTTTACAGATTCAATGCAATTCCTATCAAAATACCACAATTTTTTTTACAGAAATAGAAAAATAAAATTCCAAATTTTACAGAACCTCCCCCAAAAGAGCCCAAATAGCCAAAACAATCCTGAACAAAAAGTACAAAGCTGGTGGCATCACATTACTTGACCTTATAATATATTACAAGGCTTTGGTAACCAAACAGCATGGTTTGGGTATAAAAACAGACATACACCAATGGAACAGAATAGAAAACACAGAAATAAATCCACATATTTACAGCCAATTGCTTTTTGACAAAGTCACCAAGGACATACATTGAGGAAAGGATACCCTATTCAACAAATGGTGTTAAGAAAATTGGATATTCATATGTAGAAAAGTAAATGTAGTCCCCGATTTCTCACCCTATAAAAAACTAAACTTAAGATAGACTAAGTACGTAAGTGTATAACCTGAAGCAATGCGTCTACTAGAAGAAAACATAAAGGAAATACTTCAGCACATTGGTCTAAACATATATTTTGTGATTAAGACCTCAAAAGCATAGGCAACAGACACAAACATATAAAAATGGAACTGTAATAAACAGAAAAACTTATGCACAGAAAAAAAAATCAACACAGTGAAAAAGATACCAGTTGAATTAGAGAAAATATTTGCAAACTATTTATCCAGCAAAGGGCAAATATTCTGATTATACAAACAATTCATCCAATTAAGAGTAAAGAAAAAAATTCTACTAAAAATGGGCAAAGGACATAAATAGACATTTCTCAAAATAAGAAATAAATGACCAACATGTATATGAAAAATATCCAACATCACTAATCATAAGGGAAATGCATATCAAAACCCCAGTGAGCTATAATCTTACCCTTGTAAGAATAGATAGTATTAAAAGGGAAAAAATTGCAAATGCTGATGAAGATGTAGAGAAAATGGAACTTTTTTACACGTTTGGTGGAAATATAAACTAGTAAAGTTACTTTAGAAAACAGTATGGACATTTCTTGCAAAAAACTAAAAATAAAACTACTATATGCTCCAGCAATTCCACTACTGGGTATTTATCCAAAGAAAAGGAAATCAGTATATTAAAAGGATACCTGCACCTTTGTGCTTATTACAGCACTATTCATAAGAACAGAGGTATGGAATAAACCTTATTGTCCATCAATAGTTGAATGGATAAAGAAATTGTTTGATACATATACAATGGAATACTATTGACCATAAAAAATATAATCATGTCATTTTACATGGATGGACCTGGAGGTCATCATGCTAAATGAAATAAACCAAGCACAGAAAGATAAATATGTGGAAACCAAATATATTGATCTTAATGAAGTAGGAAATGAAATAACAGCACAGCTGGGAAAGGTGTGTGGGTGGTGGGCAAAGGAGGAAGAAAGACTGGTTAATGGGTACAAACGTATAGTTTTGATAAAAAGAATAAGGTCTAGTGTTTGATAGCAGAATAGATTGGCTATAACTAGCAACAATATATGATAGATTTCAAAACAGCTAGACCAGAGGGCTTAATACGTTACTGAGAAACAGAAATAATGAGTACTCATGGAGATGAATACTCTAAATAATCTGTCTTGATCATTACACACATGCATGTAACAAAATATCACATGTACCCTATAACTATGTATGAATATTATGTAGCGACAAAAGAATTTATCTGGCAGCGCTTATAGAAGGGAATTCAAAAAGGGAAAAATAGCAATGACAATTAAGAAGGTGTTGTAGTAATTCAGACGTAAGGTCTTAAAAGAATAATCCAAAAGGCCACATCCAAAACCAAGGAAGAGCAGTGATTGTGAAGAATACTTAAAGGAAATTTTTATTGGTCTTCCTAACTCTCTGACTTGATGAAAGAAAATAAGAAATAAGTCATTGTGACTTTACGTTTTAATCTATGAGGCAAGTCATCACATAGGACCTAGCAATGCCTACAGTCTGCATTTGTCAAGTTCTAAAGCAGAAAATCTCCACCTTATGGGATCTCTGAAATTAAATGCAAACCTCTAAAAAGGAAAAAAAAAAGTTTGGGGAAACCATAGGTCAAGAAATGGCGTCTATTTATTATCGGTAACATTTGCAAGAAATGGAGTAGAAAATAGCATCTGTGAAAAGAAAACTGAACTGAATCCCTAGGTGTTTGGGGGAGAAAGAACAGGGGCCAAAGTAACCTATGCTTGAGAGAAGAAGCTTGAAGTCTAATCAATAGAGTATTTTAAGTGGGTTTCCCAACAACCAATGAGCAGATAGAGGACATCAATTTAGGCAGGTGGGCATTACTTCTGACATGCAAGTCTGTCACCTGACCCTGAATTCCTAGAGAATATGAGTTGGCTGATACTATCATCCCATTATATATCTGGTAAAGTGACATCTGTGGAACTGTATTACAAACCTTTGATTTATAGTGTTAGTTCTATATAAATCTTTTAATTTTATAATGAAAAAATCTATACTCTTAAATTAAATGTGACTGTCAGTAAATGCCTTAGAATTCAAAGATAAAGTGTGATCTTTACACTTAATAAACTTAAAATCTAGTTATATTCATTTATTCATTGAATTAAAGTAAAATGCATTGCCACATTTAAAAATCTTGTCTTGAAAAATGATACCTAAATATTGAAAATGGGTTAAATAGTGACTTCTAAGTGAATGTACTCATTTTAAATTAATTTTAAATGTCTATACTTGTCTTATTGATATACTATTTACATATTGTGTCAATATCTTATGTTATTAATGTATAATTATATAGACTTCAGCTATACTAATTGAAATACAAATGGGGTTCTGTTTTTTTATTTCTTATTCTAAACGATAGCTATTTTTCTCTATAGTCCTTTTTTTTTTAAGAAAAATGTGGCAGTTGTGTGCCCTCTAGCGACCACACAGTATATCTTTACATCTTCTCATAAATATCAGTGATTTTCCAAAATGCATTTCACGTGAGACATATTACTTAACTAACACTACATTTAAAATATTTCATTAATTCTTACTTTGTCTTAATTATGGTACTTCAAATTAAATTTCAATTTCTTAGTATAGAGGAAACATATCCTATATTTGTTTTTTTAGAGAATATTTCATTTCAAACCACAGAAAATTATGGTCCAGCTAATATGTACCAAAAAGAGAACAGAGAACATCTGGCTTAGTAAGATGCTGTATTAGTCAAGGCTTCACAGAAAAACAGAACTAAAAGAATACACTCACACATATATGTATATGTGTGTGGTCTGTATAGACACACGTGCATACATATAGAGGGAAGAAGGGGAGAGAAATTGAGATTTATTTTTAAAAATCAGCTCACACAATTGTGGAACTGTCAAGTCTAAAGTTTATAGATTTATAGGCAGGCCAACAGATTGGAAAATCATGTAAGAATGCAAAATCTGCAGAATAGGCCAGAAGGCTGGGAACTTAGGCAATATTTCTATATTACAGCCATAATTCAGAACTCCACCTTTATTGGAAAACCTCATTCATTGCTCATAAGGTTTTTGACTGATTGGATCAGACCCACACCATGATGGAAAATAATATACTTTGCTTGCAGTCTACTGATTGTAAATGTTAATTTTATTCATACCTATCTTCTCAGTAACATCTATATTAGTGTTTCACCAATTAGGCACTATACCTAGCTACGTTGACACATAAAATAAGTTATCAAACTTGCCTAGGACAGTTTTAAGTGTTTTAATTAATTCATTTTTTTTGGTACTCATCAATAAGGCAAGTGCTCTTATTAACCCATTCAAAGGAAACTGATGCACACATTTGTAAAGTGATTTGGTAAAATAACAAGGGTCACAGCTACCATGTGAACGAGTTGGAATTGAACCAGAATCTCTGTTTTAACTCCTAAATATTGATGTCTCAAAAAATTGATAATCCAATTTTATGAAATATTTAAGACATACATAAAAAGACAACAGAGTGCAATGAGCATCGTTGTCAGACTTGTCAAATTTTGCCATTTGACTTCACTTGTGCCATCATTATTCAAAAAATAAATCATATAAGACAGAGTTTAGGGCAATTATATTGTTTTCCTTAATTGTGCAGCTCACTCTCCATCTTCAAAAGTAGTTGCTACTTCAATTTTGAAAATTATTACTAAATGGGTTTCAAGCATTTCATACATAGAATTGTATATATAAAAATAGTATATATAATAATTTGTCTAGTTCTTAGCTTTTAAAAATGGTACAATAAGATGTGTAACTTACATTTTATTATGTCAGCAACTAAGTTTCTAATATTTATCTATGTTGATACATGAGATTCTAGCTCTTTTAACTATTTTTAGTATTTCACTGCTTAAATAGCCACAATTTCCATTCTCCTGCTAATTGGCATTTGAGTTATATGAAGTTATTCACTTTTGCAAATATACTGCAATTGATATTTTGTGTGCATGTGTCTCCTGTGCACATGTGTGAGAGTTTGTCAAAAAAGTATACTAAGAATTAAAAATTGGCAGAGTGGAGATAGGCCCTAAGGTGGGCCCCCAAAACTTTCCTCTTCGTGATGTCCACACTTTTGTGTGAATTTTTCCTAATTCTAGTTAGAGAGAGACAGGTAAGAAAAGAAGATGGTCAGGGATACAAGACCTGTCTTTGAAGATAAAGGAAAAGGATCTTAAGACAAGGAATATGGGTAGCGTCTAGAAGCTGAGACTATAGATTAATTTCATAGTTGTTACAGCTATCTAGCCAATGTTTCCTTTTATCAAATGCATTTCACGTGTCAGATATATTAATATTTTATCTCTAGTAAATACCCTAGTACTCCCCATTTTGTCTGATATCAACATAGCAATCGTGGTTATAAATTACCTGGTGTATCTTTTTCACCCCTTTTTTTTCCCTCTTTAAATAGACTTTATTATTCAGAGTACTTGTAAGTTCACAACAAAATTGAGCAGAAAGTTCTGAGTTCCCATACATCCCATACCTTCTTTACACAGCTTCCCCCACCATCAATATTCCACATCAGAATTGTACATTTGTTACAATTAATGAGCCTACATTGACACATCATTATCACTCTAAGTCTATAGTGTACATTAGGGTTATTTTTGGTGTTGTACATAGGTTTTGAGAGATGTATAATGACATATATCCATTATAATAATATCACACTGTATGGTTTCATTGTCCTAAAAATTCTCTATGTTTTTTTTGTTTATCCCTCCCTTCCCCCAAACCATGGCAACCACTGATCTTTTTACTGTCTCCATAGTTTTATTTTTTCCACAATGGCATATAGTTGGAATCATATAAATTGAAGTCTTTTCAGACTGTCTTCTTTCACTTAGTAATATGAATTTAAGTTTTCTCCATTTCCTTCTATGGCTCGACAGTTTATTTATTTTTAGCACTAAGTAAAATACCATTGTTTCTGAATGTACCACAGCTTATCCATTTTATCTACTAAAAGGTATCTTGGCTACTTCTAAGTTTTGGCAATTATGAATAAAGCTGCTGTAAACATCCATATGCAGGTTTTTGCGTGGATATGAATTTTTATCTCGTCTGGGTAAATTCCAAAGAATCCAATTGCTGGATCTTAGAGTGCATTTAGTTTTGTAAGAAATTGTCAAACGGTCTTCTAAAGTAGATGTGCCATTTTGCATTTCCACCAGCAATGAATGATTGTTTTTGTCATTCTATATCTTTGCCACCATTGGATGTTGCCAATTTTCCAGACTTTTGGCTATTCTACTAGGTGTGTGGTGGTATCTCATTTTAATTTTCATTTCTTTATGACATATGAAGTGGAACATCTTTTCATATGCTGATTTCCATCTGTATATCTTCTTTGTTGACGCATCTGTTAAGGCCTTTGGCTCATTTTTAAATTGGGTTGCTTGTTTTCTTGTTTCTAAGTTTTAAGAGCTATTTTAATATTTTGAATAATAGTTCTTTATGGGATGTGTCTTTCACAAATATTTTCTCCCAACTTTGTGACTTATCTTCTTATTCTCTTGACATTGTCTATCACAGAGCAGAAGTTTTTAATTTTAATTAAATTCAATTTATCAATAGTTTCTTTCATGAATTGTACCTTTTGTCTTGTCATTTGTAAGTATTCTATGTTCTTATATTCTGGTAGTCTCTTATAGCATCACAAAGCTGGATTTTATTTTTCAATTCAAACAGCCAATCTCTTTTTTGAAGAGAAATAATCATTCACATCTATTGTATTTCCTAATATAGTTAATTTATTTTTATAATATTTTAATGTTTCTTTTTTCCTTTCTAGTCTGCTATTAGATTAACAAAATTGTACTTATTTTTTATTTCTTATGTTCCCTTATTAAGTTCCTATTTTATTTCTCTGTACTTATGTCTCTGTTTCTTTCGTTGTTTTTCAGGGACATAGTTTAGCATAAGGGTTCAGCATGTAGACTGTAGAATCATATTACCTAGCTTGAATTGTAGCACTAGCAATTAGTTCTCAACTGTGGGACCCTGGATAATAATTAAAATAGATACTTTCCACATATATTTTCAGAAACAATTAAGCAGGTAAATTTTAAAAATTATTTAGCACAGAAGTTGGCACTATATAATGTAACATATTACTTTCTTGTTCACTTTGAAAATTATTTAGTATATCTTTCAGATGCTATCATTAGAATTTTAGCACATGTACTTGACTAAGAAAAGTCTAAAGTTAATCACTTTCTCTACTTTCCTTCTAAACAAAGCATTGGCACAAATCATTCTTCCTATCTTACTAGTTGTTTTTGTCACTAGTTCGGTTCTATATTTTTACGTTTTCCTAAATTACAAATTAATTGCTACTTCTTGCAGCAAATGCTTATTTAAATTTACTCAGTTTTTAAAATCAGCATCTGTTTTTATAATTACTTCTTGCATATCGTTTCCAGCTGGGTTCAACTTTTTTCTTGAAGTACATTAAATAGTATTTAGTTTCTTAAAAGATCTTGTTTTATATAAATTTTCTAGTCCCAGTTTATCTGAGAAGGTCTTAATTTTGCCCTCACTCTTAACAATAATCTGTCAAATTAGAATTCTAGATACTTCTAATTATATATATTACATATGTCATTTTACACACATATTTATACGTAATTAATATTAACATACTTTCTAAGGGCATATACTTCAAGTTCTCACCTATTTTTTTTAATTATTTTTAGCTTTATTTTCCATTTTCTTCTCTATGATTCTGTCCTGATTTCTGAGTATTTTTCTTAATTTTATACTCCATCCCTCTATTTCTTCTATATATGTTTTGAATTATAAGACTTCAGTTATCATTCTAGAAATTGTATTTATTTTCAAATTAGCCTGTTTTTTATTGTCATTATCTACTGCCTTTATTCCTAATTTTGTTTTGTTAATCATTGTCTAATGGTTGGATTAACATTATCTGCTCTGTGATAGTTCTATTTTTATCTCTTGGTTCTGATCCCCAGCCAAGATAGAGATTAAATATACTGGCCAGTAACTTAAAACATGTCGTTTGAAGTTCAAAACTCGCCTCAAAGTATTTTTTTTTTTTTTTTTGAGTTGGAGTCTCACTCTGTCGCCCAGACTGGAGTGCAGTGGCTGCTCCCAGCCACCGCAGCCTCGACCTGCCGGGCTCCAGTGATCCTTCCACCTCAGCCTTCCGAGTAGCCGGAATTACAGGTATGCACTACCACGCCCGGCTGATTTTTTGATTTACTGTAGAGATGAGGTCTTGCTGCCCAGGCGGGTCTTGAACCCGCGGGCTCAGGCAATCCACTCACCTCAGCCTCCCAAAGGCGCGGGATTACAGGCTGAGCCACCGAGCCCGGCTGCTCAAAGTATTTTTTACCAATTTGTTTACACTGGTTTATTGAAAATGTATAGATGAATGATTTGCGTCTATTTCACCTAGTTACTCAACCTCATTTTATCTCCAAGACCAGTGGAGCATAAAAGACTCATCCAGCAGACTTATGCTTGTCTCTGCTGAATCATGATTTCTCACATACATCTTGGTGATAGATAAAATCTGTTTTATGTAACTAAGAAGGGTCTGGAGGTTATGCCTAGAAATCTCTATTCTTTCTGTCATTTGTGCTTTCTGTCTCCTGTTGCATTATATCCTTTTCCTTACTAAAGGTTTATATGAGTGTATCCTGTGGAGTCTTGGGAGTATTTTCAATTTTCTGACTCTGTGTCATTGCAGCAATGGTACCTTGAGCAGGATACTTAAAGTGGCCATTGATTCTATAATTAAATAATGGATAAGGCTTTGTTTGAGAGAAAATGGGTTATGAAGAACCTTTGATGCCCAGGCTAGCATACATTTAAATGGTGCTTTGACCATTGCCAGCAGTAAAAACATATCCACTCAGAGGTGGGCAGATCTGGAGCTAAGGGAAATAGCTAAATGGATTAAAAAAAGAAACTCAGACAGAAGGGAAGTCAGCCAAGTATTTTGTGCTTTGGCTGCATTTGGCTGCTTTGGCAAAAATGAGAGTAACTACGAAAAAGTAAGAGGCCGCTGGTCTGCCAAGTTGCCACCACCGATCCTGTTTGTAACAGGAAGGGACATGATAAAGCAGGCAGTAGTACAGATGTTTCTTTTGACCAGAATATGATCCTGCCTAATCGATAGTCACTTAAAAAACTAAATAAACTGGCTTTGGGGGTGAGGATTGAGTGGGGTGAAGATTAAGAGATACCCGAAACCTGGAACCCAGGAACATTCAAGGAGTTCAGACAGTGCATCCTCTGAAGAAATATGGACACACAAATCTGTTGAACCAGATGAAGGCAAGGTTATGTAAAAATCTTGATATGGGAAATAGTCCAACTCCACCCTTCCATGATAAATTGAATATTCCTAGGATACTGAAATGTTGAAAATGTAGGCACCTTCAGATTGATTATATAATGATAACGTTTGCTCCAAGTTTAGGCCTTTTACTCAAGGAATGATTGATATGATTAATAGTGGTTCAAATTTTGGAGGTTTTTTGTGTGACTCTCCTGGGTTAGGAGGGTGAAAACGTGAGAAAGTCTGTTGCAGACCTATTGACTCAAGTCCTCCCAGTGGATTAAATAATGGGAAAACATTAAAAATATTCAAAAACCAGGGAACATTAAGAATAAAAGGGATAAAAGAAATTTGGAGACAATTAAACATGGTGGAATTGTTCAGGCGGCTAATTAAGAATACCATTAATAGGAGGTGATAGGGCCGGACCCAGTGGCTCACACCTATAATCCCAGCATCTTGGGAGGCCAACGCAGAAGGATCACTTGAACCTAAGAGTTTGAGTTTGAGACCAGCCTAGACAACATAGTGAGACTCCCATCTCTACAAAAAATACAAAAACTGAGTCTAAGTGGTAGTGTGCACCTGTGGTCCCAGCTACTCTGAAGACTGAGGCAAAAGGTTCCCCTAAGCCCAGGAATTAGAGGCTGTGGTGAGCTGTGATCATGTTACCTCAGTCCCACTTGGGCATCAGAGTGAGACCCTGGCTCAAAAGAGGTGATCAAGTGACTACTAAATCTTAACAAACTGCTATAGAGAATATATGATCCATCTGCTCTAACTAGTCAAGCTGTAAAATGATCAAGTTAGATTTATCCAATTTCCTAGGGGTGATAAACTCTTTAAAGTCTTAGAGTGAAGCACAAAAAAAGATCTTCAATAACAGTACTAATTAAAACAACGTGAGTTAAAGAAGATATGCCAGGTTGGTCTCGGAGTGGAGGAGGTATTGTCCCAGCAGGGCACCTGAAACCATTTGCACTGATGCAAGTGACATGAATGTGATAAAGAAATTTTATTGAAATTGTTCTACACTGGCTATAGTGTACTGCCATACCTAAATCTGCTAATAAAATTGCAAAGACAATGTAATAACGTTATGGGGATGTGTTTAATTGTCGATGGCTTAAAATAGAAATAAGACTCAAAGTAGAAATTTATGAACAAAAGTGATTTATGATTGTGTCATCTCTACCAGGATGTATTGTTGGAATGTCTGTAATATCTTGAATGGTATCTAGAATGGTAAGAAAGGGAGGGGAGGCTGCAGAAAACTCTTTCTTTACTTGAACACTTAGAGAAAAGGATGTTGTAAAAATCTGCTCTTTTTCCTGTTTTAATTGGGTCTACTAGATGGAAACCTTTATAATGATCTTACCCACTCTGTTGATTAATTATAATAACAGCTTCTCTGGGGAATCATTAGTACACTTCTGATTTGATTAAGTATATGTTAAACACATGCATATTAACATTCACAAAATGTCAGTTTAAAATAAGTCAGTATGTTCTACAGAAAAGTTGGCGAATGTGGAAGGTTAACTGTAGACTATGGAAGACTGAATAAAATGTTGTCTCCAACGTCGTTAGCCTTACTTGAGAGGGTGTTAACAATGCAAGCTTGCAACAAGCTAAGGAGGATTGGTACTCTGTGATTGACTTATCTAATGGCTTTTTTTATTATTTCGATGATGGGAGAAAATCAAAGTCAATGTGCATTCATGTAGGACTCAGAATTCAATATGTTTTACTGAGCATCTACAAGGATATCTAAATCCTTCTGCTTACTACCACAACCACTTGAGAAGAAACTTCAATTTGATTCCATTACAATTTATTATTATATATTATACTGAAGACATAATGTTGATCTCAATCTAATCAATTTAAGGCAATTAGAAATGCTGTTTAATGATGTCACTATCAGGGACTGGCTTATTAACCAGAAGAAATACAGGACCAAGAACTCATAGTAACATTTCATAGGAATTACTTGGGCCTGAGATGTTATTAGCAGTATTCCTCTCCCAGGTCAAAAATTAAAGCAAAAATGAATTGGTTTGCTTTGTTTCATACAATCATGAACAACATCTGTAAATTTTTATTAGCCTACATTCACAAAGTTACTGGGAAAAAAAAGCTGAATTTGAATGGGACCATTTAAACCTCAACAATGTTCAAATTATGTTAGAAATGTCAGCAACTCTTCCCACACTCACTGAAGCCTTTGCTGAAAGCCCATTACTGCCTTGCTGTGGTAACCGTTGGGATTTGGGACTAGAAATTTTCCTGATGCAATTCCTTGTTATATTCTTTTTGGAAAGCAATTGTCAGTTTGTTGCTGTGCTTTAGTTAAGCCTGCTTCTATTACGCAAGGAGATAAAATTATTTTGAGATCTGAAATACCCAGCATGGCTTGGACTGTGTAAAAGTAATGCTCTAACAAAAATTCAACAGTTCCTCATCAAAGGAAATGTTGTATTCAAGTGTATAAGACAGGGGGAACACCAGAATACATTAAAAGATGGTTTCTTTGTCTTTGGAATCTACATTAGACCCCCTTGAGATTTATGTTACTTCATAGCTGAGGGGCCCCTATCTATGTTCGGTTCACAGAGAAAGCCAAGCAAGCATGGTTTACAGATGGTAGTTTAGGAATGGAAAAGCAACATTCAGCATGAAAGGATTGAGACAGGTCTTTAGTTGTACTTTAAATGAAACAATTAAAGATAAATCTGCTCAATGGATAGATTGAGAATTGTGTTCCCTAAGTGTGGCAACAGAAGAACTAGATCATAAGAATAATAATACGATATAGATTTGTATCCATTCTTAAGTAATACCCAATGAATTAGAAGTATGATTCAGAAAATAAACCTTAAAAATTGGAAGGTAAGAATTATGTTAGTATGGGGTACTACATTATAAATATTTTATGGGAAGGAAAAATCCAAGTGGGGCAGGTTGAAATCCATTAAAAATAAATAAACAAAACAACACCTTACAAATTCATAAGAAACAGGAACCAGAAATTGCATACACACGTTTGGTCTTTTCAAGGAGCTATTTGGTTACATGAGACAACCAGTCATGGAGGCATTTAAACAATGCAATGATGGGTAATAAAAGACATATCCCACTATCTGAATGAAAAGAAATTCTGGGAGGTAATTGACCTTTCATTGGGAAGTCTCAGACTTCTCTAATGTTTGCCTGTGCTTTGATCCTACTAATATACCATATTATTTAGCTTTATTTAAAGCCTTACGAGTATAAGTTTTGGCATGAATCTTACCAACTGCCTGGCTCTGTGTAATTCATGTAACCATAAAGGCAAATTTTAAAACTTTCTAAAATAATATTTCTATGTTTTGAAAATTAAAATTGTCTACTCTTGTTGTAGTTTAGTCTTCTGAATCCTTTATTATGGTGACTTTTCCTTCATGGGTTATTTACTTTCAGTTGTGCTGCTAATCTTTACTGGAGTAATCTTGTGCAGGTGGGGTAAGGTGTGTGTTTCTCTAGAATAGTTTGTGTTTGTTTTTGCAAGTTGCCTTAGGTATTCCCCTTCAGATGATAACTTTTTTTTAAATTTAACAGTTTGAAGATTTCTATGTCTCATGAGTTTTGCAAATTTAATTAGAGAATGTTTAGGAAAGGTATAGGTATAGGGTATAAAACTTGTCAGAAGTGAGATCAGCAAAAATGACACAGCAGAGAGAAACATTAAAAAACTGGCAAATCTGAATTAACCTTATAAGAACTCTGAAAAATAGTCAAAGCATTACAGAATTAAGTGAATGTTTAACCAGAAGAAAGGCTATTGAAACATGGTAGAAAAGGTTTGGGGTAATTAAATTATCTATACTCCATCTGATTCCCTATGATGTTGCAGTCTTGCAAATGGCAGCCTATGTTCCTAGTGTGGGTACCTGGTTCCAAAAGTAGAAGAGTGGACGTTATTCCCAAGAAATTGTGTTGGCCTGTTTTGAATTATCAGTAGGTACCTAAAAGACTGATGCAAGAAGTTTGCCTTTGTTTCACCTAACTCAACTCCCTTGGGCAGAGAAGTGCCTAAGGAGCTTTTTCCTCAAAAATGCTGAAAGCAAAATGAATAACCTGCTCTACCTGGGGCATAAAATAACACTTGTGGTGAACAATGGTTATGTTAAAAGCTTGGAAGAAAAAGTTGAGAAGTGTGATACTTTGGAGAATAAAGGGTTTGAAAACTTCTACATATACTGGGGTATCTAGAAAGCTATGTGCATGCACAGAACACAACATATGCTCAGGAAAAAAACAAAAAGACTAAAAGAGCATATTCTTTGACCTTTGGCTGATCTTTAAGCTCAGTGCAAAGAGAAAGTAAAATGGCCTAGCCAAATTTTGAAAGAATACCCAACAAAGAAGTGGAGAGGATTCTTTTTTCTTTTTCTTTTGTTAATTGTTTTTTTGTTTTTATCTCTAACCATTTAAGAAAATCTCTGTCAAATCAATAGCTGACCCCTAAGCTAAAGAAATTGCAGTGACCACATATGACAAGGAATACAATCATTACAAAAAAAATAGTTTGCAAAATTCACTAAACAAGCAACTACAACCCTGCAACAAGCATAAAATGACAAATTTTGAACAGGAGAAAATCTGATTTTTTAGAATAGCTGTATAATATTTTAAGAATCTAGTTTTCAACATAGCATTATGAGGCATGCCAAGAGCCAAGAAAGGATGAACCATTCACAGAAAGAGAAAAAGAAAATGGTTCGGGCTCGGTAGCTCAGCCTGTAATCCCAGCACTTTGGGAGGCCGAGGCTAGTGGATTGCCTGAACCCGGAGGTTCGAGACCAGCCCTGGCAATTTGGCGAGATCTCGTCTCTATAATAAATCAAAAATTAGCCACGTGTGGTAGCAGTGCAGGCCTGTAGTTCCAACTACTTGGAAGACTGAGGCGGAAGAATCGCCAGAGCCCAGCAGATCGAGGCTGTGGTGGTGGGGAGCGAGCCACTGCACTCTAGTCTGGGCAACAGAGTGAGACTCCAACTCAAAAAAAAAAAGAAAAAAGAAATTAACACAAAATTTATCTGGAGAAACATAAACATTGGACTACCAAACAAAGACTTTATGTCAAGTATCTTAATTGTGCTCAAACAGCTAAATGAAATTATGGACAAACAGCTAAAAGAAAGTAGAAGAAAAATATCTCAACAAATAGAGAATGTCAATAAAGAAATAGAAAATCTGTCTATCTATATATATTTGTATCTATACAAAGGAACCAAATAGAAATTTTGGAGCTAACTAATTGTAAAATTTATTATAGGAGTTAAAAATTAGACTTGAGCAGACAGAGAAAAGAACCAGTAAACTTGAAGATACCTAAATTAAATCATTCAGACTGAAGTGTCAAAAGATAATAGAATGAAGAAAAATCTACAGATCCTAAGATACTTGGGGGACACCATCAAGCATACAGCAGGTATAATGAGAATCCTATAAAAAGAAAAAAAGAACAGGGGAGAAAGAATATTTGAAAAGACAATGTCTGAAAACATTTCAAATTTGAAGAAATACATGAATCTACACATCTAAGAAGTTCAACAAATTCCCAATAGGATAAACTCAAAGACATCCACATAAAAACACATTATAATCAAACTGTCAAAAGACAGATTAACCTTGAAAGCATCAAGAGAAAAGCAAATTATCACATACAAGTGAAAGGAGAAACAGATAATTCTTAAAAAATAGTAGGAGAGTTCAATAGCACACTTTCAGTAATGGAAAAAACAATTAGATAGAAGATCAAAAAAAGAGGATTTCAACAACACTATACACCAATTATATCTAACAGACATGCAATCCACTCAACAACAGAATAGACATTCTTCCTAAATGCACATGAAACAGTCTACAGGGTAGACCAAATTTTAGTCCACAATACAAGTCTCAAGGAATTTAAAAAGATTGAAATAATGCAAGAATATTCTTCAAACATAATGGAATGAAACTCTAAGTCAATATCAAAAGAAAATTGGGAAATTTACACATATGTGAAAATTAACACTGTTAAAATGCTAGTGGGCTAAAGAAGATATCACAAGGCAAATTTTAAAAAAACGTTCATAGATAAATAAAAACAAAGACACCATAAAAAGTGTTTTGGGATACAGCAAAAGAAATACTGAGAGATTAATTTATAGCTGGAAATTCTTACATTAAAAAAGAACAATTATCTCAAATAGTACCTTAAACTTTAAATTGGAAAAAGAAGAGCAACTTGAACTTAAATCTCACACAGGAAGGGAATAATAAAGATTAAAGCCTAGATAAAAAGAAGTAAAGCATAGAAAAGCAATAAGAAATATTAGTGAAACCAAAACTTGGTTTTATTGAAAAAGTAAAAAAAAAAAAAAACCTGGTAAATCTTTAGCTAGATCAATACATCTTTTAAAATGAAGGAAATTCTGTTATTTGCAACAACATGGATGAATTTGGAGGACATTATGCTAAATGAGATAAGCTGGAACAGAGAAAGACAAATATTGCATGATCTTACTTGTATGTGGAATCTAAAATAGTTAAATTCATAGAGGTAGAGAGTGAATTGTTGGCTACCAGAGGCTGAAGGATGGGGAATGGGGAAAAGTGAGATGCAGTCACAGGGTACAAAGATTCAGATAGGAGGAAAAACAAAGTAATGATCTATGGCACGCAATGGTAGCATATTAACATTATACTAACAGCATTAGTTGATAAAGTAGTGTATATTACAAACTCTCTTTAAGAGTAGATTTTAAGTGTTTCTACCACAAAAAAGAAAAGGATATTAGGTAGTGGCTATGTTAATTAGCTTGATTTAATCATCCCACAATATATACATATATCAAGACATCACAATGTATGCCACAAATATATACAATAAAAAAGAGAGAGAAGACATAAAATTAATATAAGAAATAAAAGTAGATATTACTGACCTTACAAGAAGTCAGTCACAAAGAACCACACATTGTATTGTTCAATATACATTGAATGTCTAGAATAGGCAAATCTATAGAAACAAAATTAGATTATCAGTTGTCTAGGGCTGAGGGAAAAGATGTAGAGGTTTTTTTTGGTGGGAGGAGTGAAATGTTTTAAAATAGATCATGGTTATGGGCAAACATATCTGTGAATATTCTAAAAGTCATCTAATAAAACACTTTAAAAATGTGAACTATATTATGTGATTCATGTCCCCCAAAATGCACTACAAAACAAATCCCTGAACAAAATAAAAAATGATATTTGAATGTTTTATAGTTGTGCACTTTAGAAATTTGGGGATGTACTGGTGTCAATTACATAGAACCTCAGCAAATGAAGAAATAAGAAAGAGAGATTCATCAATCCCAGGGACAACAGGCTTTTATACAAGAAATAGATGTAGTTTTATTTGTAAATAAAGTAAATAAACATGACTCAACTGTGGATTTGGATTCAGAGATAATTATAATGGAAAGGAAAAATGTAGAGATGGGTTATCATAGAAGAGGAAATATAAATAAGTCACAGCCTATTCTTTTGTCATTAATAACGACTAAAATAGAAAAAATAAAGCAGCAAGATTATATGCATATTTTTGAGATCCATGTATGTTAATGCTATCAGTCTGAAAGAGGTAAAATCGTCTGCAGAGCATGAATTAGAGAAAGAAAGGATACAGGGCTCCTATTTTTTATAATAAGCCTTTTATAAGTATTGTATTTTTAGCTATTGTTTTTTCACATATTTTAAGTATGCACATTTAATTTTGATTTAAAAATTAAATTTAAAGAATAATGTAATAGGTCTACTTGTTGTAGTCTAACAAAATCCTGCAATTCGATCTCACTAAAATGCAGGCAAAGGACGTGAATAGAGGAAGGCTATACAAGCAGCCAACAAACATGAAAAACTGCCAACATCACTAATCATCAGAGAAACGAAAATCACTAAAATGAGATGCCATCTCATACCAATATGAATGGTCATTGTTAAAAAGTCAAAAAACAACAGATGGTGAGGCTATACAGAAAAGGAAACACTTGTACACTAGTGATGAGAGGGTAAGCTATTTCAACCCCTGTGGAAAGCAGTGTGAAGATTTCTCAAAGAACTAAAAATAAATTTATTATTTTATCCAGCAATCTCACTACTGGGTGTATGCCCAAAGGAGCATAAATCACCCTACCAAAAAGATACCTGCACTAATGTGTTTATCATAGTACTATTCACAACAGCAAAACCATGGAACCAACCCAGGTGCTTATCAATAGTGGACTAGATGAAGAAAACATGGTACATATACACCATGGACTACTACACAACCATTAAAAAAGTCATGTCATTTGCAGCAGCATGGATGCAACTGGGGCCATCATTTCTAAGCAAATTATCACAGAAACAGAAAGTTTAATACCATATATTCTCACATATGTTTGGGCTCTAAACACTGGGCACAAGAATAGGAACAGAAACTGGGGACTACCAAAGTAGAGAACAAGGGTGTGTGAATAAGGATTGAAAAGGCACCCATCAGGTGCCATGCTCACCACGGGGCAAGTGGGGGGTATGAGATGGGAAAAAGGCTCAGAAGACCAAACATTGCCATCATGCAATGTAACTACGGAACAAATCTTTACTTGTACAGCTTGAATCTAAAATAAAATATATATTTTTAAATGTTTAAATAAAGCACAAAAAAAGCTTATCACAGCTAAGGAAATAGTTCCCCTTGTCTTCCTGATCATTTTCATTATTCTCTGATGGTAATACACCAAATATATTTCTTAGTAAAAGAAAATTATCCCCTAGTAGTTAGACACTGCCTCTGACTTCACAGTTGGCACCATGAAATATAAAAGAGGAAAAGAAAGAAAATAATTAACAAGGAAACTATTTGTAGGTTATTAATCAAGAAAGCAAAAAGCAGTATCTTAATGACTGTACGGATTTTTGAAATGGCATGCTGGGGCGCATGCTGGGGATAATTGCTGCAGATTGCCCTATGATGACACCTAATGTTCATAGAGAACTGTAAGAAAAGTATGACTAGGGACCTGGACAGGAAGTCAAGTGAAGTCAGTTATCTGTGTCAGTGTTCTTACTCAAGAAGTCAAAAAAAAAAAAAAAGTCAGAACTCAGTACACGTCATAACAATTAAACACCAAGAATAGCACTTGTTTGGATAAATAAGTCTATGTTTTTGAAAGTAACCTTTCCACAAGTCAATAATACAAGCTATGTGGTAATGTAAAAATTAACCAGTATACTTAGTTTCACTAAGTACCCAATCAGCAATTAGTAGAGTAGAGATAAATGTGGCAATTAAAACACTTGAAGTTTAAAATTAGAACTAGAAATAGATATATCTTCATGGCAATATATCAATAGATCATTTTCACAGGGAATGAGAGAGTGCACACATAGGCTCCTAAATTGGCTTGAAGATACAGCCAAAAAGTAAGACCAAAGACAGTCATCTTCCATTCAAAAATGTATCCCTATAGAAAGCTTTTGTACTATATTTAGTCTTTTGTTCAATATACAGGCTAGTCAAAACTTATTTATATTAAAATTAAGTGGCAAGGGTTTTTGTGCTTCTTTTTCTTTCTACAAATCGACTGACATTTATCAGCACATCAAAAGTTGGTTAAGGTTAATATTTGACTAGGCATTAAAGGTAAAAAAGAAGCACAAACCCATGGGGCTTAAGATTTTCAATGTATTCGCTCTTGATTAGCACATCAGATAGAGTGCTGCTGGGCTCTGGTGCTGAAAAGGCTTTGTCATCATCTCTTCTCCCATTTCCATGACAATAATACTAGAGATATAAAATTATGAAAGACCTTCAAATGTCAGTTCTGTTCAGTCTAACCATGTTTCAATATCTGCCCAATTTTTCCAGTTAAATTGAAAATCTACTCACACTCTGGCAGCTAAAATTTAATCAGATAGAGTCACTAAAAAAATTCCTGGATATTCAGATGTGATTAGGAACATATTATAATTTGCCTATAAACACAAATTTTAAAGGAACTCATTAAATTGTATTTCCCGTACTGGTATTTTTTAATATACAGTAAGTAGAAATAGACCATCATTGTGATGTTAAGATCATTTTTGTTGTTATTTTTTCTCAGAGACAAACCTGTAGATCAGGAAATGTACTTTTTTGTTACATGTTTGTAACCATATGAAAGGAGATACCATGTGTTGGATAAAGGGTTGTGTTCATATGCAGATTTGCCAAAAAAAAAAGTAGATGCCTAAAAGCTTTGGACATATTTACCAAAATATTTAGCATTTAAGGGAAGTGAATCTTTGCCACACATGCTGCTATTGGAGAAAGCAAAACTATTTAAGGGCATGAGATGGTTGAGTTTCAAATATACAACTCTTCAAAGAGAAAATATTTCAGAAATAAGGAAAGTTTATATTTTCAGCAGTGACTCTCAGGTGTTGTTTTTTCCTCTTGAACTGAGAACAGCAAGGGTAACTGAGTGCTGTAAGAAAAATCTCAGAATAAAACCCTGTCTCATAACCAAATTTTTCTTAGTTTTCGGATCTCACTTTGCCTAGTTCAATATTTCTCTATCCAGCAAAGAATAGCTTTGAATAGCTTGATTTATTAGTATTATGGAAAGATTAATTTTTTCCTTTTCCCCCTTTTTAATTTATACTAAGAATAGCAAAAGAAATAGTTGCTAAATCCTTTCAAAAGAAATGTCACTATTTCTTTTCAAAATATTTTATATAGTTTATGACTCAATCATAAATCATCATGCTCAATGAACAGAAGAACACTATTATGTAGAATCAAGAATATTTGCTGATCCAAAAGTTACAAATATATAATTATATTTAAGATCTATTTTACGGGGTTTAAAGATAAGCATGCCATTGATTTTCACTTCTTCAACAACTCAATAAACTATTCTAAACCCCAGTCAAGAAGCACCTTCTTTGAGAAGATGTCCTTAACTTCTTGCAGTTAATTATACCCTCCTTTCTGACTATTTTATAGTGCTTTACAGATTATTATGCAATTTTATGTATGATTTATTTTAACTCCTTTCTAAACAGGAAATTCCTTCCCATCACTAATTCTATCTTACTCATGTGCGTAGTCTTAATACTTATTCATTGATTCCTTCATTAGAAAACTTTTATTGAGTATTTATTACATGCCAGACACTGTGCTAGGCACTGAGATCAAGATAATGTTTAAAATAAGATAGTTCTGTTCTTTGCAAAGCTTATGTCTAGTGGACACAACATTTATTTGTTTGATTCTTAATAACTACTAGTAAGTGTTAAGACCCAGGGAGACATAAAGCTAGCAAACGACTTGAATCCTGAGCAGACATGTAAAGCATTAAACTAAGATAATTAACCAAATGATGGTGGGGAGAGTTGGGGGGAAAGTCTTAGGCTAAGAGAAAGCACAGGGAATGCTATGTGGTGAGAGGGAACATGGCCAGCCCAATGGGCTGTTACTAGAGTGATTGGAGCACAAAATGAAGGATGATGCGAAGGTGAAGAAAATGAATGCCAAGCCATGAGGGGTCTTATTGTCCATGTTAATGGTTTCCCACTTTACTTTCAGAGTGATAAGTCAGTGAAGTGACTGAATTAGGTGGTATTTCAATAAGATGTGTCTTCACTGTAGATTTTCCATGAATTAACAGTTGCAGCGTGGAAACTAGGATGAAACAAAATAAAAATGGATGATAGAAGCCAATGAAATATTGATCTTAGCCCAGCACCTGCTATGATCATTGAATTGTTAGCTCATTTCCAAATATATGAGTGGTTTACCCTCATCAATGTTTGTAGTTAAGTAAGAAGAACTTTAATGGATCCCAGAAAGGACTGCATGAAGATATGATATTTTCTTTTAATTTTCAGCTTATAAGTAATTCACTGAGATTCTGGAAGTTAAGGGGATTTATAGAAGTGTTGACAGTTGTTAGAAAATATTTAAAGGGTATTGATTTAATATTAATAGGGATATAGATAAGTACTTTCTATTCATTCTTAAAAGGCTGCTCTGTGTGTTTATTTGTTTTGCATATAGTGAAATTAAATACACAAATGGACAATAACCAGAATATATATAAAACAGAAATCTCACCTACAACCTGTGTGGTTATCTACTACACATCATAAAAGGCCTTAAATTGTGCCTGACACACTGTGGGTGCTTAATATAAATGGGTTGAATGAATAAACATAGCCAATATCCCACTCCTCAAATACCATGCTCATTCTCTCTCTGTTATTTTTCTGTGTGTCTTTCTCACAAAACATGCACACTAACTCAAAAACATCTTAACATCCATTCAGTATCTCAAACCCTGATTAAATGGACATATAGCTAACAGCAAGTAGACATTTAGTTTTTTCTGGCTCTTGGTAACTGCGGGAAATCAGCTGTAGAAATAAATAAAGGACAACCAAATGAGAAGACACAGAAATTACTTATTCAGAGTTTGCTATAGCAAGGGAGAAAGTCATCATCACTTGCATTTTAGCAGAGCAACAAAAGTAGACAGAGGTGTCAGGTAGCTTCATAATGAATAAAAGGGAAGGTTTCAGGTATTCCCAGATTGAAAGCTGTTGGCAGAGAGAAACTGCAGACAAAATAACTAAATGCAGGAGCATCCTATTATTATTCATTAGAGGCACATAATTGGCTTTCTCTCGTTGGGCATGAGTTGGAAGCAGGGACAAAAATTGGGGAAGCTTTCATTTATTAAGTTCTGAATATTTCGATCCAGTTGTTAGTGTTTGGCTTCTTGAATTGTTGCTAGATGTCTGACTTCCAACAAGTTTGGTTTGTGGATGGCAGGCTGACTTCATGGGCTGGTTAATGTAGACAATGGGATAATTTCCTGGATTAACCAAAAATCCTTGTCTACACGGAGCTTACGCTGTGGAAAGAAATAGGCATTAAACAATGAACATAAAAAGTAGGTAAATTTTATAGTATTTCCGAAGATGGTAAATACTATTTTTAAAAAACAAAGGAAAAGGAAGGAGACTGTCTGAAGTATGAGGGGAAAGTAAATGCAATAAGTGTTCAGAGAAGGCTATATTGTGAAGGTGATACTTAAGCAGAAACTTCAAGATAATGATTAAGAGTCAGATAAGGAGATATACCTGGGGAAAACGTTTTTTGTTTTGTTTTGTTTTGCCAAGGAGGGCTAAAACAAGGACTTACATGGACAAGTACCTGATGTGTTCAAGTAATAGATAGTGAGTGGGGCTGGAGTTGAGTCATTGAAGAAGAAGAGGGTAGCGGAAAAAGTCAAGAGGGAGTGGAAAGTATGTATAGTAAGGGAGAGGCAGAGGGTTCTTTGGCCATTGTAAGGACGTTTGCCTCTTACCTGAGTGAAATTGGGAAGTTGCTACGGAGTTCTGAGCCCACAAATGGAATGCTTCAGGTTTTAAACTGATCTTCTGCAGTTACTTTAAGGATAGAGGAAAAGAGTGACTTTCAAATACAGTTTTCTGTTGATATTTAATTAATATGTTCAATAATATAGACAATTTCGTAGTAGCTAAAAATCTAACTAGACAATTCTAGACACACCAATTCCAAAGAAATTTGAAACCTGGAATTATTACAGTTTTGTTTTCCTCTTTGTCTTCTTCCTATTCTATTCAGCAGACGAAGACAAGTTACCTCTTTTGTCTAAGCCTGACTATTCTAAAAATTTAGTGAATTTAAAAAAGGACATATGGTCTCAAGTACACTTATGTTGAAACAAAACATTTCAATAGCATCCACTAAATTCAAGTCCAATTCATAAATCAAATAATGTTTGCATCCACCCTACAATTCTCAGTCTAATAAAAATACCCACCATCATCTCACCATAAATAATTAAGCCAGATGCATTAGGAAAGAGTATGAATATTCAGTGACATTAAACATATAGAAATATTTTAATATATGAATATATTTAAATATAAAATCATAATAAGATTAAAAAACATATTCTGAGGCAACTGTGATAACTGACAATGCATAAGAGGGAACAGCTGGAAAATAAGTTTGATTTAAATTTTCATATCAATCTTGAGTTCAAATTACCTTACACACTCAGATCCTATATCAGAAAACTCCTGAAGCTAGATGTTAAAGTGATGCTTAAAAAGAAGATATTAGCCTCACACCAAGAGGAAAATACCACACGCACAGAAATCTGGCTTGTACCATAAATGAAAAACAGAAAAGTGCGGTTCATGGGAATGCATTACCTGAAAATCCAAACTGTTTTCTAACTAATCTCATGTGAAGAAAAATTTCAAATGCAGGAATGCAAAATGTCTTACATCTTGGCCTCAAGATACTATCCTGCCTCTTTGTATTTTCATTGAAAAGAAAAATGTAAAAATTCATAAAGAATGCATGTCCAGTTAACCTGGTTATGGCCCATTGGCAAGGCATTTTTTTCCAACCATAAATATTTCATGATCATTGAGAGATATTCCAAGAATATAACCCATTTTGATATTCAAGTTAAATAAACAAAGTGGCATCTTTACTTCACTACTTTTTCTGACACCAGTTCAACAACACACTTTCAGACTACAAAATGGTCATTATCATTTTTGGTCTTTTCACGTCAACACTTTTAGCAGAATTAAAAATTTAATAACATGTAATTTTCAATTAGGTATTGTACGAAAAGCTAAAACAGGTATTATGAATAACCTTCCATCACTAAACTCATGTAATATACAGGTGGCAACCCATTAAACTCCAAGGGACTAACAATAGCTTGGTTGAAATTATTGCTTTAAATAATTCTTAAGATAGTTGCAAATCTTATTTTCTTCCTCTTATTGTTTTAAAAGATTTTATTGGAAGAGATATTAAACACACAAATGGGGACTCAAGGTCGAATTCAAAGAATTAAAATTATCATTATATGACAGAGACGGTGTCTAGTCTTCCTTCTTTTTAATTAACTTGTCACTAATCATGGCATATGGCTCCCAGAAGGAAGGCCATATTTCCAAGCCTGTCTTGCAGTCAGGTGTGGCCCTGCAACTACGTTGTGGCCAGTAGAATGTGAGCAGAACTGAAGTGTGAAATTTCCACATAGTGACATTAAAGGGAGGGGGTGTGTCTTCCCACGCATCCTTCTTCCCCACACTAGCTGGAATGCAGACGTTTTGGCAACCCATTTTGGACACACATTTGAGAGTTGCACTAAAGAATGGAAGAATGGTGAAACAACAGAAGGAAATGTGGACCACAGACAATTTTGTGGAGCAGAGCTTTGATACCAGCTGGGACTTTAGGTAAGAAAGAAATAAATTCCAGTCTTTTAAAACATTATTTTGAGTGTCTCTGTCTCTTAGAAGAGTAGGGCATAAGCACACCCTGTGCATCTGAGAGCAGAGGTGAAATAAGTGTAGTGTAGTGGAAAGCATGGGGAAGACAGCATGAGTGTGCCTGAGCTTTCCTACTGCTGCTCACTTTCATAACCACTCATTTATGGCAAATCAGTTAACTTTTATGAGTCTCTCATCTGTAAAGTGATGACAGTTAAAGGTAATTTCATAGTTTTGGTGGGAGTAAAAATGTCTTATAAGGTGAATCAATCTATAGAAATGTTGGTTTCTGTATGATATCCCTACCTTTAATACATAAATAAACAGCTAAGATAAAGAACAAATATCTTTATCTACATTATGTTTATAACTAAGGACTACATCTTACTTATGATTTAAAAATGATGGTTTTTTGGGAAGTTGTTTTTGTTGGCATCGATTGGTAAAATGTAGGTAATAAAGAGGAAAAAAACGAGTGTGATTTTCTTTTAAATGTTTAGTCAGCAGATAATTGGAAACACAAGCGTGAACCCAGAGCATTTTATAGCATGAATGACAGGTCGTGTGAGAAATTTGACCGTGCTAAGTATGCGGTACTCGGTGACAGGGATTCTGTTGTGCTATCTTATTTACTATTATCAGTCACCTACCTGCAATTATTGACCCATGCAATTCAGTTTTGGTGTATACAGAATTTCTGGAGAATATCAGATTAAGATCAGCTTCATTTATCCAAGAATACAGGATGTAATTAAAGTCAAGGAAGCTTCTCTTAGCCCCTAGAGTCCTTAATGGGGACTTAATTGTTGACTCAAGTTTCAGTTAAAAGTATAATTTAGTAGATTACAAAATAAATACAAATGAGTCCCTAAATGGTCTCCCAATCTCCTATGAAAATGGAGGTAATGATCTGAAAATACCAAAGTCATTTCTGTTTAAGTTTGGAATCCATTTTCTTTACTTAATATGTAAATAAACATTTCTTAGAGACTGAAATGTCCATCAACTTTTATTTAAAGCTCATAAACAAAAAGTTAACATGAATATATAACTCAGAAGAAGCCTGAGATTCACCTTACTTAATCTTTACTGGAGCACCAGTGCCACACTCTGACACCAGGACACAAACAGGCCAGTCCATCTGACAGCATAAAATACCATGCTGTGGGAGGAATGTAGCAAAACACACACACTAAATTAGTGCAGTCATAGTGCTCACTATCCTGGACTGATGAGGCAGATAGGCAGTAAGGCAGAAGAGGAATAGGAAGACAAGCCCGGGAAGAGATGGATGACAGTCACATGACTTCTACCATTTTACATAGATCGATTATTTAGGATTCTTGGGTTAGTCAAAAAAGACATTCTTCTAAAAGAAGTTTACCTGCTGACCCAAGCAAACAGACAAGAAAAATGCACTTGCATCAATATGCAAAAATATAAAAGATGTATCCACTACCATTCTTTATAAAGATATTTAAATATATACATATAAGCATATAAAATACCCTGCTGTAAGCTTACTACATTTGGAGTTCCAACCTTTGCAGGTTGGATGATGGGGTGTCAATAAAGCTAATTAAACATTTCCATAAACCACAGAACTGAAAGGACTTGGAGGACTCATCTGTTGACATTTAAATATCTACTGTGCAAAGTGGAAAGCAAGATTTGTATCCAACAATACCACCTGGTTAACCCAGCAACTTTTATAACCTGGCAAATTGTTCTTGTGTAACAGTGCATTTTTATGAAATTAGGTGGATAGTGTCAGTGTTATAATCAAACTTTTTCTGATCGCTCTTGTAATTGGAGAAGCTCCATTGTAACAGATGTTTCCCTCTTTACTACTGTGGTAAAACTCCATGTATTTGACACAGACAGGCAGCACTTGGCTTTGGAACATTATGTCTTCCATCAGGTTATTCCCTCAGTTTCAGTCGTTGGCTTAAATAAGGCTGTTTCTTCCAAGCTCAACAACATGGTATCCAAACACCATTTCTCCATTAGTCACCTGGTTCTGCACTCCAAAATGCAATTCAGACTTGGAAACAAGTGTGTATTCATGACCTTTAAGGTCTAACATGGTCTGGTGGAAAGCATATTGGAAGAGTGGTAGTCTCACCAACTTACTTGGTGACCTTTGACAAATTACTTGACCCCAATGTGCTTCATTTTCCCTTCTACACACGGAACAAAAAAGGCAATAATATATAACTTCCTGTTCTATCCAACAGTGATTTCATAAGGCTAAAATGAAATAACTGTTTACATTCTGTTTTGACATGTTGATGCTGAAATAGTCTCCCTTTTTGTGTTGGTGGAAATACGTAACCAAATTTATAATCAAAATTATGGAGAAAAGATTTAGTAGAAACAATTTATTCCATTTTTACAATCTAGAACAAATTTATTCCATTCAGTAATGATACCTAATGTGCTTTAAAATGGTAAAAGCACAAGATTCAGAAGTCAAACCTGGATTGAAGTTCTAATGCAATTACTTAAAAAGTCTCTATTCCATAAGTCTAAGTCCACTAATGTCTTCCCAAGTTACGCTTAGTCCAATCCAATATAAGAGACCACTTTAACCAAGGCAAGCAACATTCCAACAGCCAAAGGAAAATTCTTGCTCCCTAAATTCAGTAACTTATAGACCTCATTGTGGTCTCACATTTTTCAATTTGTCTACCTGTGCAAATGATCCAGAAAACAGGATTACCAGTTTATGAAAGACAGGGTGTATGCACTTCAAGTCACAGCTCTACCAACCCTGAAACTTTCTGAATGTAGTACAGTTCCCATTCAGATCTGGAGTTCTGAGCAAATTCTGACCCTAACATAGTTTCTGGCATATGGTAGACAATCAACACTCATGAATAATAATGGAACTCTCTATTCTGCTTTTGTTTCTCTGCCCTTCCCCCTAAGACTGACTCTGTAAATGACAGTCATCTATTCATCTGACAACTGTTTCTGAATTCCCTAATGTGTCCATATTCTAAGTTGTAATTTCTGGATCTGATAATTTACAGAATCCTAATTTCTATTTACAAGTCATTTGGACACATGATCACTGGAAGCTCTGAAGTACAATTTTAAAGCCAGCTCAATTCTGTAGTTTCTATTCCGTTTTCATTTATTATTCTCCTATAAATCAGAAACTCCTCCCAGATACTTAAAAATATGTATTGATTATTCACTACTCATATGTATTAGGCAGAGTGGCTGGATGGGATTATAATGAATTAATGTTTATTTAAAATTTGCTATATTAGGCTTGTTTGTTAGTATCACTTTCATCCTCACAACAATCTCATGAATGGGTAATATTCTAATTTCCATTTTACAGATAAGGAAATTGAGGCACAGAGAGGATAAATGATTTGCCCATTTTGTATAATTAGTTAATGATAGGGCTAAGTTCCGAATGGAGGTAGACTAAACACTGGTATATTGAGACAGGGGGAGATTAAAAATTATTTACTGAAAGGGGTAACCTTTGAGATAAGATTTCAAGAATAGGAGAAATGACACAGGCAAGAGCATTCCTCAAAGATAAGGCTATGTGTGATATGGGGATGTGAGTGTAAACTTTTGGCTTGGGATGTATGAAAAGTTTAGTATAGAGCAAAGTTGTTGGTTGAAGGAGTAATGACAGATAACTCTAGTGAGACAGGAAGCAGCAAGAAAAGTCATGTTTAATGCCATAGCTGTTTGTATATTTCTCCAATGTCATTGAGGAAAGATCAAAATAGTTTAAGCAAAGAAATGACATAGATAGTCTCACTGTAAGTCGCACATGGGAGAAAAAAGAACCCCTGACTTGGAGCCATGCGTATCACAAATACATGCACAAATTTTATTAAAAGATATTTGGACTGCCTATTAGAATAATCCTGGTGTGCCTGGAAAAGCTGACATCCTAGCAACACCCTTTTGTTTGTAGCAGGCACATCAGAAAGACTAGTCACTTTAACCTCTGTAACTGATCATCAGGCTATCAACATTGACAAGGTATGACCCCAAACTCTAAACATATATTCTTGTGAATAAACCCATTCAGACCCCAGAGAAATGCTTCTCCACATAATGTTTTCAACATATCCTCATGACAAAAGGTGACTACACCCAAGTCTCAAAGCCTTACGGGTTGTGCCACTGTTGGTATTGTAGGCAGACACTACTTAGGAGTATGGGAAGAATTTGAGCTATTGATGTATAGAAATATTTAGGTAAGAGAAAAAAGTAACTTTTTTCAACTAGTCAAATCCTTCCCTTTAGATGTCACAAAGATAATGGGTACTTGAAACCATCTTATTGCTTCCTAGTAGTGTCAAACATCTATTTTTCTTTCTTCTTACTGCATTTCAATGCAAGATATGAAGGCATTTATAAAATAATATGGTATACACAAGAGTTATATATGGTAACTGAAAGCATTTGCATTATTAAACAATTTATAACTCAGAATCATTTAAGAAGTAAGCATGATGCATCATATAAAAGGTGTAGCTGTGACACCAAGTCTTTATATTAATGTGTGGATTTAGATGCTACTTCAAAAGAAGGCAAAAAAAGTGATGTGATTAGCAGTAACTTATAAAATAAAATTAAAATATTTCCTGCAATAATTTACATGTGACCCCAATTCATAATTTGAATATCATATGTAAACCTTATATTTTTTATTTAAGTATTTTTTAAGAATTTCACAACAGCAAAGATGTGGAGCCAACCCTGCTGCCCATTGAACATGCACTGGGTAAAGAAAATGTGGTACATATACACAATGGAGTATTATGCAGCCATAAAGAAAGGACAAATTTATGAACTTAGCAACAGCTTGGATAGATTTAGAGTCCATGAAGCAACAAAGAACCGAATACCACATGTAATCACTTGTATGTGGATCCTGAACATTTATCACAATACTGTAAGAGAGGGATTGGCAGTAGCAGGACACTGCCAGAGGAAGGAAGAGGGCACATAGCATTACTAAGGGTATCTGGCCCTAAACCAGGGGAAGTGAGGACCATTTGCATCCCAAACTTCACCTGCACATGAACTACTTATGTACCTAATCCTGACTTGTACCCCACATCTTTACAATTAAAAAAAAAGAAAAAAAGAGAATTTTATTCACAGTTCCAATTGTTACTGCCTCAGCAGAGAAATGTTTCTCCAAATTACTGTTATTAAAAAGCTACTTAAGAGTTACAGCAATTTAGGGAAGAGTTGCTAATTTGGTATTAGGGACAATAGAACGCAGATTATGAGACTGTTTTGATAATACCAATATTATTTCTAATTATAATAAAGTCAAGAAACATACATTTAACTGAAAAAATGCATAATAATCACTGAATTGTTTAATTACATACACCTTTATTTTATTACTTATGCAAACAAATGTTATCATCTCAACATTAGAAACATAGATATGGGAAATCATAATTCATTCAGTAATCTTTTATAATTTGCCAAATATTAGTTACATAAAACAAAGCTTTGTAATGTATTATGATTTTTATTGTTATGAAAGTATATATTTAAGGTAGGAGGACATAATTGGCTTTATTTAACAGTTTACTGTATTTATTTATCACTTAAAAATATTTAGACATCCTAGAAAAAGTGCTACAAACCTCATTGCTGAGTATCACCCTGGTCACCTTCAAAATACTCCCCTTCAAAGTACTTCCCTATGCAGCAATGCCATTGTCTAGTCCACCCAACAAAGCAGTTTTGGAACTCTTTTTTTTCTGGAATAGCCATCAGAGCTGTAATCATATTACCCTTGATGTCCTGAATGTCATCAAAATGTCTTCCTTTCAATATTTCCTTTATCTTCAGGTAAAGACAAAAGTTATTGGCCAGATCAAGTGAGTAAGGAGGGTGTTCCAATACAGTTATTTGTTTATTGGCTAAAATCTCCCTCACATACAGTGCTGTGTGAGCTGGTGCATTGTTGTGGTGCAAGAGCTCCTTTGGGACCATTTTTACACACACCTTTCTCATGCTAAGGTTTTCAGTTAAAAAGTTCCTGTTTGTCTGTCAATGTTTATTTGGTCTGCTATGCTTCTGACAGTCAGCTGATGATTTGGACACATAATTAGATGACTTTTTGCAATATTTTCATCAGTTCTGCTTGTTACTGGTCATCCTGATCTCTCTTCCTCCTGATGCTTTCTCTCCCTCAGAAAAACATTTAATCCATTTAAACACTACTGTTTTCTTCATGGCATTATCCCCATAAGGTTGGACTAACTTGTCCCTGATTTCATTTCCACTTTTGCTGATTTTAATAAGCTATTTAATGTTTGTTCATTGCTCTAATTCAAGCTCTAACATTCTTGTAATGGAACAGAAAAATATGCAACACTAATGAACACCACTAGCAAGATACCACTATACATCAACACAAACACAGCTGTAGGATAAGTGGAGGATAAGCTGTAGGATCAGTGGATATACAAAGGTTATGAAACCTTACCAAGTTGTTTATACATAAGCACATGGTGGCAAATTTGCAAACTTAATTGTTATGTGGTAGAGAAACCCCCATGTATGCTCTTATTCTACCTCCACTGCTGTTAACAGCAGACGTGTGCACAGGTGATTATGTGTATACTGGAAAGATCACTCAGCCAAAATTTTAAATTCTGTTTTGGAGCAGAATGATAGTGAGACAAGGAGATCAATTAAGAAGATTTTACAGCAATCCCAAGCTCATGCATAAGATTTCTGGCTTGGGTGATTGAGCGGATAGCAGTGTGATCTGGTAAGGTGCTAGAAAACTCTGAATGACTAGATATTTGTGAATAAACATACTGAACACTCTGGGCAATGGTGAGTCTGAAGTACCTAAAGAAAATATACAAAGAAAGGTTATACTTGTGTGTGTGTGCATACACATGCATATATACACAAATGTATTTACATATATGCATATGTAAAAATGCATGTATTTGTGTATGTTACTGGAGCTTAGAAGATAGGTCTGAGCTGTCCATTTACAGTTTGTACATTTACAGTTTGTACCAGTCAAGATAAGTAGGAACTGATTTCACAATGAAGAATATGTATAGTATAGAATATAGTATGTCAGAAAGAAACAAACAAAAGAGCTAGATTTAAAAGAGAGAAGGGAGTTAATAACTATGTCAAATGCAATAACATAAAAGAAAAAGTTAAGAACTGAAAATTATCAGTGGAAGACATTGATAGTAGAAAGAAAATTGATGTAGCTGAAGCATAGATATAAATAATTGGAGACTGAGATAATTGGAGACTGATTTCCTTAGAAGTTTGGCAGTCAATTGAAAAATATTTTTTGATGAGTGTAATTGTGACAATACGGAAATACATGAGGGAAGCAAGGGTTTAAGAAAGATGTATCGTTGTGTTTCATGGTGGGAGTTATATAAGGAATGTGTATATTTCAAACTGAAGATGAGACTAAAGACATAGGTGAGAAAGTACTGATGTCCCACGGTATAAGGTCTCAAAGAAAACAAGAAGGAGAAGTACCCAGAGTACATGTAGGAGGACTCACTTATGTAGAAGAGACATACTTCCATTGATGTTGTGGAGAAGGAGGGTGAATGGATGTGAACGCTTTCCTAAAAGACTTTTTTTTGGTTACCATTATCAGCAACTAAATAGGTTGAACTAGTTTAAACAAAATAGGAGAATATAAAGTTCAGAGGTAGCTTCTAGGACCTCAAACCAGGAAACACACCTCACTATGGACTGGATACAGAAATCAGAAACTTTCCAAGATTCAAAATTTCCCTTTCTAGGACTATGAGTCTCTCTGCTTCTCTTGGTACCTCTGCTTCAATGTCACTTTCTTATGTGCAAGCATAGTGCTTTTCTCTGTGAGTGCGGCTCTTTGAGTTTACACATGACAGTTCAAACAATCATCACAGACCAATTAAAATCTCTGAAACCAAACTTCAAATTCCCAGAAGAGATTTGGCTGGGCACAGTAGCTCATATCTGTAATTCCAGTACTCAGGGAAGTCATGACAAGAGCATTGTTTGAGCTCAGGAGTTCAAGACCATTCTCAGCAACATAGCAAGATCTTATCTCTAAAATGGTGATAGTAAGAGGAAGAAGGAAAAAAAGTAAAGGAGTTAAATTTGATTTAAAAAAAACAAAAACAACTTCCAGAAGCCGGGCTCGGTAGCTCAGCCTGTAATCCCGAGCTTTGGGAGGCCGAGGTGAGTGGATTGCCTGAGTCCACGGGTTCGAGGCCCGCCTGGGCAACTTGGCAAGACCTCATCTCCACAGTAAATCAAAAATCAGCCAGGCGTGGTAGCACGCGCCTGTAGTTCCAGCTACTTGGAAGGCTGAGGCAGAAAGAGCGCCAGAGTCCAGCAGGTCAAGGCTGCAGTGGCCGGGAGAAGCCACTGCACTCCAGTCTGGGCAACAGAGTGAGACTCCAACTCAAAAAATAAAAATAAAAAAATAAGAAACTCCCAGAAGAAATACTCTAATAAGTTCAACTTGAGTTAACATGCTGATGCTTAGGAAACATTGAGTTGTGTGATTAAACTTCAGCACAAAAATCCATCCCAGCAGGAAAATATCTAAAATCCTCATCCTCATCCTAAATCATTGTTTACAACGCAAGTGTATTTGTTAGTGAGGGAGGGAGGGACAAGAGTTGGAAAAATTCCTGTCATATAGTCTCTATTTAGTCTTTGAATTAGGAGGCAAGACTTTCTACTGAGTGTGATTGTGGCAATATGTAAGTTTTACCAAGAGTAATGAAGTTGAGATTTATTCATTTTGAGAAATAGGCAATGGAACTCTGTGGGGGCATAAGAAATTTCATTAAGACATCATTGTTTATAGTTGATACTGAAGACCATGAATCTATCATGATGCCAATTCAAACTATTGTTTGTATAGAAATTCTTGGCAGTCTGGCTATAAAAGAGAGGCTAAATAAATGGAATAATAAAGGGTTAGAATTTTGCCAATAGTATTGTGGGATTCTATTAAGCTTGTATAGAAGAGCTAATAGAGAAGACAATATATATTAACAATCTAGTGGTTTAAGTAATTAGGTCTTACGAGACTCATGAGAGAGAAAAGAATGAGAAAATAATGAAGAGAGAAGAGGGGAGAGAAAAGGAGGGGAGGACAAGGGAGGGGAGAGAAGGGAAAAGGAGAGGAGAGGAGAGGAGAAGAGAGGAGAGGAGAGGAGCACCATAAACCAAATATCTCCATGAGGTCAAAGTAAAAGATACAGTGAACATAAAGATGTGAAGGAGCTTGATGGAAATGAACTTATGTTAGAGAGTGAAACACTAGAGTTTATATTTAGGAATATTGAATAATTCTTAGTAATGATCAATTCCAAGGTATGACTATGGAAGTGGTTGGCAGTCGCAGAGTTAAGGCGCATTGGTGTTAAGAAAGGTGATACATTATGAAACAAGGCTTTGGGAGAGATTAACCATAGACATTGATATTATTTAGGATGACAGTGGGATTTCTAGGTGGGAGAAGACTGTGAGCCAGGTGAAATGAACAGGCTATGAAGTCAGTAGATAACAGCATTGAGGTGGAGGGTGAAATAGCATAATAGCTATTTCCTATTAATTCTTCCTAAACAAGTATTTTTTATTTGAGTGAAATGGAATAACGTTATTAAAAGCAAAGTAAAATTCTCACACTCTTTTTTAGTCTGAAAATAAAGACCTACAGACAATAAACAATATCCATTTAAAGATTCAACAGGGGCTGGGCTCGGTGGCTCAGCCTGCATTCCTGTGTCTTTGGGAGGCTGAGGTGAGTGGATTGCCTGAGCCCGCGAGTTCGAGACCCTCCTGGGCAACTTGGTGAGACCATTAGCCGGGGCGTGGTAGCGCGCACCTGTAGTTCCAGCTACTGGAAGGCTGAGGAGGAAGGATCGCCGGAACCCAGCAGGTCAAGGCTGCGGTGGCCAGGAGCGGCCACTGCACTCCAGTCTGGGTGACAAAGTGAGACTCCAACTCAAAAAAAAAAAAAAAAAAAGATTCAACAGGGAAGCAGAATTCTTTAGGAATTCGGGTTTAATCTGAAAAGACTGAGAATTTAGATTAGTTTGAGATTTTTTAATAATAAAATTGAGTTAAATCTGGTTCGGATGGAGTTGGACTACTCTAGGAAATTATTGAGTGGTCAAAGGCGTGTCAGTAATAATAACAATACATATTTTAGGTTACTAATGTGATTTAGACACTTCCAAGAATATTACGTATATGTTATCTCACTTTTAATCATCACAAGAACCCATGAGCTATATACTATTTTGCCTATTTTACAGATAAGAGAAGAGAGGCATCAAAAGGTTAAGCAACTTGCCCAAGTTTATGAAGGTAGCAAGAGGCAAAGTCAATGTTTCAGGACAGGAGATCTGATACCCATCTGAGCATACTCTTAATCACTAAGCTATAGTGATAGAAAGACCTAGGTTAAAAGATAAAAGATTATGACAAATGTATCTACTTAATTATTTAAGTGAAAGGAAGACTAGAAGGGCTTACATTTTGACTAGTGGCTCCAAATTACAATACAAAGTACAAAAGATTTATCAGGTCATAATATTTCCTACCAAATGCAAATGCCAATGTAAGAAGTGCAACAACTATACCTTAAAACCCACAGATTGAAGACTTTTCTTAGGATTTCACAGAAACTTTTGGTGAGCAGCTGTTACATAAATCAAGGGTGAGGGTGGGATGAAGAATCCTAATTCTAGTCCATGAATGTAGGCAACAGAAATTTGTTGTTTTAGGAAACTTCATACTCTTTTCAAAAGACAGTCTATAACTTTCCCTTCTCTAATGATGAACTTAAATATTCAAATACTTTTGAAATGATTCTAGACTAGCTGTGCATCTAACCAAATTAGTAAACTTATTTTTCTCATTGTTACTTTCCTTAAACATCTCCTGGTGATTTTTACATTGCAAAATATAGCCCCAGGTTGATCAAATCATACAATCTCAGTGAACATTAGTACCTTTATATGTAAAATAGAAATAAATAATACAAACTTCAGATTCATAAGGGGAAAAGACAAACTAGACATAGGAAAACTATTTGAATCCTTAAAAACACTGAATGAACAATAGTTTCTTCTATTAATAGATAATATCTTTTATTTATGAAGCCCATGTAATGCACACAGCATTATATTGTGATACACACTTATTTCTCATTAAATCCTCCTAACAAACTTCAGACATGGATATTATAGTGTCTCTACTTTACAGATGTGGAAAATTAGGCTTAAACAGCAAATAATAAGTCATGGAGGTAGGATTCAAATACAGTCTGTCTGATGTCAAAGCAGTGTTTTGATCATATGGTATTCTTTTTTTTTTGAGTTGTAGTCTCACTCTGTTGCCCAGGCTGGAGAGCTGTGGCACACTCACAATCACTGCAGCCTTGACCTGCTGGGCTCAGGTGATGAATGCTTTCTGTATTCTACAACTCTACTAGTAGGTGTTTAGGTTAATTTTAACTTGAAAACAAACATAAATCATACAAGGAAGGCTAATTCACATTCTTATCTTCTTATGTAGATATAATTTAAATATAACATCTTACTGGTTATAGCAAAGGTCATTCCAGTTAATTTTTACTACATAGTTACTACAGAATAACTTATGATAATCTATTGCTAATGAGGAATCTTCTAAAATAAATTTTTGAGCCAGGCTCGGTGGCTCAGCCTGTAATCCCGCGCCTTTGGGAGGCTGAGGTGAGTGGATTGCCTGAGCCCGCGAGTTTGAGACCCACCTGGGCAGCGAGACCTCATCTCTACAATAAATCAAAAATCAGCCGGGCATGGTAGTGCATGCCTGTAATTCCGGCTACTTGGAAGGCTGAGGCGGAAGGATCACCAGAGCCCAGCAGGTCGAGGCTGTGGTGGCCGGGAGAGGCCACTGCACTCCAGTCTGGGCGACAGAGTGAAACTCCAACTCAAAAAAATAAAAAAATAAAATAAAATAAATTTTTGTCTTTTAAATATTTTCACACTCCTAAAACTATTCTTTGTTTGACTTTATTCTTTACACTGAATTTTAAACTTTCCCTTGGTACTGTTCTTCGTATAGCAAATATTATAATTTCTCTTGCCCAAGGCAATACAATTCAAATCTTTAATACTTGCAACTGTATCATGTCATATTAAAATGCTATGATCTTTTCTTTTTATTCTATCCTTTTCACATGTTTTACGTATGATATTGATACAAAGTTTTCAAAAGTGTAACTCAGAATAATTAACAAAAACCAAATACATCAAGATTTTGAATATTGCTTGGTTTTTGAATCCTTCCCACTCAAGAAATTGCTCAATTCTTCACATTAAAAGGGTTAAATTAGAATGATGGTTTAGGTCAACATGGAGGAATTGGATCAAGTACCTTTAATAACACTGTTTTCTTCAAACAGGAAAAAACACAGTAAACAAGTAAGTGCGACAACTTAAAGTAATTTAAAATGATCAAAATAAAAGTAAATTCATTGGAAGAGTTAAATAATATTTGTCAATACAATCATTCAAACTTTGATGGATCTTGGAAAGCAAAATACCTGTTTTCTGGGCTTGATATACAGAGCTTCCCAGTAGAGGGCTCCACAGTACTGAAGGATGTTACATCCCAGCGAACTGAGGCAGCACCTCTAGTGAAGCCATTTTATGGTTATATGCAACACAATAAACAGTATTTCAAAACTCAACCCATAACATTTCCTACAACCTCATACAGTAGATTTAGACATTAACAGAAAGAAAAAAGTTAATTCAGTACAGTGGGATCACCAGTTTGCTTTTAGCACTCTCAAATTATATGTAAACTAGCTGGTTTCTTTATACTCTTGTCTGATGATACAAGGCAATCTACTCTCTGAGCTGCAGGATACATATGGACAATAGAAGCTGTTGCCCTGGAAACGACTATGTGAAAGCTCTTAGAACATCTCTCCAGGAGTTAATTTGTTTCAGATGGGGAAAGGTGATTGCTTATGAGAGAAAGAAAGAGAGGTTCACAGGTTTTTTCATAAAGTAGAATAGATGACTGACAACAGGAAGGGTAAATATTAATGACATTGCCATAATCTGAAGATACAACTCTGCAACATTTTTGACTTATTGTTGAAGAAACAGAGTAGGCGTTAAATAGGAAAATCTCCTAACTGAACTAAAGTAGTCCAAAATGGATTGCCTACCCTTCCCAGTTTGCTGGAAAACTTCCAGTGTCCTGCTTCTCTTAATGTTGATCATTATAAAGTGCAGATGTTTACCACGTGGGTAGAATTGCCTATAAAAGATAATGAGCTGTCATTTAATAAAAAGGAAATTTCTGACCCATTGATTTGAACTTTTTTCCATTGTGGTAAAGTGTTAGTCCTGAAAACTTCACTATGTTGCTTGCCTCTTTATATTCTTTGTCCCTTCTATGGGACATGGATTAACTGAAAACTGTGTTGTGTTCATGCTTATGAACACTTCCTCAATTCTGGACACATAGTAGAATGTCTTGAGTAAGGTTCTGTTGGTTAATTGGTTAATTGTTGGTATTGCTGACCATGGTTGAGTTGTGGTCTAGAGCTATAAAACTGCATAAAACAAATCAGTTCATATGTGAAAGACACTTAGGACATATTCTTCTGTATTACTTTTCTGATGGACAAAGGTAAATAGAAAAGAGATTGTAATACAAATTAAAAGAACTCTAAAACAAAGCACAATAAATTATTTCAATACATAAGTTTATCAAGAGCATTGATCAATTAAATTTTATAGAGCTTTATATGGTCTAATAATAGGAAGGATAAATTAACATAAAATATTTAAAATGAAAATTAAAACCAGATTTCTCCTTATGAATTCATTTTAAAAAGTGATCCTGTGTTCATAGATGGCATCAATGTTATTTCTTATCTTTTTCTATAGATTTTTAGAAATGTAAACCCATGTTTTCTGTAACTCTATAAATTCACACACAAAAAAAGACATGGCTTTTTAAATAAAGCCTTTTCCTTGCTATCCAATTAAAAGATTTGGAAAGAATTTCCATTAGAGAGAAGGAAATATTGAATCTTGGGAATATTGATTTTCATTCAGAAATTCTCAGTCTCATATTATAGTTCTTGTAAGATATTCTAAATCAATAAACACAAAATATCATATAGATAAATTATCATTAGGTTTACTAAATAAATTATGCTTATCCAAATAGTTATAACTCATAGTATGGTTATTATTAAGAGGGTGGTACACTTCACTTTGTTTATGATAGTTATGCAATTCTTAAATATCACTAAGTTTCATAGAAAAGCTTCTGTATCACAACAAATTTACAGACGCTAATCTTTATAAAAGAAAGACAATTGTTCCAAAAAGTACAGTTTAATTTGATGTTTTTATTCAAAAATATATTCTAGAATCACATAAACATGTAGTTATGTATCACATAGCCATCAAAAATATTTGGACATATTTAGGAAAATCAAATATTTATAATATTTACTATCTTATGCTTTCCTTTGTGTTCAGGGACATTATGAAACACTCAAGCAGGGATAAAATACATAATTCTGGGCAGGTTACTGTGTGAAAAGTACTCTACATTTTAAGCCTAGCAAGATACTTTGATTTTTTTTTCCATAGCCATCTTTTAAAAGATATATTTTTAATGTAAATTTTGGTTAAAAAGAAGTAACACTATACTGCATAGTAATACAACCATGATATCTACCACAAAAAGAAATATTCTTCTAAAATGTAAGACGAGAAAAATGTTTTTCTTCCTTCTTATAGGATTATACTCTGCTTTCTCTGAAAATTAAAGTTTGTCTGTGGGTTTTATGTAAATGTATGCATGAGAAAAAGAGAACTAACAGTGACACATATAGACTTTCAGGAAAATTAGACATAACTATAATTCACTATTCATTCAGCAATAGTTACTGAGTGTTTATTTATACTATTCATTGTTTTAAATACTTGGGATACATGACTAAATAGATATATATCTCGACTTTATATTGCTTTTATACAAATGGGAAAGCCTTAACTGGGATTAAACTTGGAGGGTTGCCATCACACAATTGTTTGCATGTGCTGAGAGTGTCAGTAATAAACCTAGAGAGCTCTTGAATTTGTAGTGCTAATGCCTACCCTGTTTTGGCAGGCTCAAATTAGTCCTCCATCTCTGACTAATCTCCTCCTCATTATCATGACCACTATCATGGTGCTATTTTTGACTTAGTAAGTCATATGTACAGAAATGTAACACCTGTGTCCTGTGAGCTGCTTCGTGGAGAAAAAGTGAAAAAAAGATTTTGACTGAGGTCCAGACCAAATTCTGTGAGTGGGAGGTGTTATTATCATGTACTAACAATAATAAGAATTTCAGTCCAAAACCACCAATGAGAGAAGTAAGAAGTGGAATAGGAAATGGAGAGACCCAAGCAACTCAGAGGAGCAGATATCAAATGGATAATGCCATAGTGTGCCTAGAACAATATTTGATCTTTTCTTCCAAAATAACCTATACTAAGGTGGCTCATATGTGGTAATAAGACCTGACATTGTATTTGCTACAGCTAGTTGCATGCCCTTCTTCACAAGTGAATAGACAATTAAGGGATCACTTTTAGGGAAATGTCATTATTCTATTAAGAAACTTGACCTGTTAGAATGCAAACTCCATGTGAGAGTTATTTCTATCTTACTTACTTCTATGTTCTCAAAACCTAGAATAATGCTTTGCATATAGAAGGCGAGAGACAGATTTGTTAAGTAAACAAATAAATCCATAACTGACTTTTTTTTTTTTTTTTTTTGAGTTGGAGTCTCACTCTGTTGCCCAGACTGGAGTACAGTGGCCACTCCCGGCCACCGCAGCCTTGACCTGCTGGGCTCCAGCGATCCTTCCGCCTCAACCTTCCGAGTAGCCGGAACTACAGGCACGTGCTACCACGCCCGGCTGATTTTTTTATTTATTGTAGAGATGAGGTCTTGCCAAGTTGCCCAGGCGGGTCTCGAGCCCGCGGGCTCAGGCAATCCACTCACCTCAGCCTACCAAAGCGCTGGGATTACAGGCTGAGCCACCGAGCCCGGCTCATAACTGACTTTTTTAATTTTAAAGATGTGGAGTACAATTCAGGTTAGGTATACAAATGTTCATTATGAGGTACCTTTGTTGATGAGGTGTGCCCCTCTCTCCTGGCAGTTTCCCTCAACTGTCACTCCCATCCCCCCCCCCCCCCCCCCCCCCCCCGGCAGTTTCCCGCTGCTGCCAATCCCTTTCTTATAGTATTATGATAATTGTTCAAGGTGGGCTTATGAGTGAGAACATATGGTACTCTGTTCTTTGTATCGGTGATGGATCACTAAGTATGATTGAATCTAAATCCATCCAAGTTGCTGTGAAGTTCATATGTTTGTCCTTCTTCTATATGGTTGCACAACATTTAATTGTGCATATGTACCACTTTTTTTTTTTAATCCAGCCCAGTTTCCATGGGCAGCACGGTTGGTTCCATGCTTTTGCATGGTTGACATTTTAGTTTACATATCAGAAAGTCAGACTCTAAAATCTACAAAATTATCTTGCACATATATTTCCTTTTAAAAAATACTATGTATCAAGTAACTTAGTTCAATTGCTTAAGTCCATTTATGACCGGCTTGTTTTGGAGGGTGCAATAAAAAAATTAACTATAACTCAGATGCAAATTTTATCTCAAATATAGGGATTATATGGCAGCTTTTATGAAGTTTATTTTTGAATGGCTGAAAAGTAAGTTTGATTGCACTGTTTTTGGCCTAAAACACTGGTTTGATCTATTTGCATGAGAACTTATCTGTACCTACATTCTTGCCATCCACTTTTTCCTGCTAATTCTCCATTTTCTCTGGCTCCTTTTTGTTCATTCAAGTCCTAAATGTAAGCCTTTTCCAAGATTCTTTCTAGATTCTGACTTTGATCATTTCATACATTAAAAAATATAACCCACATGAAAATTCTATCCTAAAATGCTCACTAGTAGTTTTGATTTGTCATCAAAAGTGTTATTGCTATCTTGCCTCCAAAAGGTCAAAAAACCAGGGTTGTCATCTCCATTCCCAATCATGCTCCTTCATTTGAATCGAATATTTCTCATATTGCTTCTGATTTTCCCAATAATTCAAGACTGAATTTTTACAGATATCTTATCTCTCACTTCAAAAATCCCAAATAAGTTCATTGAGCAAAATATCCTCTGTCTTAATCTCTCACATCGTCATTTTATTATCCTTATTTCTTTTTTATGTATAATCATACAGTTTTTCAATAGTATACTTCCTAAATCATTCTCTTTCAATTTATTGTATGCCTTACTACTAGTAAAACTTCCTAAAATATTCTTTTGCTCTACTCATGTAGCTAATTCACCTAAAAAAAAAATACATAAATCTTAAACTTGGGTTTCCAGAACTTCTGTGTTGAGGCTTCAATAAACTAGCTTAAAATTATGACCGCTACAAAATCTTCATGTGCATTATACTCCAGAAAATTCAAATATTTGTTTTCCCTCAAACACCCCATGAAATTTCCTAGCTTCATGAAGCTCCGTGTAGTTCTTATAATATTCCTTTCAGTGGGAATAAGTAGCCTCCCTTCTTCTACTTAAATCCACTTGCCTGAAATTTTCTTCTTTTGCATCATTATCCTTGCATTAGTTAATTATGGTTGTGAGAAATTATCCAAAAGCTTAGTGACTTAAAACAACAAATATTTATTGTTTCATAGTTTCTTTCCATCAGGAATCCGGGCATATCTTAGTTGGATGTCTGTCTCAGGTACTGTCACTAGGCTGTAATCAAGGTGTCAGCACAGGCTGCATTGAGCTCAAGGTTCAACTGGAGAGGGAATTCACTTCTAAAGTTACATGAGTATTGGCAGGATTCAATTGGGCTGAGGGCCTGTGGTTCTCACTGCCTGTTGACTGAAGGCCACCTTCAGTTCTGTGCCACTGAGGAGGGTTGTTCAAGAATTGGTGGCTTGCTCCATCAGAGCAAGCAAGTAGCAAACAAGAGGCCAAAAGAGAGAAGCCACAGTTATTTTGTAATGTAATCTTACATCCAATCACCTTTGCAGTAATCTATCCATCAATAGAGAGACACTTAAGAAGAAAGGATTATACAACAATGTGAATATTAGGAGACAAGGATCATTGGGAATCATCTTAGATGCTGTCTATTAACCACAGTTCTCAAATGTTATTTATTTCTTGTTTCTCTCAGGAAATACAAATTTTTTGATCTCTGAATTTCTATGCTAGATGATTAGCTTTCTTGTTGTGCCACTAACCACTTTTATTTTTTTATCTGAGTACTTTTGGACATACTAGATATTTACTACAAAATATTTAACTCTCAATATTTTTCTATCACAATATTTTACACATAGTATTTTTGACTAAATATTGCCGAGTGATTTCTATCTCTGTCATAATCCCTAGCAGGAGAGACAAACAGTTTCTTGGTACCTTTCTATTCAAATTGTCACTTCAAATATTATGAATATTCTAACCAGTAAAATCAACATTAACTTTCACAATTACCAGTGGAAGAAAACTTGTAAAATTATCTCACTTTTAATTTCATTATCTGAACTTAAGGCATGCCACTGCAGTGTTTAACAATGTCCTTCTTTTTTAACAAGCTCTACTACAAAGAAATGTTTTTGAAATCAAGAAATAGTGCTAATGGATTTTTGTCTGTTGTTACACCACTTTCTACAAAAAGCACTTAGAAATTGATAATTGGCACATGGTATCTTGAGGCAAGTATTCTACAGGGTTTTTGTCTTCTGCTATTTAGATGCAAATTTTGCTTAAAAAATAATCTAAAACTCATATTAAATAAGACTGGTATATAAGCTAACACTTGTTTTCTTCTTACTGAAACTTATATCCAGACAATAATTTCATAAAACATAGTCTAACAATGGACTGATATTACCACATCCCACCTCACAAAATACAGGGGAAGCAGTAATAATTATTTTCACACATTTTATTAATCAAACAACACTCTATATTATTTATATTTATAAATTATGTTATAAAAGTTCCTTTGGCTCTTAAAATAGTTTGCAGATACATCATATGCATTAGGTTATTTTGTTGTTGTTACACCTTAGGTTATAATACTTATATACAGTGTTAGATTCCAAAGAGAGAACTTAATACTAGAAAATTACAAATGAATGTCTGTTACAAACAAGTTTCAAATGACAGTGATTATTTTGTTCTTTAACATAACTAAACTTTTTTCTTAATTCATTCTCCTTCAAAATCATAGAATAACAATAATTGTGCAATTAAATTATGAATGTATCATATTATTTTTGTAATCTTTACTATTAACATCAAAGAAAAGCACCATTATTCTTGATTAAATCATTGATAATTTTTCCCAATGACATAGTTGATTGGAAGATCAGTGGAATTGTTGGTGATGAGACAGAAACATTCAAAGAAAATATTGTCCCACAGGATACACAGGAGACTGTCATAAATTAAATACACCATCTGCTGCTGTTTAAATGAAATAATGGACTAAAAGCCTCAAATAACATATACAAACTTCAGAAAACTTTTTTTTTAACTGCAAATATAAGAGCTATAAAATTTGATTCCAGGAAAGAAAAAAAAAGGAAACCACAAAGTCCTTGAATTCCCCCTGAGATTGAGTTAGAATCCAGATCTTCCTGAATTCAATTCCTTTTAACATTTTGCATCAGATCTTCAGTTGATCTGGTTTCCCAAAAGATATAAGTTTCACTTTCATAATTCATTCCCAGTTTGGTCTGGAATGGGATAGCTTACCTCCACATTCCTGGCAAGAAACATTTCTTTGCTGGAAGAAAAGTTCACCTTTTAACTGAACGTTTGGCTAGAGATCAGGAAAAAATAAGATCTGATTTCTTTTACACTTGACTTCCTTTTTCATGTGAGCCTTACACAGAATTGTCTTTATTCTTTACTCTGTCAGCTGGAATATAATAAATTATGCCAGTTCCTGTTGATCTATCATCCTTAGGAATTCTTAAACATATCCCACAAATAATGTATCTTCCAGTTCATTGAAATCTAGCAGTTTGAGAATTCATTCATCTCCAACAAAAGATGTAAAATATGCCTTCTACACTTCAATGTACCAACTGCCTTTAGACTGGTATTTGATTTTTCCAGGCTTCTAACTAGTGCCAATGTTCTTTCTTTACAATGTTGCTGACTTCTCAGTTTTTGCTTCCTTTCTTTTGCCTTCTGGGCCTGCAATGTTCTCTCTTCCAAATTTTAAACGGCTGCTGCTTTGTTTACACAAATTAACAGTTCCCTACTTACTTTCTTTCCCTTCCTACCCCACTCCCTTGATAGTGTAGTGAAAAAGAGAAGGCATAAAGGAAGGAGATAGAGAAAGTCACGGATTCTAAAGCACATTTGTATGAATGAAATGGTTATATTTGAGTCAATTTGATATTAAATTTTTTGTAAGACAGTATGTAAATGTAACTGAACTATCTGTGTAAAAATAAATAATACTCAAAATAGGTACAAAAAAACTACATTATTTTATCTTCCAATGAAATAAGACAAATATACTAAGATAAATGGGGGTTTAATCGAATTTACTATTTATTGAAATGATATAAGTGATTTTTTCAGTTGGCAATGTAGACTACAAGAGCTTTTACTATGGGAAGTCTCCTCCTATTGTCCTGCTAAGAGAGAAAGAGAGAACACAACTCTTCTCTAATATTTATGTGTTCTTTAGGATGTCTACTACAATGTATTGAACATCACAGTCTCTCAGATACTTGTTTAATTGTTTTGATGTATGGTTTTGTTACAGAAAAAAATATATAAGGCAGATGTCCTTAAGAGTCAGTCGTAACAAAGTTCTATGTAGTGGTTTTGCAGCATGTTTAAGAGAGAAGAAAAATAAAGAGATGTATCAGGGTCAAATCAGGAAAAAAGTAATTACACCAGATATTTTAATGAAGAGAATTTAATATAAGAAACTGGTTAAGAAATATTAAAAGACTACAAAGGCAAAAACAAACAAAAAACAAATCGGAGATGGTGCAGATAGTAACGTCAATGGACAGTCATCACCTGTAGAGCTAATTGAACAAGGGAAAGATTGGCTATTATACTGTAGAAGCCTGCATTCAGGTCTCCTTGGGGCTGGGACCCACAGCCTCTAAAGAAAAGTTGATGTTTAGCTGGTATTGGTACCTCAGGAACTGCCAAAAGGAAACTTAGGGGACTGAATTCATACCTCTGAGGAGCTGGGCAGTAGGATATGCCTATTTAGGGTAAGGAAGGAAGGAAGGGAGGGAGGGAGGGAGGAAGGAAGGAAGGAAGGAAGGAAGGAAGGAAGGAAGGAAGGGAGGGAGGGAGGGAGGGGAGAGAAGAGAAGGGGAGGGGAGAGGAGGAGAGAGGGAGGGGAGAGGAGGGGCGACACAGGAAGGGAAGAAAGAAGAAAAGAAAGAAAGGAAATTGGAATTAATTACCACTGGAAGCAACTACTGCTACTGCCTGAGGGGAGTGAAGAATTGTAGCTGACAGAAGAGCAAACAAAAAGGAAGGAGCGTTTTCCTTCTCCCTCCTCTAGCCTTCCAATCTTTCCCCATTGACTGAACCTAACAGGAGACAGCCGGCCAAGTAGAAATGTAGTTTGCAGAGTTTCAACTCCAGAATCATGAAACAGAATATAGAAGGCCCCAAGAGATGATAGCTTAGTAGCCAACATGAGAGAGTAGAGGAAACCAACAGAACAAGCCAGATGTGCTACCTGACTGAGGCAAACCGGTTGTGTGTGCTGATCAGTGAATGTGGTAGGGAGGCTATAAAGGTAGCTTAGGAAATCCAAAAGGTCAGGAAGTTCTTTGCCTTGGTAGAGTTTTAATATCTGGATCAGATTCCTTTCTCCATGTTGTTGAAGCAATTCTCCTTATCTAATCTCCTAAATAAGGTATAAATAGCTCCTCACTGCCTGCAGACTGAAAGTCAATTACCTTACCCTCATGTTCCTATTCCTTCATGATCTGGCTCCTTCTCTTCCTTACAAGGACCTTAGGTTCAACTGCTTAAAACTATTTGCCTGAGCATTACATGTTGACACACTTGCACATGCTATTCTCTCTTTCCCGTACCTTCCAAATTATCCTTAAGAACAGAATTCAAATGTTCCCTCCAAATGAGCTCTGCCTATGTGGTCTAGCACCGGGCTCTCATCTCTGGTAAATGATCGATACTCCCTTTTTTACCTCTCTGTCCTCATGCCTTGCCTCCCTCCTCCTGCCTTTTTCTCTCTGCATCAGCCATGCTTGTCTCTATGTTTTTGCCTCAGTATTTGGCACTGACTTGATCCCTCCATGAAAGACTCTTCCCTCAGATTTCCATGCGACTCATCCCTCACTTCCATTAAATCTTCACACAAATGGTACCCTTTTAATGAGGTTTTTCTTTTTTAAAAAATATGTACCTTGGCCGGGCTCGGTGGCTCAGCCTGTAATCCCGCGCCTTGGGAGGCTGAGGTGAGTGGATCGCCTGAGCAGGCGGGTTCGAGACCCGCCTGGGCAACTTGGGGAGACTTAATCTCCACAAGAAATCAAAAATCAGCCGGGCGTGGTGGCACACACCTGTAATTCTGGCTACTCGGAAGGCTGAGGCGGAAGGATCGCCGGACCCCAGCAGGTCGAGGCTGTGGTGGCCGGGAGCGGCCACCACACTCCGGTCTGGGCGACAGAGTGAGACTCCAACTCAAAAAAAAAAAAAAAATGTATCTTATTTTATTTTAGATTCATGGGGTATGTGTGCAGCTTTGTTACATGGGAATATTGTGTGATGGCGAAGTTTTGGCTTCTATTAGGCTGGTCACCCAAATGGTGAGCGTGGAGCCCATTGGGTGGTTTTTCAACACACCACCAACCACCTCACTCCTTCCTTCAGGAATTCTCAGTTTCTGTTGTCCTCATCCTTATGTCACCAGGTTCTTCTTAACCGTTATTAAGAGCATTGTAAATCACAAACCCATAACCCCTTACTCTTTATTCCTTACTCTGCTTTATTTTTTTACATTGTCCTTATCACTTTCTAATGTAGTATATAATGATTTATCTCAACATCTTCATGAAGGCATGGTTTTTGTTTGTTTTGTGTACTGTATGTCTACTTCACCTGCGAATAGGGTCAGTCACATGGTAGGTCTTTGAAAATATTGCAGAATAAGTGAATTGGGGCTGAATAAGACATCACAAAGCACTAAAGTGCTGAAAAATGTTTGCTGGTAGAGAAAGGGAATGAAGAATGAAAGCAAAAAACTGATGGATTCAAACTCATTTTTAAAAGCGCTTATTCCTTGAATGTATAGAATAACAAGGGGAGGAAAGGCAAGGTTTTGTTTTTTTTTAAGGAGAAAGGGTTTTGGAAATTTTTTATGTTGAGGAGTAATAACAGTGAAAGTTTTATAGTTTTTAGAACACATTGAAGGAAAAGGTGGCCATTGGTTATGAGCATAGTTAACATAGTTAAACTTAAAAAAGAAACACTCATTCATCTCTGAAACTGGAGGAAAATCAGAAAAGTAAAGGTTACTGCTTTTAGTTCGAGGGAAAGAAGAGAGTTGAGAATTGCTCCTGAATGAAGTCAAACACCTATGGTTATAGCATCTAGTCCGAATGAGAAGGCACAACTGTTCTGTAGTCACTGCGTGCGGCCTCTGGGGAAAGGGAACCGCAAGTATCTGGAGAACCTGGTGTGCTTTGCAAGGCCCTCTTGCAGAACATCCACAGACTTTCTCAAATTTCTGCAGCAGCATTCCACAGGGCAAGTGCAGGGATAGAAGAGGAAGATTTCCATTTTCCAAGGCTGCTTCTGAATTGAAAAAAATGTCAGTGATGTGAGAGCAACTGGTATAAGCAAGGCTAGTAGTGACTTGAACTTTCTTTCATTTAACATAATTGGTAGAAAGAACATTTGCAGCAAAGTTAATGTCAGAGATTGCCCTTCTACTTAAGCCAGTTCATGGCAGCAAAGTCCACAGTAGATGAGGATAACAGGCCAGAGAAAAGAACTGGAAAAGACTGGCAGAAGTGAATGAGAACTGAACAAAGTAGAGATGAAGTCAGACTTTTGGGGTGACGATCAAGGTCACGATGATAAAGAAAGCAAGTTTTAAAGGGAACATAGGAAAACTGTTGATCTCAAAGTAATACATTCAGAAAATCGCACTATAGTGATTTTCATGTTTGACCCTAGTATCCTTTACACTCTTTCCTCAATTTACCCTGTGACGCAAACAAGTAATTCTGCAAAATTCTAGGAACAATGCCCAAACACCACACATCAATCCATTAAAATCAATTTTTTTTGAGAGTAAGAAATGTACTAAAGTGTATAATTTCTGTGATCATGTGCTGATCAGTTACTTTCAAACAAAGATTCTAATTTACAAACATTATTAAAGGGAACTTCTGAGGTTAGTGGTGGGTGCGTAATATATAAGGAGATCAATACAGTGTTTTTTTTTTATTTTTTTATTTTTTTTTTTGAGTTGGAGTCTCACTCTGTCGCCCAGACTGGAGTGCAGTGGCCACTCCTGGCACCGCAGCCTCGACCTGCTGGGCTCCGGCAATCCTTCCGCCTCAGCCTTCCGAGTAGCCGGAATTACAGGCATGCGCTACCACGTCCGGCTGGTTTTTTGATTTATTGTAGAGATGAGGTCTTGCTGCCCAGGCGGGTCTCGAACCCGCGGGCTCAGGCAATCCACTCACCTCAGCCTCCCAAAGGCGCGGGATTATAGGCTGAGCCACCGAGCCCGGCAATACAATGTTTTATACCAAAAATGGTAGAGAAATTAATTTGTATCTGTATAAATTCCTGGGTTCTTTATAAGGAGTCCTTTTACTTTTAATATTAAATTTTGAGTATTTGGGGGCACTAAATTCTGAGATTTTTAGTATTTTAAATGTGTTATCGATATATTTATTTATTTATTTATTTATTTATTTATTTATTTATTATTGAGTTGGAGTCTCACTCGGTCGCCCAGACTGGAGTGCAGTGGCCACTCCCGGTCACCGCAGCCTCGACCTGCTGGGCTCCGGAGATCCTTCCGCCTCAGCCTTCCGAGTAGCCGGAATTACAGGCACGCGCTACCACGCCCAGCTGATTTTTTGATTTATTGTGGAGATGAGGTCTCGCTGCCCAGCCTCCCAAAGGCGCGGGATTACAGCCTCCCAAAGGCGCGGGATTACAGGCTGAGTCACCGAGCCTGGCTACCGATATATTTAATTTTCTCATTTATGTCATTTCAACTTCTTCAACATAAAGTTTTAGAAATAAAATGTAATTTCTCATTTTACAGGTTAAGAGCATGTAATCTTTAAAACAGATAAAAATAAGAACTATCTATAGGAAGCAGAATTAAATAGATATATAAATTTTTAAAAATCCTAAAACTCTATATTTTTGAAGACACTATACTCTTACATATTAATTATTTATTTTCTGAAACTCTGCACTGCCGTGGTTTGGCCAACTCTCACGTCTTTAATATTATAGTTGTACTATTTACTGTGACTAAATAGCATTATATCATGCCTAGCTAAGTTATATACCTGTAGTACCCCTATTTCTCTGAATCTATTTAAGTTCACACAGGAAAGTTCTATAAATACAGCCTTCAGGGCATCATGTACCACACCTTTTAATCAATCTATATTTTAGATGGAAGTCATCTATGAGCAACTCATATCTTAAAGATCAGACAGGCCTACAAAGCTTTCAGATTTGTGAACAGTAAAAAATAATTTAAGCCACACCTCCTTGGTAGTTTAAAATTAATAATGCATAAAAGAGAATCCACCTTTTAAAATGTTTTCAGCCTGTAAACTGTCTTCTTGCTGTAAATATTTGGGAATTCAAAGGGAAATGGCAAAAAGATCTTTAAAGTGTATTTTTAATGAGCATTAAGAGAGGACAAAATTTGCTAGTCCTAATTTTACATTTCAGAGAGGAAATATTCTTATTGGTTAAATCTACTGGGCATGAGATAAAACATATATATAAACCATCTTTTAATTCGAAGACTTCCTTCCTACAAATTATTCTGTGTTCTGTATTAATAGTTATAAGTAATTTCTAAAATAACATATAACACTATTAATCCATCAGCCACATTTTTCCGTTAACATAATTTTATGTACTGAAAAAATGTGCTCTTCAAAAATTTACTCAACTTGCAGTCCAGCCCCATGATGTTTTTCGGAAGTACTCCCTTTATCAATGAGGGAATCTAAATAGCATGCCGAAATGCACACAATGATATGCAGGGGTTGGTTCAATGTAGTTATGACTGATGAACTAGTCTAATTGTCTACTTATCTGTTGTACAATCTGTAATAAGTCACCTATTATTTCCTCTCCATGTTCTGAAGTCTGCAAAGACAGTTGCCAGGGTATTTGTATATTCAGTAAACATTGACTTTCTCATTAAACTCCCCTATATTACTCCAACTATGAAACATTACTTGAAAATTTATGACAGTTGATGTAATAAGACAATAAGACAGAAGATTTTAGGAAGCTCATTGACACAAAAAAAGTGTTTATAAATGTTGAAAGCATAGATGACTACTAAAAAAAGATGAAAACACATACAAGAATAACAAATTCATACTATTCAGCTTTTATAAATACAGCTTTTTAGTGACACTTGTATTATACTGGGGTGGCCATACTGCTTGGGTTGAAATCAAGAGGGGCAACCATGACCTATCAAAGAGTTCTTTGATGCTCTTCCCAGATATGCAGATGCTGTATGTGTCTATTTAACAAAAAACTCTCTCCCATCAGAAAACATACTCCTTGAAGGCAGATACCCTGTCTTTTTTTGTTTTCTTGTGGTGACTCAGCATTGTATCCTCAAGGCTTAGCATAGTGGCTGGAACATATTACAAATTCAATATATTTAAATGAATGAATAGGATACATCTTAGGTCTCACCATACATTTTAATACCAATACCACACATGTTCCGTTATATTCCAAAAGATCATTTTAGTATCAAAATTAGTTAAATATCAGAATGTTAAAAGAAAATCTGTGAAAATTTACTTATTTTTTATTTTTAAAGTTTCTGTTACACTGGATATCCATCCACAGGAAAATATTTTCCTGGGCTCTGGCTACATGACCACAGATGAATTGGATCAATGTTGAAAAACGCATTGAACGATTCAACCAATCTGTTTTGCTAAGAGCTGTTTATTACATCACAACTGTCAGGACTGGTACTTCTAGTTCCCCACTGCTGAATTCAGGCATAGAGATGAGTCATAATTAACTGAGTTAAGACAGTTTTCAGATTTTTCTGATTTTTAGTTTTAGGACTAAGGCATGATATTTGATATTCATGAGCATTTCACATTATTCACCAAAAATCTGAGAATATAATTAAAAGTTATACTAGTACTTAGAAAAATATCCAAGACCTGTCAAGTAGAGACTGAAAGAAAGCACAATGGTTTCAAAAGTTGAAGGAAGTGATTGTCTTGCATATTTTCTGGCTTTAGATTTAGTTGTTTGTGGTTAGTCATTTTACATGCTCATCCTACACTTTAAATTTATTGTCTTCTAGGAAAGAAAAACAAAAAACCAAAAAACGAGCACCTGACCATAAAGCAAGAGAATCTCAAAGAGGATTTAGTCATCATGTCCTCGTATAAGCTACATAAAACTGTACTGATTTGCTCATGTCTGGAAGTATGTATGCCTCAGGATAATGTCTTATTAAAATAACCAAGTCTAGTAATAGGAACAGATTAATTTAAAATAAATGGTCTACTAGTCCTAAGTGAAATTCTGGAACAGAAAAAGGACACTAGGATGAAACTAATAAAATGAATAAAGTTTGGAGTTAGTTAATAATAATGTGTCAATATTGGTTAATTAGGAGTAACAAATTTACCATAATAATGTGGAATGCTAACAAGAGAGAAAACTAGGTTTGAGAATCGAGGGAACCCTCTGTACTACCTTTGTAACTATTTTGTATGCCTAAACCTATCTAAAACAAAATTTCCTTTTTTTTTTTTTTCCAAAAGCAAATTGTCTGCATTGGAATCAGTGTCAAAAACATCACACAAAGATTCCGTTCACTATCCATGTCAAAAATTATTGAAATTCAGCATTTTTCATTCCTCTTTTTTCTTCATATATTGTAACTGCCTCAACAATTCTCTGTTATGCTGCATGAAGGTTCCTAAATCTTTAACCCATGAAATAATCTGCCAAAAATTTCTCTCACTCTCCAGTTGATCCTTCCCTATTTCTCCTGTTTTTCATTTTCTTTTTCCCATAATTATCTGAGTTTAACCATATGCTATACAATATCATCCTGTAATCATCCAAGCAACACAAGATTCTTGGTTGTATTTGAAATAATGGCGACACATGTATTAATACTTTAAAAAGTGCTTTATGATAGCACAACCAACTTTCAGCAAAAAAGTTAATTATAAAATGATTCAAATGAGGTTCATAAATGACTGGGAAGCTATACTTCTTTTAAATAATCTTTCTCTGTGTCTTGATATGAAAACAAAGACTAGATATTATAAAGTTTTCCATTGTTTAACAAATTAATTTATATGATCAAAGATTATTTTTTAAAAAAGTACCTTCAAAATGTTAACAGAGCTTGAAAACTGATACTGACATTTATATAGAATAGAATGAGTAACCTAGATATTTTTTTAAATTAAATAAGAATAAAGAACTGTCTTTCCAAGACAGATGTATTATCTGCTATACCTATACTTTATGTTATTTATTACCTCTCCTCTACAAATAAAGTATATGTTTACTGATATAATGTCATTTTTTTTTCTTTTTCACCTTGTATCCCTTTTTTCTATGATAGTGCCTGGCACATAAGAAAGTGGCTTATTCATAGACCTATAATCTTCAAGTCAGTGTAATATTTATGGAGATATAGACAAATAGCAAAAGAATAAGAAACAAATTTAAGCAAACTATGAGGAAGTACCTGAGAATGATAAAGATATATTTAAAAGTCATAGGAGCCATGTTGAAGAGGCTACACTGGCCGAATCTGGAACAATTTACATATCAATATAAATAACTATACTAAAGAATTACACTCTATTGAATAGATTAAGAATTCACTAATCAACATTGATATTTATGAATGAAGAGTGAAGGAGTGAATGAATGGATGAATGACTAGCTTCTTCCTTGCAGCAGAAGGCCTATTCATAAATGCAAAAGGATGATAGAAGAAGGAAATTGCCATTTGCCAAAAGTCATAAGGGCTTTTCTACAAGAAATAATTAATGTAAACATATAGCTGAGTATAAATAAATATCAACTATATAAAATAATAATTTAGTCTAAATTACTGACTAAAATTAAATAAAGCAGAATGAAAATACTGGACAAGAGCATAACATAATGTGGGAGACGTTGCTCATAGTAAACCATATTAAGTTATCTGTATTGATTGAAAAGAGAAAGGCTAAAGATAGATGTTAGAACTTGCTAAGTTAAACACACATTAATACATGGCTAGGTTTGCCACTAAGTGCTGCAGAAAATATGTTAGCTGGCTTTTGCCACAATCTAAAAACTCAACTGAGGTTGAAGAATCACTTTCAAGGTAGCTCACTCGCATGCCTAGCAAGTTAATGCTGTTTGTTTTGCTTTGACTTTGCTTTGACTCGTGGACCTTTCATAGAACTCTTTGTGTATTTCTTTAGTATAGCAGCTGGCTTCTTCCAGAAAGAATCGAGAGAGAGAGAGAGACATGTTCTGCTATTTATTTCTACAATATCATATTGTTTTTATATGGCAGCCTCATTGGATATAGAAGGAACTACACAAGGTTGTGAACAGCATAAGGTAAGCACCTGGGGGGGTCTATTTTATTGACTGACAATGTATTTTTTAAATGAGTCTTCTACAATTATTGAATATGGTGTTATAAATATACATAAACTTAAGCTTCTTATTTGTATTGCTCAAATCTTCTACATTTATACCTTTAAAAAATTTAAAATGTGCACATAGATTATTTTAAAATAATGTATACATACAATAAAGCACATACATATTGAGATTTTATAAATTGATACATTCATGTAACACATATCAAAAAGTAAAAAGTTACTAAAACTTAACATCTCTTTTAAAACCCCTTTGAGTAACTCCTTCCCCCAAGAAAACCATTATTCTGATTTTTATCACTGCAATTTAGTTTTTCCTTGTCTTTTTACATAAAAAATACTTATAAACTCATTAGCATGCACTTTTTTGCTCAGTTTTATGAGTCTCAGCCATTTAGTTGCACGTGGCAGTGGTTCATTCTCCTTTATTGCTATAGAGAATTAGACTATATGAGAGCATAACTTATTTGTATTTTAGTTGTTAATGTCCAATTGTGTTGTTTCAAGCTTTTAACTATTAGAAAGAATGCAACTATAAATATTTTATATATGTATTTGATGTGCAGATACTTGCAGTTCTACTAACATATAAAACTAAAATCAAATGTATGGATGAGATGATAAGTATGCTTATTTTGAAAAGTTCTTTTACATGTATTTTTCCCGAGAGGAGAGGCAAGATGGCGATGGCATAGGTGAACTGGTGAGATTCTCTGAAAAGACCAAGACTGCATACTGCTGAATAGACAGACTGTAAAGCAGAGGGAAAAGTGAACAAAGCCAGAAGACCCTCATAAGGAAGAACAGGCCATTGCAGAAGAGAAATAAAAGCAACCCACCTTCCCTCAAAAACAGAATTGAAGAGGGGGAGGGAATGGGGGAGAGGGAGAAAAATCTACAGAAATGAAGAAAAACCAAAAGAAGAGTATGGGTCTCTCCCAGATACCTGGGAGAGCAGACACTGAGGAAACTGACCTTGGAATGCAAACAATGAAAAGTCCCCAGAATGAAGGGTCTCAAACTGCAAATGTAGATATCAAAATAATAATGGAGAGATTAAAAAGAATTGAGGAGACACAAGAAGAAACTAGGAAGGAGCTGATATCTGAGATAACAGTAATAAAGAATACTGTGAATGAAATAAATAACAAATTGATAAGCATGGAAAGCAGAATTACCCAAGCAGAAGAAAGAATCTCAGAGCTTGAGGACCAAAATATAGAAATAACCCAAACTCTTAAAAACACAGAAAATAAGCTCAAAAAGACAGAACAAAACCTTCAAGAGATGAGCGACTACCTCAAGAGGCCTAACCTAAAAATAATCGACTCCCTGAGGCAGAAAGAGAAACAGAGATCACATTGGAACAAACTTTCCATGAGATCATTCAAGAAAACTTCCCTTATCTAATCAGTGATGCAAAAATTCAAACACAAGAGATTCAGAGAACCCCTGCAAGACAACAAATGAGAAGGCCAACTCCTAGTCACATAATAATTCGCCTAAATAAAACAGGCACAAAAGAAAAAATCCTAAAGGCAGCAAGAGAAAAAGGCCAGATCACCTACCATGGAAGACCAATCAGAATAGCAGCAGATTTATCTGCAGAAACCCTGCAGGCTAGGAGAGCCTGGAGCCCTATCTTCAAAGTCCTAAAAGATAAACAATTTCAACCAAGAATAACCTACCCGGCCAAGCTATTCATCAGTGAGGGAGAATTAAAATCTTTCCCAGATATCCAATCCCTAAGAACTTATGCTGCCACCAAACCATCTCTACATGAAACACTTAAGAAAATACTAAACACAGAAGAAAAGGAAAAAGGAACAATGTTCTTCACAAGAGTACAAGGAAAAGAATAAAATATATATGAACCAACCCCCAAACCAAAACAAAGACAAAAAAAAAAAAAAGAAAAAACCAAGTGGAAGAACAACAACTCAATAAGAACTCCATGATAGGGACGAACTCTCACATTTCAATAATTAGTCTGAATGTGAAAGGACTAAATGCACCTCTGAAAAAACAGAATGACAAAATGGATAAAATATCACCAGGCAACAATATACTGCCTTCAAGGGACCCATCACACTACAAAGGACATACACAGACTCAAAGGAAGAGGATGGGAAATAAATTTTCAGGTGAATGGAGCACAAAAGAAAGGAGGAGTCACGATCCTAATTTCAGACAAAATACCATTTAAGCTATCAAAAATTTAAAAAGATACAGAGGGCCACTACATAATGATAAAAGGTTCACTCCATCAACAAGAAATATCTATCCTAAACATATATGCACCCAACATAGGTGCGCCAACATTCATAAAGCAACTTCTAGGAAAACTAAAGAAAGACATTGACTCTAACACCATAATAACTGGGGACTTTAATACACCACTCACAACCCTAGACAGATCATCAGGACAAAAAATCAGCAAGGAGATCCGGAACCTCAATGAGACTCTGGACTAAATGGACTTAATTGATATCTATAGAACACTCCATTCAAAGACCACAGAATACACATTCTACTCATCACTGCATGGAACATATTCTAAGATTGACCACATAATTGGACACAAATCAAGTATAAGCAAATTTAAAAGGACTGAAATTCTACCATGCACCTTCACAGACCACAGTGGAATAAAAATAAACATTGACACCAACAAAGTCCCCCCAAAACCCACAAAGACATGGACACTAAACAGCATGATGCTAAACAACTCCTGGGTCAATGATGACATCAAAACAGATATCAAAAGATACCTGGAAACAAATGAAAATGAAGAAACATCTTACCAAAATCTCTGGGATGCCTTAAAAGCTGTAATAAGAGGGGAATTTATATCCCTACAAACACACATGAGGAAAATGGAAGGAACAGGAATTAACAATTTAACAAGCCACCTAAAGAAGCTGGAAAAACAAGACCACAAAAGCCCTAATTTCAGCAGAATTATCCAGATCACCAAAATAAAAGCCCAAATCCAGGACATAGAAGTCAAAAAGATAATACAAAAAATCAATGAAACAAAATGCTGGTTGTTTGAAAGAATAAACAAGATCGATGGTCTCCTAGCTAGACTGACCAAGAAAAAACGAGAAAAAAAACAAATAAGCACAATCAGAAACACAAAATATGAAGTCACATCTGACCCTGAAGAAATACAAAAGATCATTAGAGACTACTACGTAAACTTGTATGGAAACAAACGTGAAAACCTTAAGGAAATGGAGGACTTTCTGACATCACACAACCTACCTAAGTTGGAACAAGAAGAAATTGAGACCCTAAATAAACCAATAACAATCAAGGAAATCGACTATGTAATAAGAAAACTTCCTACAAAAAAAGCCCTGAACCAGATGACTTTCCAGCAGAATTCTACAAGACATTTAAGGAGGAGTTGATACCAATCCTATTGAAGGTATTCCAGGTGATTGAAAAAGATGGAACTCTCCCCAAATCATTTTACGAAGCCAACATCACATTGATACCCAAGCCAGGTAAAGATCCAGCAAAGAAAGAGAACTGCAGGCCAATATCTTTGATGAACATAGATGCTAAAATTCTCAACAAGATCCTAGCAAACCGGATTCAGCAATACATCTCAAAAATCATCCATCATGACCAAGTAGGCTTCATTCCTGGGATGCAAGGCTGTCTCAACATTCGTAAAACCATAAATGTTATTAAATACATCAACAGATGTCAAAACAAAAACCACATGATTATATCATTAGATGCAGAAAAAGCTTTTGATAAAATCCAGCACCCCTTCTTGATAAAAACCCTTGAACATCTAGGCATACGGGGAACATACCTCAAAACAGTAAAAGCCATCTAGGAGAAACCCACAACGAGCATACTCCTAAATGGACAAAAATTAGAACCATTTCCCCTGAAAACTGGAACAAGACAATGATGCCCATTCTCACCCCTCCTGTTCAACATAGTATTGGAAGTCCTGGCTCGAGCAATCAGAGAAAAGAAGGCAATCAGGGGTATCCAAATAGGAAAAGAGGAAGTCAAGTTATCTCTCTTTGCAGATGACATGATTGTATACCTTGAAAACCCAAGAGAATCTGTCAAAAACCTCCTTACACTGATAAAGGCCTTTGGCAAAGTCTCAGGACACAAAATAAATGTACAAAAGACAATCGCATTTCTCTACACCAATAATAAACAAACAGAACCCAAATTAAAAGCACAATTCCATTCACAATAGCCACAAAAAAATGAAATACCTTGGCATCTTCCTAACCAGAGACCTGAAAGACCTTTACAAGGAAAACTACAAAACACTGCTCAAAGAAATCAAAGTTGACACAAACAAGTGGAAAAATATCCCATGCTCATGGATCGGAAGAATCAACATTGTGAAGATGTCCATCTTACCTAAGGCAATCTACAATTTCAATGCAATATCCATCAAATTACCAGCAACATTCTTCTCAGAACTAGAAAAAACAATGTAGGAATTCATATGGAAACACAAATGTCCAAGAATAGCCAGAACAATCCTCAGCAAAAAAAACAACAAAGCAGGTGGTATCACATCACCAGACTTCAAACTTTACTATAAAGCTACAATCATCAAAACAGCTTGGTATTGGTATAGGAACAGGCATATAGATCAATGGAATAGAATTGAGATTCCAGAAGCAAAACCTCAATTTCTCAACCAACTCATCTTTGACAAAACCTCCATCACCTACCACTGGGGAGAGGAGAACCTATTCAGTAAATGGTGCTGGGAAAACTGGCTGACCACATGCAGAAGATTGAAACAGGACCCCTATCTATCCCCATGCACAAAGGTTAATTCCAAATGGGTCAAAGACCTAAATGTAAAACCTCAAACCATAAGAACCTTAGAAAATTAAGGAAATACCCTCATGGAAATCGGAACTGGCATCCAATTCCTGAACAAAACCCAAAACCCACAACTCATAAGAGAGAAAATAGACAAGTGGGACCTTATTAAACTGACAAGCTTCTGCAAAGCCAAAGAAACCATCAAGAGAGCAGGGAGACAGCCTACAGACTGGGAAAAAGTATTTGCCAACTCCAGGTCCGACAAAGGCTTAACATACTGGATCTACAAGGAACTCAAACGTGCTGAAAAGAAAAAAACAAACAATCCCATTATAAAATGGTCAAAAGATATGAACAGAAACTTCACAAAGGAAGACATCCGAGCAACCAACAAACACATGAAGAAATGTTCAACCTCACTAATCATCAGGGAGATGCAAATCAAAACCACAGTGAGATACCACCTAACCCCAGTCAGAACGGCAATTATCAACAAGTCAAAAAAATAACAGCTGCTGGAGAGGGTGTGGTGAAAAGGGAACGCTTCTACACTGTTGGTGGGAGTGTAAACTAGTGCAACCTCTGTGGAAAGCAGTGTGGCGATTCCTAAAAGCTCTAAATACCAACCTCCCATATGATCCCGCAATCCCCCTACTGGGAATATATCCTGAAGAACACAAATCACTCTATAAAAAAGATACCTGCACACGCATGTTTATCGCAGCATTGTTCACAATAGCAAGAACCTGGAAACAGCCATGCTGCCCGTCAAAAGAGGACTGGATTAAAAAATTGTGGTACATATACATGATGGAATACTACACAGCCATAAAAAAGAACAAAATCATGAATTTCGCAGCAACCTGGATGGAACTAGAGTCTATAATACTGAGTGACCTCTCACAGAAACAAAGATCCGAGTATCACATGTTCTCACTCATATAATGGACCTTAAACATCCAATGCAATACTATACGAAAATGACTGACTGTACTGGGAAACTATGGTGGGGGGAGGGAGATGGGATTAACAGTAGCAAATATCTGTCTGGGAACGGGGAAACACCCCATATGAACAGGATGCCTGAATGAAACGCAATTGTATACCTAACCCTTAACTGTACCCCACAACTTCATAATAAAAAGTTTAAAAAAAAAAGAAAAATATGTATTTTTCCCAAATGCTTTGTCAAGTTATATTCCTTCCAAAAGCATATGAGAGTTCTAGTTGCTTCATATCCTCATCAACACTTCACATAAAATTTTATATATGTTTTTTTAATTTTAGTCTTTCTGATGTATGTGTAGTCAAAATTGTAATAATGTTAACATTTATTTCTCTGATATTTAATCAGGAAGGTGCTGGTAAATGTTAAACAATCTACTCTTCAAAAACCATATACATATGCACACATGTTAATTATAATTTACATTTATGTAAAGAATATAATACACACAATTTACAAATAAAAATGTAAATACTACTGTAAATCCTATATAGTCAATTAATTCTCACAGCATATTCTTGGTGATTTTTATGGAACTCTTATTTCTGTAACCAATTTGTGGTTGCATTTTAACCATGGTTGCAAAATGTAGTTGCACCCCAATTCACCAAAACGTTGACTCAGTAAATGAATTGTCATTAGGTCTGATATGCAGTATACTGTCAAAATATATATTAGTCTCGCAGAAATTATATTCATTAAAGTAAAATGTTTTTCATCTTAAACACTAGCTCCCAGTATTTATACATTTATAAATATACATATATTTGTAAGAAAACTGGTTTCTTCCATCTGCCTTTGCATTTAATCTGTTGAGATAGCACATGTCATGCTTGCAGTTTCTGGAAAATTTCACTGCATAAATGAGAGCGAAAGAAATAGTCAGCAATGCAATATTACTATGAAAGTAGTTTTGATCTTGTGGATCTATGAAAAGATTTTAAGGCCTCCTGGAGTTCTCAGACCCTATTTTGAGAACTTTTAGAACAGTGTTTTTTGTTTATGTGACAATTTAGAATATGGTACAAGTGGTATTCAAATTAATAAGAAATAATAATTTTACATATTAATATTTTTATTATCTTACTTTGGAGAAAGCCTTCCTAAACCACAACAAAATACTTCATAAATAAATATATATAAACTGTATTCCATAAAAAGTAAAAGTATGCTGGGTGGGGTGGCCCACATCCGTAATCCCAGCGCTTTGGGAGGTGAAGATGAGAGGACTGCCTGAAGCCAGGGTTTGAGATCAGCCTGGACAACTTGGTGAGACCTCATCCTTACTATAAGTAAAAAAAATTAGCTGGGCATGGTGGCACTTGCCTGTGGTTCCAGCTACTTGGAAGGCTGAAGTGGAGGGATTACCTGAGACCAGCAGGTCGAGGCTGCGGTGGCTGTGAGCGTGCCCCTGCACTCCAGCCTGGGTGACAGTGAGACTCTGAATCAAAAATCAAAATCAAAATAAAAGCATTTATATGACACAAGTCACCAAGAAGAAGGGATGAAGGGAGTCAAGTGACCATCTTAGAGAAAATATTTGCAACATACATGGCAAACAGCATGTATTTAATATCTATTTAATATCTATTAAAATTTTTTAAACTCTAAAAAATTGATAAGAATAGTACAAATTATCTCTAGAAACGTGGGCAAGCAAAGGAAATGAACAAGCAATTCGCACAAAAAAATACAAATGGTTAATAAATATATTAGAAGATACTTCAACATTATTCAAATAAAAATAAATTAACAAATGACATTTTTTTTTTGCTAATGAGATTTGTAAAAATTACCGAGATTTATTTTATTATTTCATTTTATTTTGTTTGAGGTGTGTGGTACATTTGAGGATTTGCTACATAAGCAAAGTGCATGGAGGTGAAGTTTGGCCTTTCAGTAAGCCCTCTGTCCCCCTGGTAGTAACCATACCTAGTGTATGGTTATGTACTCCTTATCCCTCCTCTGCACTCCCTCTTTTAGCAGTGTCCGGTGTCTATTGTTCTCACTTTTGTATTCATGTGTCCAGTGGGCCTGCTTATGAATGAAGACATGTGGTACTCTGGTTTTTGTTTCTGTGATAGGGCACTTAGAATAATGTTCTCCACTTGCATCCATTTTTCTCCAAAGAACATGATTTTGCTTTTCTTTATGGCTGTGTAGTATTCCAACATGCATACTTACCACATTTTCTTTATCCAATCTACTTTCTATGGGTATCTGAGTTTATTTCATATTTTTGCTATTGTGACTAGTGCTGCAATAAACATACGCGTGCAAATGTCTTTTTGGTAGAGTGATTTATGTTGCTCTGGATATTGTTCCCAAAAGTGGGATTGTTGGATCGTATGGTAGATTAATTTTTAATTCTTTCAGAAAATGCCACACTTCTTTCCACAAAGGGCTAACTAGCTTATATTCCCAGTAACAATGTAGAAGCTAAAAAAAGAATAATATTTAATGTTGGTCTACATGAACAACAAATGAGTTTCAGAAGTTTTTCGTTGGATTGTATGTTACTACTGGTGTTTGTAAGGAATTTTGTGGAGTATATCAAAATTTAAAATGAGGATGCATTTGACCCAAAAGTTCCATTTCTAGGAATCTAAAGAAATACTTATAAAGATTCACATGAAGATGGTAGGACAAAGAAGATTTTCGCAGCATTGTTTGTACTGTAAAAAAATAGTAGAATCATAAAATCAACCGGGCTGTGGGGAATACCTAAATGGGAAGCAAGTCGTTAAAAATATCCTAAGTGAAGCCGGGCTCGGTGGCTCAGCCTGTAATCCCGCGCCTTTGGGAGGCTGAGGTGAGTGGATTGCCTGAGCCCGCGGGTTCGAGACCCGCCTGGGCAGCGAGACCTCATCTCTACAATACACCAAAAAATCAGCCGGGCGTGGTAGCGCATGCCTGTAATTCCGGCTACTCGGAAGGCTGAGGCGGAAGGATCGCCGGAGCCCAGCAGGTCGAGGCTGCGGTGGCCGGGAGCGGCCACTGTACTCCAGTCTGGGCGACAGAGTGAGACTCCAACTCAAAAAAAAAAAAAAATATCCTAAGTGCATTACAAAGGAATAACATGAACACCCTGAAGGGAGTGATAGAGAAAAGAACTAATCTAGAGAACCTTGGAAAATAGTGTTTTGACTATATACTGCACAACTACAGGCAAACAAACAAAAACTGTGTACAAATATTGTTCTATAGTTAGTAAATTTGTTTTCATAGAATATGTGTTAGCAATTATAAAACACTTCACGTAGGCCAGGCATGGTGGCTCACGCCTGTAATCCCGGACTTTGGGAGGCCAAGACGGATCACTTGAGCCCGGGAGTTTGAGACCAGCCTGGCAATATAATGAAACCTCGTCTCTGCCAAAAAAAAAAAAAAAAAAAAAAAAATCAACCAAATTAGCTGGGTGTGTTGGCAAAGTCTGGGATTACAGTCGTGAGTCACCGTGCCTGGCCTACATGAAGTGTTTTAGAATTGCTAACACATCTTCTATGAAAACAAATTTACTAACTATAGAACAATATTTGTGTACAGTTTTTGTTTGTTTGCTTGTAGTTGTGCAGTTTATAGTCAAAACACTATTTTCCAAGGTTCCCTAGATTCGTTCTTTTCTCTATCACTCCCTTCAGGGTGCTCATGTTACTCCTTTGTAATGCACTTAGATTATTTCTCTAGAGGCTGAGACAGAAGGATTGCCTGAGTCTAGGAGGTCGAGGCTGTGGCAGGCATGATCGCCTCAGTGAAAGTGTGAGACCCCGACTCAAAATATAATAATAATAATAAATAAAATAAAATACTTTATGCATATTCTAAGATTAAGCAAATGTGAAAGCATATTGCATATAATGAGAACAAGATTTCTCACCATTGAAGGAAGAAGTTATAAATAAGGTGGGGGAGACTGCATGACAGAAATTGAAGTTGTTAGTAGGGACTCATGGTTTTTAATTTACGTATGTGTATGTGTGTCATACATACACACATATATGGATAATACAGAAATAGTCATAGACACGTGTAGATATATGGGTAAATATACATATATATCTCAGCTCCGTGAGCTGAGAGGGCCTAAAAGCAATGACATCCCAGTAGTAATGAGCATATCTGGCATTCCGGTCTTGGTTTTTAGATTTTACCTCCAGTATAAGGAACTAAGACTCCCTGGTGAAATGACTGATTCTAGGTATGGGACAGGGAAAGTTTCACAATGTAAGAAAATATTCAAAAAATAACAATTGTTGCAGACAAGAAATATCAATGAATGCTAAAATTAATGACCTAAAGTTGAATGAGAATAAGTATATTTTCAAAATCATCCTCTTCAGATATTTAATAATTACAAAGGAGAAATAATGCAATTTAAAGTGGTAAAACGTGACTACTCCAACTTATGCAAGTGATCAATGAAAAATTATCAGCAATGTGACATATTGATATCATGTCTCCAAATATGATGCACTGAGGACACATTATTTTGTTATATTTTTGCTAAAAAGGCATAACCTGAATTTTTTACTGAATGTCTCAGGTTGAGGGACATTCAGTAAAATAAATGACCACCACTTGTATGCCTAATCCTAAATTGTATCCCACATCTTTAAAATAAATAAATAAATAAACAAAATATTAATAAATAAATAACCAGCAATCTTCACAAGTATTAAAGACATGAAAAACAAAGTAAGTTGCAGAAGAATGGGAAAGACTAAAGAAATATGCCAACTAAATACTATGTGTGATCCTAGATTAGGTATCAATCAATAAAAAGAATGTTAGTGGGACAGTTGGAAACATTTATACAAGGTTTCCTGATTAGTTATTAATGTTATATTGATGTTAATTTCTTAGTTATAATGTACTTTGGGATGTAAGATGCTAAAATTTATAGAGGCTTTACAAAAAAGTCTAGTCTGAAATAATTTCAGAATGGAACGTTAAAAAACATACAAAATAGCGGAATCGACTTAAATATCCATCAAAAAACTATGGTCTATCCATCTTGTGGAAATTACACTGCATTTGAAAAGAATAAAAAAGACCTACATGCACAGACATGAAAAGATGTTGACGAAATACTTATCAATCAAAAATATAGTTACAGTCAACATGTATAATTCCATTTATATACCAAGCAAATTATTTATGGATATGTGGAAAAATTATGGAATAATTTTAATCAAACTGTTTACTACTCTTGTACTGGTGAGAGAAAGATGTAAGGAGAATGAAGGTTTAAGTAACATTTGCATGTATTATCCATACCCCTATATTCTTTTAATTTCATAACAAAACTAAATTTATTTCTTTTTTTAAAAAAGAACAATGAGGAGAGGAAATAAATATTCTATTGATTTCTATTGGTTTATAGAACTAAAGTAAATTTTAAAATATCATCTGTTCTACCTACCTTATTCTTTAAATTTCAACCTGATAGTCCATCAATTACATATAATTTTACTTTAGCTATTTATCTTTGTGAATAATCTGCTCACAAGTTTTGAAGCAATTTACTTTAATTCTCTTTAATATTATATTTTAAACTCAGAAAGCCTCACCACAAGACAGATGGTGGGGAAGACTACATAATTACAATCATTGGAGACTGTCCTAAATTTTTTTCAGTTATTTCTCTAAAACCTTTGGTTTTCTCTAATTTCCCTAATATTAAATGGCAACTCTTGAGAAAGTCACTACTTTTAAATGCATTCATTCACATAGTCTGATTTTCTCAACCCAATAATTGTTCTTCCAGATACAAAAGAACCATAAGTCAAATTTCTCTTACAGAAGGACGACGATCATTTCTCCAAATACAATACAGGAATAATTTGAGATGTATATTGATTTCTTGCTTGCAAAAGGATTATGTTAATATGATAGTTGTTATATATGTCTAAAACATAGGTATAAATACTAAGAAGCAATTTCAAATGCATTCCCTTTATTTGCTTTTATTTAAGAGATTAAGCTGACATTTTTTAAATTATAAAATTCCCCAAATCTTAGCAAATGCAAAGAAATGACACGCTATTAATAACTGGTGAAGTCAGAAGAGAAGACACAATAATTTTAAGTTTAACTCCAGGTTTGTTGCTTAGCTCTTAAGGAGTTCTTTGTTTGTTTGTTTGTTTGTTTTGGGGTTGGAGTCTCACTCTGCCGCCCAGACTGGAGTGCAGTGGCCGTCCCCGTCCACCGCAGCCTCAACCTGCTGGGCTCTGGCGATCCTTCCGCCTCAGCCTTCCAAGTAGCCGGAACTACAGGTGTGCGCTACCACGCCCGGCTGATTTTTTGATTTATTGTAGAGATGAGGTCTCGCTGCCCAGGCGGGTCTTGAACCCGTGGGCTCAGGCAATCCACTCACCTCAACCTCCCAAAGGCACAGGATTACAGGCTGAGTCACTGAGCCTGGCTGAGTTCTTCTTTTTTTTAAAGAAAGATTACATTTTGTACTCTTAAATTAACTCCAGCTTAGCCAGATTTTATCTGTGTTAATTCTAGCATTAATCTACACTTTTCCTATAAATGGCATAAATTTTGCTTTGCCGCAACACCAAATCACATACAAACCCTTCAGTCTAAAGAGGTAGGGTTGTTTTACTAACTTCTCCTTCTCTTTCCCTTACCCCCATACCAAAGAGCTTTTTCTGACTATATGGTATCAGGAATACCAGAAAGTTCTCTAAGCATACCTCAATTTGATCTCCTGAGTAAATTTCACTATGCTACCTCTAAGGAGCTGCCAAATAAAATAAAAGGGAGCCTGACACCCCACAGAGAACAAATGCAATTTTAACTAAGATTCCCCAGGTGTGAAATAAAAATATGGAGGGCAAAATGATACTTAGTTTATTTAGAAGATTATTAAGAGACTGGAAATATTTTTTAATGTCTATCTGAAGCTAAATAAAGACCTGTTCTCTTTATCTCTTTCCAGGTCTACATAATGTGACTGGCATATGTGGAGATGATCACCTCATTTTGCCCCACAGACACTAAAATTCTTAGTTTCTGAGAATGTTACGTTGGGCAATTTTTACCATCAGTGGGAAGGGAAAGGGAATAATAATAATAATGAGAAATCAAAATGTCCTTGACCCAAGAGGTGGAGTGGGGTGCAGTTGACTCCCCTGTGGCAGTAGCAACTGGAAAACCTGGTCAGGAAATGCTTCTATCTTTATTATTTCTTTGAGTCCATTTAATTTGAACCTCAGTCCCTCCCCCATCTCAGTCATTATGTCCCCCTGTCCCCACCCTTACCCCCTACCCCACATCCCACACAAATCTGTAAAGCTAAGATGCTGTTTGGAAATTCTGGGATCTGCCTTGGGCCCATTGACAGACCCAGACCCCTGCTTCCACCTGACCGTCATCAGGATCTTAGCTCAGCTGATGACCCTGTGCCCTGGGCACTGCACTCACCCACAGACCATACTTTGGATGCTCCCCTGGGGCCTGTCCTGCTTCCCTCTCCTTTTCCGTTGTCTGCAAAGGGTGATTTCTTCTAGGCTGGTGGGAGGGGGCAGGGTCGAGGTGGTGGGCTTAGTTAGGGCCAAGGGGGATTGTGGGGTATGGAGAAGTGCAGGTGAGAGTCAGAGGGTGCTGAGGTGTTCCAGCAGAGCCGGTGTCTGGGAGACACATGATGCTAGAGCAATCAGATGTTCGCAGAAAAAGATATGAACCTTGATCTAAACCTCACATCCTATAAAAAATGAGCTCAAAACAGGTTTTAGATTTAAATGTAAAGTATAAAACTATAAAACTTTAAGAAGAACACACGGGAGAAAATCTTTGGGACCTAGGACTTGGTGAAGAGTTTTTAGACATGACACCAAAAGCACAATCCCAAAAGAAAAGCAAACCTATAAACGGAACTTAATAAAAATGTAACACTTTTGCTCTGCAAGAGACCCTGTTAAGAAAAGACAAGCCACAGACAGGGAGTAAACATTTGTAAACCACGTATCTGACAAAGGACACATATCTAGACTATATAAACAACTCTCAATTCTCACCCGTAAATAAAACATACAGTCTGGTTATAAAATGAGCAAAGGACATGAAGAGAAATTTTACTGAAGATGATATAATGACGGCAAATAAACACACGAGGTGCTCAACAACATCACATACCTCTTAGAATAGCTGAAATGACAAACAGTGACTACACCCAATGCTGGCAAGGATGCAGAGATGCTGGGTATTTCACAGTTGCTGGTAGAATGTAAAATGGTAGAGCCACTCTGGCAAATACTTTGGAAATTTCTTTAGAAACTAAATGTATATTTATTATGTAACTCAGCAATCAGACTCCTGGACATTTACTCCAATAAAATGAAAACTATGTTCACACAAAAATATGTATAGAAATGTTCATAGCAGTTCTAGCTGAAATAGTGCCAAACTGGAAACAACCTAGGTATCTTTCAAAGGGCGAATGGTTAAACAAACTGTGATGCGGTCATACCATGGAATATATCTCAGCAGTAAAAAGGAACAAACCAGTGATTCATGCAACAGCTAACAACTTGGATACATCTCAAGAGAATTATACTAAGTGGCTGGGCTTGGTGGCTCAGCCTGTAATTCCACGCCTTTGGGAGGCTGAGGTGAGTGGATGGCCTGAGCTTGAGGGTTCGAGACCCGCCTGGGCAGCGAGACCTCATCTCTACAATAAATCAAAAAATCAGCTAGGCATGGTAGCACATGCCTATAATTCCGGCTACTTGGAGGGCTGAGGCGGAAGGATCCCCGGAGCCCAGCAGGTCGAGGCTGCGGTGGCCGGAAGCGGCCACTGCACTCCAGTCTGGGCGACAGAGTGAGACTCCAACTCAAAAAAAATAATAATAATTATTCTGAGTGGCGAAAAAGAAGGCCGATCTCAAAAGATTCCATTTATATAGCATTCTCAAAATGACAAAATTATAGAGCTAGAGAACAGATTAGTGGGGCTACAAAGGTGGTAGGGGCAAGAAAAGGGGAGAGAAATGGGCATGACTAGAAGGGAGGAGCACAAGGGGTCTTTGTGATGCTGACACAGTTCTGTATCTTGATTATGATAGTGATTATACAAATCTGCATGTGTGAGAAAATTGTACATGACACACACACACACACACACACACACAAATAAGTACATTTAAAACTGTTGAAATTGAATGTGAGGTATGTGGATTGTACTACATTAATATACTGGTAGGTGGCCGGGCATGGCGGCTCAAGTCTGTAATCCCAGCACTTTGGGAGGCCGAGGAGAGAGGATTGCCAGAGCTCAGGAGTTCAAGACCAGCCCAGGCAACTTGGTGAGACCTCGTCTCTACAATAAATAAAAAAATTAGCTAGGCATGGTGGCATGCGTCTGTAGTTCCAGTGACTTGGAAACTGAGATGGAAGACACCTGAGCCCAGCAGGTCGAGGCTGCAGTGACCATGGGTCTGCCACTGCACTCTAGCCTGGGTGACAGAGTGAGACTCCAACTCAAAAAAAATTTGATTATTTAATTTTTAATTGTGTAATTATATTGTACCATGGTTATGTAAGACGTCATCATTGGGGGGATTTGTTAAGGGAGCAAGTGGGACCTCTACTATTTTTGCAACTTCATGGAAATCTATAATCATTTCAGAATAAAAAATAATACATCAAAAAAAGATAAATTAAAATGTCTTACCCATATACTTCATTTCTTAATTGGACAGGATAATGTTTTTATTTCATTATATATTTGTTACATATTAGTTTAATTAATTAATTAATTATAGCTATGTGGGGTAAAAGTCAGGATTAGTTACACAAACTGGCTTCGTGCAGATAAAGTTTGGACCTCCAACTGGCCCTCACTTCCCCTAGTTCAGGACCAGTTATGCTTTGTGATGCTGTGTGCTTCCTCCCTTTCTCCCTCCCTGGCAGTGTCCATCAACTGCTAAACCCTCCCTTGTGCTATTGTGATTAATGCTCAGTTCCCACTTTTGAGTGAGAAGAACATTTGGTATCCTGTATTTTGTTTCTGCGAAATATCGCTAAGTATGATGATCTCAAACTCTCTCCAATTTGCTGCAAATTCTATGATTTTGTTTTGCTTTGTGGCTGCATAATATTCCATCACGCATATGTACCACATTTTCTTTATCCAGTATTCTTTTGATGGACAGTGGGGTTGGTTCCATGTTTTTGCTATTGTGAATAGTGTCCCTGGAAATATGCGTGTGCAGATATCTTTTTTGTAGAACAATTTATGTTCTCTGGGTATAGTCCCAGGACAGGTATTGCTGGATCGTATGAAAGGTCAATTTTTTAGTTCTTTTAGGAATTGCCACACTGCTTTCCATAGAGGTTAAACTAGCTTACATTCCCACCAACGGTGTAGAAGCATTCCTTTTTCTCCACAGCCTCGGCAACACCCGTTGTTTTTTTACTTATTAATCATTGCTATCCCGACTGGTATGAATAACATTTTAAAATTTCTATTTCCACTTGTTTGATGCTATTATACAGAAGTACAGTTGATCCAGCCCAGGCAACTTAGTGAGACCTCATTTCTACAACAAATCAAAAAATTAACCAGGCATGGTGACACAAGCCTATAGATCCAGCTACTTGGAAGGCTGAGGCAGAAGGATCGCCTGAGCCCAGCAGATTGAGACTGCAGTGGCCGTGAGCATGCCACCACGCTCCAGCCTGGGCAACAGAGTGAGACTCCAACTCAAAAAAAAAAAAAACAACCCACAATTGATTTTGCATATTGATCTCAATTCCAGCATTATAGTTAAATTCAGTAATAGACTCTAGTGAGTTTTAAAAACGTTTTTGGATATTTTTATGTACAAGATAATGCCATCTATAAATAAAGAAAAATTTAGTTCTTCATTTCCTACCTATAGGCTTTTTATTTTCCTGCCAAAATGTATTGGCTAGAACCTCTGGTAAAATATGGACTAGAAGTAATGAAAGCCAAAATATTTGCCTTTTTTCTTAAGTACAATATAACTTGTAGCTTTTTCATAAATATCTTATATCAGAATGAGGAAATTTCTTTTTTATGTTTACTGAAAGTTTTTGTTACAAATTGATGTTAAATCTTGTCAAATTATTTTTGAGTTTTATTAAGATAATGTCATATATTTTTTCTTTTTATTGTATTATATTAATATGATGAATTACTCTGAATGGTTTTCAGATATTAAGCCAGTCTTGCATTCCTGGAATAAACCTATTATGTTATAAAGCATTCTACTTTTTATATAGTGTTGAATTTGGCTTGATAATATATTGTTAATGATTTTCATATCTATATTTATTACAAATATTTCTCATGTAGTTTTTCTTCCTATTTATTTATTTATTTATTTATTTATTTATTTTGAGTTGGAGTCTCACTCTGTCACCCAGACTGGAATGCAGTGGCCACTCCCGGCCACCACAGCCTCGACCTGCTGGGCTCCGCGATCCTTCCGCCTCAGCCTTCCAAGTAGCTGGAACTACAGACGCGTGCTACCACGCCCGGCTCATTTTGATTTTATTGTAGAGATGAGGTCTCGCCAAGTTGCCCAGGCAGGTCTCGAACCCACACGCTCAGGCAATCCACTCACCTCAGCCTCCCAAAGGCACGGGATTACAGGCTGAGCCACCGAGCCCTTTTTATTTTGGGGGACTTAGTTGTTATGTTAATGGTGACTTTATAAAATGAGTAAGTTACTGCTTCTTCTTCCTCTATTTTGTGTATGATGTGGTATAAGATTAATACTACTTCAGGTGTTGATGGAATTCACCACTGAAATCATTAAAGTTCAGAGATTTCTTTGTGGGAAAGTTCCTTAATATGAATATAATAACTTTCACTAATATTGGAATATTGAGACATATTATTTTAAAGTCAGTTTTTTGGTAATTTGTGTCTTTTAAGGAATTTATTCACTTCATATAAGGTGCTGCATTTATTTGCATGTGCTTGTTCATAATATTACATTGTATATCACTTATTTATTGCTGCATAGCTAATTATCACAAACTTAACAGCTTAAACATACACTATTTTCTCAAATTTTCTGTGGGTCAGAATCGGGGCATGTCTTAGGTTGGTCTGTTGCTTTAGAGTCTATCATAAGGCTTCAAACGTGGCATCAATTTGTGTCTCATCTGAAAGAAATAGGGTCTCATCTGAAAGCCAAAAAATACATGAAAAAATGCTCAGCCTCACTAGTCATCAAAGAAATGCAAATTAAAACTACACTGAGATACCACCTAACTCTAGTCAGGATGGCAATCATCAGTAACTCAAAAAATAACAGATGCTGGAGAGGATGTGTTGAAAAGGGAACATTTGTACACTGTTGGTGGGAGTGTAAACTAGTACAGCTTCTGTGGAAAACATTTTGGCAATTCCTAAAAGTTCTAAAACTTGACTTTCCATATGACCCGCAATCCCCTTACTGGGAATATACCTGGAAGAACTCAAATCAGATATCTGCACATGCATATTTATCGCAGCATTGTTCACAATAGCAAGAACACGGAACCAACCGTGCTGCCCATTAAAAGAGGACTGGATTTTTAAAAAGTGGTACATATACACAAAGGAATACTGTGCAACCATAAAGAACAAAATCATAAACTTCGCAGCAACCTGAATGGACTTAGAGTCTAGAATACTGAGTGATCTTTCACAGAAACAAAGAACTAAGTATCACACGTTCTCACCGATAAGCAGACCTTGAACAACTATGGCAATACTATAAGAAAAGGATTGACAGTAGCGGGAAACTGAGGGGAGCGGGGGTTGAGGGAGCAGGGAGGTAAGATTGGCAGTAGTGGGAATCTGCCTGGCGAAGGAGGAGCATACCTCATCAACAAGGGTACGTGCATAATGAATATTTGTATGCCTAACCCTGAATTGTACCCCACATCTTTAAAATAAAAAATTTAAAAGTTAAAAAGAAAAGAAAGCCTGCAGGAAGGATCCACTTCTAAGTTTATCTAGTTTCTTTTGAATTATTGGACTCAGGGCCTTGATTCCTAGAAGGCTGTCAGCTTGAATCTGCCCTCGATTATGCATGGGCCTATCTAACATAGAAATTTATTTCATTAAAGACAGAAACAAATGAGATTGTTTGCTATGATAAAAGTTACAATTTCCTGCAATATAAAAATAAAATGATGTGCTCTATATGTTGAGGTATTCTATTGGTTGCTCAAGGAGAGAGTATTTATTATACAAAGCCATGACTACATGGAGGCAGGCATCTTTAGAGGCCATCATAGAAGCTCCTTACATCTTGTTATACTTTAAGTATCCTAGGAAGCTATAGAGATGTTTCTTCTGTCACTGTTAAGGTTAATTTTGTTTTCTTCTCTTGTTGATTGGTCTAATTAAAATCGTATCAACTTTATTAGTCTTTTTAATAAGTGAGCTACATTTATTTCATTGATTTTTTTTCTGTTGCTTGTGTATTTCACTTATTAATATTCTTATTTTAATCATTCTTCCTTTCTTCCCAATACTTTGGGTTTAATTTGCTATTTTTCTAGCTAATTTTTAGCTTCAGAAACTGATTTTCAACCTTTCTTCTTTATTAATGTATGACTTTAAAGCTATGAATTCCCCCTCTAAGCACTATTTTTGCTTTATAAAGCCATTTAAATAGGTTGCATTTTCATCTTCAATCACTTCAAAAATTGTTATAAATTTTCTTGTGGTCTTTTTTGAAGTCAGAGTCTCACTCTGTCACTTAGGCTAGCATGCAGTGGCATAACTTCATCTCACTGTAGCCTCAATCACCTGAGCTCAGGCGTTCCTTCTGCCTCAGCCACCTGAGTAGTTCAGACTACAAGCGCACACCATCATTCCTGTATAAAGGGCGCCAGATAATATTGAAGCACACTTTGAGGGAAGACAGTCTTGGCTGAATTGCTAAAGAAATGTCTAAGTAATAAAAGATTAGGCAGTAGTCTTTTAAATCATGTGTCCCCAACAGTGGAGCTCATAGTAATTGAAAATATTTAAGATGATATACAGTCAGTGAAAATAACATGGGTTTATATGTGAATATATTAATGTATATAAATTATTTTTAGTTAGTTTTACTTAGTCATAAAGAATTTCATTTTGATCATAATATACCTTTAGTCTTTCTCTCAAAGTTTCCAGTCTGCCTTTATAGCAAGAAGAGAGCCAGTTTCATTACAGATAGTTTGCATTATATCATTATTTTATATTATACCACACATATTATATTGATTCTTACTGTTATACATGGCCTGAGTTTTCACAAATATATAATGACAAGTATATAGCACCATTATAGAATCATACAGAAAAGTTTTACCGCCCTAAAAATTATCTTCTCATCAGCTAGTCATCGCTCTCTCCCTGCTAACCACTAATCCTTTTCTGTTTTCATAGTTTTGTCTTTTCCAGAAATTAATATGGTGGAATCATATAAGATATGGTATGTTCTGATTGATTTATTTCACTTAGTAATATGCACTTAAGTTTTCTGCATGCCCTTTCATGGTTTGATAGTTCATTTCTATTTAGTGCAGAATAGTATTCCATTGTCTAGACGTACCGCCTTTTACTTATCCACTCACCTACAGAAGGACATCTTGGTTGTTTCAGAGTTTTAGCAATTGTGAATATGGCTGTTATAAACATCTGTGTTTTGTGTGGACGTAAGTGTTTACCTCATTTGGATAAATTTCAATCAGAACAATTGCTGAATCAAATAGAAATGTGTTTAGTTTATAAGATAGTGCCAAACCGTAGTACAAAGTGGCTATACCATTTTACATTCCCATGAGCAATAAATGTGAGTTCTCACTGTTTCCCAACCTAGCTAGCATTTTTTGTTTGTTTCTATTTTTTCTTCCACTCCTTTGTGGTTTTTATTGAGAATTTCATAAGTTCCCATTTTCTCTTCTTTCTTAGCATGTCAGTTGTACTTTTAAAAAATTTCAGTGGTTGTTCTTGAGTTTGCAATATATATCTACAACTAAAATTCAAGTCCACTTTCAAATAACATTGTACTGCTTCATGGGTAGTGCAAAAAAAAAATTTTTTTTTTTTTTTGAGTTGGAGTCTCCCTCTGTCACCTAGGCTGGAGTGCAGTAGCACAATCATGGCTCACTGGCTGCAACTACCACTTGCTGGGCTCAGGCAATCCTTCTGCCTCAGCCTTCCAAGTAGTTGGAAACACAGGTGCATGCCACCACGCCTGGCTAAGTTTTTAAATCTATTGTAGCAATGAGGTCTCGCCAAGTTGTCCAAGCTGGTCTCAAACCCCTAGACTCAGACAATCCTCTTGCCTCCGTCTCCCAAAGTGTTGGGATTACAGGTATAGGTCACTGCATCTAGCCTACAAATATCTTACAATAGCAAAATATTCTTAATTCCTTCCTCTCATCCCATGTATCTTTATTGTCATTTGTTTCACTTATAAATAAGTATACATTTATATATATATGCATAAGTATATATAGTTGAGTACATCATTGCCATTATTTTGAAAGAACTGTTATCAGTTAAATCAATTAAAGATAAGAAAAATGGACTGGGCTCTGTGGCTCAGTCTGTAAGCCCAGCACTTTGGGAGGCAGAGGCAAGTAGATTGTCTGAGCCCGCGGGTTCGAGACCTGCCCGGGCAACTTGGCGAGACCTTATCTCTACAGTAAATAAAAAAATTAGCAGGGCATGGTAGCGTGCGCTCATAGTTCTGGCTACCTGGAAGACTGAGACGGAAGGATCACAGAGCCCAGCAGGTCAACGCTGGGGTGGCCATGAGTGTGCAACTGCACTACAGCCTGGGTGACAGAGTGAGACTCCAACTCAAGAAATAAAAGAAAAGTTATTATCTTTGTTGTATTCCTTCTCTGAATGTCTTCCTTTCTTTATGAAGATATGAATTTCTGACTATATAGTTTTCTTACTCTCTGAAGACCTTCTTTTAATATTTTTTGCAAGGCAAGTCTATTAGCAACAAATCCCCTCAATTTTTGTTTGTCTGAGAAAGTTTGTATTTCTCTATCACTTTTGAAGGATAATTTTGCATAGCACAGATATGTAGATTGATAGGGATTTTGTTGGTTTTGTTAACACTTTCACTTTATTCTCTTCTCACTTTCATAATTTTTGAGACGTTGGATATAATTCATTTTTTTGCTCCTCTATAGGTAAGGGGTTTTTTTTTCCTGGTTTAGTTCTAGTTAGTTTTCTTTATATTTTATTTTCTGCAGTTTGAATATGGCATGTCTGAATGTAGAGTTTTTTGACATTTATTCTACTTAGTGCTTTCTGAGCTTTTTGCATCTAAGGTTTGATGTCTAACATTAATTTGGGGAAATTCTCAGTCATTATTGCTACAAATATTTCTTTTCTTCTTTTCTGTCTTTCCTCTCATCAAACTCATGTTAGGATTTTTGTAGTTTTTCCACAGTTCTTGGAGATTGATATAGTTTAGATTGTTGTCCCTCCAAATCTCATGTTGAAATATGATCCCCAATGTTAGAGGCGGGACCTAGTGGGAGGTGTTTGGGTTATGGAGGTTGATCCCTCATGAATGGCTTGGTGCTGTTCTCAGGGCAGTGAGTAAGCTCTCGTTCTGTTAGTTCAAGTGAGAACTGATTGTTTAGAAGAGCCTAGCACCACCTTTTCCTCTCTTGCTTCTGTTCTGGCCATGTGATATGCCTTCTCCCTTTCTGCCTTCCACCATGATTGTGAGTTATCTGAGGCCTCACCAAAAGCCCAACAGATGCCAGCACCATGCAGCACCATGAGTCAAAATATACCTCTTTCCTTTATAAATTACCAAGCCTCAAGTATTTATTTATAGCAATGCAAAACAAACAAATACAGATTTCCTGTTACCCTTTGCTAAATCTTTTTTTCTCTTTGCTTTCCTATTTTGAAAGTTTCTATTAAAATGTCCTTAAGTTCAGAGATATTTTTCCTCAGTCATGTCAGTTTACTAATGAGACAATCAAAGGTGTTCTTCATCCTTCTAACCTTTTGGTGGGAATGTAAGCTAGTTCAACCTGTGTGGAAAGCATGTGGCATTTTCTCAAAGAACTAAAAATTGAGTTACCATATGATCCAACCCACTTCTGGGAATATACACAGAGGAACATAAATTGTTCTACCAAAAAGACACCTGTACATGTTCATTGCAGTACTATTCACAATAGCAAAAACATGGAGACCACCAAGATGCCCATCAAAAGTGTACGGGAGAAAGAAAATGTAGTGTGAATACACAATGGAATACTACACAGTCATAAAGGAGAGCAAAATCATGTCCTTTGCAGTAACATAGATGTAATCAGAGACCATCACTCTAAGTGAATTATCAAAGGAAAAAACCCCCAAATACTGCATGTTCTCACTCATAAGTGGGCCCTGATCACTGGACACACAAGCACAAAGAAGAGAACAAGAGACACTGGACATTGATGATGAAAAGAGGGAGGAGAGATAAAGGACACACAACAACACACTGGGTACAATGTCCACTATCAGGAGAAGAGAGGTACAAGGTCTGCTATCGGGGGAGAGAGGACCCACTGGAAGCCCAAACCTCAACTGCATGCAATTTATTTAAGTGGTACATCCTCACATGTAGCCAACAACTCTAAAATAAAATCTTTAAACAAATGAATAAAGAAATCCTGATGAAAACAAAACAAGGGCAACCCCCTCGGGTTCCCTCCCGCTCTGGAAGCTTTTCTGTCCTCTCAATAAATCCTTCTTTAAAACAAAACAAAAAGTGTTCTTCATTCCTGTGACTGTGCTTTTTATCTCCAGCATTAGAAAAAGTTTTCTTAGAATGTTTATCTCTTATGTTGTCAATTTTCCCATTCAATCCCTTAGCATATTAATCAATTAATTAATAAATTAATTGTTTTTAATCTCTGTATGATATTTCCAACATACATCCCGGCCATAGCTGTGTTTGGTTCTGATGCTTGCTTTGTCTCTTTATGCTGTGTTTTCTACCTTTTAGTGTGCCTTGTCTTTTGTTGTTGTTGTTATTAGTCAGATATGTATTGTCAAAAGGAACTGCTGTCAATAGGCCATTAGTAATGTGGTGGTAAGGTATGGGAGAAAGGGAAGTGCAGTGCTCCATAGTCCTATGAGTAGGTCTCAGTATTTTAGTGAACCTGTGCCTCTGAACTATGGATGTCACATGTGTTTCTGTCTCCCTCACCCCACCCTTCCAACCTCCAGGTGGGACAGGATGACTAGAGGACCAAAGTTGAATGCTTGCCTTTCTCCAGGTGAGTTAGACTCATAAAACATGATTCAGGCTCTGAAGGACAGTGCTTGCTTTGAGAAGAGCAGAATGCTCTGGTGTATTTCAAAATGGTTTATTTTCTCTTCTCCTCTTCTGGAATCACAGGAGTATTTTTCTCTGATACTTACTGTGGGAACCAGTTCAAGCACCTGAAGGTCAAACTCAAAAAACTTTGGGGACCCACCCTAGTCATAGGTCCCTTGGGAGTTTTTAACTCTTAAACTTGTCCACACTAAGCTTCCAGCAATGTGTCAATTACAGTTCAGATTTTTTTTATCCCTGGCACTGGTTTCCTCTGAGGTTTCTGCTGGAGGATTTCTGTGGCAGTCAATTATTTATTTGCCGCTTTCTCTCCAGTTTTGGTGGTAGCATTTTCCCTTGTGATCTCACTTATCTATGGATCTAAGAAGAGTTGTAGGTTTTTCAATTCATTCAGCTCTTTACTTGATGTAAGGACAGAGTAAAGATGTCCGAGCGCCCTACTGAAGGACCAGAAACTGGAAATTCCCCTGACCGTGCTTGCAACTTCACTTTATCTGTTTGTCCTTCCCTTCCAGGCACACAAGTTGCAGTTTTTCTAATGTTCCCTACTGTCATATGTGGTTGCATCAGAGGTGAGAAAACTCAAGAAAATTAGCTATGGAAGGAAAAAGAGTAGGGTCTAGAGGAGGAATGATAGTGAGACTAGGGTCAGAATTTGATGAATTATCAAAAGAAGATGTGGTGAAGAAAGACTTTGAAGTTACTGGGCAAAAAGAGTGTCACTGATGGAGCAAGACCTGGAAAAAATTTAATTTGACACAACTTTCTTTCAAGGATGGCAATATCTTAAATATCTCATTATTCTTAAGCAGCGATTGCTGTTTATGATTAGAGAGAAAGGAATCAGAGGTTTAGAGAGGTTAAGTGATTTACTCTAAGTTATAATGGCCAATTAGTGTAAGAAAAGTCTGATGTACCAGATATAACAGTGACTATTAGAATTGAATTTCTAATATTTTACCACCCACAGATACATTATACCAAGATGCTTCCTTCAATAGAAGATCTGTGTGTTATAGCTGCTACTATATTGTTTAGAAGTGTAGTTAGTTTTGCAGGGTTGTTTTTTTAACAAAATTGACTTTGCCAGAAATATTTTTAAGAAAGCCATTAGGCCATCACATGCATAGTACTTCAGTTTAGACCTTCACTCTACAAAACCATTTCTTTTGAACAGGAAAGGACTTTTGAACAAAGCACTGTTTCATCTTGATTATACTGGATATGATATGAATATACATTTACATGAAGTAAGAAATTGCATTTTATTCCAAAATTATCATGGGATAAAATAAAATATAAATAATGGGGGAAACTACATTTTAATACTAAAGAAACAGCTGAAGTCATAGCATTTATTCAGTAAGCTTGCTTTTGTACTATGATGATGAAATTGTACAGGTACATGATGCAATAAATTAAATAATATATCAACTAAGTACTATTAAATCACATTTAAATATACTATCTTTGATTGCTAGAATGGAGTTCAGAGTATACACCAGGGAAATCAAGTTGTTTTGAACTTAGTTATATGACCCTAAATAAATTATATGTTGCTAATGCATTTGCTTTAGAACCAAATTTTATTCTAGACAAAAGTGATTGTAATATAAATCTCAAATATAAAATAAGATTACTAAAATTTTCTCTTATCACAACGAGAAATGCAGTCATCCTCTAAGTCAGAAATATGATCGTGGTAGTAACTAATAACAATGGCATTGTTCTGGAGTAAAAAGGACATTCGGTCTTATTAAGAAAAATGGATTATACAACAGTCTTAGTCACTAAGTCATTATATGACTTTGAGCTAGTTTAGTTTTGCCAGATTTCAGTTTCCCACTGGAAAATGAAAGAGTTACATACTAACTCTAAGATTTCTGGTTCTAGTGTAAAGTATTGTGGGGAGAGAGCTTATTGTGTGCTAAACAATTCATAAACCTTTAAATTTTTATTCACAATAATATATAAGGGAGGTATTACTTTATTTTACAGATGAAAAGTCAGGTAGTTCTGAAAGGTTATATAACATACTCACAGTCAGATAGTTAGAGGTGGAACCAGGATTAGAATCTGTTGTTCACTTTCAGAAACCCATGTTATTTCCTTGCTATGTGATACTAATTCGCTTTTACTAATATGTCCTATTGCCCATCTTTGAGTTGACACTTTACTAAACATTCTGAAGAAGAAACAGATGCATTAATTTCTCTGGTCTTTTCTAAGGAAACAACAAAAAGCTCCCACGACACAAAACAGAAAGAAATCATCACCGAGAGGCTACCAATTGACAGATCTACGTACGAAGACATTGTCTCCCTGGGCTTTCAAAAGAACATAACAATTCTGTTTTTGCAGATGCAAAAACTGCAGGTCAGGCTATTACTACTCATGTCATCGGCATACTTAGCTAATTCTACTTGTAATGGGACATGCCCACAGTTATTTTTGGATGCTTTACTATGTCTGCAGACACTTTCTTCTAGTAATAATGGTAAAGAGATAAAGGGAATTGAATTGGAGACGAATAGTGACTTGTTCAATGCCACAACTTTTATGAAAGAGTGCAAGGGTTTGGAACAGGTATTTTGACCCCAAACTGTAGACTGTCTCCAATTAGTAAATGGATAAACTGAGGGAAGACACAGTTTGGATACAGATCCCTTAATTAAAATTTCAGCACAAAGATTCATACAAAAAACAACTATGTTAGGAGCTTTTTCTGAATAATAGCAGAATAAAATTAAAATTAATAAAATAAAATTCAGGATTATAATCATCCTGCCATTGAGTTCCCTCTAAATTGTATCAAATAAAATAATTTCACTTTGGCAACATTTTAAAAAATAGTACAAACTCTTTAAAAAATATAGCTAGTGTATGAAAAAAATCGGTTGAATAGAAAAGGAAGAAAAATCTAAAGGCCCATTGTACTGTCAGTATATTGTTGGCAGATATTTTTAAAGCCAAACTCTAGAACTGAATGTTCGAGCTACTTAAGGGAAATGCCCAGGAGCAATTGGTTTGGGCCTGGACCACTGCTCAGACCTCTGCACTGGCAGAGTAGTCAACAGTGAAATTGTCAGCACAGTTGAAGGCATTTACAGGAAAGCCAAGATTGGAGGTGAAGGGAAATGAAATGGAGGAAATGAAACGGCTGTATTATTCAAATGTGCTGCAGACAAATCTCCAGCTCTGGAAAAATGTACTCTGTATTCCAGGTAAATGTATTAGGCTAACTGATTCCAGGTGTTCGCAAGGATAATCAATTCATTCAGCAAACATTGTTTAAGTGCCTACTATGTGAAAAACAATGCTATAAAACAGATTGTATAAACAGCCTTCATTCGCTTTTGGAACTCTTCCCAATTACAAATCCATCAGTCTTTATTTTATTTTCATACGTTTACAAAATCAGCATTTTCTCTAATGTAATTGTTGGTTAAAAAAATGGGAGAGTAACATGCAGTCTTTCTGTCTAGTTACAACTTACACAGTATCTCAGAGTTTTTCTGCTCCCCTTTTCCCAATAACTTGAAATAAATTTACTCAGGTACTTGTGAAAAATTCCAAAATGCCTTTTGACTTCAATGTTTTCCACAGAGAATTTTCAAATTTTACCTAGAGACTTGTAAAGTAAATCACATTACAAATACTAAGAGAAAATCTTATTTCAATGCATTGTTTCCTGAAGCAGAAAATCCAACAATCATGAAAAAGTAAAACCACTGAACGCAGTATATACTTTGTCCTCAATTTTAGTGGCTGTAGAAAAATAATTGATGCAACCAAAATAGAATACATTTAAAATTAAATGAACAAAAAAAGTCATTATTATTATATACTTGTTGCTTATGCATATTGTCCTAAAAAAAATTCTTCCGGCAAAGGATCTTTATTTTTTAAAACTTCAAGTTTCAGCTAGGTGCAGTGGTTCACGCCTTTGGGAGCATTTTGGGAGGTGAAGGCAAGAGGATTGCCTGAACTCAGGGATTCGAGACTAGCCTGGGCAACTTGGTGAAACCTCATTACTATGATAAATAAATTTTTAAAAAGTAGCCAGGTGTGGTGGCACTTGCCTGTGTTCCAGCTACTTAGAAGACTGAGGCAAAAGGATCACCTGAGCCCAGCAAGTTGAGGCTGTAGTGGTCATGTGCATGCCACTGCACTCCTTCCTGGGCAATAGAGTGAGACTCTGACTCAAAAAAAGAAAAGAAAAAAGAAAAAGAGAGAGAGAGAAGGAAAAGGAGAACTTCAAGTTTCATTTCAGTGTGTTGGAAGTAGAACATAGTGTGGTAATGTCATAATTGTAATATACTATATATGAATATCTGTTCCTCAACTTTATATTTTAAATTAAGTACATAAAAGTAGGTTGAACAAATTTAACTCATATTAATATTCAAATATGGTAAGTCCCCTACATACAAACGAGTTCCATCTTGAGAATGCATTCATAAGTCAAATTTGTTCTTTTTCTTTCTTGCTAGTTTATTTTTTATTTTTTTATCAATATTTTTTATCACGATATTGTGGGGTACAGTTAAGGGTTAGGTATACAAATATGCTTTGTTCAGTCACCCTTGTTGATAAGAGGTGTCTCCCCGTCCCCAGACAGATATTTACTACCGTCAGTCCCATCTCCCTTACCGCCCCCCCATAGTTTCCCACCACTGTCAGTCATTTTCTTATAGTATTACGTTGGATGTTCAAGGTCCACTGTATGAGTGAGAATATGTGATACTCAGATCTTTGTTTCTGTGAGAGGTCACTCAGTATTGTAGACTCTAGTTCCATCCAGGCTGCTGTGAAATTCATGATTTTGTTCTTTTTTATGGCTGTGTAGTATTTCATCGTGTATATGTACCACATTTTTTTAATCCAGTCCTCTTTTGATGGGCAGCATGGTTGCTTCCAGGTTCTTGCTATTGTGAACAATGTTGTGATAAACATATGTGTGCAGGTATTTTTTTATAGAGTGATTTGAGTACTTCAGGGTATATTCCCAGTAGGGGAATTGCGGGGTTATATGGGAGGTCAATATTTAGAGCTTTTAGGAATCGCCATACTATTTTCCACAGAGGTTGCACTAGTTTGCACTCCCACCAACAACGTAGAAGTGTTCCCTTTTCACCACACCCTCTCCAGCAACTGTTATTTTTTGAGTTATTGATAATTGCCATTCTGACTGGAGTTAGGTGGTATCTCAGTGTGGTTTAGATTTGCATCTCCCTAATGATTAGTGAGGTTGAACATTTCTTCATGTGTCTGTTGGCTGCTCGGATGTCTTCCTTTGAGAAGTGTCTGTTCATATCTTTTGCCCATTTTATAATGAGGTTGTTTGTTGTTTTCTTTTCAGCACATTTGAGTTCCTTGTAGATCCAAGATGTTAAGCCTTTGTCAGACCTGGAGTTGGCAAATACTTTTTCCCAGTCTGTAGGCTGTCTCCCTGCTCTCTTGAACCTATTCAGTAAATGGTGCTGGGAAAACTGGCTGACCACATGCAGAAGATTGAAACAGGACCCCTATCTATTCCCATACACAAAAATTAGCTCTAAATGGATCATAGACCTAAATGTAAAACCTCAAACCATAAGAACCTTAGAAAATGAAGGACATACCCTCATGGAAATTGGAACTGGCATCCAATTCCTGAACAAAACCTGAAACCCACAGGCCACGAGAGATAAGATAGACAAGTGGGACCTCATTAAACTGACAAACTTCTGCAAAGCCAAATTTGTTCTTAAGTCCAATAAAATCAGACTAGGTACCCAATTAACACAATCAGCTATAAAGTACTGTACCAGTTACATCATCACTGTTTGTTTTTTGTTTTTGTTTTTGTTTTTTGAGTTGGAGTCTCACTTTGTCGTCCAGACTGGAGTGCAGTGGCCGCTCCTGGCCACCGCAGCCTCGACCTGCTGGGCTCCGGCGATCCTTTTGCCTCAGCCTTCCGAGTAGCTGGAACTACAGGCGTGCGCTACCATGCCCGGGTGATATTTGATTTATTGTAGAGATGAGGTCTCACCAAGTTGCCCAGGCGGGTCTCGAACCCGCAGGCTCAGGCAATCCACTCACCTCAGCCTCCCAAAGGCGCAGGATTACAGGCTGAGCCACCGAGCCTGGCTTCATCACTGTTTTTATACTTGCTTCTAGACTTTCTGGGCTTAAAATAAAGATACTGCTGAATTCTATACAGTACTGTACAGTAAAGTATATGAAAGTATAATCACTTGTAGAGGATGCATGCACTTGATAATGCAACACCAGACATGTGAACTAGCTTACATGATAGGACATGGGAAGGCATGTTTGCATCTTTGAAAGTTTGTAACTTGAAGGCTCGTATGCAGGGGACTTTATGTAGAGAAATAATGTCACACCTTTCATTTATCGCTAAGCAATTGGCTTTCCTTGCATGATACCACCCATTGACTATCAGGGAGGGGGAAAAAAGCCATCTAAGCTAAATTTTACTCTGATCTGATCATTAAAACAGTCTGAGGAGAGTTAACTCTCCTGGAGGCAATCATCAGTTTCTTAGCCCATTGACATGCACTGAAAGAAGCCTGAAATACCCAACCCTTCTTAAGGATGCAAATAAGAAACTAGGACAGGATCCTTATTCTCTTACTATGTCCTTCACCATGTCTAGATACATCTTCTCTCTACATCAAAACCTCAGGATAAAGCAGGAAAATTATTCTTTCTTTCCTCATTTCTCTTTCTTACCATTCCTAGTGCCAGGAATGCAGGTAGGATTTTTGTCCTCTTCTTTTCTGTCATACCCTCTTAACTATTTTGGAACTAGCCCAGCTTTCATAGACAAAGCGTGCATTTTCTTTACCCTGTGGGACAACTCTATAAGTTGTGTCCTTTTAGATTTTCTACTGATATGTTAAATCAAGGAAGGGAGAAAAAGGAGTCATGTGAAATAATCTCTCTAGGCTGTAGTCTTGCTGGAGATTTCTATTTTGCATATCAAAGTTGGACATAACTTCATTCCTTCTGGGGTAAACTCTGTAACTGTCCTCTATTTCCACTTACCTCTACCAAGTAGATGGACAAATTTCTGAGGAATGCTAGAATGAAGTGTATCTCAAAGAATAAAGAGAAATGTCCATTCATGTTTTTTCAAAATATTACCTCATTACAGTTCAGTGCATTAGAACGTAATGCATGCCATTAGCATTAGAGAGTCTGTGCATGGTACCTTCAAACTACTCTACTCTTCACATGATATTTCCACCTTCGAGGCCAAATTATTTTTCTATTTTTCTTTAAACCACCATTTTTTTCATTGTTTGTAGTGACATTTTTCATAGGTTCATTGATAGTAATTTGAAAATATTATTATCATTAATGTGATTATTTTTAGCAACACTTTCCATAGGTTCATTGATGATGCTTTGGGAAATATTCATTTCTCTTTATCACTTGGTGTCAGCTATATTTAACCAATGTGAGGCTGAGTGTTCTGTTCCTCATTGTTGTAGTCTGTTTGATTATAAAAAGTGAATAAAACTTGAAATAAAAGTGAAGATAGAAAGATATGTGATAGAAATATAGATACTTTTTGACTTATCCAGTGAAACTTCCTAGCCATGGTATCAAAAGCCTTTCACCCTCTGGGGGCACTTCATTCATTCTGCTGGCCTCCCCTTCTTCCATTCACAGAGCCTGCAGCTTTTGAACATACTTTAGGGATTCATGTCACACAATTTTCCTACTTCTTAAAATATACTCACAGTTTTTAAAAACACTCAGCTCTCTTCTCTGCCAATACAAAATCAAATCTCAAGATCTAACCTAAATTCAATATCTTTATAAAGTATGGTTTATCAAATATTAGGTATTCTTTCCCCTTCAGTCTATCTACGGCATTTTACAGCAACTGCAATAAGAATAAATGCCAGCCGGGCTCGGTGGCTCAGCCTGTAATCCCAGTGCTTTGGGAGGCAGAGGTGAGTGGATTGCCTGAGCCCGCGGGTTCAAGACCCGCCTGGGCAGGTGAGACCTCATCTCTACAATAAATCAAAAAATTAACCGGGCGTGGTAGCACGCACCTGTAGTTCAGCTACTGGAAGGCTAAGGCGGAAGGATCACCGGAGCCCAGCAGGTCGAGGCTGCGGTGGCCGGGAGCGGCCACTGCACTCCAGTCTGAATGACTGAGTGAGACTCCAACTCAAAAAAAAAAAAAAAAAAAGAATAAATGCCTATATGGTGCTACTTTGAACCAGGCATTGAACTTAGCACTTGAAATATATTAACTCCCCTAATGCTTCAAAATCACAAGATACAAATACTCAAAATTTGCAGAACATACAAATAAGAAAACCAAGGCATAGTGAGTTTATGTAACCTAACCATATTTATGCAGCTAGTCCAACATCATTTTTTGCAGGATGTGATAACCAGGGTATATCTTAATTTTGAAGAAAACGATGAGCCTCACGAAATTGCACGCCAACTATATTTAGTTGGGCAAATTTAGATTTTTTTAGGAAGAGGAGCTTTATATTTACATTAGATTTTTAAAAATATTTTTGTGTTCTGTAGAAAAATTACTGAGTATACTATGTTTTCTAGTTATCTAAAAAATATCAATCTGGGCTCAGTGGTTCAGCCCATAATCCCAGCACTTTGGAAGGCCGAGGCAAGTGGATTGTCTGAGCCTGCAGGTTCAAGACCAGCCCAGGCAACTTGGTGAGACCTCATCTCTACAATAAATCAAAAATTTAAAATGAGTGGGGCATGGTAGTGCATGCGCTGTAGTTCCGGCTGCTTGGAAGACAGAGGCAGAAAGATCTCTGGAGCCCAGCAGTTTCGCTGGGGTGGCTGTGAGAGTGCCACTGCACTCCAGCCTGTGTGACAGAGTGAGACTCCAACTCAAAAAAAAAAAGTGTCCTTTTTTGGAATTCTTTACAGTGTACATTAGGAATCAATGAATATTTTGACTTGCCGGGACATCTGTCTTAACTGAACTAATTTATTAATCTTTCCAGCTAAATTATAATAATAAATGTAATCTAGAAATATATAAGCATATGCTACCATTTATGTCAATGTAATAAAATTGTATTTTTCAAAAGACATACCACAACAAAATTATGTATTATTAGATCAAGATTTATATTTTTATCTAGTAAATCATAATAATAGGCTTATGTAACCTAAGATCATCCAGTACAGTGTTATAATTAAAATCTTTTCCACAATTTTCTTTTTTTAATTTATTGTAGAGACAAGATCTCCACAATTTTCATAGTTACATATGATAATGAATATGATTTAAAATATAAAATGCATTTAAGTCTCTGCTGTGGGGTTACTTGAGCACTTTTTAAAAACACTTATTTGGCCCTCTACCGGCATGCTAGCAAATATAATTTAGGCACTTGAGATCATAAACTCTCTAATTATGCCACACGCACACCTATGCGTGCACACACACACACACATACACACTCACCTGCCTATATGTTCACATACACATCTATAATGTCTAATTCATTAAAAAGGACATTTTATAATATATTCCATAGAATGTATTTATATACATATCAAAATGTAAACCCCAAAACCATACTTTCAGCAAAACTACTTTAATTTTTTTCAAGTTACTTGAATGGTTCATAAATATTCAAACTTGGCATTATGTATTGACACGATTTTCTTCAATAAAGTAGACAAGAAAAAGCCAGGCTCAGTGGCTCAGCCTGTAATCCCGTGCCTTTGGGAGGCTGAGGTGAGTGGATTGCCTGAGCCCGCGGGTTCAAGACCCGCCTGGGCAGCGAGACCTCATCTCTACAATAAATTAAAAAATCAGCCAGGCGTGGTAGCGCGTGCCTGTAATTCTGGCTACTCGGAAGCCTGAGGCGGAAGGATTGCTGGAGCCCAGCAGGCGAGGCTGCGGTGGCCGGGAGCGGCCACTGCACTCCAGTCTGGGTGACGGAGTGAGACTCCAACTCAAAAAAAAAAAAGTAGACAAGAATAAATTTCATTCATTTTAGCTTTGTTGAACCTGGTCAAGAATACCTAAAAATATGAAATGAGTCATTTAAAGCAACTGAGGCCCAGGTGTGACATCTTTGGAGGACAAGATTACAGTACTGAAATGGCAATGAGAATGGTTTATGTTTATAATTTTTCATGATATTGCAGGCTTGTCATGAAAATAAATTGCTTGTAGTTCTCTGCCATTTTCTATTCCTGTCTCATCATGATAATAAGGCATCAGGTTTTTAACATTCAATATATTCTGAAATGCAATTTCATATAAAAATGTGTACGGTTCTAAAGTATTTGGTACCTATATTTACTTGTAGATTCCACTTTCGTTCATATTTCTGAAGGTACTGCTTGCTCTGTCTAGCAATAGATAAAAATAAACCGTGGTCCTGAAATATGGTTGGCTCATTGGAAATAAGACTGTAAACTCCAATATCACTTTCATTTTGAGAGGTGAAGAAATTTCTTCTAAATTTAGAAATGCCAAAACGTTTATTATATAACCACAAAAAATGTATATAGTAGGATGTGAAAAGGCAGTATATTATAATACTATATCTTCAAAAGAACAAGAACATTTATGTTTGGCTAGATCTCTTGTCTTATCATCACTTTCTAAAGTATTTCCATGCTCTAAGCCCCACTGTTACCATGTCCCAGTCCTAATATGTAGGATAATTTTCCAGTCAGCCTAAGGCAGGCTGTATTTTGTGAATGTTGAAATTACCACTCTGTTAAGAGAACACAGTTGGAATAGAGTGTACTAGTATTTCTTAAGCAAGAAACAGAGCTATGGGATTCAAAAATCTAAGAACCATCATAAATATCAAAAGGATGGATTTATCTTTTAATATAAGATACAGTTAGAGGCAACCAACTCGGGTCCCAACCCACTCTGAGAACTTTTCTGTCCTCTCAATAAATTCTGTTTTCTGAGAAAAAAAAATATAGTTAGATATTCTGGGACTAGAGAAATGTCAAAACATGAACAAAAATCAGTAAAATCATAAATATATTAAAAGCTCTTTGGAACCATAGAAATGAATAAATGACCAAATAAAACTATCTCAGGAAGTTTGGATTAGAGAAAAGTACCCTGTACAATCTCACTTATAAAACTTCTCATAATCAAATTATTTAATTAATTCTGTTCTGTGTTATATCATTAGCTTTATGAGAATAGAAATTCTCACTGTATTGCACAGCAATATCTCTAGCCTCTGGCACTATGTTCAATACATGGTGAACACTGAAGTGGTGCATATGTACCGCATGCTAACCGATTGCTGAAGAGGATGTGGCGAAAAGGGAACACTTGTACACTGTTGGTGGGAGTGTAAACTAGTACAGCCTTTGTGGAAAACAATGTGGCTATTCCTAAAAGTTCTAAACATCAATCTTCCATATGACCCTGCAATCCCCCTACTGGGAATATACCAGGAAGAACTCAAATCACTCTATAAAATAGATACCTGCACACGTATGTTTATCTCAGGATTGTTCACAATAGCAAGAACATGGAATCAACCATGCTGCCCATCAACAGAGGACTGGATTTAAAAAATGTGGTACATATACACAATGGAATATTATGCAGCCATAAAGAAGAACAAAATCATGAACTTCGCAGCAACCTGGATGGACCTAGAGTCTATAATACTGAGTGATCTTTCACAGAAACAAAGAACTGAGTATCACATGTTCTCACTCATAAGTGGACCATGAACAGCTACCATAATACTATATGAAAAGGATTGACAGTAGATGTAAACTGTGGTGGAGAGGGGGTTGGGGAGGTGGGAATGACAGTAGTCGAAATCTGTCTGGGGAGGGGGGCACACTTTTTTAAGAGGGGTACCTACATGATGAATGTTTGTATAACCAACCTTGAATTGTACCCCACAATTTGAAAATAAAAAAATTTAAAAAAAGAAAAGTGTTTAATGAATACAATATATATTCTTAATGTCCAGTAGAGAAAATTGAATGGAGATGACAAAAATATTCTTAGGTTGTAAAAGAAAAGTAATTCCAGTATTATGGTATCAAATACTGAGGTAACCAGAGGAGAAAATAGGATAGTATATTGACAATAAGAAAATATAAATATAAAAACTAGAAAATTTTGGTGTGACATTTGAGACCCTACATTATAACCTCAATATCTTTTCACCTTCAATTATTATAAACACTTTTAACTACGTTGTTCTAGTCTTACTCCAAATTTCCTTTCTTGCCACTAAATCTTGGCACATTGTATCTAAAAAGTAAACATGCTTTCCTCTCTTACACAGTCAACACTCAACACAACGCAGGACATTTCTGGTTACCAAAATTGTGAAGATACCCCCAGGGTATCCTATAATTCAATTCAGTTCTGACTCTCTCTACCTGAAGTTAGAGTCAAATCCCACTGGTTAATGGCTCAGTGCCTCAAGCTGCCTATCATTTGAGACTCCTGTCTATAAAGTAGGGCTCCCATGATCCCCTCCTTGGGTTCATTAACTTGCTAGGACAGTTCACTGAACTCAGGAAAACACATGTACTGGTTTATTATATTAGTAAGGATGTAATAAAAGATGCAGTTGAATAGCAGATAAAGAGATATATAGGTTGAGGTCTGGGATAGTCCTGAGTTCAGGAGTTTCTGTCCTGTGGAATTAGAACCTTGATGTATTCATCAGTCTGGAAGCTCTCCAAACCTCATAGTTGAGGGATATTTTTTTAATAGAGGCTTCATCACCAGTCATGATCAATTATTAACTAGATCTCCAGCCCTTGTCTCCTTCCTAAGGACAGGCAATGGAGCTGAAAATTCCAAGTTCCTAAGCATGGCTTATTCTTTCTAGTGACAATACCTTAAATTGAAGCTATCCAGAAGCCCACCAAGAGTAGTCTGATTAAAGCAAAAAATACTGCTATCAGCCAGGAAATTCCAAGGCATTAGGAGCTGTCTCAGGAACCAGGGACAGAGACAAAATTTATATTTCTTATTATATCATGGTATCACACTCATATTCTAACAATGAGAAACTGGCTTCACCTCCTATGCCAACCACAATGGATTGATATTGGCTTCACTGAAAAGGATTGCAAAAACTACTACAAGTTTAGAGGGCTCCCCTCTCATTGTCTATAATGAGTATTATTTGGGACAGTCATAGCACAATATATTTACTGAGGTCCTGCAACCTTTTTTGTCTGCAATTGTTTCTCCCTTCTTCATACTTACCCAAATGTCACCAAATATTCAAGGTCTAGATTACATGCTATCTCTTCTGTAACAGCTTTCAGGAGCATTGATCCCAAATGACCACATTCTTTTATAACGTCTTAAAACATATGTTTGCCTTATTTTGTTATTGATGTTAACATTTAACATCTTTGTATAATTATATGTCTTTTTGAACAATAAGATTGTAATTGCTTTAAGAACAAAGGCTGCATTTTGTCTACTTTTTTCTATAATATTTAGAATACTGTACATGTAAAATCTCACTGTAATCTTGATGAAGAATACATTTTTATGTGCAGAATTAATTGTCAGCTTTTCTTTTTTAATTTTTTAATTTTTATTTATTTATTTAAACATATTTTTTATTTTAAAATTGTGGGGTACTGTTAAGAGTTAGGTATACAAATATGCATCGTTCAGGCACCCTTGTTGATAAGGGGTGTCCCCCCAGCCCCAGACAGATATTGACTACCAGTAATCCCACCACCCTAGCCCTCCCTGCCCCCCCATAGATTACCACCACTGTCAATCCTTTTCATATAATATTATGATAGATGTTCAAGGTCCACTTATGAGTGAGAACATGTGATACTCAGATCTTTGATGCTGTGAAAGATCACTCAGTATCATAGACTCTGGTTCCAGCCAGGATGCTGCAAAATTCATGATTTTGTTCTTTTTTATAGCTGCATAGTAGTCCATTGTGTATATGTACCACATTTTTTAAATCTAGTGCTCTTTTGATGGACAGCATGGTTGGTTCCAGGTTCGTGCTATTGTGAACAATGCTGTGATAAACATATGTGTGCAGGTATCTTTTTTATAGAGTGATTTGAGTTCTTCAGGGTATATTCCCAGTAGGGGGATTGTGGGGTCATATGAGAGGTCGATATTTAGAGCTTTTAGGAATTGTCTCACTGCTTTCCACAGAGGTTGCACTAGTTTACACTCCCACCAACAGTGTAGAAATGTTCCCTTTTCACCACATCCTCTCCAGCATCTGTTATTTTTTGAGTTATTGGTAATGGCCATTCTGACTGGAGTTAGGTGGTATCTCAGTGTAGTTTTAATTTGCACTTCTTTGATGATTAGTGAGGTTGAACATTTATTCATGTGTCTGTTGGTCACTCGTATGTCTTCTTTTGTGAAGTGTTTGTTCATATCTTTTGCCCACTTTGTAACGGGGTTGTTTGTTTTTTTCTTTTCAGCACATTTGAGTTCCTTGTAGATCCAAGATGCTAGGCCTCTATCAGACATGGAGTTGGAAAATACTTTTTCCCAATCTGTGGGCTGTCTCCCTGCTCTCTTGATGGTTTCTTTGGCTTTGCAGAAGCTTGTCAGTTTAATGAGGTCTCACCTGTCTATCTTATCTCTTATGGCTCATGTGTTTCGGGTTTTGTTCAGGAATTGAATGCCAGTTCCAATTTTCATAAGGGTGTGTCCTGCATTTTCTAAGGTTCTTATGGCTTAAGGTTTTACATTTAGGTCTCTGATCCATTTAGAGTTAATTTTTGTATATGGGGATAGATAGGGGTCTTGTTTGAGTCTTCTGCCATGTGGTCAGCCAGTTTTCCCAGCACCATTTACTGAATAGGTTCTCCTCTCCCCATTAGTAGATGATGGAGGCTTTGTCGAAGATGAGTTGGTTGAGAAATTGAGGTTTTGCTTCTGGAATCTCAATTCTATTCCATTGGTCTATATGCCTGTTCCTGTACCAATACCAAGCTGTTTTGATTATTGCTTTATAGTAAAGTTTGAAGTCTGGTAGTGTGATACCACTTGCTTTGCTTTTTTTGCTGAGAATTGATCTGGCTATTCTTGGTTGATTCTGTTTCCATATGAATTCCTGTATTGTTTTTTCTAGGTCTGAGGAGAATGTTGCTTGTAATTTGATGGTTATTGCATTAAATCTATAGATTGCCTTCAGTAAGGTAGACATCTTCACAATGTTGATTCTTCCAATCCATGAGCATGGGATATTTTTCCACTTGTTTATGTCATCTTTGATTTCTTTGAGCAGCATTTTGTAGTTTTCATTGTAAAGGTCTTTCACATCCCTGGTTAGAAAGATGCCAAGGTATTTCATTTTTTTTGTGTGGCTATCATGAATGGGATTGTGCTTTTTATTTGGGTTTCTGTTTGTTTATTATCGGTGTAAAGAAATGTGACTGTCTTTTGCACATTTATTTTACACCCTGAGACTTTGCCAGAGTCCATTATCAGTGCAAGGAGGCTTTTGACAGATTCTCTTGGGTTTTCAAGGTACACAATTATGTCTTCTGCTAAGAGAGATAACTTGACTTCCTCTTTTCCTATTTGGATACCTCTGATCGCCTTCTCTTTTCTGATTGCTCTAGCCAGGACTTCCAATACTATATTGAACAGGAGGGGAGAGAGTGGGCATCCTTGTCTTGTTCCAGTTTTCAGGGGAAATCATTCAGCTTTTCATATAAATTCACTGGCTTAATCTTTTTTGAAGTTATCATTAGTGAATTTTTAATGGGTTCATAAATCTGTAAAATTTTATACCTTACTATTATATTCTACTATAAATGTGGCTTATTTCACAAATTTGCTTTTATTTCATGTAAAAACTTTCCAAGTTGAAATTGTCATAAAATCTTGTCTACATCTTAATTATTTTTGCCTATTTTTGATAACATGCTGAAGAATTATTTTCAATCCCTATTTTTTTGGATGTATTAAGATAAATTGCACAATTTCATTACTTTGAAACTATGATATGCTTAGCTCAATCCTTTGCATTGTGAAACATTTTTCCAATTCCAAATATTTTCCATTGACAGAACTGGTTTCTTTGTACTTTCAGAAAGATATTTTTAATGGAATGTTATCATGAATATACTACATGCAAAGTTAATTTTCAAGTAATCAAAGTGCAATACACATACTTAATTCTTTTCATTATCAATTCTTAAAATTAATCTAATTTTGAGGCTTAGAATGGAGATGTTCCTCCCTATATGCATCATCTTTGAACTGAGAATCTCATTTTTATCCTTAAGTTTAGCTTAAGCGTCACATCTTCTGGGATATCTTCTATAATTGCCCAGTTCCTTGGCTCAGATGAAGGTCAAAATCTTTCTTTTTCATATCTCCACAACATTTTCTAGTTCTTCTAGTTGTTTTCATTAGAGCCCTTATCACTTGCACAGTATCTCATTACATCTATATCTCCATCCCAAGCTGCATCTCTTTAGGAAAACAATGCTTTCTTTTAGTCACCTTCATAGGTACAGTGTCTGGCACTGAATAATGAATAGAATACATAAACGAACATGGCATGGATTCACTAGGTACTAGCAGAACTTGTAAAGCATAATGATTGAGGATAACCTTAGAGTTAACCAGGGTTAAACTAGATTTAAAACTGTTGCTTTGTTGAATTACTCAATGTCTCTAAACTCCAGATACTGCTTTGAAACAATGGAGGTATTACTTTTCAAGATTGTGAAGATTAAATTAGGAAATGTACAAAAATCTAAATCAGCACCAAGCCAGGCACCTAGTATGCTGGTTTTTTGGTTTTGTTGTTGTTATTGTAGCTTAATATAATAATTATGCCATTAAGTAACTACTGTAGACTATGTTTTATAAAGTATGTTTAAGAGAAAAATTTTGGTTAGCAGAGCCAAAATGCCACATTCCTCAGTCTCTCTCCTTGGTCACATAGGGTAGATGAGAAAGATGGTGGTGGGCAGGGAAGGGAGTTGGAGTAGGTTCAGTGAGGTTTAAGAGTGATCTGCTTCTTAACTCAATACAAAGGATGAGTTTCTACTATTAGACATACACTGAGACTGAGACATAAAACCATTCAATCAATAGTTATTGTCTTTCTACTATGTCTCTTAAGTGAGAGTCATATCTGGAAAGTTTGCAGAAAGCCAAAATCTAGAACAAGTTGTCAATAAAAGGAGATAAATCACAGAAGCAAAATATGATTTGAGAAAGTAGATCAGCTGAAAAGTGAGAAGAACTAAAGTGGGATAATGAGAATTGGGCCTAGAGTAATACCAGAGATACAAGGCAATGTAATGGGTGGTGATTGCTTGCCTGTTTGCTTGGGTATTTTTTTTTTTTTTTTTTGAGTTGGAGTCTCACGCTGTTGTCCAGACCACTGCAGCCTCGACCTGCTGGGTCTGGCGATCCTTCCTCCTCAGCCTTCCAAGTAGCCAGAATTACAGGTATGCGCTACCACGCCTGGCTGATTTTTTTATTTATTGTAGAGATGAGGTCTCACTGCCCAGGCGGGTCTCAAACCCGCGGGCTCAGGCAATCCACTCACCTCAGCCTCCCAAAGGCGCGGGATTACAGGCTGAGCCACCGAGCCCGGCTGCTGGGGTATTTTTAATCAAACACATTGGTTCAGATCTATGAGAGCTTGCCTGCATATTACACATTCATTTAAAAACATGGGAACAGAATAGTATATGTGGATTTATTCTCTTGATCCAAATAAAATTTTTGAATATTTTCAATTACTTTTCAAGTGCTCAGAGCCCCTCATCAGTACAACAGTAAACAAAATGTATTAATTGCCCATGCTGGTCCTCAAGATGTCAAATAGACACCATTGGGGCCTTCCAAGTGATCAAGTAGACAAGACCATTTCCCCATAAAACAGATATGAAAGGTCTAATTTTGACAGTAAAATTTTAATTTTTGCTATTATTATTTAAACAACTTTCATTTGTAGTTTTCTTAAATGTATTAAAGTTTCTGACCTTCCTAAACAGAAGATACTTCACATAAGTAAAATGTTTTTTAGGAATCAGCATCATCAACATCATTGGCTGTTCTCTGGTCTAATTATGGTTCTCAGCTTTCTTGATAGCAGAAACAAATCTTACTCATTTTTATTTTTAAAATTTGAATAAAGAAAATAAGAAATAGCTTCTATTATATTAAATATCCCTAAGGTGCTAGAGAGTTTTCTGAGTTCTTGAATTTTTTTTTTAAATTGAATTCTCACTCTTTTTGCCCAGGCTGGAGTGCAGTGGCACACTCACAGTCACCCCAGGGTCGACCTGCTGGGCTCCAGTGATCCTTCTGCCTCAGCCATCCAAGTAGCTGGAACCACAGGTGCACACTATCATGCCCAGTTAATTTTTGATTTATCATAGAGACGAGGTCTTGCCAAGTTGTCTGACCTGGTCTAGAACCTGAGGGCTTAGGCAATCCACTTGCCCTGGACTCCCAAAGTGTTGGGATTACAGGCTGAGCCACCAAGCCGGGCCTTGAATTTTTTTAAAAAACAATTTTTCCAGAGTTCCAGAAGATTGCAGCAGAGCCAGTTGGACTGTGTGACTGTGTGAGTGAGTGTATGGACAAATTTGCATGTGTGTCTGTGTATAGGTGAGCATGTGAGTGTCTGACTGAGAGGGGACACTGTGGCAAGTAGCCAGGGCTTTCCTGGTGAAGTGGTTGTGTTGCAGTTACTATGCTTAGGCCCCAGTGCCTCCTGGGGTGCAGAAGCTGAATGCCATTTTCTAAAATCAGCATAGCCCTTCCTGGGAAGAAGCTGCCAAGTGACTGCTGTTGCCAGATTCTGCCCCACCACCACAGCACCAGGCTGGACACTGGCAGCATGGGACACAGAAGGAGCTCAGTGAGGGATTCAGAGATAGAGTCCCAAAGAAGTGGCAGGGAGCAGTCACCCTGAACCTGGACTAGCTGCCACCACTTCCAGCACCAGGCTACGTTGCAAGGCCTTACCACTGAGACTTGAGATCAGGAGACAATGGTATATGTTGGAAAGGGAGCTATCTTTCCCTACTTCATGTACAGCAGGAATAGTAGTCTGTAGAGAAACTGAGCATAGCCAGTCTAAAGTCTGGGCAGACAAAAGCTCCAGGATGGCCCCGTGGGACAGCAGACCTGACTCTTAAGACAAGAGGGTGATCTCTGCATTGCTTTGGGACTACTCTCCACAAACCCAGAGGGGATCACCCCCAGTGCACAAGACCTGGTGGGTAACAATGGATCCAGAGCTCCAGACAATCCATGCTCCTGCCCTGAGCCAGCTGCTGGGTGATAGATGCATACTTCAGATCTGATTCCTCCCACCTCACCCATAGCAATGAGCGAAAAAGATCAGGAGTGCAGGGTAGAAGCCAGAGGTCCCATTCTGCACTGCAAACTGGATGCCAGGGGAGCTGTGACCATACTGGGGGAGAAAGGAAGGGGGAGATGCAGAATCAAGTCACCCCCTCCAACTTCCCATGGGTTTGCAGAGGCTATCAATTTCAGGCACCAGGGGGTGAGGATTTTAACATTTCAAGTTTCAACAGAGAAGAGGGAACCTACAGTAACAGTCCTGAACTAGCAGAACCTTCCAGAAGAGGGAACTTCCCACACCCTAAGAAATATACTAAAACTGAGAAATCTCTAACAGTAAGTTTTTGTTTTGTGTTTTCTCTCTCTCTCTCTCTCTCTCTCTCTCTCTCTCTCTCTCTCTCACTCACTCTCTCTTGGTTTGTTTGTTTGTTTGCTTTGATTGTTTGGTTTTTGGCTGGTTTTCTCTTTCCTTTCCTACTTTTTTCTCTTTGTTCTTTCTCTGTTTTTTTCTCTGTCTTCTTCTCTCCCTTTTGTCTTTCCTTCTTCCCTCTCTTTTCACTCTTATTCTCTATCTTGGACTCAGGGGATTCACAAGCATACCCATTTTAAGGTCATATTTTATAGAGACAGTGAGTGAGCTAGCCCACCTCCAGATAGCATGCACTGTGACCCATTGGTAGGTTCTGAGTCCTTGTGACCTCTCTTCCATCCCTTAGTAAGTGCTCAAAATTTTAAAGAGCTAGGACATGCCTCCACTCCCAACCCTATTTCATAACTGAATAAACCCAGAGGCTGGGCTCAGGGAATGCCAGAAGGTAGAGAAAATAGAAGTGCTAGCTTCTCCATTTTGCACTGAGCAACAGAATTAAAAAGAAGAAGAAGAAGAAGAGAGTTGTGATAAATGAAGAAAAACCAATGAATAATTATTGGTAACCTTCAGAGCCCCAACAAAGAGACAGCGCCCCCCAAAACAGCTATTGGAGCATAAACAATGGCTATCTCCAAAAATGACTGTAACTAGAATGTTCTTATAGAGATCAGAGAATTGTTGGATAGAATGAATACAACTCAAGAAATACCTATACAAGGCAGTTATAAAAGAAAAAAAATTTCTAAGAGCAGCAAGGGAAAAAGGTCAGACCACCTACTGGGAAAGATCAATCAGAATGACTCCAGACTTATCTGCAGAAACACAAAGGCCAGAAGGGATTGGACTCCAATCTTTAATGTTCTCAAAGATAAACAATTTCAACCAAGAATTTCCTACCCAGCCAAGCTAAGCTACCTTAGTGATGGAGAATTAAAATCCTTCTCAGACATCCAATCTCTAAGAGAATATGCTACTGTCAGACCAACTCTACAGGAGACACTTAAAAAGGTGCTGTACTCAGAAGAAAAAAGAAACAAAGGAAAGACCATATACTTCACAAGATCACAAATAAACACAGAAGACACAGAGCAGATAGCATACTCGCAAAAATGAAAACACACACATATATTAACACAAAAGCCAAAAGAAAACTAAACAACCTTACAAGAAACCAATGACAGGGTCAAACTCTCACATTTCAATAATCAGTCTGAATGTAAATGGATTAATTGCATCACTGAAAAGACATATAATGGCAAACTAAATAAAAGAGCAAAACTCAACAATATGCTGCCTCCAGGAAACATACCTCATGACAAAGGACACCCACAGACTTAAAGTTAGAGGGTGAAGAAGAAACTTTCAGGCAAATGGAAAACAAAAAAAGGCAAGAGTTGTGATTTTAATATCAGACAAAAATGTCTTCAAGCTACCAAAAATTTTAAAAGACACTGAAGGACACTACATAATGGCAACAGGCTCACACCATCAACAAGAAATATCCATATTATACATATATGCATCCAACACAGGAGAACCAGGATTTATAAAGCAACTACTAAGTAAACTAAAAAAGTACATTGACTCTAAAACTATCATAATTGAAGACTTAAATGCCCCATTAACAACCTTCGATAGATCATTGAGACCAAAAATCAATAAGGAGATCCAAAACCTCAACTTGATACTTGATTAAATGGACTTAATAGATACCTACACAACACTCCACTCAACAATCATGGAATATACTTCTAATCAACACCATGTAGAACATACTCCAAGATTGGCCACATTCTTGGCCATAAATCATACAAAAACAAATCTTATAAGACTGAAATACTGCCATGAACCTTCCGAGACCACAGTGGAATAAAAATAAATATCAATAGCAACAATATTCCCTCAAAACACACAATGCATAGACACTAAACAGCATGGTGCCAAACAACTCTTGGGTCAACACATAATTCAAAACAAAAATTAAAAGATTCTTGGAAACAAATGAAAACAAAGACACATCCTATCAAAACCTCTGGAGGCCATAAAACAACACTCAGAGGGGAATATATAACTCTATGCATACATATCAAAAAAATTGAAAGATCATGAATTAACAGCCTAACAAAGCACCTAAGGGAGCTGGAAAGGCAAGACTAACAAACCTTAACTTCAGCAGAAGAATTCAGATCACCAAAATAAAGGCCCAAATACAGGAAACAGAATTTTAAAATGTTATAGAAAAAAAAAAACCAACAAAACAAAAAACTGGTTCTTTGAAAGGATAAACAAGATTAATAGAAATCCTAGCCATATTGACCAAGAAAAAAAGAGAAAAAGCCCATATAAACACAATCAGAAATTCAAATATCAAGTCACAACTGACCCAGAAGAAATACAAAAGATTATCAGAGATTACTATGCACACCTGTAAAGAGAAAAACTAGAAAACCTAAATGAAATGGATGACTTTCTGACATCATACAACCTACCGAAATTGAAACATGAAGAAATGGATACCATAAGTAGATCAACAACAACCCAGGAAATTGACACATAAGAAAACTGCCTTAGGGATTGGATATCTGGGAAAGATTTTAATTCTCCCTCACTGAAAAAAAAGAAAAAGAAAAAGAAAACTGCCTTAAAAAAAAAAAAAAAGCCCTGGATCAGATGGCTTTCCAGCAGGATTCTATAACACATACAAGGAGAAGCTGATACCAATCCTGTTGAAAGTATTCAGGCAATCAAGAAAGATGTAACTCTCTCCAAATTATTTTATGAAGTTAACATCACATCAATACTCAAACCGGTAAAGACTCGACAAAGAAAGAGAACTACAGGCCAATATCCCTGATGAACAAATTCTCAACATGATTCTAGCAAATCAAGTCCAACAACACCTCTCAAAAATCAACCACTGTGACCAAGTCGGCTTCAGCTACAGGATGCATTTATATCTACAAGACCATAAATGTAATTCAATACATCAACACGTGTAAAAATCAGAAAAACATGATTACATCAGTAGACATAGAAAAAGCTTTCAACAAAATGCAGCATCATTTCTTGATAAAAAAGAACAACTAGGCATAGAGGAACACGTAGGCATAGAGGAAATATGCCTCAAAATTTTAAAAGCCATCTACGATAACCCACAGTCAACATATTGCTAAACGGACAGAAATTAGAAGCATTACCCTTGAAAACCAGCACAAGACAAGGTTGCCCACTCTCACTCCTCATGTTCAGCATAGTACTGGCAGACTTAGCCAGAGCAATCAGACAAGACAAGGAAATCAGGGGTATCCAAATAGGAAAAGAGGAAGTCAAGTTATTCCTCTTTGCTGACAAAATGATCCTATACCTTGAAAATCCAAGAGAATCTGTCAAAAACCTCCTTGCACTGATAAAGGACTTTGGCAAAATCTCAGGGTACAAAATAAACATGCAAAAGACAGTTACATTTTTATACACCAAACACAAACAGGCAGGAAACCAAACAAAAAGCACAACCCCATTCACAATAGCCACAAAGAAAATGAAATATCTGGGCATCTTCTTAACCAGAGAAGTGAAAGACCTTTCCAACAAAAACCACAAAACACTGCTAAGAGGATTCAAAAAAGGCACAAACCAATGGAAAACTATTCCATGTTCATGGATTGGAAGAATCAACATTGTTAAGATGTCCATCTTACCCAATGCAATCTACAGATTCAACACAATACCCATGAGATTACCAACATCATTCTTCTCACATCTGGAAACAACAATACAGAAATTCATATGGAAACACAAAAGACCACGAATAGCCAAAACAATCCTCAGCAAAAGAAACAAAGCAGAGGTATCACACTTCCAGACTTTAAACTTTATTATAAAATATGATAATCTAAACAGCTTGATACTGATACAAGAATGGGCACATAGACTAATGGAATAGGAGAGAGATTCCAGAAGCAAAAACCTCAATTTCTCAACCAACTCATCTTTAACAAAGCCTCTACCAACAATTACTGGGGACAGGAGAACCTATTCAGACAGTGGTGTTAGGAAAACTGGCCTACCACATGCAAAAGATTGAAACAGTACCCCGCCTATCACCATACACAAAAATCAGTTCTAAATGGATCAAAGACCTCAACGTAAAACCTCAAACTATAAAAATCTTAGAAAATGTAGGAAACACCCTTACAGAAATTGGAATAAACAACCCATTCCTGATCAAAACCCTAGTAGCCCATGCCATAAGAGATAAGATTGACAGGTGAGATTGTGTCAAACTGAAATCTTCTGCTTTTGCCTAATGTGCCAAAAAGAAAAAAACCAAACAACCCTATTAAAAAGTGGACAAAAGATATGAATAGACACTTCTCAAAAGAAGATATATGAGCAGCCAACAGATAAATGAAAAAATGCTCAGCCTCACTAATCATCAAAGAAATGCAAAGCAAAAGCACACTGAGATACCACCTCACTCCAGTCCTGATGGCCATCATTAATCACTCATAAAACAATAGATACTAGAGAGAATGTGGGGGAAAGGGAACATTCCTACACTGTTGGTAGGAGTGTAAACTAGTACAAACTCTGTGGAAAACAGTGTGGTGATTTCTAAAAGAAGTCGTCATCAACACTCTATACAGTCCAGCAATTCACTTTTTGGGAATATACTCAAAGGAACTCAAATCATTCTACAAAAATGATACCTGCACATGCATATTTATTGCAGTACTATTCACAATAGCAAAAACATGAAACCAACCATGCTGCCTATTAAAATTGGACTAGATAAAAAATGTGGTATGTATTCAAAATGAAATGTTATGCAGCTGTAAAGGACACAGTTATGAACTTGGCAGCAACTTGGATGGATTTGGAGTCTATCGTACTCAGTGATCTATCACAGAAAGAAAGAATTGAGTATCACATGTTCTCACTCTAAGTGGACACTTATCATAATACTACATGAAAGAGATTGGCAATAGTGGTTCATTGCCAGGGGAGGGGGACATATAACATTAATAAGGGTACCTGATCCCAAATCAGGCAAAATGAGGAAAAGTGGGAGGCCCAAATTCACCATGTGATGACCACTTATGTATCTAAGCCTGAATTGTACCCCACATCTTTGAAATAAAAAAGCAGCCCTAGTTTTCAAATAATAATAATTCTTCCATCTTTCTGGCTGTCATCTCTTACATCTAGTTTTACAGTACCTGTCAACTTATCTTCATCCAAGCCCTTTTTCGTGTTTTGATTCTAATATTTGTATACTAGGAGACTGGATGAATAAATTTATTAAAATTCTAACTAAATTAGAAATGGACAGATTCATATATTTCTAGTAAGGAAAATTTATAAAATTTAAGTTGTTAATTTTATTTTGACATACAGAGTCTGTTTTTTATTTTTATTTCTTATTATTTGGTTTTCAAATACTTGAGACTGTCAGATAAATTTCATGTCTGAAAGTGACATGTATAAAATTAAACTGTATAATTAAGTGAAATACTGTTTGCTGTAAGTTTTGCAATTCATTGAATTTCAAAAATAGAAAGATCTATGAAGTCTGCCTAGAGAGGGAAACCATTCCCAGTGTCAACAGTTATTACTCTTCACTTTGTGTTCTTGGTTTTTCTGGGTGCTGGGAAGAACCTGAATGTATACTTAATGAAATGAGGTGTAATTAGCACAGAATTTTAGGCAGACTGAACTACATATAGACAGGTACATATTGAAGGAAAAAAGTTAGTGAACTTAAATAATGGCAAGAAATTTGGTTTGATTGAAACAGGTTACATGAAGAGAGACAGAAGATAGGGTGGGCATAGATGATAGAGGTGGATGAATCCAAATAACTGAGGACATGAAATATCCTGCTTGATTATCAGTGTTATTCTTCAGAGCAATTGTTCTTAAATCTCAGTGTGTTTCAAAATCACCAGGTGAGTTTTGTTAGGAACATTACTTGCGGTTTCTGCTATGAATCCCCCAAATGAAAAACTATTGCTTTAGAAAATAAGAAGTCAGTGAAGGCTTAAGAGCAAGAGATTAACATAATTAAAGCTTTGTTGTTTGCTTGTTTTAAGAAAATAACTGAAAGCATCACAAAAAAGGAAATAACTGAGGAAGAATGATTATGTAGGTGGTATATGAAAGCCATATCCATATAAGGTCAAACTACTAAATTTTGGCTTGATTAAGTAGCTGTAGTATATATAAGATTAAAAAAAGGAAAAGACCAAGAGAAAATAACTTAAAATTTTAAGGAATAAGTGACTAAGAAATAACCAGATAATAAAATCTTAATTACCAGTTATGTATGAGTTCTACCTCTAAAGTATAATTTTTTAATATATATAAACTCCATGAATTTTGTTATTAACTGATATTTGTGGTAACCCCAGGTGATGAAACAAAAAAATTATGGGATTTTTTTCTATTATCAAAGTAATCCACTTAATTTTTAAAATTTGGACGTATGAAGGCCTAAACAAATTTACTATAGAATTATTTAAAAGTCAGAAAGATCATAGTTGTGTCAAAAAAAAATGCAGTTCTTTTGAGGGGATAAAGCAACCTCTCTTTCAGTGCTCCCACAATTCATTACTATAACTGAGAGTAGATGTAGGAGAAAGCAAGTCTGTATTTCTTTCCATGTGAAGAAGTAACCTTTCTTTTACCCATTCATGAATTCACTCAGTTGCAACTTTTTGAGAAGTCACTGTATGCCAGACATTATACTAAGTGCACAGTTAGATGTAAATGAAACTAGATATATGTTCTTTCCTCCAGAGCTTGTACTTCATGGCTAGAGATGTTGTTAGCGGGAGAGAAACCGTGGCTAATGGCTAAGAAAAAATGCTTTAAAAAATAGTCTACATCAAATTGATGTGGTGTTCTGATATTCTAAATTATCCAGTAAGAAGAAAGCAGACACATCTATAAATGACTGATATGTTCATTCCAAAGGGAAAAATAAGTACTTGCAAAGAATTGGGAATCAGAAATCCTTCATTTGAGTGTATCCTGGTTCTTCCACTGTTTAGTTATATAACCTTAGTCAATGCACTTAATTCTCATCATTTACTTATGTGTAATGTGAGAATTAGCATAAAAAATTTTAAAAGCCTGACATTTTATAACAGATAAAATGAAATAAGATAAAGTGTAGAGAGCATTCTGTAAACTGTAAAAAACTATGTGGATATTATATGACATACAAAGTACCATATGAAAAACTGCTTAAACACTGTGTGAGCCTAATCTATGAATGTTCATCAGTAATGATCTGTTTGAAGTGTTTATTAGAACATGAAGTGTAGATCTAGAAACTGTCCATCATTTTTGGTCATTGGATTATTATAATAAAACAACTGTTAAAGACTAAAGTCTGCAAAATGGCTGTACTTTTAGAACTGATTTTTTTGGTTATTAAAATTTGTTCTATTAACTCATCACTGGATAATTTTTAAGGACTATGCAGTTTAAAATTTCTAGTCAAATAAATCTACCTTTAATGTAGTTATAGTTCCATACATTAAGTTACGGAGATAAACTCAGGTTTCCAAAAAAATGTTCCTTAACTAAAACATAATACTCAGGCTTTCCAACTTTTGTAAAATGGGTCAAAATCAAATTTCAAGAGTGAGATGTTTCCTTAATGTTTCCTTAAATGAACTGTTGACAAGTCTTTGGAACATTTCAGTATTAAATTTGGCTTCCCTCACAATAAGGCTTCTTCTGTACAGATTGTTAAAATCTAGTCACCACACAACCATAGATCCAGAATTTTCATTTTTGTTCCAAAATGTCACTGGAAGGGATTTTGTCCTTGAAAACTGCATAAAATTTACAGTAGAATATTTGTAAAAGCAGAATGCTGAAATAGATCTGCTTTGATTCCTTGGTAAAGAGAAAAGAAGGGCAAGAAGCTTCAGCTTCTATTTACCCTGGCATTAACTCAAGATAAGCCTTAAAATTACTTTTTGGTGTACAAACAGTGCGGTTTCCCCATCAAAAGGTTATTTGTTATAAAAGGGCTTTATTCTGTAAGATATTGGGTACATTCACTTTTTAATTAGAGCTGCCAAACTCTGGGCCAATGTGAGGTCAAAATCATGTCTTTTTATGATGTTCTTTTCCTGATTGTAAAAGTAATAACAAGTGCAATAGAACTGATTTTTCCCCCAGAGGATTCTCTCAAGTTAGCTGCACCATGAAAAAATTAACCATAAACAGATGCCCTGATTTTTCCCTTTTAAAAAATGTCTTGAAAGCTTTTTCAAACACTGTAATGTGGTACAGAGAGACTGTTTGGGCTAAGAATGGGATTGTGTTGTTATTGTGATTGTTGCTGTATTTCTGGGTTTTTTTTCATATTCATTTGGCACTGAATGAATGAATGAATGTATATATTAATAAATAAGTGAATGAGCTTTTACATGAGACAGATTATTTTATTTTTTCTTGTCCTGCCAAATGTGTGGTCTACAAAATAGAGGAGCAATCAAATACAAATTTTATGTTGCTTCAGTGTTTATTGCTGAGAGTTATGGAGCATACACAGTGACTAAGTGTGAGAATTTTTACCACTTAGTATGAATAATGAAGCATTAATAGTCTACTTGAGATATGAAATCAATGCTTCTTTTTTACTATAGATTCTGGTTTTCCATGTCTCCCTATCCATTTAATTCTGTCATTTCTTATTTAACAAGGGAAAAAGTAAACAGATCCTAAAATAAGGAGGCTATTGCTCAAATCTGAGTCTCAAGTTAACATTTTCTGATAGTACTTTCATAGATAAATAAAAGTGTTAAACATTAGGCAATGTAAAAAACAAGAAATCTTCCCCAGGTTCACAAATCTACTCACTGCAAAGCCAGAGCAAAGACTGGGCGTCTGAGCATAGGGTTTTCCTATAAAAACCACAGTAGGGAGGGTGGAGGAATAATAAGAAAAGTTGGTACAATCCAAAAGGAAAAGACTAACCTTTGGCATTTGGACAGGGTTAGAAAAATTTGGAGTAGAGGACACCATGATGCCACAACAATTTCCCCTTCACTCAATCACTCATGTCAACCCTGAAAGAGGAGATAGGAAGGATGGTCTGACGAGAGATGATAGAACTTAAGGAGGGAAATGTGAAACCTGAATGCAAAGGCTCTTTGGGGGCCCTGTTTTCTGTCTGGAAAGCTGAGAGGAGCCTAAGTTGCAGGACAGAGTGTAGCATCATTGTTCAGCTGAAACAGAGCACGAGTAGAGATGTCAAGTCAGGAAGCAGTATGAGCCAATCTCCATAACCTATATGGCACACATGGAGGCTCTCAGGACTTAGAGGATAATGAAATGATGAGAAGTCTGGTGGACTATGATTTTCAGAGTGTTACTATGGCAGGACACACAGTGGCATGAAGGCACAGAGGACACCTCCATAAAGACAGCATCGACTGAAAACACAGTGGGCCAAGTAGAGGTCCTTTCTTCCCCCTCTGGGAGGGTGGATACTCTTTGCCCTGTATCATTATTGTATCACATTGGAAAGAAAAGGAGAAGAAAAGACCTTTCTGGATGGGGTGAAGCTTGAGATGACTATCTAAAAGACTATAGGAATAAATATTGGCTTACCAAACTTTAGGTTTCTTTTGTCTTCTCCTTAATCACTGACAAAGGGTGTTTGAAATCAAGAGATGTTCAGTTATAGAAAATAAATCATGCAACGGTTTAATATATCTGAGTTGTAATGTATAAATTCTGACCACACTAACGTTGCTCAGACTTTCCATAGCACTTCACCTAAACTCTGCTTCCATTCTTTGTTGTTGGACTGTAGCAAGTTAGTATTAACCTCCCCAGGCTTGAGTTGAATTTTTGGAAGAAAAAGACAACTTATTCATTGTGAGTAAAATCTCATAGTCGTAAATTTATACAATTATACTTTTCCATAAAAAAGGAGACTAGGATCAATTATGCTAAATCATTTTAATATCATGGTTAGAATTTAAAATATAATTTTATAGAAATGTAAAGATATACTCAAAGCAATGTATACAAAACAAAATAAAAACGTTTGGAAATAGTTTAGAAAAATCATATCAAAATTAATGTTATTTTTAGAAAATAATGGTATGCTAAATTAATGTACATTGAATAGCAGTATTTGACAGAGTTGGAGTACTTTCATTTTAGCTTTTTGTTATATTACGCTAGAGATAATTGTTTTTAAGACAAATATATCCAAGAGTAAAGTAAGATCATAAAGTTTTGTCAGAAAGAAATATTTTAAATTTCCTCCCTTTTTCTCTCTTTTCCCTTATAGATGCACTGGCAGAATGAAATCAAAGTGCAAACTTTTGTGTTTAAATAAATGTAATTTCCTGGATAATTTAAAAAATGGACTTCTAAAAAATGAACAATAGAGTAGTTTTGTATGTAGTTTTGATGTCCTTTCCAATTCTGCATTTGAATTATCTGGATAAAACACTTTTATTCTACTTTGCTAGTGAAAATAAGCCCCAAACGATGGAGAAATACATCTTTTAGGTTTCAAGTTTCTAGACTGCAAAATTAGAAGTTTGGATTAAAAGATAACTAAATATTTAATATTCTAAAGTTCTGTGATTTTAAAAAATGCATCTATATTAGTCTTGCCACTTACACTAAAATCATAAGAAACAATTATACACACATACATATATGCTTTTTATTCATATTTTTTGTATTGTCACACTTCAGTTCTTTCAAAATTCCATATAAACGATGCAAGAAATTGCTTAAATCTTTAGTTCTATAGGGAAAAGAAAACAAAAAAAACAACAAAACTAAACTTCAAAATCGAGAAAGGATCCATGTAGCCATCTGGTGGCTACTTGGGGAAATGCATTTGAATCTTTCCATCAATTGAAAATTGGAATACAGTATTTTAAAAAATAAATCATTCTTACCTAATTTAATATTTCAATAATTCTAAGAATAATTTAAAACATCTTAGCTTCCTATGTATGTGTTTTTCTTTTATATTTTTCTTTAAAGCATAGAGCTATTCCCATTCTAATATATACTAATTACTAAGAAGTAGACATTTTCTTGCTATTCATTACAAAATATGTCATCATTACATTTTTGTGATAATAGCTTCTTTAAAATATAAGCTTTAAATATATAAAAGGCATAAGTTGAATAATTATGGGTGGACTTTTTATAAATACCTGTATATTTATATACATGATCTTTCAATTTATGTATCTATCTATATGCATGTGCATTAGTATATAATGCACATACACTGATAAGTGCCAGCCTCCATAATCATATGAAAAAGCAAAGACTAGAATTTATAAGTTACATGAGGAAATATATGAGTAGCCTAACATTGTTGTACTTGACTAAAGTGTAAAAACATTAAAGAGAAAGATCATATGTTGATGATCTTTAAGTTATCTTCAAAGGTAATATCTTTAAAGAGGAGTTTCAGGGAAAAAATTTATATAATTCATTCAGATACTATGGCTTATTAATAAAATTTTACAAAAATTAATACATCTTTTAGGAAAACAGACTTTATAAATGTTGCTGTTTCTAAGCAATAAAATAAAAGCAAGTTTATAATTTAATATGACCATAGTAAAATTTAAAAAGTTATTATGGTTATTCTTAGTGAGGTTTTGGATACAGAGGCAAATAAATATGTATATTTACTGGAGAAATATTTTGTTATATGCCTTTGTAAAAAAATAAAAGAAGAAAAATAAAATGTCATAAAAAAATCTACATGGTATGGTTTACCAAAAGGCAATGATATTTTCAGTATATCAAAATGTAAGGGTTGTTCAGAAAGTAAGTTTATGTGGTTAGCAGTGCGTTACATAGTACAGTAATTTTATTGTTAGTATTTTGCTAGGCATTTGTTACATCATTGTATGTGAGATTGAATGCGATGTTTAGTTAAATATGGAGATTCACCTACATATATTGCTCAGATAAAATTCTTACTCAGAATTAATTTTTAAATGCATAGTACTTTCTTTTGTGTAATTTTATAACTGAGTTTATGAATAGTGAATTTTTCAGTCAATGAAGTATGTACAAGCAATACACAAAGTTTTAGTAAGGTGATGATGGAAATTTAAAAGTCAGTCAATCTGATAACCAAGGAAAACATTGAAATAATCAACAACACTAATTTTTCAATTCCAAAATTTCAACCTGGTACATTATTTCAAAAATTGTAAGCATAATTTAAAACATCTTAGCTTGCTATATGTCTGTTTTTCTTTTATATTTTTCTTAAAGCATAGAGTTATTCTTATTCTAATATATACTAATTACTAAGAAATAGACATTGTACTTGCTAATAATAATGTGAATAATAAGTTTTCATTTAAACTAGTGACTTTTATAATCATTGTGCAAAAGTAAAACATAGCGAAGATGATCAAGACTGGTTTATTCAATTCCCTGTTCTAGTCAAGAAAAATATAAAAATATTGAATGTTAAGGATGCAAAAGAATAAACAAATATGTGAGAACTAAAATCATGTGTATCAAACTGATTTAATGCCTACACCTATCTTAACTTTTTGTCCAAAATGTTGGTATGAATGTTTTATACCAAGAGTTTTCTCCTTTAATACCATTCTCAGAACCATGGGGTATCTTTGTTTGTGTGTGTGAGTTTTATAAATAATTTTTTTTATTTTTTATGAATATGATACACAATAATTGTGAGTTTTTTTGGTGTGTTTTGATGCATATCTAAGAGTACAGATTCCAGAGTCAGACGTTCCTGATCTAATGTCAAACTCTATTGCTTAAGTATCTCTACTTAAAAATAATAAGAAAATATTAGTAATTATTCTTTATTATAAAGTTAGAGAATGCATTGTACTCTAATATGTACTTATTATATGTATATCCATTACATATAAATGAGTAATTTTAAAGTGAACAATCAAGTAGCTACCACATAAGTCAAGAGATTAGAGTTTTGCCTATAACCAAAACTCCATTGTTTGCCTCTTTTGTATTATTTTCCGGCTTTTCTTAATAGTTGTACCATCTCTGCACGAACACTTCACAATATATTTTAAGTTTTTCTGAATTTGATTTTTATGTAAATGGAGTCATAGCGTATGCATCAATTCATATCTTGAAACTTTCTCTAAACTTTATGTTTGTGAGATTTATTCATGTTAAACATTATGTTTTAAGATTTATTCTTGTGTATCTGCAATGGGTTCATTTTAATGACTGTATAGAGTTTGAAAATATATATGTATATATATGTATATAAATAAAAATATATACATGTGTTTGTCCATTCTACTATCAGTGGGCATTTGGGTTATTTTCAGTTTAGAGCTATTACAAACAAAATCATTATAAAGATTCCCATAAGGCCGAGGGTGGTGTCTCATGCTTGTAAACTCAACACATTGGGCGGCTGAGGTAGAAGGATTGGTTGAACCCAGGAGTTCAAGGTCTGCCTGGGCAACATAGCAAGACCTCGTCTCTACCAAAAATTAGTGGGGTGTAGTGGCACACACCTGTAATTCCAGCTGTTCAGGAAGCTGAAGCAGAAGGATTGCATGAGCCCAGAAGTTGAAGACTGCAGTGAGCCATGATTATACCGCTGCGCTTCAGCCTGGGCGACAGAGTGAGAGTCCAATTCAAAAAGGGGGGGTGGGGTGGAGAGAGGGGGAGAGAGGGTGGTAGGGTTGGGGGAGAGAGAGAGAGAGAGAGAGAGAGAGAATGAGAGAGAGAGAGAGAGAGAGAGACAGACCTGCTGGGCTCCGGCGATCCTTCCGCCTCAGCCTTCCAAGTAGCTGGAACTACAGGCGCACACTACCACGCCCAGCTCATTTTGATTTATTGTAGAGATGAGGTCTCACCAATTTGCCCAGGCGGGTCTCGAACCCGCAGCCTCAGGCAATCCACTCACCTCAGCCTCCCCAAGGCGTGGGATTACAGGCTGAACCACCGAGCCCAGCTCCATTTTATATTTTCTAATGTAATTCTTAAACCCATAAATTGCCCTCTAAACATTGCTTTAGTCACAGCCCCAAATTTTTGATATGTTGTATACTGTTATTATTTAGTCTGAAATATTTTCCGTTTGGCCTTGGCATTTCTTTTTTGATCTATATATCCTTCAAAATTATATTGCTAATTTTTAAATATGTGTACATCTTAATTGTTCTTTTCTTATTGATTTAAAATTTAATTTTGTCGTGTTCAGAGAACATAGACTAGATAAAGTCAATACTTTTATATTAATTAACAGTTATCTTATTGTTCAGTATATCCTCTATCTTTGTCATTGTTTTATGTACACATAAACAAAATGTATATTTGCACTTGTACAATATTTCATGTATTGTTATATCTTGATTGAGCCAGATTGATTAAAGATACTGTTCACGTTTTTTTTTTCTTTTTTAACCAGTTGCTGAGAAAAGTATAAAAATCTCCAACCATAATTGTGGTTTTGTCTAGTACTCTCTTCATTTATGTCAATTTTTTCCTTTGTGTACTATTTTTAAACTCTGTTATTAAGTGCATATGATTTGAAATCAATCAATATTTTCCTTATAAATTAGCCCTTTTATCAAAATGTTCCTCTTCATCTAATAATAATCTCGAATAATATTCTGTGTTTGAAAGTCTGTTTTATCTGGTATTAATTTAGTCATATCATCTTTCTTATGGTTACTGTTTGCATAGCATAAGTCTTTTAACACATGTGCATCTTTATATGTAAAATGCACTTCTTACAAAGAACATATAGTTAGATACAACTTTTTAAATAGTCTGTCAATCTCTGCAGTTTAATTAGTATGGTGTGTTTCACTTACAATTAACAAAATCATTGCAATTATTAGATTTAAAACTATCTTGTTATGTGTTTTCTATTTTTCATATCTGTTCTTTGTTTGCCATTTCTTCTACCTTGTTTTAGTTATCCAACTATCTTTTCAGAACATTTTATGTTCTTCTACTGGAGTTTTGGCTTTGCCTATCTATTTTTAGTGGGTGTTCTAAAGTATTAAAATATTTATTCCTAATATGTCACTGGCTACTATAAATTATTATTTTATAAATTATCTTAAAACATTAAACTTTTAAAAATATAATTCTTTTGACTTCCCTTTGTGCTATTGTTGCCACATATTTTATTTCTACATATCTTATAAAACTTAAAGTATATTGTTATTCTTTTGCTTTAAATAGACTATTGTCTTGTAAAGAAATATTAAAAAGAGAAAACATTTATTTTTTATCCCAATTTTTGGATTCTTTATTAATTTGTAAATTTCACAAAAATGTTCCATCTAGTATAATTTCTCTGTAGCTGAAGAACTTAAAAAATATCACTTCTTATTGCAGATGTACTGTTGATGGATTCTTTCAGCTAATGTTTTTATTTTTATATGTCTTTACTTCAACTTCATTTTTGAATACTTGCTGTATAAAATGTTAGATGACAGACTTTTTCTTTCAAAACTTTTTAAATGTTATGTATGCCATTATCTTCTGGCTTGCATTGTTTTGAAAATAAAATTATTGTTGCTGCTTGTATATCGTATGTGTTTTAATTGTGTTTTTAATGTTTTGTAAACATGTTTTAAAATATTCTTTATTATTTAGCAATTTGACTATGACATGGAAACGTGTAATTTTTTTTTTGTATTTATCCTATTTGAGATTCATTGAGATCCTTGGATCCATATATTACTTTTTTTTCATAAAAATTGTAAAATCTCTGACAATTATTTTTTTCATCCCATATTCTTTCTCCTGTCAATTACATGTATATCAGACCACTTTATAAAAATCTCACACATCTCTAAGACTGTGTTCAAGTTTTTCAATCGGTTTTCTTTCTCTACTTCAATCTGGATAATTACTATCACTCTATTATAATTTCATTTATAATTCCATAATATTCAATCTTGTATTAAACTCAATGAATAGATGTTTGATGTCAGGCTGTGTGTGTGTGTGTGTGTGTGTGTGTGTGTATGCTTACATATGGAAGCAAATTTTCATGTGACGCACACTTTGAACTTTTTTTTTGAGTTGAAGTCTCACTCTGTCGCCCAGACTGGAGTGCAGTGGCCGCTCCCGGCCACCGCAGCCTCGACCTGCTGGGCTCCAGCGATCCTTCCGCCTCAGCCTTCCGAGTAGCCGGAATTACAGGCATGTGCTACCATGCCCGGCTGATTTTTTGATTTATTATAGAGTTGAGGTCTCGCTTCCCAGGTGGGTCTCAAACCCACGGGCTCAAGCACTCCACTCACCTCAGCCTCCCAAAGGCGCGGGATTACATGCTGAGCCACCAAGCCCGGCCACACTTTGAATTTTAACTTCTCTCTTGGAATATCTCATCTTCTCACCCACTATATCTATTGTTTTCTCTAAATTCCTTTATATATTTATAGTAGTTGTTCTAAAGACTGTGTTTTCTCGTTTGTGAGTCACATTTTCCTGTTTTTTTGGTCATTTTGTTACTTTTAATTTTATACTAGGCATTATACAGGAAAGAACAATGAAGATTAAGACATAATTTTGCTTTATTTAGTTTTATTTCTCAGAAAGTACAAGCCTTTTCTTCTGCCTAAAAATTAAGGAAAAGAGCTAATTATTTTGATAACTCCTGAAGTTGAATTAAGGCTGGGCAATAGCTTTAAATTCCATTGAATTTGATCATGATTAGAGGAATTCCCAACCTCTCATGTTGCTACCATTTTGACCATATAAGTATTTCACATAGAAATAGGTTGAATTGCAATTTCAGGTAATTTTGAATCAAAGGTTGAGGTTCATATGTGGCAGCCTATGATTAAATGTCGTTTTATGGGATTTCTTTCTGCTTCTCTTCAAAGACACTTTTTTTTGGAAGGGGGGAAGTGGTAGGTTGCAAAATTCAAGTTTGTGTTGGGTGGGACCAGGAGAGAACCATCAGGTACAGTAATTTGTTTTGTGCCTTAGGATTCTTATTACCAAACAAAACTGTTTTTGTTTGTCCACATGCAATGGAATGCCAAACACTGAAGCATCAAGTTTTTGTAAAAACAGAAAAAAAAAAAGGCTTATTTCTATTCAATTGGCAAGGAGACAGGAGGCAATGCTCAATTCAGTCTGGGATCTGGGACAGGTTTAATAGGAAGAAGGTAATGAGGTATGGTCTGATTAGATGTTTTGATGAGGTGAGACTGAGAGGCATGATCTGACTGGATCTTGCTATGGAGTGATGCCAGGGTTCAATCTGATTGAATCATGAATGATGTCATGTGATGCCTGCTTCTAAATTCATCATTCCTTGGTAGGAGCACTTCGGTTCTAACCATAGTAGCATGTTTGATTCATTGGGGTATGCTCAGGTTACAGAACTTGCAACTTGAGTTCCATGACAACAGAAAATCAACTTACCATTCTATTACACAAAGTTGAACCAGCTTGGGCTGATTCTATGGTTATACTTTTTCAGATTCTAGTTCATCTCTTCAGTCTGTACTGGTGTCTAAGATTTAGCTGATTTCTTCTATTCTTGGAAGAATTTCTTTTTCTATTATTGCAGGCTTTTCTCTGTCAACACCTATCTAGACTAGATGCCCACCACTAGTAAGGAAGCTAACAACATGGTTCACTACTCACCTACGAAGAGCTTATTTCTCTCTGGAATTCAGTTTCTTAAGCCTCCCTGTATTCACTGTTTTTTTTTAGTTGCATAGAAAATTGTGAATTTTATTTTGTCTGTTTTGCTTGTTACAGTGGAAGAAAGGATTTTTACATATTTCTACATCCTAAGGAGAATGTTTTTTATTTGTATCTATATTAGACACACATAATGTTGATACAAGAACGTGAAGCCTAACAAAAATTTGGAGAATTTCATTTATCAAAAGTTATAAAAGGGCAGGGCACAGTAACTTACACCTGTAATCCCAGCACTTTGGAGGGCCGAGGCAGAAGTACTGCTTGAGGTCAGGGGTTCAAGATCAACCTAGAAAACATAATAAGACTTCATTTCTACAAAAAAAAATGTTTAAAACTAGTCAGATGTGGTGGCGTGTGCTTATAGTCCCCAGTACATGAAAGGCTGATGCAGCAGGATTGCTTGAGCCCAGGAGTTTGAGGCTGAGATAAGCCATGATTGTGCCACTGCACACAGACTAGGTGACAAAGTGAGATGCTGACTAAAAAAAAAACAAGTTTTAAAAGAATAAATATCCCTGGCTAGGCATAATGGTTCACACCTGTAATCCCAGCACTTTGGGAGGCAGAGGCAAGAGTAGTGCCTGAGCACAGGGGTTCAAGACCAGCCTGGCAACTTGGTGAGACCTCAACTCTACAAGAAATTAAAAAATTAATTGGATGTGGTGGCATGCACCAGTGGTTCCAGCTACTTCGAAGACTCAGACAGAAAGATTGCCCAGCAGATTGAGGCTGTAGTGACAGTGAGCTTGCCACTGCACTTCAGCCTGGATGACAGTGAGACTCTGATTCAAAAAAAAAAAAAAAAAGAACAAATATGCTTAACTCAGTGGATAATGCCAAGTGAGTGGCGCTTTTTTTTCCTATCACTGCACAAATACTCCACTGTTTCAATTACTGCAGCTTTAGGGTGAGTATTGATCATTATTAGGGCAAGTTTCCTCTTCCTCATTTTCTTGAAGAGTGTAATTTTTTTTCTGGCTTTTTGGCTATCAAAACATCCCTTTCTTCAACTTTGGAGTGGAACTGGTGACTTCATAAAAAGAGAGAGACCTGAGAAAGCATACTCAGTCTTCTTGTCATATGGTGCCCTGTGCCACCTGGAAACGTTAAAAGAGTCTCCATCAGCAAGAAGACTCTCATTAGATGTGGTCCCATGACCCTGGACTCCTTAGTCTCCATAACTATAATAAATAAACTTCTTTATAAAGTAAATTACCATTTTAAGATATCCTGTTATAAGCAACAGAAAATGGACTAATATAGCAGGGAACTTGTCTGGGTTTATAGCTTAATAGTTTCTTTTCAAGAGGAAAACAGCTCTATTTTTCCTCCGCTATAGAAGTTCAAGGAAGGACTCTGATTGTCTCAGTTTATTCACACATTCATCTTTTGAACACCATAAACCAGGGTATATAAAATTATTATTAGCCCAACCTGGGATGTGTGCCACCAATTGACTGGATAATGGGATAGGCTGAGGCAGAATACTCTGATTGGCAACTCATGGTAATCTACTAGAACCCAAAGGGTGAGCTGAAGTAGGTCTGAGAGGTTACATGGCCAGAGGAGGATGGGAATTGGAGGTGGAAATACTCCGCCATTACCCAGAAAATAGGAGGAAGCCTGGGTAAATGAAAACAACAGTAAACTCCTGGACAGCAAGAACTATAGTTCATCCTTCAGTGTCTTCCCCAATCCACCCCTACTCTTACCATTTCACCTCTGAACTGAGCTAGTGGTTTCAGAGGTCAACAGGAAATATCTATGAACTAAGTTTATTGATCAAATTGTCGAACTTTAAAATATCGTCATACTAGAATTTATTTTGCTTTGTTTTGGTTTGCAATTATGTTTGGATCCAATTAAAACAATGCTGGTTTCTTTCGTTTTTGTTTTTGTTTTTTTTAACATGAATGAGATAGATGCCAGTGTCAAAAAAATTAGAGGAAGAAAGTTTAGAGGGTAAGGTAAAGATATTGAACGTGGAATAAAGATTCATATCAAACAGTAACACAAGAATAGAAAGCTCCAGGTTTGTTATTGGTAGAATGGAATGATCTTCTCTGTCTCTCTGAATTTTATCCCTAATTTCAGGCATGATTTACTCTCCTACTTTTCCATCGTGATAATCTCTGGAATTCCAACCTCTGTCAACCTCTCTGTTCAATAATCTTACTCTGTTTTTCATTATTATTTCTTTTTATAATTTTAAAGTTGTGGGGTACAATTCAGGGTTAGGTATACAAATGGTCATTGTACAGGTAAAGTTTGGGCATCACTTTGGTCCCCACTTCACCTGGTTTGCGATCAGGTACACTTATTGATGAAGTGTGCCCCTACTCTGTGTATATATATTTTTTTGTACTGCCACAAAGTAGAGACTTAATTATTGGATTAAAATTATAGACTAATGAGATGTTTATTTATTTTTAAATTTCTTATAAGTATGACTCAGTTGTCTCAATTTTGATCTAGATTTTTTCACAGAAAGTGGCAAGTCTTCTGCTTTTCTTTAAATCGATGTAGTACTGATCATAGTTCTGAACACACAGTAAAGAATAAGAAAGAAAAGTTAGGAACTTCCAGCAAAATATATCTTGTTACTGCTTTAAAAGTAGTTTGAGAAAAAAGGCCTAAAGTCTGTTAAATATGCATTCTTGTATTTATTGTTACAGATGCGAAGCCATTGCCATTCTTCCTCTTCTGGAAAAGAAGAGGGACAAAGTCAGAGCCTTGTCTCCTCAATAGACAGGTAAATTTATGCCACTCAGAGTATATAATCAAAGGGTGGAAGCTCAGCTGGCTTCTGTAAATATATTTTCAAGATAGAAAGGGAACCAGATATTTCTCTTCTTACACTTTTCAGACTGGAACAACAATTTAGATTCCCTTAGAGTTTGTCTTAAATTCTTTGAAGAAGATGGCAGGATATAAATAACTAAAAATAAAAGTATTCCTTTAAATTTGATCCAAGTCTATTTTATTTATATTATCTGAAACAGAACAAAGAATCTACACATTTCCCTGACAAATAATCTGTGTTAGGGTCCTTTTCTCAATTAAATTTATTCTCAGGGTCTATGAAAGTTATGGGGACAGGCGAGCTGCCACAAATTATTGGTGCTAGCAGTATGTAACAGAGACTAGAAATCAAATACCAGCCCCTGTAAAGAGGTTTTGGCTGGTCTATCTTTTCTGAGATGAAGGTGGGACATACGTTTTCTTCTTCATGAGAATCCTACCCTACTTTTGTGACTTTGCTAATATACTGAACACATTTCTAAAACTGCAAAACCACATTAAGTCCATTTCTCACTATCTATCATGTACCTCTTTATTCTATACCTCGTGATGCTTTCAAATCCAGGTCACATAATTCTTCTATCTATAAAACATTCTGTAAAAATCAAATAAGCTGGTAAGAAAACAATAATATTTTGAATTTCAAATATAGAGATACTAGAACATAAAATAAAATGACAAGAATGAGGAAGCAAGCTTGGCCTTAACCTAAATTCCAGCACAGACAACATGTTCCAAACAAAAGCTATGAAGATATATAGTAACTCTTTTTGTTGTGATGCAAACAAGTTAGGTGTAGCCTCTTATGCTCACAGCCACCTTGACCTGCTGGACTCAGGTGATCTTTCATTCTCAGTCTGCCAAGTAGCTGGAACCGCAGGCGGACGCCACCAAGCTTGGCTAATTTTTTTTATTAACTGCAGTGATGAGGTCTCGCCAAATTGCCTAGGCAGATCTCAAACCCTTGAGTTCAGGCAATCCTCTCGCCTTGGCTTCCCAAAGTGCTGGGATTGCAGCTGTGAGCCACTGCACCAAGAGTAGCCTATTTTTGACTTAGAAGTATGGTTCCTCTTGAAGTTGTAACATAGCATCTGGTAGTGGCTGATTCTCCTCTGCACCATTTTGTTTATACTTTCTTTGGGTGAGATAAGTGACTGTCCATATGGATTATTGTCAAAATGATGTTAAAACTCAGAATTTTCCACGTCAAGTAGGGAGTAAGGACAGGAGAAAAGGTCCAGGATGCTTAAGCACATGGATCTGAGGTCACCTTACAGAGTGGTACAGAATGAAATCCAAATGGTCCCTGAGGTGAGAAGTTGCTTTGAGAGGTGAATCTATTGAAAGCTGCAGTCAGGATCCGAGAACTATGAAACAAAGTCTGGGTGGACTAAGCACCAAGAGTCTTCCAGAACTGTGTACATTTCAGGAGAACCATACAGGGATAGATGAACACTAGGGACCTTTGCTACTCAGTATTTGGCATTAAGAAGCCACTGATGGCTGGGCATGGTGGCTCATGCCTATAATCCCAGCACTTTGGGAGGCCATTCCAGGAGGATTACTTGAGCTCAGGAGTTCAAGACCAGCGTGGGCAACATAGTGAGACCTTGTCTCTTAAAAAGAAAAAAAGCCAATAAGAATTTTGGAGAGGTGAATGCAGAGGAATAGGGAAGGATTTTGACTGGAAGATGAAAATTTCAAAATAAACAATAAGTTCAGTATTTAAAAAAATAATGTACATTTCTGGTTCTGCTGGCCTTGTGAACTGAGAGGCATATTTTATAAAATTGAAACACAAAATTGTTTCAAAAGGGCAACTAATCAAACTAACAAGTTTTAGAGGTGTGTATTATTTTGGGAAATGACTTAGTTACACAGGGAAAAGCAGATGGCAGGGCTTCCAGAGCAAAGGCCTATGCTCTTCAACTGTGAAGGCAGATATGCCAGGCCTGTGGGCACTGTGGGTAGACTGGAGTAAGAGGTCTATTTGCACTAGGATTGGGAATGCTTCACTGGAGGAAATAAATATTGATGAATTGATGTGTCTAGCTCATTTTCTTGACAAAACTCTTAAGTTTTAAAGACGGCAAAGGACAAAAATCTTTAGAAATCCATCCTGCCTGGTGTGGTGACTCATGCCAATAATGATAGCATTTGGGAGGTGGCGAAGAGAGGATTGCCTGAGTTCAAGACTTCAAGACCAGCCTGGGCAACTTGGAGAGATCTCATCTCTACAATAAAGCAAAAAATTATCTGGGCGTGGTGGCGCATGCCTGTAATTCCAGCTACTTGGAAGGCTGAGGTGGAAGGATCACCTGAGTCCAGCAGGTCGAAGTTGTGGTGACCGTGAGTGTGCCACTGCAATCCAGCCTGGGTGACAGTGTGAGATCTTAACTCAAAAAAAAAAAAAATCCTTCCTAAGAAAAATAGAGTCATACAAACTGCAACAAAGAACTGGTTGGGAGACAGAGGCCCAGAGAAACGTTGAATATAACATTTTGCATGACACAGATGGACACAAGAGGCTTGGGGCAGTTAAGTCCTGGTGGTCTTAATGATGGTGGGAGAATGACACATCCTCCCTCTGATGAATATTTAGTATTTCAGAGAGTCATAGAGGCCAGCGGGAAGCAAAAGGATCTATAGGCAAGAACTACATAAAATGAAAAATAGAGAATGAACCATTGTGTCATAAAACATGTCACAAAATAATCTGTTTTATTTTGTACAAGCACTTTTGGCAACAAAAAGCCCCCCAGAATGAAAATGCACATTTAGTAAAAAATTTGAACTAATATTTGTTTATCAAGAGGGTTAATGATAAATGTGTAACTTGTTCAAAACATTTGCTGACCTCTACTACTTACCAGGGAAACTAAACGAATATCACTGACCACCTAAAAACCAGAAGAAAAAATCTGATAAAAAAACACCAGCAACTACACACACACACAAAAAAATTCAAAAAATAGTTAATTTTGAAAGATTGTCCTTGAAGACAAAGGTGGAATAAGTGGGGCAGCAGAAGATACATTTATCTATCACATTGTGATGCATGGCTTTCATAAAACATCATGCATTGCTTAATAATGGGAATACATTCCAAGCAATGTGTCATTAGGCCATTTTGTCATTGCACAAACATCATAGAGTGTAATTAAACAAACCTGGGACATATTCATAGGTTGCAGGTTAGGGCATGGACATCTTTGAGGGGGGTCTATTATTTTGCCTACTACAGCATCCAAATAAACCATAATATTTTACCAAACTTAAATACAAGCTTCTATAAAGATATTGAAATTTAACAGTTTCAGCCAGGCACGGTGGTTCACGCCTGTAATCCCAGTATTTTGGGAGGCAGAGGCAAGAGGATTGCCTGAGCCCAGGGTTTGAGAACCGTCTGGGCAAGATGGCAAGACCTCATCTCTACAATTAATAAATAAATAAAATTAGCCAGGCACGGAGGCACGCACCTATACTTCCAGCTACTTGGAAGGTTGAGGCAGAAGAATCACCTGAACCCAGCAGGTTGATGCTGCAGTGGTTGTGAGTGTGCCACTGCACTCCAGCCTGGGCAATAGAAGTGATACTCTGACTTAAAAAAAAAAAAGAAGAAAAGAAAGAAAGAAAGATTTAACAGTTTCACAACTATAAATTTATGAATAATAATAAATGTTATAAAATAAAATGACAACAGCCAAGAGAGCAGATAGCAAAAATAGACTTCCCGGAGGAAGTTTAAATTGACAACTGAAGGACAGCTGTCATAGATAAATAAGCCAAGATTGTTGAGCATGTGTACTGTAAAGTGCAGTGCTTTCAAGAAAGGAAAAGAAGGCCAAAGTAAAGGATGTATAATAAGCAAGGAGAAGAATGGCATAACGTAATACCCACCAAAATATCAGAAACCAGATCAGGCAGGCTTTTTAGATTCAGTTAACTTTTATTTGTTTAATTGTAAGTGGAGTGAAAAGTCATTAAAGGGGTTTAAGCAGGAGGAGAAAGAAGTATTGTAATCAATGTTGGGGTCTTGGAAGATGATTTTGACTTCACTGTGGAAAATAGATTGAAAGGAACAAAACTGGATACAAGTTGCTAAGAGCTGATAATAGCTGTGGCAGATTCATCTACTCTCAGAGAACTCAAAATCACCTTGGTAAGTCCCAGATCTTCTCACACAAACCTGTTTTTCTTTAGTGTTTTCCAAGTGAGTAGATAACCATCTATTTCTGTAAGACAAAACCTGAGCGTCATCTATGACCTTCCCTCTTGTCAACTCTCAATACACAGATCCCATTGGTTCTCCCTTCTACATAGCTTTCGAGTGTGTACCCATCTTTCCAGCCCCACTGCCACCACCCTAGTGCAGACTACTCTTATTTCTTGCCTAAGATAGTACGCTAGCCTTTTAAGCAATTCCTTAAACACATATTTGTCCTTTCTGTCATACACACTACAAACCAGAGTGATAGTTCAAAAGCATGGATTTTGTTTTATTTAAATTCCTGTACTTTACTTTCTGTCTCCCATCTCCCCATTCACAAGCACATATGTTTAAGACCTATGGGTAGCTTCCTTTTGCTCAGAACATAGAGACCTACAGCCACTACTGTCTCTCCTCCAGGGTCTGACGACTGTGTCTATATCCTCAGTTCTCATACCTTGCCAAGACCCCTCACCTTCAAGCTCCATTTCAGAAGTCTTTGGTTTCTTTGGGTGTGCTGGGCTCTCTCTCATAATAGATGCTTTTGTGTGCCAGTTTCTAAGTCTTTCTGTCCAGGATGTTTCTCCCAGTGTCTAGATAACTCTGATTCTCTTTCATAACACAGACAAGAGAGAATTTCCTCAAAGAAGAATTTCCTAACACCTCAGTTCTTCTTTTATGTTTTTAACATTTTAAATGTTCAGGTAACGTTGGCATTTAGATGCAAATCCAAGTGATTCTGACCCCCAAGCCTATGCATGTAGTCACTAAGATACCCGCCACCCTCAAGCTTAAGGGTTTCTTTCTTCAGTGTTCCATAGTTTGAGAAAAGCTGCACCATTGACGATATAATCTGTTTTAAATTTTATTTTCAGCAAGAATATGAACCTAAAGAATAGAACTTGACTGAGGTTAAATATAAGAATGAATTTTCTGCAAAAGTAATTTCATGTTTAATAGTTTTTGGTTATACCCCAAGTAGATATGAAATAAGTTAGAATCCCTGATAAGAATTTCTAGAGTTGTGCTTTAAGAACAGATATCTGAAGTGTATTCGTTAGTAATAGTACTGCCTGGGAGCAGGGAAATAAACGAACCTGTGACATTGTAAGAGCACTCACAGCCATTAACCTTCATGGAAAAAATTGCAAACGCAATAGGTGATTTTGCAAGTCATTTCAGCAGGTAAAGAAATAAGTAAGAAATCTCCTGTTCTTAGAAAAAGAGGTGAGATGCACTAATGAGGCTGCTTAGAGAGGTTTACATTTTCACTATTTGTGCCATGTGACAGAGTGAAAAAAAAAAAAGGCTCCAATCTCCAAAGCTGCCACTCCATCACCCTTCACAACACTAAATTCACTCAATTTTTTTTTCTTCACTTTAACAGCTAAGAATGTTATCATTTATGCTGAGGTCACTGAGAGGGTAATACTACTCTTGGTGACACTAATGAAAAGGTACAGTGGTGACATGAGTTAATTGCATAGTTACCACACAATTACCAATTTATGTTCTACTGATGTTAAGAGAGAATGGAGAAGAGCTGGCATTTTGTGTACTGAGTACTGCACAATGCACAATATAATAATATAAGAACAGTGCATTGTAGAATGCAGCATTTTCATGAACAGGTTTACTCATATAAAGAGAGAGGATTAAGAAAATGCAAACTTTCCCATATTTACTATTCTAATAGTGCTTTAAAACCAGTGATCTTTCTTTCAATTATTTCTCTTGTCATCATTCAGGTTTCAAAAATCTGACTGCCGGATTTTAAAAAATAAATTCAGTGGTTAGCTACAAAAATAGTCATTTTACAAGGGGAAACAAAAAACTCAGAATTATTTTTTGGGAGGGCGGACCCTTGTAGTACAGGCTTTCCCCCATTAAGTAAGTGTTCTCGGAACCCATCGACATCAGTATACTAGCTAGCATTGTTGTGAGAAGCTGCATTTGGCTTCAATAAGGTTTTTTTTTTTTTTTTGAAAACTTTTTTCTTTTCTTTTTTTCTTTTTTTTTTTTGAGTTGGAGTCTCACTCTGTCGCCCAGACTGGAGTGCAGTGGCCGCTCCCGGGCACCGCAGCCTCGCCTGCTGGGCTCCGGCAATCCTTCCGCCTCAGCCTTCCGAGTAGTCGGAATTACAGGCATGCGCTACCACGCCCGGCTGATTTTTTGATTTATTGTAGAGATGAGGTCTCACTGCCCAGGCGGGTCTCGAACCCGCGGGCTCAGGCAATCCACTCTCCTCAGCCTCCCAAGGCGTGGGATTACAAGCTGAGCTACTGAGCCTGGCTGAAAATTTTTTTCAATGTGTTTGCTCATTTTATGATGTGTGATTTTCAAGCACACCTGCCACATCACACTTGTTGTTCAGCAGTTTTTGACCAAAAAATGGCTTGACCCTGTGCCCCACCCTTCCTATTCACCTGATCCTACCCTGAATGACATTTTTTTTGTTTCCTCAGTGACAAAAAGTCCTCAAAGGGAAATGTTTTGCCAATGTAGAAGAGTTGAAACAAACAAACAAACAAACAAAAATAAACAGCAGAAGCTCTAAAAGGCATCAAAATTGCTGAATTTAAAAACTGTTTTGAACAGTGGGAAAGGCATCTTGATACGTGCATTTGTATCAGATAAAGAGTATTTTGAAGGTGACTGAAGTTTAAGCATGTAAGAATAAATACACAATTTTTAATAAACAAATTCTGGGGTTCTGAATACATACTTCAATTTGACTTTGCTTTTTTATAAGTGCTATATAAAAAGAACAGAGAGAAAAAATAGATTTAGATTGTGGAATCAGTTTCCATAACAAAAATATTTATTTATAAAAAACGTTATTAGATGAAAATAAATCTCTCTTTTTAATATCTGATTAGTTCTTTAATTCCACTTCATGTTTAGGATCTTTGTATTTTACTTTAACACTTCCACGAATTCAAACTTTATTAGATGAAAATAAATCTCTTTTTTAAGTATCTGGTTAGTTCTTTAATTCCACTTCATGTTTAGGGCCTTTGTATTTTACTTTAACACTCCCACAAATTTCTGGAAAAGTAAAAAGACAAAAACCAACTTTTTTGAGGTATAACTGATATATTGTAATATAGTAACCCCAAATCTGAAAGGGCTTGTGTGTAATGTTTTCCTATTCCAAAGAAGTTACCTGGAGGTCTAGCAGGGAAAGACATGGTTTTACAGCCCGGTCCAACAAATCAGCTGCTATCCCTTGAAGCCAACTAAAATACGAGAGAAGAGACTAGGAGGAAAGAGGTTAGTTTCTATAACCAGGTTATATGGGGACAGGTTGGCATCATTGCCAGAAAACTCACCCAAAGTAACACAAATTCATTTCAGTATTTATCCCCAAAATTCATAGCCCTTTAATCACCACAAATTTGAAGCCTATGTGCAATTTTAGCATGACTCAAGATTTATATGAACAGTTTTTGATATGTGATCACTGACATGACACAGTCTCCTGGTCAGGTTGACATTTTGGAATTTACAATATGTTCATTAACATATTTTTTAGAAGAAGGGGAAGACAATTACAATTGTCTTTTGAATGGAAAGGAAAACATAATTGTAACAATCTTATTTCCAAAGCCCTGGCTTATAACAGTCTGATGGCCTTGTATTCACAGATGGAGTGGAGATAGGCAATGTCCAATCCAATTTTTCAGATACACGCTTGATGGCCTTGGTCCACTCTCCTAATCATTAAGTAGTCTGGCTTACTATCTGTTTCTTCTTCAGCACCAGCAAAGGCTTACTAGATAAGTAAGAGTGGCCAGTTGGGCAAGGCCCTACTAGGAGAGGAGAAGCAGGGAAGTGGAGGATAGGAACATTGTACACTCTTGTATCCAGGTGACTTTTACGTTTAGTCCAACTCAACTACAAAAGAATACGAATTTTTAAGTCTTTTCCAAATGACTGTTCTAATACAACCAAAATGGTCTCTTTGTAACCTATAGCAATTGGTTTATTAGAACTTACAGGAGGCACCAATGGCAGTGGCCAGTTGGTGAAGAATCTGTGCCTCAGGATGGTACAGCAAACAGTTTTGTAACCAAGGAAGTTAATTAAAAATGCTATACAATGTTTACAATTATATTGATTAAGAGTGATGTCTACTTTGTTTTCAGCATTGCTCAGTCACCTGCACCCTATGAATCATTATTGCGAATATGAATATCCTTCAGAGACCAACCTTGGCCAGAGGCCACTTCCTGAGGGAAGGGGAAGAAAGAAACCAGATATAGGGGGATTAAAATCTTTGTCCTGCTTGATCCCGCAGGTTCGAGACCAGCCCAGGCAACTTGGCAAGACCTCGTCTCTACAATAAATTTTTAAAAAAAGTTATCTGGGCATGGTAATGCGTGCCTGTAATTTCAACTACTTGGAAGGCTGAGGCAGAAGGATCACTGGAATCCAGCAGGTCGACGCTAGGGTGACCATGAGTGTGTGACACTACACTCCAGCCTGGGTGATGGAGACTCCGACTCAAAAAAAAAGTCTATGTCCTGACATACTGTACACTCCACTCCTACGTGGACTTTTTCCACTCTTACAGTCTTCACATAATGTTGATCTTCTGCAAATTCCCTGAGGTGGCTACACGAGACAAACATGACATCTATATTCTGTATATGCAACAAAGGGTACAAAATTCAAACAAAAAATTGCTATAGTGATTTCAACACCTATGATTATCTTTTGCCAAAAAGAAAAAGCTTAGTGATCCAAACTTACACTTAACAGTATTTGTCCATTTTCCCATAACCGTAAGATTAATATCTAAATTATGAACTATCCCTTCTCCCCAGATAGTAAGCAGGAAGCACCAACAGGATTCAGATTTAACTTCCCAGGACCAATGGAGAGTATTCTTTTTGGGTACTGTCTTGTGGGACAGGCAACAACAGGTTATTCTCACTTCCCCAGCTTTGTCACAATTACCTCTCATCTTGATTTGCATCCTTAGAGGCGTTGCCCACAGTGTATCAGCCTATCTAGGGGTGGTGGACAGCCTGCACAGGGTCTCTTATCGAGAGTGCGGATTGCTTCATGCAATTGAGTCATCTATCCCTGCAATGACTTTTGCCACATATCTTGGCCCCACAGGGGCTTGTTCATGATTGTCTTTTGCTGATGGTACCATTGTGGCATTCACAGAGTCAGTCCTTTGACCACTGCTCAGCTGTCTGTGCAAACTTTCAGTAGGCCTGACTCGTTGGAAATCACCAACCACACTGCTTGCATCTCTGCTCACTGTCTTGCCCAGTCTCATCTTCCATTCAGGTAATCTCCATTTTTGACTCATATGTAACAGCTCACCACAGAGGGGGTTGCCCCGGACATGATCTATCCATGTACCAAGCCTCTTCTGGGACCAGTGGCATAGGGTGACAGGGTGATAACTGTTTGCTCCACCAGTTGCTCACCTGCATGAATGAATGTTATCAGCCGTAGGAGTTGTTGCAATTTCTGGCGGAGAGCTAGCTATGCTGCATTATATATGCTCACCATTTGGTCAGGGTCACTGTAGGCCAAGCTGAGCTGTGGAGTCTATTAGAGATGCCATGAATCCATACTGCTACAAGCAGGGCAGTTTGCACAGTTACTAGGTTTGTCAGGTGATTGGCATTATTGCTGAGAAAGCTTGATATACTGCGCTGTCCTGTTGTTTGATGGGGCTGTAGCAGGCTTCAGCACCTTTCCAGGTCTGTGACCAAAAGACAACGGGAAGTTGAGTTTTCCTCTGCCGCTGCCAAAGCTCAAAAAGCATTCCTCCTGGGTAACATTTATATCCAATTCAAAGTGAAGAATTGGTTTAGAATGCCCGATGCTTGGATGGTGCCCACAGCACTTTTGGCAGCACTGTCCAGTCCCACAGGGATACTTTTTTGGCTAATCAGCATAAAGTTTGTACTACCTGCACTAAATGAGGGATAAATGCCTTTCGATACCCCAACAAGCCTCAAAACTTTGGGCAATGTTGGGCACAGAAAAGCCTAAATCTTGTCAAATAACAGCTGAAGCCATTTCTTTTGTCTTATCAGACCATTTAACCCCCCAGAATTTGACAGATAAGCTGGGTCCTCACAGCTTGTTTTGAATCATCACCCATCCTTTCCCTTGCAATTCTCAATAAGCTGGGGTGTAGCTTGTTCTAGGTCTGTAACAGAATCAGAGATTAGCATGATATCATACATATAATGAAATAGAGACACTGATGAAGGTTGCCTCCAACTTTCCAGATCCTGAGTGATCATGTCATGACATAACATAGGGCTTTGCATATACCCCATCAGCAGCACTGTAAACACCCGTTGCCTTCCTTCCCAGGTGTATGTGAACTGGTCTAGACAATCTGCATAAATATCAATACTAAATAGAGCAATAGCCAAACCCACTACAAAATGTTATATGCCCAATTATGTGCTTAATTGGTCCAATATATCAACAATATTGGGTGAAGCAGCATGCACAGGGGTATAACTTTATTTAATTTCCAGTAGTCTATCACCATTCTCCAGGTACCATTCAGTTATACCAGCCATACCAGATAATTTTAGAGACTGTGAGTAAGGTGGATTATATTAACCTTTGCCAATTCCTTTATGGTTTCTCCCATTTCTTTGTGTCTACAAGAAAAGTGAGTATTGCTTGGTAACCACCACTCACCCTGGTATTGGCAGGACCCCAGGCAGATGTTTGGTATGCCCTCTGATTACCGCTTTACCCTTTTTTTTTTTTTGAGTTGGAGTCTCACTCTGTCGCCCAGACTGGAGTGCAGTGGCCGCTCCCGGCCACCGCAGCCTTGACCTGCTGGGCTCCGGCAATCCTTCTGCCTCAGCCTTCCAAGTAGCCGGAATTATAGGCATGTGCTACCACGCCCGGCTGATTTTTTGATTTATTGTAGAGATGAGGTCTCGCTGCCCAGGTGGGTCTCAAATCCACAAGCTCAGGCAATCCACTCACCTCAGCCTCCCAAAGGTGCGGGATTACAGGTTGAGCCACCAAGCCCGGCTTACCGCTTTACCCTTAATTATGGGCAAAATTCATCAGTGCTAGTTTCTAAACATAACCCTTGTAGCACATTAATTCCCAGTGTGTACTCCTTGATGGGAGATATATATGGCATGGGATCTAAGGGACAGGTGCTTGACGTGAAGGGTTTAGCATCATCCTCCAAATTCTGATTGACATACCACCATACCTAACTATAGCAGAGTTCCTTCAAATGTACTTGTGTTTCCATAATTAAGGGGCATTCAGCTCCATTAACCACCAAGTTATTACTCTTTGTTTATTCTGTGGAATAAAGCAATCTAGAGAGGAGACTCTTACCTTCTTCATGGCCTGACACCAAGGCTTGGACAGAAGGCCATCACCCTCTGGGGGAGCACTGGGCTCAACCCGAGGGGTGAGCAACCATCCCGTAGGTCCCACCTTCTTTACATCTTGTAGCCTCAAGGAGGGAACCTCATTCTTACTAGGGGTCCGCTCTAGCACCCAGAACTCAGCCTACTTTTCATGGATAGGTTGGTAGCACTTTTCTTTGGGGAGTTGTTTACATAATTCCCCCAACACTGCATTGGATCACTTATTTATCTTGTCAGGATTCACCCCATCTCAATTAAATCTACCCATATTTGCTGGTGGGCTACCTTTATGGGACCCTCCACAACATTTTTTCCTTTTTGGGTTATCTTTCACCTTTCTTTCTTTCTTTTTTTTATTAATCAATATTTTTTATTATGGTTTAGTGGGGTACAGTTAAGGGTTAGGTATACAATTACGTTTCATTCAGGCACCCTGTTGATAAGAGGTGTTTCCCCATGCCCAGACAGATATTTGCTACTGTTAATCCCATCCCCCGCATAGTTTCCCAGTACCTTCAGTCATTTTCTTATAGTATTACATATGTTTGGTTAACTCAGACAGAAAGCAGAATATCTATGCTAACCCTACCAGTAGGTGGGACAGTGCAGGGGGCCATGCAGGTAATATTGGACCTGGAAGAAACGGATTTGATTGGGTAGAAACAGGGAGTTTGAAAGATGAAAGATCACATGTTCTCACTCATATAATCTTTCACCTTTCAAACTCCCTGTTTCTACCCAATCAAATCCGTTTCTCCCAGGTCCAATATTACCTGCATGGCCCCCTGCACTGTCCCACCTACTGGTAGGGATAGCATAGATATTCTGCTTTCTGCCTGAGTTAACCAAACATCTCTTTCTTTCTCATCAACTGCTTTCAACAATTCCAGCAGTCCAGCCAGCATTTGGGGGTGTCCCCACACTCACACGGTGGTCCCTAGCTATCTCTCAAGCTGACACCTTCAAACTCCATTGAACCAGTGGTCCATCCTTGTATTTTTCCCCAGCAACATATTGGTCTTTCCTCCAGTGACATTCCTCCCAGCTCTGTCTCTCCCTGGGCTGCTACAATGAGAGGGGGTGTTCTCTGGAATATCCTGCCCAACCATACCAATTGTAACATAGTAACTCCAAATCTGAGAGGGCTTGTGTGTAATGTTTACCTATTGCAAAGTCACCTGGAGGTGTAGCAGGAAAAGACACTGGCATATTAGAACTTATGGGCAGCACCAATAGTGTCCAGTCAGCGAAGAATCCGTACTTGGACATAGTTCAGCAAACAGTTTTATAATCAAGTAAATTAATTATTTAAATTGCTGTAGAGGCCGGGCTCGGTGGCTCGGCCTGTAATCCCAGAGCTTTGGGAGGCCGAACTGAGTGGATTGCCTGAGCCTGCGGGTTCGAGACCCACCTGGGCAACTTGGCGAGACCTCATCTCTACAATAAAAAAAAAAAAAAATTAGACAGGCGTGGTAGCGCGCATCTGTAGTTCCAGCTACTTGGAAGGCTGAGGCAGAAGGATTGCCGGAGCCCAGCAGGTGGAGGTTGCAGTGGTCGGGAGCGGCCACTGCACTCCAGTCTGGGTGACAGAGTGAGACTCCAACTCAAAAAATAAAAATAAATAAATAAATTGATGTACAATATTTACAATTACATTGATTAAGAGTGACGCCTACATTGTTTTCAGCATTGTTTGATCACCTACACTCCTTGACTCATTACTAGGAATATACATATACTTCGGAGACCAGCCTTGGTCAGAGGCCACTGCCTGATGGAGGGGGAAGAAATAAGCCAAATATAGAGGGAAAGGAGTTTAAGTTTGGACAATACCTTACATATGACAGGATAAATTTATTTTAAGTATATAGTTTAAAGGAAACATGCCTGTTTTAAAACAAGGTTTATTTGATGACTCTCCGAAGGATGGGTTCAGTAAAAAGAAGGTGCTTTTAGAAAGTTATCCATAACATCTCTGGATTATGGATAATTACTCATAGCATCTCATCTATTACATCTCACATCTTGAGAAATTTTACTCTGTACACCAAGCAGAGTCCATATTTTACCTGTCACCCACATAGATGTGGAGTTAATATTAGAGTAAACTGATGTTAAACCCAATTATAACCTCCACACACTTGCTGATAGTGAGTCACAATGAGTAGTGTGATGAAAAACTGGAATACAAGTTGTGAATTATTTAGCATTATCTAATAAAAAATAAACATTAAGTGCAAGGCACTTACAGATACTAGAGACACAGTAGAAAACAGGATAGACAGTCTTTACAATTTATGTCTTTATCCTTCCTAACATTTAAAAAATCTATTTAATACTGCATTAAAAAAATGCCTGCTTAAACTAGAATAGATTATGTTCTCTGAATGCTGACCGGTGCTTCACAGCTAACAATGCTCTCTTTACTAATTGCATGGTCCTAAATTATTGTCTTTCCCTGAATTTGCTTTTACTGCTGACTCAATATAATGTCCACACTATAGAGTACATACGGGATTATAGGCTATTTCCCTTGATGGGAAAAGCAATTTTCCAATTGCTTAGAGGTTTAATAGAATCCCTATTGTGCAGAAAAGTGACCTCATCATATATGTTCCTAAATGCTTCATATGTATAGCTATGAAGGCTACAAAAGAATGTTAGGGTACTTGTATACATCAAGATTGGTTAGTTCAAATTCTCCAAGTGTGCTCAGTAGACTAGCAGCAACAGCAACACTTGGAAATGTCTTAGAAATGCAGATTCTAGGGTTTTGCCTCAGACCTATTAAATCAGAAGCTCAAAAAGTTGGGCTCCCAAATCTGCATTTTAAAAACCCACCAGGTAATTCTGATGCACAATTAGTTTGAAAATCACTGGGCTGAATTATTCTTATATAATAAACTTATTATAGCTGAAGAAAACTAAAGGTTTATATTTTATCCACACAGGATATTTTTTGTATGTTACTGGCTACTCTCTTTTGTGATGTCCTTACTTCAGAACTCAGGTTGAAGGAACATTGCTGCCACAATTTTAGAAGAAAAAAAAAAAGACATCTAGCAATTAAATGTACTGATTAGTCAGATCTGGTTACTCTATCCCACTTGATTACAGGATGATCCAGAAATGTTACCTAACATATTCCTGGAAGGCAGAAATGAGAAATAGTGAAGAGCTTTTATAACAACCACAACATATAAATCTTGTATCCAAAAGTTTGTTTCATTCTCTCTTCTGTATACAAAATACACTCACCCATTTATTTCAGGAGAAATAAGACAAAAGTCCCATTCAACATGGCACTGAGCTACAAAAAACATTTTTTAGTCAAAGCATTATAGCATTTAAAGTTGGGGGTGATGTATGATTGTTTTTATAGTAGTTTTGTATGCCGTTCTTCCTGATTCAAATAGTCATAAAAAAGAACAAGTTACTCATACTCTAACAATGGTGAAAAGGACAGTTTATCCACAACAGACAATTACATGTGGAATAGTTTTGAGAGGGAGTCATGCAGCAGTCACTCTTCCATAGCGATTCTGAAATCCTGCTGACCAGACTCTGCAAGGCTCTTCCAGTCTAAGACTAGCATGTTTTTTCAAGTCCTTCAAGAAGCAGATGCCAAGATGAGAATAAACATGCAACAATTTTATTAGGGGAAACATCTGTAAGAGAAGATAGAAAGGAGCCAAAGAAGGCTGGGAGAGAAGTCAGGGTATGATATAAGTCTGACCTTGAGTGAAGGAGAGAGAACAAGAAGTTGGATAGACATATCCTAGATGGCCACACAGTCAAAGGAAGTCCCAACTAGGTCACCAGGGTGTCTGGAGCCAAAACCAACCTTCAGAGTAATCCCATATCTCAAAAGAGCCTGCCTCAGTAGAAATTGCCTGCTTTTGTGGTCCTGGTGCACTCACCAATGGTGAGAAACCTGTGAGAAGTGTGCCACTGGGACAAGCTTGGTGATGGATGTCCAAGTGCAGCACCTTGTTCAGTTAAGCTCCCCGTAGTTGGAGGTCGACAAGGCACATTCTGATGGCCACCTCAGTCTATCCATAGTGTCATGCAGATGTACTTTTCACACATCAGCTCCTCCATACTTTCTGGGGATCCCTCCTCCTGAGTGAAATCTAGAAGATGGGGGTTAGTGAGTCTCTGTTGCTGCAGTTGATTTGAGGAAAGAGTACTAATCCCCTCCCTCCTCCACCATTCATTCACCCTCACCTTCAGCTATCACCTTGGGACTTACTTGTGTACAAGCACACCTACCTCCAGATGCTGATCAGGAATCACTTGCTATGGTCATTCTTCTTGTCTGCTGACACCTGGGCACATGAAATTCAAGGTGCCCTGGTAGCAGCTGTAAATTGTGTTCATTGGCAACATTGCTGGGTTCAATAGTACACTCCATTGGGAGTCAAGACTTTCAAGCTTGAAGAGCCTAGAGTTTGTGGAAACAAGAAGCACAGTATGTCCCAGTGTGTCACTGGAAGTGATGGTTATAATAGAGGTCAATTCTGCACCCATCTCTTCATTCTTGGATCCAGGTAACTTTTCTCTTACAGATACAGCACCATGTAGAGGCTTTAGATTTAATAACTATACATATTCTGAAGGATGTACTCCACCCTGTCAGATAATTTTCTCCAATGTAGTGCTCCAATCTGGCTTTTAGAAGACTGATCCAGTGAAGCTGGTCAGCTTGGGCTATACAGTTTATAATATGCCCAGTAGTTTTCATAGTTATGGGACTGCCTTCACATCCCTAGTTAAATATGATGTTGCGTTGGTTATGTTGGAAGATAATCCTAGTTATTAACTTGGTATATAGGCAAGGATGTGTGAGCAGCTCCTAGGGGAAGAGAGAGGTCCAGGTCTCTGTTCCCTTGAATGGGAGAGATTTTGGCAGCATTTTCTAGCACAGAAAAAATGCTAGCTCTTATTGGGGAAGAGTGAACCACTTCTGTAACTCCAAAAAGTCCAGGGGAATTACAGAGGCAACATTCTTCAGGTCATCTATCTACTTGGTTGTGTACCATGATCCAGGATTCAAGATTTTCCCCACCAGTTCCTTGACCTTCATATAACAGACCTGTCATGGCTGAGCATTCAAATATCTCTAGAGTTCTATAATTCTGACATTTAGATCTTCAGCCTACTCTTTTGCCCTTTTACTCCAGGTATAATGGAATTTTTGTAAACTAAGATAGAGGCTCTCTGGCTTTCACACTTAGGTATTTATTACTGAGTCACAGCCATATATTTGTAATAGAAGATACAGAGATTTGAAAACATATGGGGGTAACAATGCCTACAAGAACAGCTGAGTTTACTGATTACTGTTGTTATATTAACTCTTCCCCAAAATAATAAGGGAGTGAGGGCTATGAACCAGTAGTAAATACCACCAACCCAAAGAATTGCAAAACAAAATAATTATTGTTTTAAGCTACTATTTTGAGTTGGAGTCTCACTGTCGCCCAGACTGGAGTGCAGTGGCCGCTCCCAGCCACTGCAGCCTCGACCTGCTGGGCTCCGGCGATCCTTCCGCCTCAACCTTCCACATAGCTGGAACTACAGGCGCACGCTACCACACCTGGCTAATTTTTTGATTTATTATAGAGATGAGGTCTCGCCTGCCCAGGCGGATCTCGAACCTTTCTAATGTGACTTGTTACGCAGAAAAATCCAATTTATTAATACTCATTAACAAAATCTCAAATATATTTGGTTTGACAAGAGAACTACCGAAGGTATCTTCCTATAATCTATAGCTGGAAATGGTATCTTTATGATCCCGTTTAGACCCTACCAGACTAATTGTTAATTTGTGTCTGGTAGGAAAGCCATCTAAAGGGAGAAAATTCTTTAAGTTGGTATGGTCCTTTGACCCTTTGCTCTTCCTCTTCCTTCTTGTCTGTAATACACATAAAATGAAGGAAACATTTTGCAACCATGAGATAAAAGTCCCACACTAAGAATGGTAGGACAAGAAAATAGAAAGTGCTTGAGGCCTGATGGCATTGTTTAGCTGTGCTAACTAGTTCAGGTCAGGACTACTTACCTCCAGGTTTTTTGTAATGTGAGAAAAATAAAATCTTTAATCCACTGGAGTAGACGAATGCAAATACTAGCTCAAGGTACAAAAGAAGGTGGAATCGCAAAAGAAGGTGGAATCAAGGTACAAAAGAAGGTGGAATAGGATGGTTCCTATTTAGCTGGCTTTGTCAACTGGGTGAATGATGGTACCATTAATTAATCCAAAGAAAGAGCAAGTTTTGGGGTAAGACACCCTTAGAAAATATTGAGTTTGAATTACCTATGAAAGGAACAGAAGGCACCATTTAGAAGCTGGTCGGCAAGCCAAAGCTTATATAATAATAATATTTGGGAGAAAGATCTAAATTTGAATATAATTTAGAGACTCAATAGCAAATTTTGAAACAGGTAAAATTGTTAGAATGCACAATAAAAAAATACTGATTATAAAAAAAAATTGTTAGAACGCACGGGATTGCCCAGGAAGAGTGAAAAGGAAAAAACATCTAAAAGAAGAATCTTAGGTAACACCAATTGTTATAGGATGGTTGGAGCAAAGTGTTAAGAAATACAGATAAAAGAATGTTAAGAGGGTTAGACATAGACTCTGGTGAGGGTAATATAAGGATTGAACATGTCCTTATTGGATTTACCAATCAGGAGGCCACTAAGGCCTTTTCTGAGAGCAGAGTCCCTGGAGTGGAACCAGCTAAAGCCGGATTATGGTGGGTGAAAGAGTGAATGGTAGGTGTTGATAAGGAAACCATCAGTCGCCTTGGCTCATCAATCTTGGCTGCAAAGGACAAAAAATAGGGCAACACCAGAAGAGTACAGAAGAGATAGAGCCAATTTTATTTTTGCTTTTTAAAAAATTTTTGGTTTGTTGGTAAGACTTGAACTTATTTATAGCCTGCAGGGAAGAGGGAGAGTTTGAAGATATAAGAAAAAGAAATACTGTAATTGATAGAACAAGGCCAGTTATAGGCAGGAAGGGATGGGATCAAGAACACAGGTGGAGGGATTAACCTTAAACAGGAGTTGAATCTCCTCTTCCTGTGAGAGCATCAATATTTCTTCCTGAGAAGGGGAAGGTGTACTTAGATCTACATGGATACACAGGAGAGATACAAAGGGCCTAACTGCTGTAGTCTCAGCTTTTATCTGCTGTCTGATCTTGATTGGAAGCATGTAAGAGATCAGGAAGGCAGAACTGGTGGCTTCTCTTGTGAGTATTAAACCATAGCTGGAATCCCAAGCCAGTCGCTGTCAGCTTTAGAAAAGCATTCACTACTCTTAAATTAATACCTACATACTACAGTGCTACTTAATTATTAATAATTTCAAATGTGAATGAAAACAAAACAAAACATACAAAATATTGTGTGGCATAGACTGAGTATTCATCTACAGTTTCTAAAATGATCAATAAGCTTCTAGAAATAAATCTTGTTTTCATGACATAGAGTTACAGAGGACTTAAATACACTCAGCTAGCTCAGATTTATAAAGCAATTGTTCCAAAAAGAGGAAACTATTTTGTGTAGTTAGAGAATAGAAAAATATGATCAGAATGTACTTGCATTTTTTTTGTATGGGAAATGAAATAGAAAATTAGAATGAGGCAAGGTGGAAAACTAATTGGGCTGACAGGACCAGCTAAGCCCAAAGACAAATTTTGACAATATGTTGGAGGGCTTTTCAAGAAGTTTGCCTTAACATTGGTAACTTCATGACTTGAAATTAAGGTACAGGTAAGTATAGACTATAGTATAAACCTATAATGAAGGTTTGCATGATATTGGTAAAAAATTATATTAAACATGAGATTAATAAACATCTTATTTGCTTTTACAATGTACTTTTCTTAGTACTCAATTTTTGGGGTGATCGATAATTGACTAATTTCTTTTTCCTTTTCAGTTGGACGACTACTATTTTGCAGACATGTACTTTCAAGCAAATACTCTTTTTGGATGTATCTTGTATGTATTTGATCCTATGTCATGAGTTGCAGTAGTGTCTTTTTGCCTTTTTAATTTTTTTCCTATAAGGCAGTATGGCATGGAAGATACATGTCAGTCTAGGCTCTGGATCCATATCAGCTCTACAGTTAAGAGATTCATGATTTTGGGATTTTGGGATTCCTCAGCTTTCATGATCACCTACAAAATGATGTTATTGACACAAATCTTCTATCGTTGCTTTAAGTACTCAAAGTGCTAACGAATTAAAATCCCATAAAACAATTCTGGCACATTGTAAGTATTTTTAAAAAGTGTAAGCTATCAATAAATATGATGATGATTTTATTTTTTTTTTTGAGTTGGAGTCTCACTCAGTCGCCCAGACTGGAGTGCAGTGGCCACTCCCAGCCACCGCAGCCTCGACCTGCTGGGCTCCGGCGATCCTTCCGCCTCAGCCTTCCAAGTAGCTGCAACTACAGGCGCGTGCTACCACGCCCGGCTAGATGATGATTTTTAATGATTGTAAACCTTCTACACATGCTGAATATTTTATAATATGAACCTCAACCAAACATAGTTTTAGGTTGCCATACCAGATAGATTTTAACTTATTTTTTGATGCCATCTTCACTTGGACACATGAGCAATTGGTTCCTGGACTTCCTGAGGAGACCAAGATATGAAAATGCATAAGTCACTAATATAAAATGGCACAATATTTGCGTAGAACCTAAATACATCCTCCTGTATATTTTAAATTATCTCTAGATTACTCATAATATCTAACACAGTGTAAATGCTATGTAAATAGTTGTTATAATGTATTGCTTGGGAATAAGGACAGCAACAAAAAAGTTGTGCGTGTTCAGTACAGACGCAGCCATCAATTTTTTCTCAGATATTTTCCATCCTCAGTTGTTTGAATCCATGAATGCAGAACCCGACTGTAGGTCGGGCCTACAGGAAGGGCCGACTGTATTTGAAGCCAAATTTTGGAGGACTGTAATTCCTATAGAAAGGCATCAAAAGCAAGCATGTAAGAGTTATTGACTATCTTTCTTTGCTTCTGCTGTTGCTCCTCTTCCTCTCTCTCTCTTTTTACACAAACGAGGGATGAACTTGTGTGTGTATTTTGAGTCCAAACAGGAAGAGGATATCTTTAGCTGGTTTTAAACATTTTTTTTTAAAATTTTAAAAATCGGGCCAGGTGCAGCAGCTCACGTCTCTAATCCCAGCACTTTGAGAGGCTGAGGTGAGAGGATCAGTTGAGCCCAGAAATTCAAGACCATCCTGGGCAACATAGTGAGATCCTATCTCTACAAAAAATAATAAAAAATTAGATGTGAGTGGTGACACATTCTTGTAGTCCCAGTTACTTGGGAGGCTGAGGCGGAAAAATCACTTAAGCCCAGGAGGTTGAGACTGTGGTGAGCCATGATCCCTGCCTTGCCAATGCACTTCAGTCTGGAGTGAGACCCTGAATTAAAACAAAAATAAATAAAAAAATAAATGTATTTCAACTGGATACAAGGCTGATAGTATATTTAATAAAAAATAAAATAGTAAGAGGTTATGCAGAAGAAAAACTAGCATGGTATTGATTATCTGAGTGAGCAAAAATCAATAACTTTAATGAGCACTAAACAAAACAGGAAATGGAATGCTATGGAATGATTGTGTTATAAAGTTCCCCAATGTAATTGCTTGTTTTTTCTCCTTTAGCTCTAATGTTACATTTTTCTTTCACTTCTTAGACTTGTTTTGTAAATTAAAAACAAAAACAAAACAAAACAAAACAGATTCTGTCTTTTGAAGTTGCTTAGAATCGGCGTTTTCCCTTATGTCCACTAGATGGCAGGTATAGGATTCTGAATGCCTTTCAGAAGCTATGTGTCACTTTTTTTTTTTTTAAGCACCCTATAATTGCATTTATATAAAGTTCAAAACCAGTCAGAATTAATTGGGTTTGAAGCTAGGATAGTGGCTACCTTTAAGAAAATGTAATGACTGAAAGAGTTTCTGTAGTACTGGAAATATTCCATTTAAAAAAAATGGACATATAAGATTGTATGCATTTTTCATATACAGCATAACGTTTGAAGTATATGTACATTGTGCAGTGGTTAAGTCTGGCTAATTAACAAATGCATTACCTCACATAGTTTTCATTTTGGGAAGGAGAATGCTTATCATCCATTCTTTTAGCATTTTTCAAAAATACAATAGATCATCCTTAACTTTAGTCTCTGTGCTGTACAATAGATCTCTTGAACTTACTGTGCATCCTATTTTTTATTTACAGCATTATGTTAGAAAACCAATTTTGTTCAAAGTACAAAATTTTCTAAAAGAAAACAAGTCTCTTTTTCTCCTTGCTCCCCTCCCCAGTCTCTTACACATAGGTCATGAAAGGAAATGAAAAAAGAAAGAAAGAAAGAAAGAAAAGACTGGTAAAACTGGTAAAGGAGGATAGGATTTCTATTAAGGCTTTTACATTGTATCTACAGTTATAGCCTTTTGGGGTATTTCTTTTCTTTATTGAAAAAATTGTAAAAGTAAAAACTGACAACAAATTTGTACTTAATTTGTCATGTATTTTCACTTGATACATTCAAGTTTTTTGTTTTCTTTCTCCTTGGGATACATAATCCAAAATAGTGTCTTGTCTGGTGGATGGATCCCAGTTGCCCAATTGCAAGGGGGCAATTCGTGATTACATTGCAAACTGGTAACAATTTACTTTGTTTTTATAAAAAGAGGAGTAGGGAATTAGGAAATTTTAAAGAGATTCTTTTTCCTTGTTTCCCACAGGTTTTTTTTTTAAGGATTTTTTGTTTGTCTGTTTTTGTTTTTGTTTTGTTTCGGACTTGAAATAGAGTTGAAATAAAATTTTCTACCCTGAATATGTGTGCCTTTCCACTGAGGGCCCAAGGCCCTGTAAAAGAAAAGGGCCAATCTTTGTTACAGGAGGGTTCATTGCAGTGAAGGGCGTGTTCTGCAAAGACAAACAGTTCTCATAGATAGTTGCCAAGGGTACCGAATACATCTTTGCATTACACCTTGAACTAGCATGCTCATATCACCTGTTTTTATTGCATGCATCATAAATGACTGTAAAAGTTTGCAAATCTTGGAGAGACCTTGGCAATCAATACTTCAGCAGGAAATCTACAGAGGAGGGCAGGAGTGGGGAGTGGGGCAGAAGGAATCCAGCCTAGTAGTTTGCCTGTTTGGCACAAGAACCATACCTTGACACGGAGAATTATTAAATGCTTGATTTTCATAATATCTCAGTCAGATTCGTAACATATGCAGAACAGTTTCAATTTAGTCGCTCAATTTGAAATCTTGACTTTGCATTTTTATTAACAGGTAACGGAGTCTGGGAACATTCCTGTGGCCTTACTTAATAGGAACTGACTCTGGATACTTCTGATCTGTAACTTGATGCAAAAGAAAGGCCAGCTTTTATATGGGTCAGTGTGGGGCCAAATATAGTGCCCAGTCCTGGAGACCATGCCTGCAGCTTTAATCCTTTTAAACACCTGACCCTCAAATGGGCCAAGCAAGTGTATGGATTTTTCTTTCCTTTTCTTTTCTTTTTTTGGGAATCTACATGCTGGTACTGGGATTGGGAACACTAATCAATCCCTGCACTCTGTTCAATCGGCCTGTTCTGATTTTTTTTTTCTTCGTCTTGTTTTACCACGTAGAATTCAAGTCTTTTAAAAAGCGGGCGTCGCGTGGAGAGTCTGACAAATCAAGTAACAGAGGAGGATACCAAAGTCCGGGGATCCGAGTCACAGTTGGCTGTTGCTCCAGGTCCAGAGGGGGCAGACCTCGCTGGAGGCTACTATGCAGGGTAGGAGGAGATGAAATGGCCCCACATTCCCCTTCCCAGGGGCGCGAGTCGGCAGCTTTATAGCTCTGACACTCTGTGCCCTAGCTTTGGGCTACGCTAGGGAGGAGGAAAAAAAAAAAAAGGTAAAGGAAAAGGAAAAACCTGTGTTTTCTCTGAAAGAGGCCGGGCAACGGTAGAAGCAGCCCGCGGCCCAAACCCGAGGGCAGGATGGTTTAAGGCTGAAATCGCCCCACCCTACCCTCACCCTACCCCCACCCTACCCCCGCCCTCACCCTGCAGGCCAAGCCCTTCCCCCTCTCCTAGCCCCAGTGGCCGGAATCCCGGCCTTCCCTTCTGATGCATAAAACATCCAGTGGTCTCTAGGGACTTTTTGAAATTCTGGCGGAGGTTGCTTTATCCGTTGTTTCTCCCCCTGGGTCAAACAGGGATCTACTGGTTGAGTTGGGGGACGTCCCTGGCGCAACCACGGACTAGAATTTCACCTGAGTGCTGGTGGCCGCTTCCTGCTCGCGGTCCGAGTGACTTTGAAGATGTCACAGAGCTTTGCCTATATCTGCAAACGAATGGGAGGAGAACTGTATGAGCTTTTAAATATACCCCCCCACCACCACCACCACGCGTGTAAACATGAGCGAGGGTGGGCGGTGGTTCCCACTGACTGAGCCCGCTCGGGGCGGTGGCCGGCCCCAGCGTGGGTGCCACTACGATCGCGGAAGACCAGGGTCCGAACCCGGTCAGCAGAGGTGGCGGCGACCCCAGTAGTGCCTCGGTAGGAAGAGGACACTCCGCGTTCGCATATGGTGATGGTCTTATGCATAGGGAGAGAGGCGCGGAGTTGTCCTCGGAAACAGGGTCTCGGGACGCTTAAATCAGAAAGACTTCTTTTCTGAGGTTGCACGCGCCTGTCTGCGCTCTCCTGGCTCCCTGAGCTCTCGGCCGGAGGCCACTGCCTTTAATTAATAGAAACAAAACTGTTAGTGGGAGCATCTGAAGTTCTTATCTAGACAATCTGGGTGGAGTTGGAAAGCAAGGGGGAAAAAAAAAGGTGGTGTAAAAAAGATTAATTACCAAAGAGAAAAGGACAAACAGACTAAAGGAGACTAAAGGAGACAGTTGAAGAGAAAGTGAAGGGATACATTTTGTGGGTTCAGTTTTGGGTTAAAAGTGCTACATACAACATAAATATATATACAATTTTCCCCAACCACTAACTAGAGAAATGGAACATTACATCTCCTGAGAACGTTTCCCTGAAAAATTATCCTGATCTATTCCTTCTCATGGTTGTCCTCCCCCCACCCCAAGTATCAGTGGACAACTCTGCACAGAGCACATTTTTCATCTTCAGCAGCTTAAAGCCATGCCATGGAGAATCCTAATAAATTAGTTTCAGGAACAATGTAAGTGATGCTCTAAAGCTTGGAGGTTTGGCACTGGTTTCTCTACTAAAACCTGCCAAGCTCCTGAGTGGAGCCTAATCCTTGCATCTTCTTTTAGTTATTCAAGTCGATTGCTCATTCATTCATTCATTCATTCATTCATTCATGCATCTGAAACTCAAACTCCTCCTTTCTTGCTCCTGACACAGGAGGCTTGACAGGGTTCCATAAACTTTTCTCAGAGATTTTTAAAAAATGGACGAATTCAATGTTTCTCTTAGATAATAATTACGACTTCACAGAGTTTTAGTTCCTTGAATGCATGACTGTTCAAAATCCCCGTGTTGATAAAATTCTCTCTCAAAAGTTCTACATATTGTGTCAAAATAACTTTGAACACAGAACCAGAAAAGATTATTATTTCCTGGTGGATCAGAGATTCCCTCACACATCAGTAATGAATTGATCATCCAGAACCGGACCCACTGACATCGTGGGTTAACAGTGAAATAAACTGAGACTACTGGATTAAAATTGGATGTCTCTGTTGGGAACAAGAAGAGATGTCAGGTGTCATGAAAGCTTCCGTAAACAAGGATGGAGAATTTACCTCCAGACTTTCAGTGTTTTGTGGAAACTGTATATATTTACATTTTGGCATCTAGCAAGACATTCGTCCCTATCCCAGTATCCGGAAATATTTTTAAAGAACATGCTCACAGGTGATCTGCAAACAACACACCTGTGGAAGATTTGCATAATAAATATAAGCCGCTAATTGTAACTTTCCCGCCTCCGCTGTCTCTAGGCGGGTTCCGGCGAGCGACGTGAACCGAGGCCGCTTACCTGACGCGGTTTGCAGACCGCGTGGGCAACGGGGACCCAGAGAATGTGTTTTGCTCAATAAGGTCGATTTAAAGAAAATAGTACAAGATCTCTCCCCTTTGTTCCGATTTCTTTAACAGCCAACCACTTGTTTTTAAAAGAGCCTTTCAGCAAGATATTCGGAAGGAGGAAACTGAGAAAGTTTAGCAAATCCGATCTAAAAAGAAAAAGAAAAACCACCTCGCCCTTTGATCTCCCTGGCATTGTTATTACAATCTTAAAATAACAGCCAACCCCCTGGTCGGAAAAGCAAAACCTTACGGATTAAGTAACTATTTATCTCATGGGGATAATTACTTGTTTGACCTGAAGTCATTCATTCCTGAAACCACGAAGTTAAAGTGTTGAGATGTGTTTAAAAGCCACAGCTCTGGCTGTCTTGCTGGTGAAGAAATGCCTGATGGAGATGACCTCGCATCTCGGGTGGGTCTGAACACCGTTAGCGCAAGTCGAAGGCTCGCGAAGGCGCCCTGGGTCTGGGAGGGCGAAAGGGAAGTTTTTCATCCAACACATATGCAAAGAGGTGCTTAAAGACTCAACCACAGGTAGCTGGAGATGGCCGGAGACGGAAAACCAGTCTTCCTCCTCTTCCCAGACCCCTTGCAGAGCAAGGTGGGCAGCCTGAGGGTGGGACTTCACCTCGGAGGCCCCGGGTGCAGTTTAAGGAAACCGCAGCAGCCTCCCCTAGTGGTGTGGCTTCAGCGCTGCCCCCGGATCCCGTTTAATTCCCGTTCAGGACACTTCCGGCCCTTTTAGGGACCCCATGGGCTCCGGACGAGATCCGCAGTCTGGGGTCAGTAGGCTTCTCCCCGCCACCGCGTGTCCAGAGGCACTTCCCCCAGCCGGGGTTGACGCCGCCCAAGACGAGGCGTGACCCGGGCGGGGGAGGGGACGGTGCCCGCGTCGCGGGAAGGGCGCCTCTGGGCGCAGGAGGCGAGGAGCGACCCGCTCCGGCTCCGCGCGCTCCCGCCGCGGGGCACCCGCCGGGCTGTGGACACCTCGGCATGCGGCGGTGGCGGCCACCGCCCGGCGGCCCCGCGGTCTCCGGAGGCCGGGGCTGGGGGTTCGCCGGCTCGGGCCGCGCGGGTCGCCAGCGGCCTTGGGGACCGGGAAACCAGCGCCGAGGCAGCGGCGGCGGCCTCGCAGCTTTCAGTTTTCATTGAGACTACTGGTTACTGTTTAACATCCCCACCCACGTTTCAGTTTGTTTAGTAAATCGATCGGGCTGTGGGAGTCGGGCCGCTGCCCTGTCGCCATTGAGCAAAGCTAATATTCGCCCAGCATATGGTCCGAAATCTGAGCCAGAGATCGGGACAAACAAACAAACAAACAACCACCAAATCCTCAGGCGTCCTCTCCCCGGTCGCCCCGGCCCCACCCCCGCTTCCCACCTCCCGGCTTTCTGCAAACTTCCCAGGCTCGGAAAAGTGCGGCGCGGGACCCCGCGGCCGGGGCGGGCGGGGGGACCTGCTGCTGGGCGCTGCGGCGCCTGCCGCGCGGCTGGGCGCCACCAGAGCTCCGGGAGCCGCTCCGCGCAGGTAAGTTTCCGGGCCCGCGCCGGCGCCCCGGCCGCCCGCCGCCCGCCGCCCCGGCGGGAGTCGCGCGGGAGGAGCCTCGGTCCCCCTCGGGCGCCCAGAGGCGGGGCGCCCGCCCGGGAGCGGTGGAGCCCTCGGACCCTTAGGCCAGGCAGTGTTGAAAGCAGATACCCTGAGGCCTCCCACAGTCTGCGGTGGAGGGAAGAAGAAAGGGCTGGAGGGGAGGCAGCGGGGAGCAGAGGGGGATGGGGTGGGGGCGGGGTGGGGAGTGTGGAGGGGAGAGATGTGCAAGTCCTTCACCCAGGAAAAGAAAAAAGAAAAAAAAAAAAAAGAGTTGTAATTGTTTGGGTGCAGAAAAAGCTTTGGTGGCTGCAGCGGGTCATGTGACCCCCCAGGTCTGGGGGTGGGGGACGCTGCAGTGGAGTCTTGTGGCCTGAGGCGAAAGGCCAGGACAGATGGATGTTCATGGACCCTGGAGGTCTGGGGGAAGGTGTTTGGTTCTGCGGCATCACCCCTTGGCCTTTGCTCAAGTCTCGGCTTCCCTCCGTTCTCTCTTAGACTTTCTGGAAGTGGGCATCTTTTGGTGAAGTCGTTGGGGGAAATTTTATATATAGTATTTAAACTATCTTAGCTTCCTTTGGGATGAAATGTCCTTTGGAAGCTTAGTTAAAAATATGCAGGTTAAGCAATAATCGTTCTATGTCTAACGGGAATAAGCCAGCACGTGATAAGATCTTAGAATTCACTCTTATATGTGCTTCATACCTGGATGCGCTCTGCTTTTAACGCTTGCTCAAAACTGCATCCAAAAAAGTTTGCAAAACAGTCTTAGCATAAGCTTTTACTTGAGGTCAAGGGCTAGACAATACCGAATACAGAGGCTCTAAACTCAACGGGAATGTCCAGACAACTAAACACCTCATTGACAGCAGCATTTCCTGCTTGTCCTGTTACTTTCCCCTGCTTTTCTGTTCATTTTACAGGTTTCTCCTCTCTTCACAAGCATTTACTCGTCATTAAATTATTCTTCCTCTTCAGCTATGACCATTTTTCCATAACAGTTTTCCTGTCCCTACCCTCTGACCACAACTCCCTCTGATTTCGTTTCTGCGCACACTCACTCAAGGCACCTGATATGCTGTGTGTATGGAAGTAAGTGACCAAGTAGTGTCGGGTTCCCTCCTGGTGCCGTTGGGGTGATGGTGAGTGGTGGTAAACTATACATTTTTCACCTTTCAAAGTGGACTGGAAATTGAGAGCCATTTATCTTCTTCCTCCAGTTTTCCTTAAGTTCCGTTTATGGCCTACACATATGGAAATTTCCCCAACATGTTTTATGGAGTACAACTCTATAACTAAAGTGTGTCTAGTAAGAAGACCTCACAGACATTTTATTCTGCCATCGTGGTTATAAACATATGAGACAGCGAAATTAAATTTAGGGATTGCTAAGATTTTATTAATACTCTTCATGCAAATATTTACCATATGCTTTTGAAAATTCTTATTTCTGTGAATTCTATAGGTAATTCTTGCTCATAAAACAACATGAAAATTATGGTAAAATATAATGCGAACTCTCCTCCCCATCCTACTTCGTTTATACATAACCTCTGTTGATGTTTGGGCTTGTGTCTCTAGTCACCATCTATGTAACACAGACATTTTTCTTTCATTGTTTTAATAGTTGAATAATGGTTCATATCATATTAATGTTCTGAAATTTATTTTTTATTTAATATTTTTCAAATACTTCGCTGTCAGTATATGAAGATCCTTTTTTTTTTTAATGTGTATGCCCAATGTAACCAGCCAATATCCCCCAGAATAATGGATTTTGCAGTTTCTTAGTATTACTAGCAATGATATAGTGAGTCTCTGTGTACACTGTCTTTGCATGGGTACTGCAGAAGATTTATTCTGAGAAGAGAATTGCTGGCTCTAGGGGGATGTTCATTTTAAATTTGATAGATATTGCAAACAGTCGTCCTAAGTACCCACAGTATATTTGCCACACTTGCCAACACTGGATAATAATGATCTTTTTAAAATGTTGCCAATCTATTGTTGAAAATTGACTCCTCATTGTTGGAGTTTACTATTTGGAAGTTATGTAAATGAGTCCTGGAACATTTGACATGGGGAGTTTGAGAATTTTGCTTTAAAAATACAATAAAACAGGGAAGGAAAGAAATACACTTCAAAATATCATCTTATTTTGAGCTTGTAAAAGATGCGACTGTGTTTGTTACTATCATTTACTGAATGACTTGAGATACTGGCACATGCTAAGTGAGAATTTCTGTTTGGCAAACATGCGGACCATCATTGGTCTAGTAGTGCTGTTGTGATTGTGTGGTTCTTAACTACTGTACATGTTTTCCACCTTCGCAAAAGGGGATTCACACCACTGGGATGAAAGTACAAATGTAAATGTGATATCCTGGGTTTAGATTCTTTAAAAGCTATCTATTGATGCAAATGAAACAACTAGGTGTTTCTCTCTATCCTCTTCATAGAAGTGTATAACTATTGGTATCCATCCTGCCACTCATACATAAACATAAGGAATGGTTCACATATGACTTACTCTTATATTTTTAAACATATGCATATTTTGAATAATTCTTACTGAATACTTGGTATGTGCTAGGCATTGTACAAAGCAATTGACATACATTTTTGTTTTTAGATTCTTGCAACAATCCTATGCAATTCATGTTAGCAGTCATCTAGTTTTACGGATGGGAAAATGGGTGTCATTGGCTGTAGTGAAAAACTGCTCAGGGAGGGGAGTGGACACACCTCATCAACAAGGGTACCTGCAGAATGAACACTTGTATACCTAACCCTGAATTGTACCTCACATCTTTGAAATACAAAATTTTTTTAAAATTAAATAACTGGAATAAGATCACACGTCTACAAGGGATATAGCTGGGGATTCAAATGCAGGCACCGTGGCCCTAGGCCATGAGTAACTATGGCTGCTCCATGTAGACCTTGGGCTGCTCACTGCACAGAGGTGCCTAACTGAGCAGAGAGGAATGAAACCTTGACTCCCCCTACCCACCACAGGCCAAGTCATATCCCTTTGCTCTTGGCCTACTATTCCCTGGGGAAAGTATTTTTCTTTTTCTTTCTTTCTTTCTTTTTTTTTTTTTTTGAGTCAGAATCTCACTTTGTCACCCAGGCTGGAATGCACTGGCACTCTCATGACCCCGCAACCTCGACCTGATGGACTCAGGTGATCCTTCCACCTCAGCCTTCCAAATAGCTGGAACTACAGGCATGCACCAAAATGCCTAGTTAAGTTTTCTTGATTTATTTTAGAGAAGAGGTCTCACCAAGCTGCCATGGCTAGTTTAGAACTCCTGGGCTCAGGCAATCCTCTCACCTTGGCCTCCCAAAGTGCTGGAATTACAGGCATGAGCCTCTGCATCCAGCTCGGGGTGGTGAGGTCTAGGTCAAAAAATATCTATAAGGGCTATCAGCAGCCTTGCTGCTCTTGTATTATTTGTAGGAGCTACATGTTTGCATATTTGTTTGCTTATGTATCTTTGTAGCTCAGTACTGTCTTGCCCGCTCTTTATGGGGACATCTTAAACAACATATCCTCCTTGTGGCTTTATATTTTTAGACATGGTGACAGAGAATACTCTTTACATGGTAGAATTAGCTGATAGGGCATAGTGTTGTTCCCGTGAAAACCTTTCCTTTTATCAAGACAGTTTTCTGGAAAATGTATAGATAGGTCTTTTTTAGATTTTTTAAAAAGAATTTTTGTGTGGCATTCTTAGAATTTGGGGGAGTAGGAAGACTTTTGAGGATGACTAAATTCATGGGTAGCTGTGTGGCATACAGAGCAGACTTTGTTGTCAGATGGCAAAACTTAAATCGCTGTTGTTATTTACTAAATGAGAAGAGAGGGAGGTGCTTGGGCAAGTTATCCTCTTTGAGGCCCAATTTTCTTATTTTTGAAATGTCTGCCATTATAGTATAATAATTAGATATTATAACTATAATATCTGTTTTACTAGTACTGATGGGATAATTCTATGTGTTAATCTATGAGAAACATCAGTACCTAGCATACTGAGGAACCAATATGTGTTGTGTTGCTGCTGTTGTTACAATAGTGAGATAATGCATCTAAAACATTGCTTAATTTGTAGTACATTCTTAATAAGTGATACTTGTTCTTACTGACCCTCTACCTATAGGTTATTTTATTTACATATACAAAGTGCATATAACTTCAAGAATTTATGGACCCCTAGAAACCTGGTCAAGCCCTCTATTAGACTTCAGAGATAAATGATGAATGAGATAGAGAGTCTTTAACTTCATTGAGCTTTTAGCTAAGCAGTAGAAAAAAGTCACACTGAGTATAGTTTAGTGGCTTGAACATGGGCTTTGGAATCTTTACAACCTCTGAGCAAATCTCAGTTCTCTGTCAGTTATGTATCCCAGAACAAGTTACTCAGTGTTTTCTTGCCTCCATTTAAAAAACTGTGAAATGAGAAAATAGTTATCATTCTCAAAGTATATGTGGATACATTCTTGTATTATATAAATCAAGCATTTTGCTGGGCGTGGTGGCTCACACCTGTAATCCCAGCACTTTGGAAGGGTGAGGTGAGAGGACTGCCAGAACCCAGGGGTTAAGACCAGACTGGGCAACTTGGCAAGATCTCATCTCTACAATAAATCAAAAAATTAGCTGGGTGTGGTGGCATGCACCTGTGGTTCCAGCTACTTGGAAGACTAAGGTGAAAGTATCACCTGAGGCTCAGCAGGTCGTGGCTGTGGTGGCTATGAGCATGCTGTGTGTGAGGCTCCTACTCAAAAAAATACAATGAAATCTATCAATGAAGCATTTTATTTGTTGAATATTTGATACTTTTTCTACACTGTATTCCAATATAGGAGAATTATATTTATATATGATAACAAAAAGTTACAACAAATCTAGGCAGTGTTTCTCCATCTTATCCTTCATCCCAACTGATGTCATTTGGCACCTGGTAATTTGGTTTTTTAAAAAAATATTTTAAATATTTGCATATTGTTCCTCTAGGCCTGCATACTGTATTGTGCTTTGTTTATATTTGTGCTGACTAAGATTATGGAATCTGTCCTAGTTATTTTGTTCTAAATTTTTTAATTTTCTTATTTCATATTCATGGTTATAAGTTGCAAATAAAGTAGATATATATATTAATTTAGTAGGAACTAAGTTATAGGGACTGTAAAAGGTATCTGGAATACAATACCAATAAAGCACTGTCTCCGCCCTCAAACACACACAATTGTCTGTAATATAAGATGATAACTATTACATTAGCATGATAGATAATTGACATTAGCATAATATCATGAAAAAGGGAAGTACATAGGATACATTCAGCTTAGAAAGTCTGGAGAGATTTTTCTGGAAGAGTTAACAAATTTCTGATTAGAATTTACCAAGTAGAGAAGAATGAGAAAGGTATTTGGGTCAGAGAAAGTTATACTTGTAGTAGGAACAGTGGTAAGAACTGAAGTAGCGAAGAAACACTGGGCCAGATTCTGACATTATTGTATGTGGGCGACAGGAATTGGAGCCATGTTCCTAGGCAATGGGAAGCATCAATAATCTTTAAGTAGGTTTGGTTATGATTGGTTTTTAATATATTATTGACTGGCAGCATTTTGGAAGATAGATTAAAGAGAGAAAGGCAAGAGATGGGACTAGTAGGAAGCTTCCACGAGAGTTAGAGGCAATGAAGATCAGAGGAGACTGGAATCTGGAGATAAAGTTTTGAAGGTCTTTATCCTGAATTTAAGAACTGTAGAATATGTATGATGAAGGAGTGCACAGGGCTGGAGCTGACCTACATTTCTATACTTCTCAACAATGACTAAAGAACAATTCTTTCCTAAGGTTCTCACGTCTAGTTGGGGATACATACAAAAGAATTATTACTCACTGTGTAAGTGAACTAGAGAAGTAGTATAGAAATCTAGTGAAAGGCCCACTCACTTTTCCTTGAGTAGGTTATATAAGAGATGTATGAATTTTTAAAATTTTTAAGTCAAGTTTATGAAATTATAAGTTTCATTCAGTGAAATCCCTTTTTATGCCTGTGCTTTGACAAATGCATGCAGTTGTATAACTACTACCAGAATGCAGATGTAGAACATTGCTGAACTCCTGTTCAAATTGCCTGTGCCCTTTTGCAGTCAGCCTTCTTCACCACCCACCCCCCAGCCCCAGGCAGTCTCTGATTTTTGGCTTTTTTCAGACTGATATGTAATAGGAATCATATAGTATGTAGCCTTTTGTGCCCTTCTTTTTTCATTGAGCATAAGTATTTTGAGATTTATTCATCTTACTGTGTGTATCAGAAAGTGTATTCCTTTGGGGGGAACCCCCACCGATTTATGAATTATAATTGACATACCATAAACTGCATAGATTAAAAGTGTACAGTTTGAAAAGTTTTGACATATGTACATACCCACGAAATCATCACCTTAGTAAAGATAATGGATACAGCGAACACCTCTAAGAGAGTCTTCAATCTCCTTTATAAACCCTTCCACCTGCTCTTTCCCATTCCTCCTCCCCTGAATAAAGACCTTTTGGTGTCATATTACGGAATTTAGACTTTTTTGGTGAACAGGGAAACCATTGATCTACTGTCTGCCCCTGTTAACTAGTTTGCATTTGCTAGAATTTTATATCCGTGGGATCATACAGTATTCTTTTGTGTCTGGCATAGTCCACTCAGTGTAATTATTTTGAAATTTATTTTGTTACATGTATCAACAGCTCTTAAATTTTTTTTTTCTGAAAAGTATGGCTTTGTATAAATATTCCACAATTTGTTTATCCATTCACCTATTCATGAACATTTGGGTTGTTTCTAGTTTTTGGCTATTAAAAATAAAGCTGCTATGACAATTCTTGTACCAAGTCTTAGCGTGGACACATGCTTTCATTTGTCTTATATAATCACCTAGGAGTAGAATGGCTGGGTCATACGGAAGAAATTTTCCATCTCGTTTCCAGAGTAGCTGTCCCATTTAATATCCCCAGTTGTAGTGCTTCAGAATTTCATTTTTTTCACATCCTTACCAACATTGAGTATGATCAGTCTTTTAATTTAAGACCTTCTTAAAGGTATGAGATGAGATTTCATTGTGATTATTTTAATTATTATTTTTTGAGTTGGAGTCTTACTCTGTTGCCCAGGCTGGAGTGCAGTGGCACGTTCACCACCATCGCAGCCTCTACCTTCTGGGCTCTGGTGAGCCTTCCACCTCAGCCTTCCAAGTAGCTGGAACCACAGGCACACGTCACAACACCCAGCTAATTTTCTGATTTATTGTAGAGACAAGGTCTCTGTTGCCCAGGCTAATCTTGAATCTCTGGTCACAGGCAATCCTCTTGCCTCCACCTCCTGAAGTGCTGGGATTACAAGCGTGAACCAGAGTGCCCGCCGAATATAATTTGTATTTCCCTGATGAATAATGATGCCAAGCATCTTTTCATGAGATTTTGTAACATTTATGTGTTTTCTCTGGTGAAGTTTTGTTCAAAACCTATATAGACCCGCCCTTTTAAAAACTGGGTTTTTAAAATTATCAGATTGTAAGAAAGAGTTCTATGTATATTATAGTTATATTATTTATAGGATATAGGTTTGAAAATATTTCTCCCCACATGAATTTAGTCTTATGTAAAGTTAGGATTTGATCAAGAGAAAAAGGAAGTAAAGAACATGTGCAAATGAAAAAAAATATTGATTTGATGAGGCCCCAATATGTAATAAAATAGCAAAAAGTGATAGAAAGTAAACTTACAAAAATAGGAAAAAGTTTGAATATAAAGACCTTTTTTGGTCATATTACAGAATTTAGACTTTTTTGGTGAGCAGTAATTCTAATAAATATTAATGCAGTAACAATATTGACACAGAGCTTTATAGTTTATAGAATTTTTTCATATGCACAGTTTATAATGTTTCCCCCTAATTATTTTATTTGAGTCTTGGAACAACTAAGGTAAGACACAGAGACTTGAAGTCATGTGTAGTCAATATTAAATCTAGATTTCTATGTTTTATTATTTATTTATTTATTTATTTTTTTGAGTTGGAGTCTCACTCTGTCGCCCAGACTGGAGTGCAGTGGCCACTTCCGGCCACCGCAGCCTCGACCTGCTGGGCTCCGGCGATCCTTCCGCCTCAGCCTTCCAAGTAGCCGGAATTACAGGCATGCGCTACCACGCCCAGCTGATTTTTTGATTTATTGTAGAGATGAGGTCTCGCTGCCCAGGCGGGTCTCGAACCCGCGGGCTCAGGCAATCCACTCACCTCAGCCTCACAAAGGCGCGGGATTACAGGCTGCGCCACCGAGCCCGGCTGGTTTCTATGTTTTAAATCACTGTCTTTTCAGCTAGTGTGAGTGTATGTGTGTACGTGCATGTGTTTGTGTGTAAGTTTAAAGGAGTGTGAGGAAAAAGTGACAGCTGGATTGGTCTGCAGGGGCTCAGGAGGGTGCTTTCCCAGTAGGGCGGGGGAAAGTGTCCTGCTGAGCCCTGGCAGGTGGTACAATAGGCTCTGATAAAAGTTGGGGTGTATAGCTGTGCTTTAAAAATGACAATTTACAGTTATTATAGAATTGCTCACAAAAATTCCAAAATCTCAGAGGATATTCTAGAATCTGTGAATTTTCTTTTAGTTGTCCTTTGTTTATAAACTGATTTTGTTAAGAGAAAAAAAATAGTATTACAGAATTCATTATTTTTAAATTTTTCATTTTTTATTTTCTCATGAGCATTTTAAAGAATTTACTTTAAAGAATTTACATACACTTTTGGTTCAGTATATTCTGTTTTCATTGTCTTGCTCGGGGTCCTGACTTCTTTCTCTGTCACTCACATGCAACTCATACCTCAGACCAACTTAAGAAATGTGAATAAAATTATATGCTGAACAGACTCATGATTTGGGAATTTTCTTACTTCCTTCTTTCATTCTTGAACTCACTTGAAAGTTTTGAAATGACTTCATTTGCTCCTTTTCCAAAATTTTCACCCATTTTTAACTCCCATGAATTCTTTTCACGGTAAAAACAAAAATGGAATTGTCATTCAGAGAAATTGAAGTATACTTGCAAGTGTGGGGTATAAGCATGCATTTTTACCAAGAAAGTAAAAAATAAATGAATAATTAATTATGTCTAATGTGTTCATATGCATTCTTGTATGTTATTTGTGTATCCTTTCTGCAGACCTTTAAAAGTCATTTTAAGAACTGCTCAAGTATTGTGCGCTGTGTTCATGTAAACTTAGCATGGGATCTGCCATTTTCTCTCAGATTAACTGAGAATGACAGGGCTTCTTTTAACATACATTTGCAAAATTGTTCCCTTTAAGTTCATTTTAGTTTGGGGTAGTAAAAACCATATGCAGGCTTTGGTGTCAAATATACTTGATTCAAGTCTGTAGGGCTTTGGGCAGGTTAACCAAATTACTCGAGTCTTGCCTGCCCAGTGCACAGTGGCTGTGAGACTTAAATAAGACAGCATATAAAGTGCTAAGCATAGAGTCTTGCACGAGGCTAATGCACTTAATAAATGTTGCTAGCCGGGCTCGGTGGCTCAGCCTGTAATCCTGCGCCTTTGGGAGGCTGAGGTGAGTAGATTGCCTGATCCCGCGGGTTCGAGACCCGCCTGGGCAGCGAGACTTCATCTCTACAATAAGTCAAAAAATCAGCCGGGCGTGGTAGCACATGCCTGTAATTCCGGCTACTTGGAAGGCTGAGGAGGAAGGATCGCTGAAGCCCAGCAGGTCTAGGCCACCGCACTCCCGGCCACCGCACTCTGGTCTGGGCGACAGAGTGAGATTCCAACTCAAAAAAAATAAAAAAATAAAAATAAATTAATGCTGCGATTGCTTGCTACCTTGACTCCTTTTTATATTAAGTTAATATTTCTATATATTCCTTTTTCCATAGTTTTGACATGCCACACATGCACACACACACTACTACTACTGTCATTAGCTACTATGTCTAGACAACATTAAAAAATGTTTTTTAAAAGTGGTTCTTCCTCTCTCGTCCAGGCTAGAGTATAATAAAGTGATCATGGATCACTGCAGCCTCTAACTCTTGGCCTTAAGCAATCCTCCTGTCTCAGTCTCTTGAGTACTTGGCACTACAGGTGCACAGCATCACACTGGGCTAATTTTTTTTTTAAAATTGTATTTTTTTAGAAATGGGATCTTGCTATGTTGTCCAGTCTGTTCTCAGACTCGTGGCCTCAACTGATTCTTCTGCCTCTGCCTCTCAAATAGCTGGGATTATAGAGAGTTAACATTGATTAGATGCTTTCTGTGTGCTAAGTAGTAAGTGCTTTACATATATGAAATCATTATTTAGTCTTTATCATAACTCTAGCAGGTAGAAACTATTGTTATATCCATTGTGCCGTTGAGAAAACCAAATCAGAGAGAGGTTAAACACTTCATCGAGATTCACAAATAGTGTCAGCATTACATAAGAACGAAGGCCATTGGACTCCAGAACCCTACAGTTTTTTCTTCTAATAGCTTTAATACCTAAGCTTCTGTGATGCTAATCTCATCTCAATTTTCATAGTACTTTTTTTTTTTTTTTTTGAGTCGGAGTCATACTCTGTCACCCAGGCTGGAGTGCAGTGGTACACTCACGGATACTGCAGTCTTGACCTGCTGGGCTCAGAGCTCAGATGATCCTTCCGCCTCAGCCTTCCAAGCAGCTGGAACTACAAGCATGTGCCACCACACCCAGCTAATTTTTTGATTCATTGAAGAGATGAGGTTTCACCAAGTTGCCCAGCTGGTCTTGAACCCCGGTCTCAGGCAATCCTCTTGCCTCATCCTCCCAAAGTGTTGGGATTATAAGCGCAAGCCACCATGTCTGGATCATAGTATCTTTTAATGCTAAAATTAAAATAAGGTAATTTTATTTTCCTCATTCTTCATGTCCTCAGTTATTTATATGTAGTATATGAATGATATCACTAGATGTATCCGAACATCATAAGATAAAAATAATTTATCTTATATTTCATGTATGAACAAACAGTATGGTAGATGGACTTTTGAGACATGTTAGAATAGATTTTGTAAAATGCTAAATTTGAGCTTTTAATTGAAACGAATTTATTAAATTACATATAAAAGTCATAATTGTCATTTGTTTGAGCAAATAAAATCTGATGCTTATGGTACCAGTTTTAAGAACGTTATCTATTTTTGCACAATAAATTGAAGAATTTTGAATATGCAGTTAATTATAAATGTGTATACATTACTGTCTTCTCTTTAGGAATCACAAAATAAGTATCACTTTTAAAAGTTTCTTGATTAGTAACTACTTAGTAAAACTTCATGGGAAACAAAGCTTACAATTTAGAATGCCTGGAGTAATTTAGAAGCTAATTTTCCTTTCTTCGTTTAATTGATTCACTTCTTTCTGGACACAAAAAAATCTGCTATCTGAAACTTTACTCACTGTGGGTACATTAAGGAGGAAACATGAGTATATTTGTACTTTACATATGTAATATATGTATAAAAAAGAATGAATGAAAAATATTTTTAAAGAGGGTGTTAGTTTGTTAGGGCTGCTATGATATAATTCAGTCAAAAGGGAGAATACACTGAGGGTGGCTTAAGCAATAAAATTACTTTTCTCACAGTTCTGGAGACTAGAAATCCAAGATCAAGGTTTCAGCAGGCTAGGGTTCTTCTGAAGCCTCTCTTCCTGCTTGCAGGTGTCTGCTTTCTCCTTGTGTCCTCACATGGTTGCCCTAGGTCTGTTTGTCGTCTGTATCCTAATCACCTTTTATAAGGACACAAATCATATTGGATTAAGGCCCATTCATATGACTTCATTTTACTTTAATTATCTCTTTAAAGGCCCTGTCTCCATATATAATCATATTTGAGGCAGTTGGGATTAAGACTTCAACATATGAATTTGGTGGAATGGGATCATGCAATTTAGCTTATAATAGCTGGGCAACCATCAAATAATTTAGTCTTTCTTTTATTTCAACATTGAAGGTTCTAAATTTTCCTTATGTTTCAGGCATATGTTCGCTTTAGACTGTATATTAAATAAACCCAATTGAAACATTTAGAATAAAAAACTATTTATATTGACCTGTAGAAAGCCTTTCTCTCTCTCAGCACACATCCCCATCCACATGTCCTTCATTGTTGGCTTAGTGTATTCTCCCTTTTGACTAGTCCCTCTGGCTAGCACATATGGCACACATGATGGCTTGAGGCTGATATCTGGCGTCATTGAGTAACATACAGAGAGAAGACTTGTTCATGAATAACCTAGAGAAAAGTCTGTTATTTAAAAAAAAAATTTCTACTATCTGCTACTTATATACAAACTGCTCTTTCCCCATTTGGGCTTTTGAGTAAATGGTGCAGTATTTTGATTAAGTAGCAGCAGAGGGAAATATGTATGTTTGTGTCTCTGAGACTATCAGAAATTAAAGTGCAATGCCAAAGTAAACTGAACTCCAAAGTAAGATACTGTGTTTGCATGTTGGAGAAACATTTTAAATATACCTTTCTTTTAGGCTTCTGCAGTCTGCTGGGTCCAGGTCCTCAGACAGGCATTTATGCATCATTTTAATTTATAAATGTTGAGTTTAAGTAGAAGCATGGAATTTACACAAACAATAATCCAGAGATGGAAGAGACCTACAACAAACTCCATTTATGCAGAGCAAAAGTGCCAAGATGTCAGGCCAAATCCAAGGGACACTATTGATGGTGGCATCTCCTCTGCCCTGGTTGAGAGAGACATACACACAAGCCTTTAAGGTACAAAGGGCAGCTTCTGTATTTGAAGTTATGCATTAAACAGATTGTTTCAGTTTCTCAGTTAGAATCCTAACAACTCAGACTGTAGTAAAACCTCCATGATTCACCTTGGTAAACACATTCATTTCACTAGCAATAAAATTACAACTCATGGGTGCTGGGATAAGTGTGCTCACCTGGTGAGTCTGTTTTAAAACCGTGAATGATTACTTGTCTTATGCCTTTAGTCATCTTGTAATAAATATCTTAGGAACGGTAGTTTATTGACTTAGAGAAAATTATTGGGTCCTAGCTATTTAACCTCTTTGTGCTTTAGAATACTACCACCTACTTTCAGAGGGTTCTTGAGAATCTTAAGCAACATATAAAATACAACATCCAGCACCATTTTGGGCACTTGGTAATTACTTAATAAATGGAAATATTCTTCTCCATGATTTTTAATTTCCTCTTATGATATTGGCACTAGGTTAAAAAAATTCAATTTTTCACCTATACCAAAAGCCAGGAGTTTTCGTTAATTTCTGCCTTACACAACCTGTTCAATTTGTTGGCAGATTAAAGATCTGATCATATTACTTCCAAATGAGCCTCAAGTTTTCCATTTATCTTTACCTCTACTGCTACTGTATCATCCAAGCTACAGGTACTGTATCCCTAGACAACTGCTTCAGTCTACTAACTGCTCTGGCAGTTTCCATAATGCTCCCTTCAAAGGTAGCATTCTTAAAACATAAATAAGAACATGCCATCTTCCAGCTTAAAGACATCCAATTGGTTTCGCATTATATTAGAAATAAAGCCCAGACTCTTCGTTGTGGCCTGTGAGAAGTTTGATGTTTTGACCTCAGACAACTCTCTCTTACCTCTTGCAACTCTCCTTTACTCCTGAGGGTTTAGTCCAATCTGAGTTTTCTTGGTTCCTCTAAAGTTAGTCAAGTTTTTTCTTCATCTCAGAGCATTTATGTTTTACATTCAATATTCCTTCCAAATTCACCTGCACCTCCCACACATAAACATCACATGAATATTTTTCATCCGTTGGTTTTTAGTTTCTTTCTTTCTTTCTTTTTTTTTTTTTTTGAGTCAGAGTCTCACTTTGTTGCCCAGACTAGGGATCCCTCTGCCTCGGCCTTACAAGTAGCTGGAACCACAGGCACATGCCACCATACCAGGCTCATTTTTTGATTTATTGTAGAGATGAGGTCTCACCAAAGCTGATCTTGAACCCATGGGCTCAGGAAATCCTCTCACCTTGGCCTCCCAAAGTGCTGGGATTACAGGTGGAAGCCACCATGTCTGGCTTGGTTTTCAGCTTCTATGTGTTTCCTCTAATATGTGCTTGCATCCCCTACCATATTTATTGATGATTACAAATAGGTGAATAGGCCCAGTTGGCTAGCTCTCAGCAGCAGATGCTTGCATGGATGTTGCCACAAAAGGAATAAAGCAAAAGGTCGGAAGAGCAAGAGGAGAAAGGATACGAAGTACTTAATCAAGTTAAAGCCAAACAAAATGTGAAGTCTTTATTCTACATTTAACTTGAAAATTTATATTACATGACATAATTTTTGTGTGGATAGAGTTGTGATTATTGCTAAGTGCTAGCTGAAGACTCTATACGGCATTGTGTAATAGAAATACAATTCAAACCCAAACTCATGCAAGTATGTACTTACAGGGAAAACCATTTTAATAATCTATTTTATTTAACACAGTATATAAAAAATTTAATCATTTTGGTGTATAACAAATATAAATGTAAAAGTTATTGATGAGAAGTTTTGCATTATTTTTTCACAGTCAGTCTTTGACATCTGGTGCATTTTACTCTTGTAGCACTTCTCAGCCTCTCTTAGTCACACAGTTGAGGTGCTCAGTGGCCACATGTGGCTCGTGGCCACCTCTTTGGTTAGTCCAGGTCTAAAGATTATTTAACAGAGATTTAATCTATAACACTCTTTCGTTGTCTTGAATAATTTTTGATTTAATTTTGTGACAATTTAACTTTGAAGTGGGTTTTTAGATTAGATATATCAGCTTTCTGTTTTCAATAAATTTTAGATAGATTTATGGGATAAAGATTTTTTTCACATTTGTGAAAAACTATCATCTCTGGCTGAATTATGCTTTAAGGCAAATAAGTTTGACAGGGGCTGGTTTACACTGGAGTGCTGCTAGATTCTGCTCCTTTTAAGACTGAGTTAAGAGGTAGTTTACACGGGATGACACATGCAAGTGGTTCTCAAATTGGTGTATATCAGAATCATTTGGGAAGCTAATAACTGCAGATTTCTGGGCCTCACCCCAGAAATTTTGACTCAGTCTGTGATAAGTCTGGAATGGAGTCTGAGCATTTACATTTCTAGCAAGCTTCTTTGGTGCAGGTGCTGCTGTTGGAGGCCTATACGGGCATAGATCATCTCTTCTCCTCACATGCACAGTGCTCACGGAGACCGCCCTGAGCAACACTGCATTTTTCATTTCTTCGTGTGATTGGTGGTGCAGACCCTGGAAGCCACTTTTTGTTTGTTTGTTTCTATGTGTGGGGGGGGTATTGGTGGTGTTTGGAGGAAGTAACTTATTTATCCAGTATGGTGGTGTTTTCCACTTGTGGAAAAGAGGAGCAAAAAGAACCTTAGGTGGAGAAAGAGAGCAAAATAAATTTCACAAAAGGAAACATATCAGCAGACAATACAAGCTTCCTAGGGACTATTCTCTATATTTTGCCACTTATGCTGTGAAGGCTGGGGAAATAGTGAGATATTTTACCTGGACAGTGTCTATTTTTTAGGTCCAGATGACAGACTGTTGTTGAAGTAATAATAGCCCTCTTGAAAAAAAGAAAAGCTAATATTTTTCCCACTGTGATTTACCTGTTTTTTAGCCATTATAGTATTTATTAATTTCCAACTCAAATTAGCTTTGAAGCATGCATGAAAATAAATATCATTGTTTATATGGACAAGGCAGTGCTTGTACAAGTAGTGTATCATGTTGAATTTCTACAAAGCTGCAATTGTGTGAATTGGGCTGCGGTGACTACTAGGTAAAATTAATATCAAATTTCTGAGTGATAAGAAAAATTATTATCAAATTAAATATGCAAACTTTGATAAAGCTATGAATTAAAAATTAAAAGCTAAATTTATGAAAAAAACAAGTAAAATTAAGCTTTTCTCTTTATTTTCTGTGACAATTTTGACTTTCCTGTTGCATTTTTTTTTTTTTTTTTTTGAGTCGGAGTCTCACTCTATCGCCCACACTTGGGCTCAGTGGCACACTCACAGCCACCGCAGCCTCGACTTGCTGGTCTCAGGCAGTCTTTTTTCTTCAGCCTCCCACATAGCTGGAACTACAGGCGTGCGACACCACGCTCTGCTATTTTTTTTTTTTTTTCCGATTTATTGTAGAGACAAGGTCTCGCCATGTTGCCCAGGTTGGTCTCGAGCCCGTGGGCTCAGGCAATCCTCCCGCCTCCACCTTCCAAAGTACTGGGATTACAGGCGTGCACCCAGCTCCCACTGCATTATCTAATATTTATTGGGCACTTGTTATTGGCAAGCAAAATTCTAAATGCTTTACCTGCATTAATTCATTTAGTCCTTATAACAAACTTTGTTGTTCTAATTTTACAGGTGGGTATTACACAGCCAGTTAGTAGCAGGATGATATCCTGGAATGCTTAAGTTCTCCGTTGTGCCCTCCTCTGTGAGATTCAGCAGCCTTAATTTGTTCTTTTGACCCTTGATCTTCTTTTCCCTGACCTCCTTCTATTCTACAAATTTATACCCAGCTACATATCTATTTGAATTTCTTTTTAGTCTGGAGTTTTTTTCCTCTTTTGCATAATTTTATACACTTTCAGCCTCCCCATGTCTTCTCCAAGGTATTTAATTTATCTGAAAAAACAATCCCTCTTCTTTTTGCTTAGATCTGCCCTTAATAACATTTTACATTAATTAGTTCTTGTAACTGTCAATATTATGTTGATTCTTAATTATAAAAGTAGAAAGTATAACCTTCGATCAATTTTTAAAAATAAAAACTAATATTACTCTCCAGCACACACACACTTTCTTTTTGCACATTTCTGTCCAGTTTCTTATATGTATGTGTTTGTGGGCAGGTGTATGTTTTATATTTATTCACCATGAGTAATTTGTATTTGTATTTTTTTACTGATTGTTGAATTAATTTTTTATTATTAATATTTACAATTATCTTTTCAATATCAAATGTCCATTAAATTAAAATATTACAATCTGCTTAAACTTTTTTTGTTGTACAGGTTGATTTTAATTATTTTCTGTTCATAATTTTTTATTAAATGTTTGTCTGTAAATACAGCTTTTAAACAATTCAATTTATTTCTCTGGTATTAGTCTCCAGGAGTTAATTTAGTGTGTCAAGAAGTTAGCCTTTTTCTGGAATTCGGTATTTATCTTGATATTATTTTTGCTTTTAAATAAATATTTAAAATTAAGTTTTAGCTAATCTTAATCATACACTCAAGTTTTTACCTATTTATAACTTATATAACCATTGCCAACCCAAATAGAAAATGTCCAGTTCCCTAAAATACTCTACATTAGATTCCTAGCCAGACATAGGTCAGTTTTGCCTGTTTTATTGTGTTGCTGTATGTATTAGTACCTTGTTCTTTTTTCTTGTTCTGTGGTTTTGCCATTGGATAAATATACAACAGATAATTTACAAAACCTGCTGCTGATAGCCAAAATGGAATCGTTTTCAGTTTTCAGCTACTTCAAATAAAGTCTTAAACATAATTTACATGCCTCTTAATGAACTTGAGTTTTCATTCCTGGTGGTTATATTTCCATATCTCCTACTCTGTCATAGGAGATACACATGTTTTGCTGGCATTGGTTTTTATGTGAGGTATACAATTTGTTTAAAATACTAGCATATTTATTTTTATGTGGTAAATTGGTAGGGATATTACACTATCATTCAAAATGGGAGAGATTAATAATTTAGAAAAGTGGAAGCAGAGTCTAGAAACTCAACAAACTCTACCAGTCTTTGGTCATTTCTTTTCTTTCTGTGTAAGTTTAGGGTACGTGCAACTATATAATTATTCATTCACACAATTATATTCCTAAATGGTTAGACTTCTATTGTCACGGTTGTTTTGGCTATCAACACTCTTCACTTCCATTCCTCATGGATTTTGCTCATGCCATTATGTCCACCCAGAATTGCATCTTCACAGTTCTCTTTGCTGCTCCCTGTTGTATTCCCTATTTCACTTCATACTCCATAATAACGAAATTCATGGTCCCCACTGACAAATAGGTATTCCTTTATGTTAAAGAGCCCACTAAAGCTATACCCTGGCACTATGTTTAATACTGAATTTGTGTAAATGGTTCAGATGAGCACACACATAATGCACAGATAACGATCCTGTGCTTTACTGTGCATTAGGGAGCATGACTTTGAAAACATACTTCATATTTAACTAAGTTTATGAGAACAATGAGTTTTAAAGAATGTGAGCTATTCTTATAAGTTATCCCTTCTGATCATCTTACGGCAAAATTTTCTCTAAATTAGTCAGACAGCTCTTTTATATCCTCTCATATACCTGTGAACCAGGAAGTGAGCTCAGAATTTTTTTTTTCCAACACAGGTTTTCATGAATAGTCAGTAGGCAGCTTTTATTTGTTAGGGTGTGCCGGCAATACATATTTTCTCTCTGGGACATCTAAATTATGGTCACACTTGAACCTTAATAATATTGTTAAAGGCAGGCCAGACAATGTTTCCATTATTGCAATTCTTATTTATTGGCAGGTAAGAGGTTGTTTAGTGGAAAGAGTAGATGGGGAGAGATAATAATTGGCTAAGTACTGTGGAACTCCCTGACACTGATCGAACTATGTTAATGTTTAGTTTAGTACTTGGAAATATTATAGTCACTTGTTAAAACATCATGTAACACCATTTCCAGGCTTGGAGGTGATGATGGGGTTAGGGAGAAATGCAGTGACTAATTTGTAATGCAAGACAAAGTCAGATTTAAACATTTTAAGTCTGTGCGTTCTTTTCCATATTATTTCAGCGATTTTATTCCTGAAAAAGATTTTAGTTAATGTTCAAAGATATCATTGTTACATGAGAGGTGAGGCAATAATAAGTAATCCTTTTATAACAGTTTTATCAACAATTTATAACATACCATGTACTTGTTATTTGCAGGTATTTTTTTTTTTTAACTTAAGATCTCTGTGTGTTTCTTAGTTCCAGAATGCATCTTACCTTCTGAAGATCAGTGAGTGGGCTGTGGTGTTGAGCTAACAGGTTTCCAGATCCTAACTATTGTAATAAGGACATAGAAAATTACAAATATCTTGACATCTAGTATAGTACTTGACACATAGTGTCTTAATCAATATTTGTTGAATGAGTGAATAATTAACACAATAGGTTAAATTTTTAAGAAGTATATGCTTCTTTGATTTAGATAATTAGAAAGGTGTATTGAGAAAAAAATGTAAAAAATGAATTTTAAAAATACTTCTACAAATATATATGCTACATATAGCATACAAAATAACTTTTATTAATCTAAATGAATACTGAATGTTTGTGCAGCACTTTTTGAAAAAAATTGAGTCAGAGTCTCACTCTGTTGTCCAGGCTTGAGTGCAGTGGCACGCTCACAGCCACCACAGCCTCAACCCGCTGGACTCAGGTGATCCTTCCACCTCAGTCTTCCTAGTAGCTGGAACTACAGGTGCATGCCACCACACCAGACTAAATTTTTGATTTATTGTAGAGACAAGGTCTCTCCAAGTTGCTCAGACTGGTCTCGAATCCCTGGGCTCAGGCAATCCTCTTGCCTCGGCCTCCCAAAGTGCTGGGATTACAGGATTGAGCCACCACACCCAGCTTGTGTAGCACTTTAAGTTAGTAATTCTTTTTCTAGTTTTATACACTTGACAGAGTCCTGCACATGAATAGGTAGAGGCATGTACAGCAATGTCAGTCAGAGCAACATTATTTTTAATAGCAGAAATCGACTAACAACCCCAATGCTCATCAACAGTACAAGGCATAAAAACATTGTCTTACATATAATAGAACACCACATTGTAGTGAGAATGTATGAACTAAAGGTATACTCATAAACATGGTTGAATCTTAGAAACATAGCACTGGGTGAAAGAAGCAAATCAGAAAAAGACATATTGAGTATGATTCCTATTATATAATTTACAAAAACTAGAAAATCTAAATATTTTTCATTTATATATTATTACTTACATTTTATAAACAGAAGAGTAGGAATAATTATAAAAACTTCAGGTTAATACTGAGTTATTCTGAAATATATTTGGCAGGTGAGTATATAATTGAAGAGAAGCACAAATGGAGCTTTCACAGACTGTCAGTGTTCTCTTTCTTCACTTGGGTAATGTTATGTGGTGTTTCATTTGTTACTTAGTCTTTTACGTGTGCAAATATACGTATGCTTCCATTCCTGATATATTTTATAGTTAAAAAGGAAAACTATTTTTTAGAGAAAGTAATGTGTCAAGTAATATTCTTATATTCAAAGAGCTTTCAGCTAGAGTGTGGGGAGCCATTAATTCAGTAATTGCAGTTACTCTAGGCTTATTGGATAAAAAATATGTGGTGCCATAAATCTATGGGATAGGCAATATAATCTAATCAAGAAAATGCAGAAAAAGTTCACTGTGAAAGTGAGAATTGAGCTGATATCTCAAACAGTGAGTAAGACTAACTTGGAAAGGAAGAAAGAGGAATATTTCTTGTAGGGAAGTATATTTGCAAAGGATTTGTGGTGCACAAGGGAGCACTGTGAATATGAAGAAAAGAAAGAGTGCCAGTGTACTTGGTGTAAAAAGAAAGGAATATTGTGCAAAATATTAAGCAGTAGGTAAGGGTCAAAATATGAATCTTGTAGATTATGCTCCTTGCCTTCTCTCCCTGTGATGAGAAGCTATTTAGATACTTTAAAGGGGGAGATGATGTGAACATATTAACATTTTGAGTGTATCATTTTGGCTGCAGTTGAGCAGCTATTTGGGTAGAGGCAAAGGTAGATACGGGTAGATAAGCAAAGATTACAGGCAACAGATCATGATAGCTTAGATGAAGATGCTGGTAGGGGATATGAGAAGTAGGTTGATTGTAAAGATTTTTGAGGGCAAAATATAAGGGATTTGATAATACATTGATATGGTTAGTATGCAATAAATTTCCAGATAGTGATTTCTACATTTGTAGCTTGGTGGTACCCTTCACAGAGAGAGAATATAAGAAGAGAACCACAGGTTAAAGGTATTCTGTACATTGTCTATCAGAGGTGTGCATATAACATCTGTGTATTTTAGTCCTCTAATAGCAGATACTGATCCATCTTTCAAAAGTATGTTTCTATAATGTCTATATTTTGTCTAGAACTGAATCTTCATTAAAGTATGTCATATTTTTCTCTTTTTAAAAAGACAATGTATGAATACAAAGAATGTCTTTGGCTCTATATTTCTCTCTTTCATTTCAATTTTTGACCATTGTTCTTTACATCTGCCATAGGAATCTCTGGACTTCCTTCTGCCAGAAGAATCTGTTACAGAGCCAACATAATGGAGGATTATTGGTTATTTTTTACTCACCATGAGTAAAATAATCTGCTCTTAAAATGAGTTGGTAGCATCGAGTGTTAGGATTGATTTAGGATTAGTGAAGATATTGGCATTTCATAAAGGTGCTTTGAAGGGTAGCTCTGTGTTTTATTCCCTTTGAAAATGAAAGACTGATCAGAGGTAAAACTCTGAATTTAAGAAAAAAGACTAGATTCATAGCAATATATTGCACTCTTCCAAAGTAATGCTATGTTTATTCTTTTCTTTAATTTCTGACAATGTGGTAGACTGTGCGTCTAGAGAAATCTTCCCATTATCAAAATATCAAAAATGCTGGACAGAATGTACTTTTAAAAAAATCATTTAATTGTATAACTAAGTTTATGGAAAGTAAAGGGAATTTTCTGAGTCCCTTTACTTTGAAGTCATAAATCAAGGGAAGTAAGCAGTAAAATAGATATTTTCCCTGGAAATAGTTGGCAGTTTTTCATTGCAGATAGTCTAGGATTAAAGAGACCAATTTTGGTAAACAAAATTAGTTTTGGCTGACAAAGGTTGGCAGGTTTTACCAGAAATCCCTCTGAAAAATTAAGATCCCTGAAAGACAATACTTACTGTGAATTAAATAAGCTAATAAAAGGGAGAGGCACGGGGAGAGAAAGAAGAAGAGAGAAAGATAATGCTCTTAAGGGAGATATTTGGTTCTGGGTGTAGTACTGGAAAAGGAGTTTTACCTGAAGAAAATTCCTAAATTCACCTTCAGGTAAGCCAGATTCACAGTACATATATAATCTAAAAACACCTAAAGGTAAAATTTTATTTTTAAATGATACGTGGTGATAGTGTCCTTAAGTACTTTGCAGAAGCAAGCAAAAATCCTATGAAAGGAAAGTGAACTGCAGTGTAGAGAGGTGCATGTTTAATGACTGTGACCTCTTGCCAACAGACATTACCAATTTATCAGTTATTCGAATGAATCATTTTCAAAGAAGATTTTATGCGTCAGTCAAGTCTTCAGATGTCTTTACCTTTACTGACATCTTGAATGTAACCATATAGGAAATCCTGAAACAGAATCACCTAGCTAAAATGCTCCCAAATTTCTGACCCATAGACACTGTGAGACAATAAATTTTTATCATTTTAAGCTATTACATCTTGAGGAAGTTTGTTATTCAACAATAAATGAGTAGTACACTAAAAATTGAATTTCAGTTCAACAAGAAGATATAATTATAAACCTTTCTTCATGCTAGTATAACTTCACATTAAAGTAGGTGATAATTTACAGAATATTTCATTACAGTGAAAGACTTGAACACAATTATATAAACAATTCTAATATTGACCAGCAAAAAGTCAGTAAGTATGTAGACTATTTCATAAATTTCAGCAGGCTACTGTCATATAACTATATTTTCTGACATTAGCACAATTAAGATAGAATTCAGTCTAAAGATAAAGAACCCTTTTTTGGAAATTAAAAAACAACCATGCACTTAAATAACTGATGTTTCTAAGAAGAAATCATAATGAAAATGTAAAATTATTTAAAAATGAATGATTATAAAAATGCCACATATGAAAACTTTTGGAATACCATTAAAGTAGAAAGAAAAGAGAAATTTAATGCCTTGCCATGCTTACAATAGATAATGAAAAACACTGAAAATAGATGAGATAAATATGCGACTAAAGAAGTTAGAAAGAGAACAACAGAATAAACACAAAGAAGTAGAAGGAAAGAAGTCATAATGATAAGACATTAATGAAAGAGGGCTAGGCATTGTAGCTCACACCTGTAATCCTAGCACTTTGGGTGGCCACAGTGGGAAGATTGCTTGAAACCAGGAGTTCAAGACCAGCTGCGTAACATAGCAAGACTTCATCTCTCTAATATACAGGGGTGCCAAAAAAAGAGTATACACATTTTAAGAGATGTTATCTAAGTATTACTTTTCGAAGTTGAATTAAATCACGGAAGTACTGTGTAGTATGATGTTTGCTCAACTGTGCTTCTGCCATTCTCTTTGTTCTGCCTGTTGCATGGTAATGCTAGCATTCATTTAATGCCATCTTCTGAGGGAACATCATACTTAAAATGTGTATACATTTTTTGGCACCCTTGTACAAAAGACATATTTTATATATATATATTATAAAATATATAAAACTTTTATATATAAGAATACATAAATTATATATTTATTTTTCTTTATATATAAAAGGAAATTAATGAATGAGAAAACAATGGTACAACAGATAATAAACAATAGAAAGTGAAAAACAACTCTAGAAATATGAAAACCATTAACAAAGTGATTCAAGAAAGCAAACAATGACAACACACACATAAATTAGGTAACAGAAGTGGTATATAATTATGATGGAGCAGATATTACAATAATAATACAAGAGCATGATGAATAGCTTTACATCTACATACTTAAAAATTAGAGCAGTAATTGTATCCACAAAATATAACTTCCAAAAACGACACATGAAACAATAGAAAGTCTTAATATTCTAATTGTCAATAAGGACTTGAATCCATAGTTAAAAATCTCTTCATAAAGTAAATACAATTCTGGATAGGTGATAGGTTGAGGAATCTATAGCTTCAATCTTACTTGAGCTCTTTAAAAGAATAGAACACTTGAAAATACTCTGCAACTTATTTCATGAGACTAGTATACCCTTGATAACCAACCAGACACATAATATGAGAAGGCAAAATAGTAGGTCAATCTGATTCCTGAGCACAGATGCAGAAGTCCTATATAAAATATTAATAAAACAAAACCAAATATGCATATAAAAGATAACACATAGAAGTTTATTATAGAAATTCAAAGTCGATTCAACATTAGAAATCTATTAATGCAATCACCGTATTAATAGTTTAAAAGAAAAATCTATATTATCTTATACGTACAGAAAAACAATCTATAAAAGTCAACATCTACTCATGTATTTATTAAAATGTCTAGTGACGCAGCATTCCAAAAGACCATCTTTAGCATGATAAAATGTAGCTACCAAAAGTTTTTAGTATTAGTAAATGTTTCATGGTGAAACATTAAAATCCAGAATAAATTAATTATGTCTGTTTTCACCATGCTGATTTAACACTGTACTACAGATTGTAGCCAGGGCAATAGAATAAAAGTTATTAGACTTTGATGTTAAATAAACATTTTAATGTTATATGGAGACTATGATTTCCTATTCAGAAAACAAATTTGCAGATAAATTTGTAGGAATTTTTTATTATGAAACCAAAATACAAAATCATGTGCATTTCTATATATTAATAGTAGGTTGTTACTATTTCAACTTTAAATATATTCTATTATGATAGCAACATAAATTATAAGGTACCTCAGAATAATAGGAAAAATGCAAATTTTTTTTTTTTTTTTTTGAGTTGGAGTCTCACTCTGTCGCCCAGACTGGAGTGCAGTGGCCGCTCCCGGCCACCGCAGCCTCGACCTGCTGGGATCCAGCGATCCTTCCGCCTCAGCCTTCCCAGTAGCCGGAATTACAGGCATGCACTACCACGTCTGGCTGATTTTTTGATTTATTGTAGAGATGAGGTCTCGCTCCCCAGGCGGGTCTCGAACCCGCAGGCTCAGGCAATCTACTCACCTCAGCCTCCCAAAGGCACGGGAGCAAATTTTTAATGACATTTTGTAAAATTATATTAAAAAAATTTAAAAACCCTAAATATATGGGAGATCATACTGTGGAATAGATAGGAAAACATTTTAAAATGACAATTTTCCTCAAATTGCTTCATGACTTAATGCAATTCCCATCAAGTCTCACCCACACTTTCATGAAAACTGACTAGCCCATTTTCAGTTTATGTGACATATCAAATGGGCAAGAACTGCTGATTCACTTGTGAGAAAATAGGACAAGGAAGATCCTCTTGCCCTATCAGATATCAAGATCTGTGTTGAGCCTGTTGTAATTATTATAATGTGATAATGTATAGTGTGATAATTAGCTCTTAATATAGTGTGATAGCTGCAATAGAATACTTATAATCAACCCATACTTCTGTGGAAGCTTATTCTTTGAGCCAGCATTGTGTATCAATGGGGAAAGGATAGTCCCCTGAACAAAAGGTACTGGGTAAACTGGTAATTAATATAGAAAAAGTAAAACTGGACCCCACTTTACACTTAATGTGAAATTCAATTCCAACTAGATGAATACATTAAATTTGAAAGGAGACATAAGAGAATGTCTTTCTGATCTCTTTTCATGAAAGAGTTACTTTTAAGAAGCAGCTGGGCGCATTGGCTCAAGCCTGTAACCCTAGCACTTTGGGGGCCCAGACGAGAGGATTGCCTGAGTCCAGGGGTTCGAGACCAGCCTGGGAAACTTGGTGAGACCTCATCTCTACAATGAAATAAAAAAAATTAGCCAAGCGTGTTAATGCACGCCTGTAGTTCCGGCTACTTGGAAGGCCGAGGTGGAAGGATCACTTGAGTCCAGCAGGTCGATCACTGGGGTGGTCATGAGTATACCGCTGCACTCCAGCCTGGGTGATGGAGTGAGACACTCCAACTCTAAAAAAAAAAAAGAAAAGTAAAGAAAAAAAAAGAAGCACAGTCATAAAAAATTATATGGAAGCATTTTCTTCATACAGGTTAACAATTTTGTCCAAGGAAAGACACTATGAAAGACTGCCATGGCAGCCCAAAAGCAGAAAGAAAATATTTGCTTTGCCAATCACCAAAAAAATTTAGAATTTAGACTGTATAAAAAGTTGGTGTCAGTCAATAAAAAAAGACAATCAATAGAAAAGTGGAGATAAGGCATGAATAGTCATTTCATAGAAAAGAAAGCAAAATAGGAAATATTTGCAAACATACTTGCACTAATCTAACAAGAGAAAGGTAAATTTAAACTACAATTATTATGCCATACTCATCATATTTCCAGGCATTAAGTATATGACACCAAGCTACAAGAAGTGGCATACACTATAGGCAACAGTGAATCTTTGTACAATCCCTTTAGAAACCTACTTGGAATTAAAAGTAAAGTTAAGCAATATTAACACTGTCAGTAAGCAGGCCTACTGGCTTCAGAGCAGGGGCGCTTCTAAAACTATCTAGGACAAAGAAAGAATATTTTTTAAAACATTTCCAGGCTGGGCACAGAGAGCCTGTAATCCCAGCATTTTGGGAGGCTGAGGTGGGAGGCCTGCTTGAGCCCAGGAGTTTGAGACTAGCCTGAGCAACATAGTGAGACCTCATCTCTACAAATAAGAAATTAAAAAAATTAGCTGGGTGTGGTGGCACGTGCCTGTAGTCCCAGTTACTTGGAGACTGAGTTCAGGAGATCAAGATTGCGGTGAGTCACCATGATCATGAGACTACACTTCAGCTTGGGTGACATAGTGAGTCTTCTCTCTTAAAAAATTTTTTCCCCAATATTGTTTAAAATATGGTTAAAATTAATTATTAGAAAAAATAAGTATTCTAACACATTTCTAGAAAAAATAAATTAGAAAACAACCATACAAAATATAAACCCACTTCTTATCATTAGACTTAGTAGGCATAAAATTACATTTTAATAAAAATAATCCAAAATAATATAACATTGGTGAAAATGTAATTGGAAAAACTATACAGGTTGTTCATTGACAGTGTGATTATTAGCAATTAATATAAGGAAACACTATAACATTTGTCCTTTTTTGTCATTCCACAACTATTTTTAACTAAAATATTATGAGTGAAATAGTAAATTTATAGATTTTGATGCCTATAGAAACATTCTGAATATTCATAGTGTATATATATATATATATATTTTTTTTTTTTTTGAGTTGGAATCTCACTCTGTCACCCAGATTGGAGTGCAGTGGCCACTCCAGGCCACCGCAGCCTCGACCTGCTGGGTTCCGGCGATCCTTCCACCTCAGCCTTTCAAGGAGCTGGAACTATAGGCGCGCGCTACCACGCTGGGCTAATTTTTGATTTATTGTAGAGATGAGGTCTTGCCAAGTTGCCCAGGCGGGTTTCAAACCTGCGGGCTCAGGTAATCCAGTCACCTCGGCCTCCCAAAGCACTGGAATTACACGCCGAGCCACTAAGTCCGGCCCGTAGTATATATTAATAGAGTTTTTCTTGAGTCAGTGTCTTACTCTGTCGCCCAGTCTGGAGGGCAGTGGCACAAACAAGGTCATTGTATCCTCGACCTGCTGGACTCAGGTGATCCTTCCACCTCAGCCTTCCAAATAGCTGGAACTATAGGCACGCACCACCACGCCTGACTAATAATAGAGTTTTTAATGTGACAAATGAGCTTGTTCCTTGCTTGTTTGATATATTTAAGCTGGGTTGTATTGATTACAGCACTACAAAGAATACTGTATATTAAAATAGATTCTATATTTGGTCACACTAAATCAGTTTCACAAAGGTATGTTGACAGGGATGTACATATAATGATGCATATATACAAACATGCATATTTAGAAAACCATGTGTTTCCTCTGATCCTTCCAATTCTAATTCATCCCCACATGATCTTTCTTGCTTTTCCTTTTCTCTATTTGTCGCTTCCTATATAGCCATAGCCCTGATTCCCCACAACTTCAAAACATTAGTTCATTTGCTTTGTTTTATAATTGTTTTCCCTATACCACTTTAAAACCTAAACCAAGTTTAGAATGTTTGCACTTTGTCCCCTTCTGCAACCCTGCCCGAGACTGAGGGATTATAGACAAACAATGAGTTCTCAAAAAACTAAAGATTCTTCCCTCCCTCCCTCCCTCCCTCTGCCTTCCATGTAGCTATGATATTCATTTGGAATAAAATTTAACTTTATTTGTTTTACCTTGCTTTCAGATTTTAGTTTTTTTCTGCTTCCATTCTTAATTATTTAGTTAAATTTTTGAATATATATGCTGTTTTCAAAATTAAAGACTATATATATATATAAACAAATAACTACAAAAGTCACATTGTCTTCTATATGCTTTCTGTGCTATATGCCCTTCAAATGAAACAATTTCACTGGGAAGTTTTTTCCCAAAGATTAGCAGATATATGTATATTAGTTTACTTTTCTTGTTTTCACAGATGGGGCTACTATATATGCTTCCTGCACTTTGACTCCCCCCCCACTTAGTTATGTCTTGAAGCTCATTCCTTATGAATTCATAGAGGTCTGCCTCATTCTTTTTTTTTTGTAGTTGCTTAGTAGTCTATTGATTGTATGTATCGTAGTATATTCAACCAACATCCTAGGATTGGATACCTAGGTAGTTTCGATATTTTACAATTACAAACCATCTTATAATGAATAGCAGTGCATAAGTATCTATGTATTACTGTTGGAGGTGTATCTTCAGGGTAAATTTATAGTAATGGGATTAGAACCACAAAAGGGTAAATGCAAGTATATTGTTAAATTTTACACAAAATGAAACTAGTCATTTAGTATTTTCAAAATACATATTAAACCTCCATTAATGACCAGTTATAATTTACAATTAATTTAAATGATTACCAATAAACTTCTATGTGCATAGTTTTAATAAAAAGTAAAATCCAAAGTATTTTATCAGACTCATAAGACCCAATGATAATTTTTTGCTGATGTGCAATATCAAGAGCTTCACTTTTTTAGTGATAATGTTGTTAAGTTATAAAATACATTGATCTAGAGATTTTGCTTTTTTAGACTTTTTTTTAAAGCTGGAGTCTCACTCTGTTGTCCAGGGTGGAGTGCAGCAGTGACACAATCACAGCCACTGCAGCCTGGATCTGCTGGGCTCAGGTGATCCACTTCAGCTTTCCAAGTAGCTGAAATCACAGGTGCGTGCCAACATGCCTGGCTAATGTTTTTATTTATTGTAGAGACAAGGTCTCGCCAAGTTGCCCAGACTGGTCTCAAACCCCTGGGCTCAGGCAATCCTTCTGCCTCCACCTAAGTGCTGGGATTACAGGTGTGAACTACCACACCTAGCTGCTTTTTTAGACTTCTAACTTCATTTTTTAAAAAATCTGACATTGACAAACATATTACATTCCTTTATTTTATAGATGTATTAAGAACATTAAATCTATGAATTATAAAGACAATTAAGCATATCCCAACTGCATCTTTAAATAATTGGGATTAAAATTGTTTAATAAATTGCAGTTACACTAAGATTTCATGTATATGAAATTCATGTAGAGAACTTCAAAAATGCTCTACAGAAAACTGTCCCATATTAAGCATTATATCTCCACATGAAATAAAAATTTTTTTAAAAAATAAGCTTACATATTACATTATAATAAAGAAAACGGTCCATGAACAGTAGCTCATACCTGCAATTCTCGTACTTTGGGAAGCTGAGGCGGAAGGATTGCTTGAACCCAGGAGCTCGAGACCAGCCTGAGCAACATAGTGAGATCTTGTCCCTACAAAAAATTTTAAAAATTAGTCAGGTATGGTGGTACTCACCTATAGCTTCAGCTACTTGGGAGGCCTAGATGAAAGGATTGCCTAAGCCCAGTAGGTCAAGGCTATGGTGAGAGGTGATCATGCCACTGTACACTAGCTTGGTCAACAAAGTGAGATCCTTAAAAAAAGAGAGAGAGAGAGAAGAGACAGAGAGAATGAAAAGAATTTCATTTAAAACTCTAATATTTCAAGAAATCACATTTTTTACTACATCACTAAGACTTTTTTCCCATAACTAGTCTTTCTTAGTTAAAAAAAAATCAGAGTGTTAATTTATCTTTTGGTGCAAACTTTTTTTTCTTTCAAATTTCCACACATAGCATTGAAAATAAAAACTTCTTAATTTGCATAACTGTCCAAAATATTGTCATTGCAACTGTGCCATCAAAATATATACTAGCCAGGTACAGTCGCTAGCATATTCTTTGAGAGGTGGAGAAGAGAGGATTGCCTGAGCCCAGGGGTCCGAGGCCAACCCGGCAAACTGGTGAGACCTAGCTTCCACAATAAGTAAATAAATAAAAAATAGCTTGATGTAGTGGCATGCACCTATGTAGTTTCAGCTACTTGGGAGGCTGCCTAAATTCAACAGAAAGAGGCTGCAGTAGTCATGAGTGTGCCACTACACTCCAGCCTATGGACAGAATGAGACCCTGATTCAAAACAACAACAAAAAACAAAAAAGAATATAGTCAAGGAAACTTTGACTTCAAACCGTTGTCTGTCAATGTAATTCTTAATAGTTTTATAAGTCCTTGGTTGGTTGTGTTTGTCATCAATAAAGTTGGATTTCGTTACATCACCCTTCTGAACAGTTTGTACATACATTAAAATTGTTGCCAAGCTGGTGGTATCTTTGCATTCAAGTTCTGAGCTGTATCTCTTCTGTAAGTTGGTCTCTGTTTTTCCTCAGTTTCTGTAGTGTGTTGAACTATGCTGTCATTGAAAAGTGGTACTTGAATTACCTTCTTTGCAGCAGATGCACCTATCATTAAGTGCACACTTTTGATGCAGTTTTTCACTAATGTCTCAGCATTTGGATTTTTAGTCTTTTGTTTTTGTGGCTCTTTTCCATTTATTGCATGAAGGAGTTACACTAGTCCAAGTTAAAAGCAGACCCTAAATGGTTACATTATACAAACTGTGGGTTTTTTAAACATGTGACAAAGGACAGAAAGGAAATTCTACTCATTGCAAGGAAATCCTCACTTAAACTTCAGTGAGCCACAAGCACTTAAAACCCGTGAACCTTCACCTGATCATCCTTAGCCAGTTCAATCTCTAGGAGGAACTGGCATATGTTCTTGCACTGGTTACCTGTAGCCGAATTACTTCTCCATATTCTAGATGCTCAATTACAGTACCATTGCAGGCAAATTTCTTCTTAAACACCGTCACTAATTTCTTTTTATCGTAATCATCAATGATCCTTGGACAGTAGTTTCTCTATTGAATTTTTATGTGGATATAATCCTCAATGCCAGCAGGAAGCAGGTCATCACCCTTACTTGTATCAGCAAAGGGATGGAAAGAGTGGAGGTTCTGGATTAGCGGACATACGATATGATTCCTTTTCCTCCGTGGAAATGGCTTGTAGAAGGCGGCGGCAGCAGGAGAATGCTGGCAGGGGGACAGAAGCGAGGGGGCTCATGGAGGAGGTTGCTGAGTCCTTGGTGGTGGTTCAGTGAATGGGGTCGGAATTTTAGTCTTAACACCAAGTGCTTTTTAAAAAAAAAGTATGAAGTCTTAATCTTTAAGTGGGAAATATTGAATAGGTATAGTTTATAGTCACAGATTACTGCTAAAAACTAAACCAAATACATGAGAGACAGTGTTTTATTTCTTTGAAATTATTATTTTTTAAAAATTATGTTGTTTGGTGCTTCCACTGCATTCTGAAAAGGTATATCTTGTCCTGTTCACCTCCTCAAAAAAAAAATGGTGAATCTTATATTGCTCTCAATAATTTAGGCATTAAAAATAAATATGGGGGTGGGCCAACATGGCCAACTGGAGATGTTGGAAGATTGCTGCTCTCAGTAAGAGATTCTGAAGGAGGAATGAAGCAAGCTCTTTGAAAGTCTGCCTAGAAACTGAAGCTGAGGTTTATCAGATGCACACCTAGGACGCAGAGAATGGTTAGATCCAAGCCCCCAGCCACTTTCAGAATCAGCTCCTTCATGAAATCCAGAGAGCACCCTTGGTGAAGGAAGTGGGTGAGTGAATGGGAGAGATTTTATACACATTCCACAAACCTGTGCAGTCCTAGCCAAGGGAGAGACAACCCAAGCCCTCTTCTGGTAATCACTCTGACCCACCCAAGTGCAGAAAGCTGCCCAGAATCAGGTCAGAGGTACTGTTTGGATCCACGTGGAGCCTGGAGGAGTCCCATTCACTGTGAATCCAGACACCAGCAGCCACCAATCCTCCACCCTCCCCCACCACACAGAGGACCTGGACACACCCTGTAGGGTTGGTCTGCACCTTGTAGGCATTCCAGCCTCCTTCCTCTCCAGTCCCCAGTCTGGGCAATTCACCCACTCTAGGGACTTTTCTCCAAGAGCATGGCTGCTCAACTCATCCCTGTTCAGGTCTTCAATGCGACTTGCCCTCACTGCCATTGCCCATCCCATGGAGCTGGGCGGGAACTAGGAGGCTGTGAACCTCTGTGACTCCTGGCAAATAAGGATACCCGGAGCCCAGGTGAAGCACAGCTGTTCGACCACTGCTAGGCTACATTTTTTCACTGAGCAATGGGAGTTTTCCCAGCAGTAGGCAGCTCAGCAGTGGACTCAACACCCACTTGTGGACAGAGGGAGAAATGTTCAGTCTTTTCTTTGGTAAGGTAGGTCCCTACCTTCTACCCTGTGCCAGAAAAAAGGATTCACTTAGATGGGAGGAGGCTTAGGCTCACCTGAAAACCGGCAGAGCCATGAGTTGAGCTGTGGGGCTTCTTCTGGTCACCCACCAATCCTGCTGATGAGAAATGCCAGCTGGAGAAGGAGGAGTTAGAGCTCCTGGTCATCCAAGGCCCCAGGTGTTTGTCCCAGAGGGAGTGGAAAGCCCCTGAACTAGAGGAAAGGGCTACTCCCTACTTCCCTCCTGCCAGACTGCACCAGTGAAGCTGTACCAATTGGTTTTCTCCCAGTTCATCATCTTTTTTATTTTTTTAATTTTTGAGTTGGTGTCCCACTCTGTCACCCAGACTGAGTGCAGTGGTACACTCATGGCCACTCTGGTCTCAACCTGCTGGGTTCAAGCGATCCTTTCACCTCAGCCTTCCAAGTAGCTGGAACTACAGGAGTGTGCCACCATGCCCAGCTAATTTTTGATTTATTGTAGAGATGAAGTCTTGCCAAGTTGCCTGGGCTGGTCTTGAACCTCTGGACTCAGGCAGTCCTCTTGACTCCACCTCCCAAAGTGGTAGGATTAGAGGCTTGAGCCACCATGCCCAGCTAGTTCATCATCTTTACTGCTGCCTCTGCCCCTACCACAGGCAGTCCAAAGGAGGGAAGTCAAGTAAGAAAACGCAAATTTGCACCCTAATAATAGCAACTTTTAACACATAAAATATAACAAAACAAAAGATAAAAAGAGGAGAAACTGCCTTCACAGATGAAGCAAAAACGGTAATATCCAAACCTAAAACTATTCAACTCACAAAGGAACCTTTGATAGTCCAAGTAATGGAACCTGTTCAGAATGACCTGTCCCTGATAACAGAGAATTCAGATTATGGACGGCAAAGAGACCCAACAAAATTCAGAGAAAGTGAATACCTAAATCACGCCACAAAAATAGTACAGGAAATGAAAACTGACCATGACCATCTTAAGAAAAAAACAATTTGAACTGGAAATGAAGAATTAGTTCCTGGAATTTCAAAACTCATTAGCAAGCTTTAACAGAAGATTTGACGAGCCAGGGGAATCTCAGAGCTTGAAGATCAAACTATTGAATTAACCCAGTTTTACAAAATGAGAAAAAAAACTGTGCCACTCCCAAGGCACATAATAATCAAATTTGACAATATGACCATGAAATAAAAAATCTTAAAGACATGAAGAGAGATGAGACAGACCACTTACTAATGGAGATCCATAAGAAACTGCAAACCCATTTTTAACATTCTTTTTTTCGTTTTTTTTTTTTTTTTTTTTTTAGTTAGAGTCTCACTCTGTCGCCCAGACTGGAGTGCAGCGGCCGCTCCCGGCCACCGCAGCCTCAACCCGCTGGACTCCGGTGATCCTTCCGCCTCAGCCTTCCGAGTAGCTGGAACTACAGGCGCGTGCTGCCACGCCCGGCTAGTTTTTTGATTTATTGTAGAGATGAGGTCTTGCCAAATTGCCCAGGCGAGTCTCAAACCCGCGGGCTCAGGCAATCCACTCACCTCAGCCTCCCAAGGCGCGGGATTACAGGCTGAGCTACCGAGCCCGGCTTTAACATTCTTAAAAAAAAAGCGATTATGACAATAATTTCTTATTCTACCAAACTTAACTTCACTAATGAAAGAGAATTAAAATCCTTCCCAGACAAGCAATCCCTAAGAGAATATGCTACCTAGACTGGATCTTCAGGAGATGCTAGAGGAAGTTCTAAACATATAGACAAAAGAATGGTATCACCGGGCACAAAAGCATAAGTAAGCACAGAGATTACAGACCATATGAACCAACCACAAAGCCTAGAAGACAGACTCCTTAATAACAAAAAATAGGCTAGACTCGGTGGCTCAGCCTGTAATCCCAGCACTTGGGAGGGCAAGGAGAATAGATTGCCTGAACCTGTGGATTTGAGGCCAACCTGGGCAACTTGGCGAAACCTCATCTCTGCAATAAACAAAAAATTAGCCAGGCATGGTAGCATGTGCCTATAGTTGTGGCCACTTGGAAAGCTGAGGCAGAAGGATTGCCAGAGCCGAGCAGGTCAATGCTGGGGTGGCTGTGATCGTGCCACGGCACTAGCGTGGGTGATGGAGTGAGACTACAACTCAAAAAATAAATAAATAACAAAACAATAGGAACAAACCTCTACATATCAATAATTAGCTTAAACATTAATGGGTGAACATGCTACTCAAAAGGCATGGAATGGCAAATTTGATAAAGAAACTTGATCTCTCCTGCTGCTGCCTTCAGGGAACTCATGTAACTTCAAATGTTACCCATAGGCTGAAGATAAAGGGTAGGAGAAAGATTTTCTAAGAAAGAGTGAGAGTCACTATTCTTAGATCAGATAAAACAGATTTTAGACCAGTAAAAGCTACAAAGAACAGTGAAGGCCACTATGTAATGATAAAGAGTTCATATCATCAGCAAGAAATATCCATCTTTAATACATACTCATTCAACACAGATTTATAAAGCAATTACTAATTAATCTAAGAGAGAGGACATGGGTAGCTATATAATAATAAGGGGAGACATTAATATGCCACTAATAGGTTTAGACAACTCATCAAGGTAGTAAACTTACAAAGAAATCTGGAACCTAAACTCAAAACTTAACCAATTAGACTAATTGATATCTACAGAACACTCCATCCAACAATCACAGAATATAAATCCTTCTCAATAGCATGTGGAACATAATCCACGATTGACTACATACTCAGCCATAAATCAAGCATGAACAAATTTCAAGAAGTTCAAATTATATCAAGTGTCGTCTTAGAACACAGCAGAATAAAAAGTATCACCAGTAGGAACACTCAAAAACATAGAAAATGCATGAATATTAAATAGCATATGCCCAAAGGACTTTGGGTTAACATGTAAATCAAGACAAATGAAAAGGTTCTAGAAACATATGAAACAAAGACACAACATACCAACACAACAGCCATGAAAGGGATGTTTATACTATTACACGCACCTATCAAGAAAATAGATCTCATAGATCACAGGAGGAGCACACCTCATCAACAAGGGTACCTGCATAATCAACATTTGTATAACTAACCCTGAATTGTACCCTACATCTTTATAATTAAAAAAAGAAAATAGATCTCAAGAAAACAGTCTAACATTGCAACTAAGAGAACTGGAAAGACAAGAACAATCGAATATCAAAACTAGTAGAAGGATAGAAATTATCAAAGTAAAATTAGAGACAAACAAAATAAATCCCCCTAAAACTATACAAAAAGTTCATTCTTTGAAAGGATAAATAAGATTGCCAGACCCCTGGACAGATTAACAAGATAGAAAGAATGAGAGACAGAGAGAGAAAGAAAAGAGAGAATTTGAATAAACACAACCAGAAACAAGAAAGGTCATGTTACAATCAACTCGGAGGAAATACAGAAGTTTATCAGAGATTATTACAAATATATGTATGCACATATGCTAAAAAATCTAGCAGAAATGGATAAATTCCTGGCAACACATAACCTCCCAAGATTGAAACAGGAAGAAATAGAGACCCTAAACACACCAGTAACAAGCAAATAAATAGACTGAGTAATAAGAGACTTTCTGTCAAAAAAAAAAAAAAAAAAAAAGCCCTGGGCCAGATGATTTCTTCGTTGAATTCTGCCCAATGTATAAGAAAGACCTGATTTCAGTTTTATTGAAAGTATTCCAAGCAATTGAGAAGAAGGGATCTTCCCTAGTTCATTCTATGAAGCCAATATCAGCCTGATAAACCAAAATGGCAGAGACTCAACAAAGAAAATTATAAGCACACTTCCTTGATTAAATAGGTGCAAAAATTCCCCAAAAGATGCTAGCAAATTGCATGCAACTGCACGTTGCAAGTATCATTCATCATTTACAGGTAAGCTTCATTCCTAGGACGCAAGGTTGGCTCAACATATGCAAATCAATAAATGTAATCTACCCCATGAACAGATGTAAAAACGAGAACCACATGATTATCTCAATAGATGTAGTAAAAGCATTTGATAAAATCCCACATCGCTTTTTGATAAAAATACTCAAATGCCTAGACATTGAAGTAACATTCCTCAAAATAATGAGTCATCTTTTAAAAACCTGAAGTCAACATCAAATTTATTGGGCAGAAGCTGGAAGCAGTCCCCCTAAGAACTGGAGCAAGACAAGGATAGCCATTCTCACCCATCTCCAAAACAATCACAGGAGAAAGAAATGAGAGGTATCCAAATAGGAAAAAAGGAAGTCAAATTATCTCCCTTCCCAGATGATATGATTCTATACATAGAAAATCCTGGAGATTCATCTCCAAAAATCCCAGCACTTATAAATGACTTTGTTAAAGTCTTGAGATACAAAATCAACGTGCAAAAATCAGTTGCATTTGTTTACACCGACAACAAGTGGGCCAAGAACCAAATCAGAAACACAATCCCATTCACAGAAGCCACACACACACAAAGTAAAATACTTCAGTATTCATATAACCAAAGGAGTGAAAGATCTTTACCATTTGAACTACAAAATACTGCTCAAAGAATTCAAAGACGATACAAACAAATAGAAGAACATCCCGTGCTCATGAATAGGGAGAATCCATAGCATAAAGGTGTTCATTCTACTCAAAGCAATCTACAGATTCCATGCAATCCCTATCAAACCACCAGCAACATTTTTCACAGACCTAGAAAAGGAAATATTTAAATTCATATGGAAGCAAAAAAGATCCCAAATAACTAAAGCAATCTTCAGTAAAAAGAACAAAGCAGGTGGCATCACACTTCTGGATTTCAAATTTTATTAAAGGCTACAGTACTCGCTTGGGGAGGCTGAAGTGAGTGGATTGCCTGAACCCGCGGGTTCGAGATACGCCTGGGCAACTTGATGAGACCTCATCTCTACAATAAATCAAAAATTAGCTGGGTGTGGTAGCGCACACCTATAGTTCCAGCTACTTGGAAGACTGAGGCGGAAGGATCACCTGAGCCCAGCAAGTCAAGGCTGTGGTGGCCTGGAGCGGCCACTGCACTCCAGTCTGGGCAACAGAGTGAAATTCCAACTCAAAAAAAAAAAAAAGGCTACAGTAACCAAAACAGTATGATACTGGTAAAAAAAAAAAAAAAAAAAAAGGCACATAGATTAATGGAACAAGACAGAAAACCTGGAGCTAAAACCACAGACCTTCAAGCAACTTACCTTTGACAAAGCCAGTAAAAACAAACATTGGACGTGGAAACCCTATATAGCAAATGATGCTGGGAAAACTGGCTAACAACAAGCAGAAGAATGAAACCTGACCCCTATCCATCACCGTATACAAAAAGTGTACTCAAATGGATCAGGGTGGTGCTGAGAGCACAGTAGTGCTGAATCTCTGTCTCTTTTATTTAATTACTGACTGATCTGAATGTTTATATCCCCCCAAATTTATATGTTGAAATCCTAACTCCCAAGGTAATGCTATTAGGAGGGTGGGAAATTTAGGAGGTGACTAGATCATGAGGGCTATTTCCTTATGAATGGGATAAGTTCCTTTAAAACAGAGGTCCTAGAGATCTAACTAGTCCCTTCTACCATGTAAAGATACTAGGAGAAAAAATCCTTATGAACCTAGACTGGGTCTCCACCAGACACTGAGTTTGCAGGTGCTTTCAACTTGGACTTCTCAGCCTCCATAACTGTAAGAAAAAAATTTTTATTCTTTTTATTTATTTTTGAGTTGGAGTCTCACTCTGTCACCCAGACTGGAGTGCAGTGCTGCTCCTGGCCACCGCAGCCTCGACCTGCTGGGCTCCGGTGATCCTTCCGCCTCAGCCTTCCAAGTAGCTGGAACTACAGGCGTGCGCTACCACACACGGCTAATTTTTTGATTTATTGTAGAGATGAGGTCTCACCAAGTTGCCCAGGTGAGTCTCAAACCCGTGGGCTCAGGCAATCCACTTACCTCAACCTCCCAACGCACGGGATTACAGGTTGAGCCACTGAGTCCAGTTAATTTTTATTCTTTATAAGCCTTCAGTTTATGGTATTCTGTTATAACAGCCTGAACAAGCTAAGACACTTACTTTATTATTTTAATTAAATTATCTACCTGTATTTTCTCATATGTAAAATGAAAATAACAATAATATTAATAACTTCTCTGAATTATTGAAGTAACTATATGAAAAATGCTATTAAAAGTGTAAGTAAGTTATTCATGACTAGACAAAATTATTTCTCTTAGTGTCATTCTAATGAATTACATGAAATTAGAATATATACTTGTTTACTTTTGAAACTGAAAATGTATATAAACATGTCATCTCATTTTTTTCTTGTAACTGTATCATGAACATTCATCTATGTTAACCTTTCATTTTAGTTGTAATAAATAAATAAGTTACATTTAATTTTATATTTATAATTTGGCCATATACAATTTTAAAAGTCATCTCCTTCCTATACCCCTTAAAAAGTTAGAAGCTGCAGATATGAATGAATAAGGGTGACTTTTCATAATGGGTATGAATTAAATTCTAAAACTATAATAATTAAAGCTCTATGATGCTGGTTTGAGAAATGAAGAGTAGACAAACAAAACAATATAAAACTCTGAAACAGAGCCCTAATGTTTATAAATTTTTGATGTACATGTTTATGTACATGATACAAAAATTAGTACATGTTTATGATATGTTATAAGTGGGACACTATTCAATAAGTACCACTGTGTACTGTTATACTGATATAGCTCAATGGCCCCAAGAAGTTGTTTGAATAAAATAGATGTACATTTCTTTCTCACATAATGACCCCAAAGCCTCTGGTCTAGGTTGGATGGTATTTGTGTTTCACATGGTTATTTGGGGATTCCAACAGTTTCTATCTTTTGGCTTTACCATATCTGTGTGTGTGTGTGTGTGTGTGTGTGTGTGTGTGTGTGTGTGTGTGTGTGTGTGTGTGTAGGGCTAGATAGTAAAAATTGTAGAAGTTGGGGTTTCTGTTGCAGTTACTCAACTCTGTAATTGTAGAGTGAAAACATCATAGACCATATAGAAATAAATGAGTATGGTTATATTCCAATAAAACTTTTCTTTTAAAATTTAGTTTTGAATTGACAAGTAAGAAATCATATATGGTGTGTAACATAATGTTTTCATATATGCATACATTGTAGAATGACTAAATCATGCTACTTCACATATGTTATCGCACACTTTTTGTAGCGATAACACTTAATTTTACTCTCAACAATTTTCAAGTAGACAATATATTATTATTAATAGAGTCCTCCTGATGTACAAATAGATCTCTTGAACTTATTCTTCCTATTTAACAAAAAATCTTGTGTTATTTGACAAGCATCTCTTGAGTCCTCCCTCTACCCACTGTTCCAGCCCTGGCAACCACCATTTTACTCTCTGTTTCTATGAGTCTGACAGTTTTAAATCTTACATAGAAGTCAGATCTTATGGTATTTGTCTTTCTCTGCCTGTCTTATTTTATTTAACATAACAGCCTTCAAGTTTATTCATGCTGTTGCAAATGACAAGATTTTCTTCATTTTTAAGATTGACTAGTATTCTGTTCTGTATATATTCAACATTTTTTAATCCATTCATTAATTAATGGACACAGGGTGATTTCATATCTTGGCCATTGTGAATAATGCTGCAATGAATATGGGAGTGCAGATATCTCTTTGGCATACTGATTTCTTCTTCTTTCTATATATACCCAGTAGTAGGATTCCTGGATCATATGGTATTTCTAGTTTTAGTTTTTTTGAGGAAAATCCATACTGTTTTTCATAATGGCTATACTAATTTACATTTGCTGTATGGGCATTCCCTTTTCTCCACATCCCTTCCAACATTTCCATCCTGATATTATTGATAATAGTCATTCTGACATGTGTTGAGAGGTGAGACATTTAAGAGGTAATTAGGTATCATGGAATTGGGTTCATTATCTCTTGGGTGGGCTTGTTAGGAAAACAAGTTCAGTCCTCTGCTCTCATTCTTGTGATCTCTTGCTCTTCCATTCTTCACCATAGTGTGACATAGAAAGAAGGTACCCACCAGATACCAGCAGCTTGATATTAGACTTCCCAGTCCCCCAAATGGTGATAAATTTCTTTTATTTATAAATTACCCTGTCTGTGGTATTCTATTATAGCAATACTAATTCTGTTAAAGTGAATTAAGATAATTAGTGATGTTGAAATTCTTTTTATATACCTGCTGACCATGTGTATGTCTTCTTTTGAGAAGTGCCTATTCAGGTTCTTTATTTTTTAAATTGGATTATTTGCTTTCTTATTATTCAGTCACTTGAGTTCCTTACATATTTGGATATTAACTCCTTATTAGATATATAGTTTGAAAATATATTCTCCTATTCTGTTGGTTCTTTCTGGACTCTTGACTGTGTCCTTGGCTGTGCAGAGCTTTTCAGTTCAATTCAATCTATTTTTTGCCTTTGTTATCAGAATTTTGGAATCATATCGAAAAATCATTGACCACACTAGTGCTATTAAGCTCTCCCCTGCATTTTTTTCTGTAGCTTTATAGTTACAGGTCTTACATTTAACTTTTTAATCCATGTTTAGTTGAGTTTTATAAATGGTATGAGATGACGGTCTAGTTTCATTCTTCTGCATGTGAATATCCAGTTTTCCCAGCACTGTCTATTGAAGACACTGCCCTTTTCTCATCATGTGTATTTGGCACTTTGATAAAAACAAACAAACAAACAAACAAACAAACAAAAAACTTGATCCTAAATGCATGAATTCATTTCTGGACTTTCTATTCTGTTCTATTGGTCTATGTGTTTGCTTTTATGGCAGTACTATGTTTTAATTACTATAGCTTTGTAGTAGATTTTTAAATTAGATGGTGTAATACCTCCAGCTTTGTTGTTTTTTCAATAAAACTTTATTTACAAGCAGGAAGCTTTGTAGCTTAATGGCCCTTGCTCTGTAGCCTTGTCTTGTTCTGCTAGGTTAAGGCTTAGTCACAGGCACATCTGTATTCCAGCTTGCAGGAAAGAATCAGCATGGAGGATTTCATGCATGATTTCTGAAGTCCCATGCACGTAAGTAACAAATATCACTCCTGATTCCATTTGGTGAAAATTTAGTCCCATGTCTACAGTGAGTTGCAAAGGTTGCTGGGAATGTATTCCAAAGTATCCAGTTACAAATCTTGTGCTGTGGAAAAAGGAAGAATATATGTTAGGGAACTATTGGGTGATTCTACCAAACTGGTAACAAATAAATTAAAGATAACTATGATTTTATAATAAATAATGTAAATAAATATTACCAGAGAACAAAAATATAATATTTTACATGTATATACAACAATATAATATTTACAGATATAGATATCTGTAAATAGAATATTTTACATATATAACAAAAATATAATATTTACAGATGGGGTCATTGTACTATTACTAGTGATTTTAATATAACAACAAATAATTGTCATATTTATTTGTGTCCAATATCATAGTAAATGATTTATAATCTTTATTTTATTCCTAACACAACCCCAAGAGAGGGTACATTTATTGTCACCATTTTTCAAATAAGTGCCTTCGTTTTAATGAGTGCAAAGACTAGCATGAAATTTGTAACTGTTTGAGTCATGATTTCAAACCAGATAATCCTGTTTTAAAGCTTATGCTCTTCGGTAGTAGATAATCAAAATAAGAACACTTTTGTGCAGAGTGGTTATGTTTGTTTTTCCACTTGAATGAGAGATTGTTTAAGGCTCACTCTATTATTCATTTTGACTCTCCAACACATTGCCTGGTCTATATTAGTTCTTTAATAGGTAGAATAAATTAATGAGGATATGAGTGATTATACAAATTTAGAGGTTAAATGCTAGCTAAAGTTCACCTAGAAAATAGCAATAATGTCAGTCCATCTTAACTTCAGCTGTTTCCTATGTCAGTCTGTTATAACATCAGCAATTAGACTCCTTGTTTCTAGACTGTAGAGTTGTGTTTGTGTTGTACCTTGCTAGAGCAGAAAAGCAGAGACTAATAACATTGATTTGGACCTCTTGAGATTAGATTCTTGATCTGCCTTCACCATGGGCATGTTATTTTTTATCTGTGATCCCAGTGTTTTTTTTTTTCTTTTGACTTTGTTTTGAAAAATGAGAAAAACAATATATATCACACAGGGATGTTGTTATAGATAGAATATTTATGTCTTGTCCAGATTCATATGTTAAAGTCCTAACCCCCAGTGTAATGGTATTTACAGATGGGGTCATCTATAGGTAATTAGGGTTAAAGTAAATGGTAAGGATGGAGTTCTCATGATGGGATTAGTGGCTTTATAAAAACAGGAAGAGATCCAAGGAAAGGTCATGTGAGGATAGAGTGAGAAGGCAGCTGTAGTAGGCAAGTCAGGAAGAAGACCCTCATCAGAACTCAAGTCTGCCAGCACTCTGATACCAGTCTTTTAGCCTCTAGAACTGAGAGAAATAAATTTCTGTTGTTTAACCCTTTAAGCCATCCATTCTATTGCTTTTTTTAATTTTTATTTTTGAGTTGGAGTCTCACTCTGTTGCCCAGACTGGAGTACAGTGGCATGCTCCCGGCCACCGCAGTCTCGACTTGATGGGCTCAGGTGATCCTTCTGCCTCAGCCTTACAAGAAGCCAGAACTAAAGGTGCAGCTACCACACCCGACTAGTTTTTGATTTATTGTAGAGACAAGGTCTCGCCAATTTGCCCAGGTGGATCTCGAACCTGCAGGTTCAGGCAATCCTCTCGCCTCGGCCTCCCAAGGTGCTGGGATTACAGGCTGAGCCACCAAGGCCGGCCTATTGCATTTTTCTATGGCAGCCTGAGCTAACTAGGACAGATGGCACTGAAGATTTAGTAAGATAAGTAGTAAATGTTTGATACATTTCCAAGTACATCATAAAGACTCAATATATACAAATCTTATTATCCCAGGCATGTAACAGAATATGTGGCACACGATAAGCACACAATAGGCCATTTGGTATCATTCTACCTCTTATCAAACTGCTACCCACCCTCTTGCTCTCCAACCAAATTGGCTGATCTGAGACTTCCAGAACATACAGAACTTATTGCATCTTAGTATTTCCAAGTATTAGTGTTGATTATTTGCTCAGGTCTCTTAAGTGTCATACTCTTTGAGAGGTTGTCTCTCATCAATCTCTCAAAAATAACCCTGATCACACTACTACTTCTTCTTGCTTCATTTCTCTTCATTCTACTTAGCAAAAACTGACGTTTTGATATATATGTTTAGTTATTTGTGTTGTGTTCCTCTTGCATATAGGAATGAGATTCACAAGGGCAGGGATTATCTTCAGTGCTGAGAAGAATACCTGGCTTAGAGCATTATTAAACCTATTTTTGAATGATTGACTGAAAGGAGTTGAATAAGAAAATTCTGCTAGTAAACATCAACCTGTAGAACTATGTGGTAAAATCAAACAATGTGTATATATGTATCTTATTACAATCGTAGCATTTTGGAAAAAAAAGTTTGTCATGTTATATATGAAAAATGAGATAGAGGTTTTGAGTAGCTCTTTCTCTGTTGCTGTCACATCTATCCTTTTTGTGCAAATAACACATTCCTTATATGTATTTTTCTATCTCACCAAAACTAAACAAATAATGCATATTCTAAATTAAGTATATGAACCCTTAATGGGATAAAATATTAACTGTAAGTTTTTTGAAAACTGACTTTCTAAAAAGTAAATACTAATTATAGTTTTTGTGAAAAAATTAGTTTCTGAAATGTAAGATTTATAAAACTTAAAAAAATTGAAATATCGTATTTCATGTAGATCTTCCAACTGTCTTTATCTGAAGAAATTTTAGTTATTTTTATTTAGTCATACTAATTTTAGATGGATAGGAAGTGGTTAATAATAAAAAATTAAGTTTCATAAAGTATTGGTATATTTATTACACATAAATCCAACAATGACAATCAATGTGGTGATTCACATGCAGGCAATTAATGCTCTAGAGAACAATTAAATCAAGTGCTACAACTTGGTACTTCCTGTTATGCATAAACCTGTAGAACCATAACTTTCTGGATAATTCAACTTAAAGTAAAGCAAAATGAAATGTGTGAGTAATTAAAGAAAATTTTCTTCTGCTAGAGTTTATCCAAATAAATTATTTCAGTTCTATGATTGATTTTGCACACATCTTTATTTTATTTTATTTTTTTTTTTGAGTTGGAGTCTCACTCTGTCGCCCAGACTGGAGTGCAGTGGCCGCTTCCGGCCACCGCAGCCTCGACCTGGTGGGCTCCGGTGATCCTTCCGCCTCAGCCTTCCACGTAGCCGGAATTACAGGCGTGCGCTACCACGCCCGGCTGATTTTTTTTGATTTATTATAGAGATGAGGTCTCGCTGCCCAGGCGGGTCTCGAACCCGCGGGCTCAGGCAATCCACTCACCTCAGCCTCCCAAAGGCGCGGGATTACAGGCTGAGCCACCGAGTGCACACATCTTTAATATTGAATTAGTAAAATCTAGTAACTCTACAAAAGCTCATGAAAGTGATAATTGCTTCTATATTTTTCCAGTAGGATGTTAAGAAGATTATTTAAAATTACTATTATGCCGCATGGATTTAATTTCTTCTATGTTACTTTTGCTGCTTTAAAAATACTAGCTGTTGCAATGTTTACATGCTTTCTGTATAAAGACTGATTTGACTCATCTCTCAGTCTCAAAAATGTCAAACCAAAACAAACAAATCTTAATCAAATAAACTAATAAAATTATTACTAATTTTATGGAATTAGGTAATTCTAAATCAGAACTGGTTGCAACAAGTTGTGTGAACTTTTCCATTTATGAACATAATTGACTAAGTGGTTATGAGAGGCATAAATTGTGCTTCTTATGTGGGTATTGCTGGGGACTTCTTTGCTCTGAAGTACACAGAATTTTATAATCATGTTCAGAGCCTCACAAAACTAATAAGTCTCATTTTCTACATGTCTGAGATCTTGCTCTCTGTATAAGATCTTAATTGGGTCATTCAAAATTCAACATAATATTTATATTATTCCTGAAGAAGTAAACATAAAAATAGAGGCTTAATTTCAAATGCATTGACATACCAAAACTGAAACCAAAATGTTTGAAGGTGGTATGGGGCCTGATATACGAGGAGGTATCAAAAACAACAACACAACAACAACAACAAAACAGAATTTGTTTATTTAAAAAATGTGTATTTATTCTTACATGTTTAAATTTCAGTCATCTTCAAAGTACTCTCCGTTTGATGCAATACATTTATCAAGACACTTTCTACTGCTCAAAACAGTTTTTGAACTCATGAATTTTGATGCCTTTTGGTGTTTCTACTGTTTGTTTGTTTTACCTTTTTCACATCAACAAAATGTTTCCCTTTGAGGACTTTTTCATCCAGAAAATGAACAACAACAAAAAATTGCTGGGAACGAGATCTGGTGAATAGGGAGGGTGGGTCATAGGGGTCATGCCATTTTTGGTCAAGAACTGCTGAACACTCAGCGCAGTATGGGCAGGCACACTCATAAATTACCACCATGAAATGGGCAAACATTTGGAAGACTTCAAAAAACTTTACTGAAGCCAAATGCAGCTGGCACACTGACACCAGTGGTTCCTAGAATGCTTATCCAGTGAGGGAACCCTGTACTACAAGGGGCTCACCCTCCAAAAAATAATTCTTTTGGGGATGGGGGGTCTCCCCTTGTATAACATGATTCAAGAAGAAATTTATAGGAAGATTACAAACAGTGCTGATTTGTATACTTAAATATTGTTTTCAAAAAATCCCTTTTCTATTTTCCTGAAAGCCTGGTCCTCTGGAAAATATAACTTTTTCTGTGTTATTGGATTACTCAGTTTCCATTTTGAGTTTATATTTTATGTTATATCTTGTCTAGACCATTTTTAGACCTAATTTTTTAAAATATTAAAATGAAACATAAACATTAACTAAGAAATATTTCCTTAGAAAGCATAAAAATGATAGTCATTCCAGAATGATATGCCAAATTTATTCCTAGCCTTCAGAAGATGATAAAATGAACATTCTATATAAAAGCCATATATAATAAATAATATTTTATCTAGTTCATTTGTTTAAATAGGCATCAAGTCTCCAATATATACAGGACAGATCCAATTAATTCTAGTTAATTAATTAATTTAGTCATTTACCAAGCTTCTGAAGTGTTTGGAACAGATTCTAAGGCTCTATATTATAACCACGGACTGTTCTGCAGTGCAATTATGAAGAACACCCATGCGCATTTGGTTTTTATATTTATATTTTATTTTATTTCTATTTTTTTGACTGGGGGTTCTCATTCTGTCCCCCTGACCGGAGTGTAGTGGTATGATCACGGCTCACCACAGCCTCAACTCCCTGGGCTCAAGTGATTCTCCCACTTCAGCCTCCCAAGTAGCTGGGACTACAGGTGCACATCTAATTTTTAAATATTTTTTTTGTAGAAAGGCAGTCTCCCTATTTTGTCTAGGCTGGTCTTGAACTCCTGGGATCAAGCAACCCTTCTGCCTCAGCCTCCCAAATGCTGAATTTACAGGTGTGAGCCATCACCCCAGTGACACTGGTTTTAAAATTAAGAGCCACATCTCTTACATGCCACAAATCATGAGAAAGTGAGAAGAGGAGGATTCACATTAATGTTCTGGCACCCTATTTCTTATTTGACACAATCAGGTAGTATCTTGACTTGTCAGGTGGCCATATAAGATCCTCTGTCTTGGCCTTAAGATAGAAGGTAGGTTAGAGTCTACCATGACTATTTCTTTCTACACCTCTGTGGTAAATATTTTACCATTATTATTTAAATAAACTGAAATTGTTAAGAATGAGATAGCCAGTAATAGAGCCAAAATTAAAATCTGAGTCTCTGTGGCTCTGATGGCATTCTTCTAGATTTTACTATGAATTATTTGAGAGAGAGGTAGTTTCTTATAGAGGTTAAAACCTCCTTGGAGCGTGACATGGTGCACTGAATCTAATAGATAGATCTTCTAGCTGTCTCTTATAGATACTTCTGAAGAGGCATGTGGGATATTTGAGGTAGGGATGGAGGGCGGTGGGGCTGGGGGCTGTTTAGGTCTAGCTGGGCAAAGGTATATTTTCTCACAAGAGCATTGCCATAGAGTTGAGTAAAGCCTTTATTGGAGACACGGTTGCAAGTGTGTGTTTGTGTGTGTGTGTGTGTGTGTGTGTGTGTGTGTGTGTTATGTATAATGTGAGATAGATAGATAGATAGACAGACAGCTGGGTGAAGAGATATCTTCTTATAAGATCATTGCCACAGAATGAAGTAAGGCCTTTATTGCAGATAGTGATGTGTGTGTGTGTGTGTGTGTGTGTGTGTGTGTGTGTGTGTGTGTGTATTATGTTTAAGGTGTGTTTGGATGCATAGATAGAGAGAGAGAGAGAGGGAGGGAGGGAGGGAAGGGAGGAAGGGAGGGAGGAAGGGGTGAGATGATGTTGCTTGCAGTAGAGGACAAATTAGAGAAAGATGCTAATTTTGAGGAAAATATGAGTTATTCAGTTTATATATATATATATATATATATATATATATATATATTTTTTTTTTTTTTTTTTTTTAGTTGGAGTCTCACTCTGTCGCCCAGACTGGAGTGCAGTGGCCGCTCCCGGCCACCGCAACCTCGACCTACTGGGCTCCGGCAATCCTTCCGCCTCAGCCTTCCAAGTAGCTGGAATTACAGGCATGTGCTACCACGCCCGGCTGATTTTTTGATTTATTGTAGAGATGAGGTCTCGCTGCCCAGGAGGGTCTCGAACCCGCGGGCTTCAGTTATATTTTAAGAGTAGCCTGCTCACTGATAGGTAGTTAGGATTAGACATATACATTTAGGAGGTAACAAAAGTAACAACTCCTATTGTATATAAGATCACAGAATTAATGTGTATATACATATGTAAATAATAAATATGACAGAGTTAAAGGTCAAGATTTGATTTACGGATGGAAGGAAAATGTAAAACCCAACTTAGGAGATGAGTAAGGAAAAAAATAATCAGAAGAAGAGAGATGGTTATTTGTTTATATTTAATGGTCTAATCTTTACCTACTTCTCATGAAAGAAGAGTTGTTAAGTTGAAGTAAACCTTTAGAATAAAGAGGCACTGAGACTGATTTTTAAAGGCTGTATTTTCTCAAAGGAAGCAAGGGTAAAGTTTTAATAATATCTACCCAAACAACAACAACAAACAAACAAAAACCTGTTTTGCCTTTGAAAACAGGCAAAATTTTTTTTAAAAGTTCCCACCGTCTTGTAAGATTCTTGAAGACAGGAATTGCTACTTTCTTAATTTCTTTGTTTCCTAAATACCTGGTCCATGCGGTGCATTTACTGAATTGCATGACATTCCTGTGGAAGGAAGAAATAACCCCCATTTACAGGTTGGCATTCAGGGTCATAGTTCATGTTGCTGAAACATGGTATCTGGGTAAAAGGTGAAAACACAGCTTTCATCTCTTGTGTGTTTTTAAAATAAAAAATAAAAACTAAAGATAATAATGAAAACTCAAAAAAATGATGCACTCCCTTGTTCTATTTTGTTTTGCTAATTGATTTTTGATATTTTAACTACTATTTAATAGATATTAATGAAAAAATGTGGATTATCCTTAGAAGTATGTATTTTTAAGGGTCAGTAATGGGATTTATCTCAGGCAATAAAAATTATGAAAAAAGCTATTGTACTTCTATTCTTATATTATATGCAATATTAGCTCTTTTTTTTCATTTTTTACTTGCCTACAGTGACCACATTCATTCAACATTCATTCAGCAAGTGTCTGTCTGTCTGTCTCTCTCTCTCTCTCATCTGTTTATCCACCCATCTATCTCTTATCTCACTCTTCTAGGCAGAGTGGGATTATATAAATAAAGATAATTCTTATTTCCTAGTAGGAAGGAACTTTCTATTATGTAGGCAAATGACACACACATAAAATTAAATAGAATGTTGGCTTAAATAATAATACCAGCAGATTTTCTTTGAAAAACTTGTCCATGGCAGGTCTTTCTGTCGTGATGCTTCCTTTTTCTCTTCTTTCTCTAATAAACTCTGCTTGAAAACTTAAAAAAAATCAATCATACCTCAAAGCAGTGTATGACTGCATCTCTCTCTAGTCAGTATAATAATATAACTCGTCTAGATTTCTTAAGAGGAGATCACTATGGCTTGCCAAAATTACAAAACCTAATGTATGTGCAGAATTTTAAATTTATGTTGTAATTTTTCTCTTTATGAAGAAAAATCTCTGCTTTCTCTGTGCTAGACTACATAAGATATAAAAATAGTTGATTTTTTGGGTGATAGGATTCTGGATAATAAAAAATTTATTCTAGTTTTGACATCGTAAGTCCTAGCTTCATACTTGCCTGCTTAGTAGTATTCACAAATGACTTGTGTGCTTTGACTTCATATTAGCTAAGGGAAGTAAATTCTGCTATACCTTCGTGTGAAACCCAGGAACTAATTTGTATATATGTTCACTCCAAAACAGTCTGTATAATTGTGCATTTAGTCATATACTCATCTATCATTATTTCCTATTAATTTCTGTGATCCAGACACTGATGGTCTGATGGCAGTACAAGCACAGACAAGCACTTATCTGCAGAATGCTAGCCATCTAGACAATCTTTCCATTTCTGGACTATGCATAGAGTTCAAAAGAGTTGTTGTTGTTGTTGTTTTTTGAATAACATAAGTTGTATCTTAAAGTTATTCACATACCAACTAAAAACCATACACCACCAGACAGAGTTATGTAGTAAATTATCTTTTTTTTTTTCATTATATTTTATACTTTTCAGAGTAATTATGTTTTTCCCATGAGAATTAACTTGGCTGTGAGGTCTTATGGATACTAATTAGCTTGTCCTGTGTTATGATCCTGTATACAGAAAACTTAAATGAATACATAGCTTCTGAAGGGAACAATAATCTCTTTAAATACATAAAGTATATACACAAAGTTCCTGAAAATGATTAGTAACTGAGTGGCATGAAAGAGTTAATATAGGTTTCTACAGGTCTAATTAATAAAGACATTATCTACCCTGTATTGAAAAGATAGACATGGTTTTCAGTTCTGTTTCATGTCCATTTATGTGAGGAGACTGACAGATACTTATTTCTTTTAATTCAGTTTACCATTTAATCTATAAATGCAAACTATGTTAAAGGATGTTTGAAAAAAATAAATTTGAAAAGCAGCATTAACCTCCCAAACCAACTGAAGGTGCTCAAAAGACAATAAGGGTGAAATTTTATTATACAGACTTCAAGTGGGTTTTTAAAAAATCTATTGCCTTTCCAACTAAAATGATGAATGCTGTTCTGATTCTAATTGACAAGTGTTATATATAAAAGAGTTCTTGCCTTCATTCTTATCAAAACTGTTGGGATTTCCAATGAAAGGACAATATTATGTGGGTGGAAACTTCTCAGAAGAATAGAAAACTTATCAGTATTTACTTAGGTTCTATTACATTCAGAGCCATAAAAGCAACTACACTCATAAATTTATAGACAGTCAAGGATATTGCCTCTTCCCCAAAGAGGCCAGATATTAAAGGAGTGGAGTGAATGAGTTCAAATCACAAAGTGGTTTCAATATTGGAACAGTTTTCTCCCTTCATATTTCAACTTGTAGCCAATATATTATGAAGAGTCACTGGCTAGCTAAGTTTTGGGGGTTGGGAGTAGAAAATAATCTTCACCATTTTTTCTTACAAGTTTTATTTTATTTTTCTTCTATAATTAGTACCTAATAATTATATTCACCCATTAATAAGTTACGGTAGGTTAATGATTACCACACTTGTACAAATAGTTTTTTTTTTTTAATTTCAGCATTGCAGATAAAGAAACAGAGGCTTATAGAAGTTAATAATCTTGTCCCAAACTCACAGTAGGACAAGACTTAAGTCTCGATCTTCTTAGTTTCTACTTCTGCTATAACAAATTAGCACAAACTGAATGACTTAAAACAACACAAGTTTATTATTTTATAGCTCTGGAGGTCAGAAGTCCATAAAGAGGTCTCACTGGACTAAAATCCAGGAATCAGTAGAGTTGTATTTCTCTGGAGACCCTAGGAGAATCTTTTTCCTTGTCTTTTCCAAGTTTCAGGATTTTCCTCCATTCCTTGGCTCCATTCCTTGGCCCCTTCTTCAATGTTCTATTGTCAAAACCAACAATTCTGTCACTCCAACCTCTGCTTCTGTTATCAGGTCTCTTTTCTGACTCTTCTGCTTCTGTTCCATCTTTTGAAGACCTTTGTGATCATATCAGGCTCATCTATATAATCCAGGATAATTTCTGCTATTGTAAGACCTTTATTACACCTACAAAATTACTTAACATATTCACAGTTTTCAGGCATTAGGCATCTTTGGAAGACCATTATTCTGCCTACCACAAAAAAATGGAAGATCTGGGTTAAGTGTAATACAGTTGTGTGTATGTATTAGTATCCCTTTTCTGTGGGGGATACCTTCTAAGATACTAAGTATATGCCTGAAACTATGGATAGTACCAAACCCTATATATACTAAATTTTTACCTATACATACATACTTATAAAGAAAGCTTAATTTATAAACCAAAGTAATAAAACAATTATAACTATACTGTGATAAAAATTTTGTGTATATGGTCTCTCAAAATATTTTCTTGTACTCACCCTTTTTCTGTGGCATATTTGAATTGCTAGCATCACTTATTCTTATGTTTTGGGGTCATTATTAGATCAAAATCAGGCTTACTTTAATACAAGCACTGTGATACTGTGACAGTCCATCTGATAACCAAGATGGGTACTAAGTGACTAATTAGTGGGTAGTTTATATTGTGTGGATACACTGGACAAAGGGATGATTCAAATTTTGCAGTGAAAATTTTGTTACACAACTAAGAATGATAGCAATTTAAAGCTTATGAACTGCTTATTTCTGTAATTTTCCATTTAATATTTTTGAATAGTGGTTGATAATGAAACCACAGAAAGTGAAATCATGAATAAGGGGGACTACTGCACTTTAATATTAATGTTTTGATGTAATTTTATAAACCAAAAATACAGTCAGAGATCAATGATCATTAAAATGATTAAAGTAGTATAATAAAATGGAAATAACTTAGGATCCAGAAAAATTCTTGCTCCATCATTTACTAACTGCATAAGTAACCTCAGATAACCTTGGTGTCATCTCTTTAGAGTTGATGTGGTGATGAGCTATAAGGAATTTTATTCCTCAGAACAAATGGAAGCTTTCAAACACTTAGCTATTTTACTAATGTTTGTCATGTTATTCCTCATTTTTAGAAAGTAACAGAGAAGATAGACAAAATAAACACAGTATATGCCGCATTCAGGATGTCATGAGTAATATATAATATAATTATATTTGCAAAAACTTTTTGTTTTCTCAATATGTTAAACATTTTGTAGGCCTCATTTTTTAATTTTAATTTTTATTTTTGAATTGTAGTCTCACTCTGTCGCCCATGCTGGAGTGCAGTGGTACATTCATGACTATTGAAGCATTGACCTGCTGGGCACAGGTGATCCTTCTACCTCTGCCTTCCAAGTACCTGTAACTATAGGTATACGCCACCTTGCCTGGCTAATTTTTTTTTGATGTATTATAGAGATGAAGTCTCACCATGTTTCCCAGGCTGGTCTTGAAACGCTGAGCTCAGGCAATCAATCCTCTTGCCTCTGCCTCCCAAAGTGCTAAGATTACAGGTATGAGCCATTGTGCCTGGCCTAGGCCTTATTTTTTATTTAACACATAATATTTCACTGCTCAATATTCCCTTTCTGTTCCCCCCTCTTTTAGCCAAGACTGCTTTTTTCCCCTTTCTATAATGTCTCTTGAGTTTAGGCATTTAATTTAATTCATCAGTTGTATGATGACTTTTTCTCATTCCATTTTAGGCACTTAATTTTTTTTATGGTGTAGTTTTCTTTAAATTTTTTTGCTATTATAAGTGTACAACTAATGATTTTATGGGAAATAAATCCTGCGTCAGTACTTAAAATATCATTTAAAAAATAAATCACAATCTCATGTTATAAGAAAGTTCTGATATAAAGTACTTTTGCCTCATCATTTTCTCGCTCTGATCCCATTCTCAAAGACAACACGTAACTGATCGTTTACAATTATTTTTCTTTGGAATGTTTCTCTTTAGTTTTGATCACATGCTTTTAACTTAATAAAAATATGTGTTTCTGATATCAAAGTCAAAGAGTTGTCTCACTTAACTACCCCATCTTTTCTTGCCTCTCCTTTCAATATTTGACAACTATATTTTTAGTTTTGTTCTTCTGTTAACTTTACAACTTAAAATACTATGGTTAAAAGTTCATTTCTTTTTTATTCAAGAATGCACATTCTTCGCTTTCTAAGGTAAGATATCAATACTTCTAACAATCTTATTAACTTTCTTTGTTTCTATGACTTACTTTTGATCAAGTAAAATTTCATATTGTCAAACTTGCTTATATTTACATTTTTCCTGCAACTGCCACCAACTCTTCTTTTTTTTAAAACACTTTGGCTCTAAAGTCGGAAATGTATAAACGATGTTGATATGCCAAAATATTGTTCAATGGTGAATCACATAGTGTGCTATATTCTTTGATGTAGTTTCACTCTCAAAAAACTCATAGGAAACAGTTTACCATGTTCAATTGGATTTTTTCTCTTTGTTAAACTCAATTGCTTGAAATTATTTCAAATGTATGTTTGCTTTACATGTATATTCGCTTTATATAAAACCATTCCAAATTTTTTTATTTGCTTTATTAAGTATTGACATTTTCATACAGATTTAGTTTTAGCCTAAAATTGCAAACTTTCTTTTTGTTTCCTGCAATGAATTTGCCTTTATCTTATCCTTGGTTTTTTTACTCCCCTAATGTCTTAGATCGTCTCAGATGTTTTTTCTCCATGGAGACATCATTTGTGGAACTGTATTTTTCCTACTTTATTCAGCATTGGTTGACTCTCTAGTCCTGCTGTTTTCCTGTCATCCTGCAAATCTCTTCATTTTATTTCTTGGGTGAGATCCTTAGTTACTTCAATTCAATGTTTTTTCTGTTTATCATTGTTTTAATTTTCTGGAATCCATAGATTGTATCTTAATGATTTGATATATTAGCCACTGATTTATCTTCTACTTAGGAATGTTCTCCAACTTCTCTGATTTAAATCAGGGAATATGAGGCTGCCCTTATCCCGAAGGAGAGTTAAAAACAACAACAGGGAACAAATACTCCAGAATTATGACTACTAGGTACAAAAGGCATTATCCAATTGTGGACATTGGATTTATTAACAGGAGTAGCAGGAGAACATATTGGGAGAGGAAAAAGAATGTAATATCCTGTAAGGATGCTAAACATGGTTTCCTAAACCTTGGCTGGATTAGGATAGAAGAGCATAATACAGCCTCCTTGAACTTCCTAAGACATCTGTGAATAGAGAGGGTAGTCACTTTGTTTGTCTTAACTGGAACTCTAGTATTTGGCTGATTTTTAAAGATGGCAATAAGAAGTAATATGGTATCGTGAGAGCCTACAGAGAGCCACATGGAGAATCTTACAGATGCTACAGATAATCTCATATAGTCTCAATGCAAAAAGTTCCAAAGTTGAAGATAATAAAAATAACTAGAGAAAAATATAGTATTCATAAATTAAATGACTCAATGAATCAAAGTTGTCAACTCTTTGCAAATTAATCAGTAAAGTTATAGTATTTTCAATGAAAATCCAGTCCTGATTTTTAGTGAATGTTAGAATGTTGCTCATTCTAAACATCTATATGCTAATCAAAGGAATAAGAATAGTCAAGAAATTATTGATAACGACATCTGCTTTTATGCATGCATGACATATTTTATAGGTTAAAAAAATTAAAATAAATAAATAGACACAATTACAAACTAGAAAGAAATTTCAGAGATTAAATAATAAGCAAAACATAAAATGCATTATAAACTTAAAAACAATGGAAAAATTTAGTATGCTGAAGAGCAAAAGTAGAAAGACAATGAAAATATGAAATACAAGACAAGAAACAAAAAAAAATTAATCTAGGAGGTACAACATAGAAATGAGAACCAGAAAGTGAAATAAAGAAATGAAGATGAAGAAATCATCAAAAAATAAAAAAAATTTAAAAGTCAAAAAATATTTCCAAACTAAAACATACATAAACTTCCAGACTGAACTTTCTTTTGTATCCCAACTCTTTATTCACTTATTCTGCTTTTAACCCTTTCTGAAATTCTTATTCTGTTGGAAACAAAGGAAGCAGCCTGGGATAATAGAATCAGATAGTTTACATTATGTCCTTGTTCCTTCCTAGTCATCATGTGTGTGTGTGTGTGTGTGTGTGTGTGTGTGTGTGTATGCACGTGCATGTGTGTGTGTTTGCATGTATATAATAAAATAATGTATACAAAGTGAATGTGAATATATATGGAAATTAGGAAAAGGTCAGTATTTATTTGTTAGCTTCTTTCTCTTTTTTTACTATCAGTTTTGTTTTGTTTTGTTTTTTTTAAAGTCTCACCCTGTCTCCAGGCTACGGTGTAGTGCATGGTCACTACTCACACAGCCTCAATCTCCTGGACGCACATGATCCTTCTACCTCAGCCTCCCAAGTAGTGGGAACTGCAGGCATGTGCCACCATTCCTGGATAATTTATTTTTTATTTTTTATGGAGCCAAGGCCTAGCTATGTTGCCCAGGTTGAATTCCTGAGCTCAAGCAATCCTTCAGCTCCAGGCTCCCAAAGTACTAGGATTACAAGTGTGAGCTACCCCTCTGGCTACTATTAGTTTTTTAGTCAGTCTAAAGAATCTCAAGTGGAGATTCATTGTATTCAGATGCCCAAATATATTTCTGAGACTTTAAACACTAAATTGCTCAATGTTACACTTGTGTTCCTTTATCATCATATCAAAATTTTCTTTTCTCAAGAATTATTTTGTTAATACATTGGCTCTTCTTTCCTCATATCTGTCACAAAGCAATGACTGCCTCTTTGTCCTCCAACTTTTTTCTTTTCTTAAATTACCAATATCTTCGTAATAGGCAAGTTCATTTTTACAGATCTTATTTATCTAATTTTTATTTTATTACACTGCTCTGCTGAATTTTACTATGTATGACATTAATTTTGTGAAAATCCATTTCCTCAATTTTGCTTGACTTTGTTGACTATTCTTTGTCTTTGTAAAGTTTATTTTAAATTGGAACATAACACTTAAAAAAAAAACTTTATCTTGGTACCGTATTAGTTGTTTTCCTGACTTAAGATGCTTTTTAAGTCTATGACCAGCTCAGGTGTCTTCTGTGAAAGTTATTCTACTAAAGCATTCGTGTATTTATTTAGGAAATGTGTGAGTAATCATTATGTCCTAAGCATGTTATCAAAACCTTCTTTCCATCACTGTCCTTCACCTGCATACCATTTCATTGGAGTGACCATATTGGAATGATGACATCCTGAACCTATTATCATCCAGTAATCACTGGGTCACCTAAGAATTTTTATATTAGGAAACGGCACCCTTAAATTACAATTTTTATCTATCTACCTTTTTCACTTTCTTCTTTTAGACAACAAAAGAGTCACTATTTTTTTGAAATGTCATTCCCAGATCTTTTTCATCAGCTCTACGTCTGGGCAGTGTTAAAACAGATCCTTGAGTTCTAATCCAGACCACCAAAACTGAGCTACTGAGATGAACTTGTGGAATCTGCGCTAGTACAAAATGTTTTAAATGATTTGCATTCACATTAAATCTTAAGAACCATGCTATAGGTTGGCTCCTTTTGTTATCATAAATCATTTCATTATATATGTATATATTTTCATACAAACAACTATATCTTTTAATAGATATCTGAAAGGGAAATTGTAATTAAAAGGAAATAACATTTAATTATTTCATTCATTAGTCCAATCTCTTGCACTCTTTACTCCATTTAATTCTATAATATATTTTTTCCTGATTGTATAGTTTCCTCTCTGTCACCATTTCTTTTCAGTCTTTTTCACTGGTTTCTTTTCTAGAATCAATCACTAATGTTCCCCAGAGGGGGCTCCTTCTTTGGTTTGTGTCTTTTCTGTGACACTTAAAGTACTGCAGTGATGATAACTTGGGAATTTCTCAAAATCCTGCCTTAACCTGCATCTCTCAGTTATGTTCATTTTATGAATTGAAGGCAGCATAAAATATATTTAGAGTGTCCCAATGATAAAAATATTTTAACCGTTAAATTGTTTCTCCCTTTCCATGTGTAATGTGCTCATTAATAATTCCTTCTTCGTATGGTAACCTTGTTATCACCTTCCTATCATCTAGAAAGCAATTTAAGACTTTATGAGAATCCACAGTCTTGAGAAAAAAATACAACTCTTTTATTTCTGAGATAAAGGAAAAGCTGAATTTGTCAGCTGTTGCTACAATAATGCTGCATAACAAAAGAGATGCACAACTTTCAGTGACTTATTGATGCTGTATTTATTTTTATACTTACTGAACTGTAATTTGGTTGATCTAGGCTAAGCTCCCCTAGATCAAAATTACACTATAGTCTTCTATTGAGTTTCAGATATGAGGTGCAGGCAGAAGGAGCAGTAGAGACATTGGAAAATTCTTTTTGTGGCAGATCACAGGTGCAAAAGAAAGAAAGTCCAGTCATGGAAGCAATTACATCCTATACACTAACATTCCATTAGTCAAAGCATTTTCATGGCCAAGCCCAACCTTAGTGGGATGAGGAAGTATTCTGCACCCATAGGGAGAGTGACTAAAAAATTACATAGCTGCCTGAGCCCAAGGGTTCGAGACCCGCCTGGGCAACTTGGTGAGACCTCATCTTTACAATAAATTAAAAAATTAGCTGGGCGTGGTAGCACGAGCCTGTAATTCCAGCTACTTGGAAGACTGAGGCGGAAGGATCGCTGGAGCCCCAGCAGGTTGAGGCTGCAGTGGCCGGGAGCGGCCACTGCACTCCAGTCTGGGCGACAGAGTGAGACTCCAACTCAAAAAAAAAAATTACATAGCACGGGGTATGGACGTATATACTTAGTACTAGGAATTGAATAATTGGGACAATAATCCAATCTACATCGGAAGGAAAGTACAGGAATCTGAGTATTCTTGGTGAACGTGATTTTGTGTTTGTTTGTTTTATCATTATCAGAAATGTCCTCAAATTATTTTTAAAAGATTTCATTTATTAGATTAAAAAGGTGACTTATTTTCTTGCTTGTATTTTTATCATTAGTTATTTTGCTATAGTTTTGGTGGAAATAAGAGGAAAAATGGCATCAGTCTCTTGCCTATCAGACCTGTATTTTAAACAGTTCAATAAATATTCTACAAGCATGTAATTCTCAATAGTCATCTGTAATTTTATTAATTCTTTCTTTACTCTAAAACTGTTGCGTCTTAATTTTTCATCACATCTCAAGTATCCTCAAGTTTTTCTTCTTTCTTATCTGTATATTCAATTTGTGAACATATTTTGTCTGTTCCAACTCAATGTACCTTACAAATAACTTCATTCAGTTTTTATCCCTCTAAGAGATTTTATTTTTAACCAAGAGTTTTATCTCGCAAACCTCTGAAGTCAAAGGCATCTTATAAAAGAAATCTGAGAGTGTCCTATATTTGGAGGACTCATTCACCTGCTGGAGCCCTGGCTTCCCTTTAACTATAAGATAAAATCTAGATGTCTTTAGGATGGCATCTAAAACTCATTATAGTTTGACCTTATTGTTTTATTTCCTAGGAAACTTCCCACTTCTGTGTTCTCTCTCCCATTCACCAAAGTACATGGATTGCTGACTTCAAAACTTTCAACTCTTTTTCTGATTCTCTCACTACTTGTCTATCACCTGCCATGTCTTCTCCACTGAGTAAATCCTGATTCATATTCCAGAGTAAGATTGGATGTTATCTTTGCTCTTTTTTTTTTTTTTTTTAGTTGGAGTCTCACTCTGTCGCCCAGACTGGAGTGCAGTGGCTGCTCCCGGCCACCGCAGCCTTGACCTGCTGGGCTCCGGCGATCCTTCCGCCTCAGCCTTCCAAGTAGCCAGAATTATAGGCATGCGCTGCCACACCCGGCTGATTTTTTGATTTATTGTAGAGATGAGGTCTCGCCTGCCCAGGCGGGTCTCGAACCCGTGGGGCTCAGGCAATCCACTCACCTCAGCCTCCCAAAGGTGCGGGATTACAGGCTGAGCCACCGAGCCCAGTTTGTCTTTGCTCTTAAGCCTTTCCTGACTCTCACACAAAGTCACAGACCCTCTCCTCCTAGGGTTTTCACTACATTCTAACCAACTACCCATTAAATAATTTATTTTGTGGATTTTTTAAACTTTTGATTAGAAAAGTATTAAAAGAAGAAAATGAAGTCTATAATAATCACTGTTCTCTGCCTAATAGAATACAATCAACACTTTGGAACTATGTTTACTTTTAAGGCATGATTATTTCATTTTACAAGATAGCACAGATATTTTTCAATTATATTTTATTATAAAAATCAATGTAACTATTTCTCTCCCACTTTAGATTGTTCATTCCTTTAAGGAGCATCATTTCTCAGTTTACATTCTATTTTCCAGTGCTTGGTGCAAAGTCTGGAAATAGGAAGCTTTTAATTAACAGTTTTGTGAATGTTAAATGAAATGGAAAAATACTTATATGTCCAAAATAATTAAATGGACAGAGAAAGTGTAACTATAATAAATGACAAATTACAAAATAGGTAATATTTTACTAATGTCTAGGCATCTTGTTATGTTAAATATCATTTTTTGGAATCCTGGCACTGTGTCAAGAAAATAGTCATGATATAATTCTATGTTAATTTTGTTTTCCACCTTTTGATTTTTAGAAATTATTTGCTATAAGGAATCCAGTCACAAAAGTTTTTAAATGTTGATCAAATAATGTTGCAGCTTTGGCACTGGTAAGAGATACAAGGGGTTAAATCATTCTAGTCTTTTTCTTCTTCTTTTAAAGACGTAACTTCTTTGTCTGATCTCCTTATGGTCCTTGTCACAACTGTATGGCTTTTAATCACTCATACATTCAGTGAGTTACTGCACTACTGGAACCTTAATAATGTTCTAGTTTGTTTGGGTGATCTTCCTGATAAAGTCCTGACAATCTCTCAGTATAATAGGAAGACAATCAAAATAAAAAATGCTTTAAGAGTTCAGGTAGTAGAGCATACTATTATTTTTCACATGGTGCAAGGATATTAAAATACCGACTTTCATGCATTTGATTGAGTTTGTGATGAACTCCAAGAAAAATTGAAAATTTGAATTATTCTACTGCCAGTAGGACTGTATATCATGAACAGAAAGCTGGCACATGTAACAAACTTGTATCATAACGCGAAAAGTGTCAGATTCCCCTCTTTTTATATGAGTTTCTGCAGTACCTCTAAGCAATTAATTCATTATATAGCTCTTTTATACTTGCAATTACCATGTGGAATTTTACAAAAATATAAAATGCCATCTTCATGCACACAGTTTGGATAGTTAATAATAATGCCTTAGACTGATAGAGTGTTTCAGATTTTTCAAGGTGCTTTCCACTACATTATCTCATTTAGCTCGGCAGCCCTCTGAAGTAAACAGTGGAATTCTTATAATTTTCCAATCTGTTCTATACCTTTTGCTTCCTTCCCTCTTATTATTTTCCATTTCTCTTTCTTTCTTTTAAAGGAGGCAGCTTAGTGTAGAAACAGCACAAAATATGTATTCAAGTATTAGTTCCATTCTTTCTTTGTTTGAACTACTTTGACTCTGGTGAGGCCATTTTCACTTTTCTGGTTTCTTAACTGGCAAAGTAAGGGGAATGCTGAGCTATATGCCCCAGAGTTGTGAGGATTAAGTACGGTGAAATGGGGGGAAAATGAAAGAGCAAATTTCATTTAAGTTCCATGTTAGCTTCTTTTAAGGGCAGCTTGGGATAATGGAAAGAGAATAGACTTTGATCTGGCTGCTTCTTACTTATAGTACTTGAACAAGCAGTCTAACCTCTCTGAGCTTCATTTTCCTGTAAGTAAAATGGGTATAGTAATACATGTCTTGTGAAGCTTCTGAAAACAAGACGTATTTGATGATTTTAGCAAAGTTCTTAATACATAACAGTACACCCAATTAAAAGTATTTTTCCATCTTTCCTCCCTCTTACTATGTCTCTTTCCTACCTCTTGTCTGCCTACTTTGTTCCTTGTTCCCCCATTTCAACTTTGTGCGATAGAAATGGTGGGGAACGCGACTATAGAATCTTGGGATTTAATGATATAAAGCGGGTTAAGCATGAGAACTATGATTTTTTCAAACAAAATTGGCAGGAGATGAGGCTCCAAGCTCCCTACCTTCATTTTGAGAGAAGACCCCTTCCTGGCATGCTTTGAAATGTCCATTGAATCCTAAAAACTTCTGTGCAGTAGAATTTGAAAACCCCTGATGTCGCCAAATCCTCTCATTTTACAGATGAAGAAACTGAACTTGAGAGAGCTGAATGATTTACCTTAGCTTGTAAAGCTGGTAAGTGGAGAGCTAAGACTGTAACTCAGTTGTTCTTTGCCTTTAGTGTTAAAGAGTGCAAATATGAATAAGATTCTTCTCTTGAAGGATATTATAGTCTATTTGTGCAGATGGAACTCACAAAGAAAAAAATGTGAAAATGTAAAGTAGCATGATATAACCAAAATAGGTAAATACACCAGGAAAAAAAAAGGAGCTTGGAGATGTTTTGTGGAAATGGGACACTGCAAACTTCATGAGATCTTTGCTCATGGTCATTTTATTCCTAGTGTGTAAAGGACTGCCTGACTTCCTATAGGGAATTAATACTTAAAAAAAAAAAGTTAATGAATGATTGAATAGCTAAATTAGATATGTGATTGAAACAATCAGAAAAAAGTCACGATTTAGAAAAATCTAGAGTATTGTGTTTAAAGTATGGGTTGTTCTTCATTGTTAGTCAATGAAATAAGTTTTGTGAGTCACTCTCTACATATAAAAAGTTATAGAATGCCATTATGTCTTGGAAGTTGTTCAAATTTACATGTGATACAGACATAAAATACATATGAATCAATATGTTTATGTGTATACTTGGTCACAATTTAAAATATATGTCTCACTGTTGGTCATGTTTACAAGTGTTTGAAAAATACTGTTTTAGACAAAAAATACTGCACTTTGAAGAAGGCATGTGGATGCTTTATGGAAAAATAGTGAGTTTAATAGTTTTGCTTAGTCAGAGGTAAAGAGAATAGTGAAATCAAGATACAGTTTATCCAGGGGAGGATGAATGCATTTGATTCTTTATCTTTTAAAGAATCACTGAGAATCCTTTCTGCCTCCTCCCCAATCTACTGTCTCCACACTCCACAATAAAGATATTTGACAAAACTATATGTTAGGAGGATTAGAAAGCTTAATCTTTCAGGAGTTAATAAATTTCATTGAAATTGGGGAGATCAGGTAGAGAACTATGCAAAAAAGACACCACAGAATAAGAAAATTATAGCCTAAACTGGTGACTACTGGTAGAGAAAATCAGTTGCTTAGGCACTGTTGGGGCAAATGAGGTTAAATAAGTGTGAATAGGTGATGATGAAATCACCAAATTGTGAACAATTTCTTAGAACTGCTGTCTGGTGGGGGGGAGTTAAGAAAAAGAAAATAAGAGTTAGGAGAAGATTTTTGTTAAAATAGGATGGAGGTAAGATGAATCTTTTTGGTCAACTAGGGTTAGTCAATAGAAGTCTCTAGTTATTGACTAGTAATGAATCTGAAGAAGACATCAAGATCCTATTTAAAAATATTACTTTGGCAGAAAAAGACTCCCCTTCCCCTAAAATACAATGATTGAAACCAGAGAGGATGGTGAGATGTTGTAACTAACAGAAACTTAAGGCAAGAGGTAATGAACTCTTCCTTAAGATGAAGATTGATTAGAACAGCTGTTTTAATCAACAGTGTGCCATGGTTAGTTCTTTTGTGTTATAACAAGAAACAGTTTTAAATATATAAAAATATTTACTTTGTTATGTAAAGAAGCATATTCTTTATTTGCCCTAAATTTGTTTAACAAACCTCTGTCACTTGAGAATTATATAACCTTGACCATTCTCTATATTATGTGGAAATTCAGAATTTAGAAAGAGGATTGAGTATTGTATTTTAGTTTTGGATTTCATGTCCTTAAAAGCTAACTAAAATAAATTCAATGATGCTGCATGTTCAGAAAGCTAGAAACTAATTGCAAACGTTTGAAATATGTTCACATAAATCGAGCCTTTCCTTTTAATTTGAGTTTGCCTGACATTCAGAGAAAATTCAGAGGTCAGGAATACTTTAAAGAACATTGCCAAATACAGTATTCTATAATGAATGGTTGGTTTTTTAACATAAAAGGAGTATATAATTCTTCCGTAGCTTTAGATACAATTTGATTGGAGTCATAAATGTAATTTTAAATGAAAATAATCCTTCTAATAAAATATTTGTGTTTGAAAAAATGAATAATTATATTTTACAAAACCATGACTTAAGTTAGACATTTTTAAAAGGAAGCCAAATAATACTGTTTTGTTGTGTGTTAAAGAAAATCTATGATAGCATCATAAATGTCCCATAAACATGTGTATGTGAGTCTGAGTCTATATAATTAAGACAAAGACAAAACATTTGCCTATGCATATTTTTGTGTGTTGTTTGTGAACGTGTGTGTGTGTGTGTGTGTGTGTGTGTGTGTGTGTGTGTAATGAAACTGTCTCTAGGTATGGCCAAGTACAAAGGTCCATCATTTAAGTCTCAGAACTAAATAAACATGTGAGGTTATGATTATTTTATTGAGCTTTTTTTATTTTATGACCCACTAATGGCTCATGGATCAGTTAAATTGATGAGCACTGAAAACCTACAACTTCAATGAGGTATTTTTATTTATTCATTTATTGTTTTTATTTTAAAGTGCCAAGAAGAAAATGCCTAGTTCCCAGTCTTGTTTTTCATTTACACGAAATCATAGAAGTACAATTTTTATTGTAGAGAAGGAACTAAAATATATGTAGAGTAAAATTGGTTGGCAATTATATGTGATTTTCTAATTTACTTTCAACTTCTAATGCAAGTTGTTTGAACTTCTGAGTTTGAGTGTATGGTTTAATATCAACTATTCAATATCAGGCTTATTTTACTTTTGCACTTTTTGTGGCTGAACTTACAGCAAAATTAACCCTGGTGTTTCAGTTAACATTTGTGATGAGATAACATAATTCCAGCATAGCTTTTAAAATTTGTTTTTACTTTGTTTTTGCATATACTTCAAGTTATTCATGTCATATTTTACCAACAGTTCAAATGGTAGGAATTCCTTTCTATGTAATTTCCTGTGAGAACTTGAGTGTATGAGGGGGACCCCCAAAAATCTGGAATTTGTTTATAAAAATTTGTGTATTTATTTTTACATGTATAAACTTCAGTCACCTTCAGAGTTCTCTTCGTTTGATGCAATACACCTATTGAGATGCTTTTTCCACTGCTCAAAACAGCTCTGAACTCATCAATTTTGATGCCTTTTAATGCTTCTGCTGTTTGTTTGTTTCATCTTTTCACATAGGCAAAACGTTTCCTTTTGAGGACTTTTTTTTCATGGGGAAAGAGAAAAAAGTTACTCGGGGCAAGGTCAGTGAATACAGAGGGTGGGACACAGGGGTCATGCCATTTTTTGGTTAAAAACTCCCAAACACTCAGCTCAGTGTGAGCAGGAGTGTGTGTAAATCACCCATTATGAAATGGGCAAAATCCTTGAAAAAATATCGAAAGGAAAAAAACTCACTGAAGCTGAGCGCAGCCTCTCACAACAACGTTAGATGGTACCTTGATGCTTATAAGTTCCTAGGACACTTAACTAGCAGGGAAGTTAATTACAGGGTTTTTTGGTGGGGGGGGGTCTCCTCTTATAACCCCAAAGAAGAGAGACTGCACAGGGCTATGCATCCCAGAGTAATCTCCCCAAATTTACCAACCAGGTAATTCTCTTCACCTTCTCTAGGACCAGGCAAATAAATGAGTGGAGAAAAGTCAAAAGACAGCTTCAGATGGGGGTTGGGTGGGGGATGGGAATGGGGTGGGAGGGGTGGGTGCGGGGAATAAGTAGTGAGGAGTAAGTGTCCACTCCTCCCAGTATTCATACTTCTAATACTTATGAGTAGATTCAGTTTGAAAACTAAGCATAAAAGTTTTGTTTAATGTAGTGGTTGAAAATCTGGCTTACTTGCCTATTTTCAAAGTAAAACTAAGAAGTATTTAGTTTTAGAATTAATTAGCCCCTCTCAAACTCCTTGTTTTACTAACATCTTGACAATTTTAATTGATAAAACCATTAGTAGAGTTCGTAGGGGTGAAATTGAAGCATTTGCCAGTTTTGCTTCAAGAACTTTAGAATATATGCATATATTAGTTTATCCTGGAATGACAAAGGAAACCATTTGACTTGATGTATGCACGTGTTCCCTAAGGTCAGAGGCTACTGCTAAATTTTGAAAAGGTGCTTTAGTTAATTTTTCAAATTGTGGACTTTTAGTGCTAAAATATTTGTTAAAATCACACTATGGAGAATGAGAAAATGACTTTATCAATACTATTATCTACTGGACATAAGCTTACATTAATATATATAGAAATTCAAGTGATATTGAGAAAAAATGATGAACAATTTTTAAGGGGATTCTTGGATATTAGAACTCTGTAATATCCACAGGCATTCTAAAGTCTAAAACTTGATTTTATGTGGATTCTAAAATCCAGGTCTATGTACAGTGGCGTTTCAAACACATATTTTTTTCTTTCAGTAATGACATTGAAATTTATAGTAATGCAAGAGATAGATGTTACATCTGGGACCACAGTAACTGTGTTCATCCTAAAATGAAAGAAAATGACTTGTTAGACTCTGGAGTCCCAAAGTGTGATGTGGTAACAGGAGAATGCATTTTGGTATTAGGTAAATTTAGGTTAAAATCATAGCTTTGTCAGCAGTTTGTATCATTGCTCAAGTTACTGTACCTTTTTGAGTCTTAGTTTTCTTGTATATAAAACTGGAGATAGTAAGATATAATTTTAATGAGATATAAAAGGGCTTGCAAAATGCCTAGCACAAAATTGGCCCTGAGTATCTGTTAAGTTTAGTATTCTCCTTTCAAATGGAGCTCTCTAAGTTGTCCCTGACCAAGCTACCATCCTCATTAAGATACAGATTGGCCTCTTAGATTATATCCCCTAGCTTTGCTCATGAATGAAGGCAAATTATTGTTTTATCTAAAGGAACAGAAACGATTGCCCTTGAACAGTCAGCTTAAAAAATGACCTGCATATGGAGCAAATCAAATCTTTTATTTCTTGCATATTTTGCTGTGATTTTCAGATGCAGATTGTGTGAAATCAAGTGCTTTAATAGTGGATTGATTTTTAGTAGTCTCAGTGGAAAGTGTTCATCAGAGCCAGGATTTGAACTTGGAAGACTGTTTTTAGAATTGTATGCTTATTCAGAACATTATCAGAAATAAAGCCAGGGTTATATTGTTAACCAGATTCTGTCACTTGATTTGAATTTTGTGTGTGTGTGCGTGTGTGTGTGTGTGTGTGTGTGTATTGTATAAAGAAACAGCTCTGATGTGTTTGACTACTTATTTGTTAAACATTTTGTTTATTAAAAACTGGATAACAAGACAGAATAAGACAAATATTCTGTATTTGTTTAACTATGATGAACATAAAAGACAAAATGTTCTTACAATAAGCTGAAAGAAATTTTTAAAAATTATTTTAAATTTCTGCATCTTCTGTAGTTAATTTTGATAAATAATATATTTCTAGAATGTTACCCTTGCAACAATGTTTTCAAATTTCTTTGCATCCATTTGAAGAAAATACACTTTTTTCATGATTCTTTTATGATTAAGATATATTGCTAAATAAGGAAAAGCATATCACAAAGGTTTATGATTTATATAGTAGGAAAAAAACTCTAATTTTTAGACTTTTTTTGGTGTTTAAATAAGAGTTTTTGAAAAAATCCCATGCAGCTTAAGAGCAATGCAATTCTTACTGAATGCATGCTTAATTGCCTAATAGAGAATTGCTTATTTATGGTAAGTATAAAAGGTAATTTTTATTTTGTTAATTTAAATAATAAAAAAGTTTATCAAGAATTAATAATAATACAAACTTTAATAAGTTGACTAGAAAGTACATAATAGCTGCAGTGAAATTTAATCAAAATATGGGAAAAATCATTTTAACTTATTTGAGCAGTAAACAACATTTTGATTTTACACTTGTGCAGTCATGATGGAGACCCATATATTGAATGTCGAAAGTGAAAAAGAGAGCAAAACTGGCAACTCATGTTAAATCCCACAGCATAGCTGCACTCTGATAAGTGACTACAGGCCTTTTATCTGATTTTTAATTTTACATTAAAAAATAATTTTTGTCATTGAAACCAAAAGTGGGTGGTAAAGCTATCAGTTAAAATAAACACAAAATTCAAGAGGAAGTTAAAAAAAAGTTTAACATTATTTTTACTTTCCCTGAACCTTCTAGAAAAGTATATCTGAGGTAATTCATACTGTTATACATATTACTGCAAAGGAAGTAAAGGACTCTTCCTTTGCAAAATCTAGCGATGGCCTTGAGTGAGTTCCTTTACTTTTAACATTTTGTGATCCGTTTCTTTTTTCCTAATTCCTGTGTTTAAGTCAGACATGGAAACTGACACACAAATTTTGTGTTTCCACTTCTAGAACTGCCTTACATTTCACATTTTTCTTTGAATACCTATCTGTTCATTCTCACTAGTTGAAATTCGACGTGTTTTTTAAGGTTCAGTTCTGTAGCAATCTCTGAGCTAAATAAGATTCTCAGTCGGGGGGGGATTTTCCTTCCCTGGAATTTGGAAAACAATATGTTAATATTATTTTTGCTGCACTTACCTGTTCTTCATTGCATCATGGTTGTTATGTATTTGAGGAGTTGTCATCATTTCTACAGTGGCTGGGCAGATCACATAAGCAAGAGTAGAACAATGAACAGAAGATAATGGTGGGATATCAGAGCACTTTCTGAGGTGTACACATTCCATCAAGAGGCATCAAGAGGGTGTATAACAGCCTTAGAGATTTCTGAAGACTGTTCAAAGAGTAATTTAAGATCAAAATATCCAAGTTCTTTTGAAAAAAAATTGTTCCTCTGAGTTTTTAATGAAATTCTTAATGCATGAAAACTCATTAGAAAATACTCAAAAAAAGTGTGATAGTCACTTGTATACACCATTGGACTGTACATGCAATGCAAGTCTTCATCTTCTGGCATGAACATAATCTATTTACCTGCATCTTTGTTCAGAAAAATTAGTGAAACTTGTTGGAAATGATCAGATATCCTTTTTATAAATGCTTGAATAAAATTATAATATGAATTTAAAAAAATACTAGTGCAAACTTGACTGCAAGGGCAACGTGACAATGTCCTTACGAAATTGTTAAGTGGATCATCTTCAAAGGCAAAATCTTTTGTTTTGAGCTTCAGTGTCCCCTACTTGAGACTTTATGGTATAATATAAAAGTCTTCCAAAATAAAAATGAGATTAAGGAAAATTTCAGTTCTACTAAAGTTATGTAAGTGGTAGCTAGATTAGCCAGTCACCTAGATGAAATCAAAAGTCTACTCAGAAGATTTGGGAGAATTTTAACAGGACTTCCTTGTTGATCATAGCCAATCACCTAGATGAAATCAAAAGTCTACTCAGAAGATTTGGGAGAATTTTAACAGGACTTCCTTGTTGATCTTGAAAAAAAAGTTTTTATTGAAGTCTGATTTTCTTCTAGATTTTTTTTTTTTTTTTTTTTGAGTTGGAGTCACACTCTGCCACTGAGACTGGAGTGCAGTGGCCGCTCCTGGCCACCGCAGCCTCAACCTGCTGGGCTCCGGCGATCCTTCCACCTCAGCCTTCCAAGTAGCTGGAACTACAGGTGCGCGCTACCACGCCTGACTAGCTTTTTATTTATTGTAGAGATGAGGTCTCATCAAGTTGCCCAGGCGGGTCTCGAACCCGCGGGTTCAGGCCATCCACTCACCTCAGCCTCCCAAGGCGCGGGATTACAGGTTGAGCCACCGAGCCCGGCTAGATATTTTTCTTGAGCAACTTTAGATGTTTGTCACTAGAGCACTGACAAATTTATATGCTTTTAAATGTTCCCCTGCTGGTCATCGTGCTTCCTTTTTTCCATTAAGGACATGTTTGAATTTTAAACTGTACCACAAAATTTGAAGCAGTCATATATTGATTCATTATATAGGTAATATTGTTTATAATGTATTTACACATGATTTTATCATTGTTGGCTGTTTGAAGGAATTGATAGTTAACTTTTAATGTTCTGGTTAAAATTTTAATCTAATCCCCATTCTGTTTATCACTAAATAACACTATCAATAGTGACTAGACATTAAGAGGAGCAACTGAACACATCTATATCTAATGACATGTGAAATGAACATGCACAGGCTTCATAAAGTTTGAAATGATTTGTTTATGATTAAAACAATAGTTCTTTATAAGGAAACAGACTATAGTATACAGGTCATGTTACACTAAGATAAATATAAAATTGATTACATTTCTACAAGTGATGAACGTTGACATATTAAAATGTTTATTCATTTATTTCAAATAAGTCAGATAAAAGTTTCTCTAAGTTTATCTGAATAAGTCAGTCAAGACATGATCACTTTCCCATTTCAACACAAATGTAATTCCTTAAGTGGTTCTGATGACCTAGAGCGTGATTACATTTCTCAGCATCTTTCCTCTTTAACAGGGAAACAAGTTGTCTTGTTAAAAAGAGAACCTACCTATTCTTCCCCGGGAAGTTGCCTCTAGTACCGGGTCCCTCCCTGCCCTGATTCCCGCAGTTCAGTTATTTGTTTTCTCTGCCTTTGTTACACTGCCCCCTGCAGCTCATGCATGGCCTCGCAGTCCAAATTGTTCAGGTTGCTCATCTACTTTTCTCCCTAAAAAGTGCCCCAGTGATGTAACTTTTCATGGAGGTTTAATAAAATGCCATGCTTACGTAATATGGGGTCTACTCTCTTTAAAACTAAGGGAAACTGTGTATTTAAATGGAATGTATAATACATTTTAAAGCTAAGTAAATGCTAGATATTCTCTTAAAACATATAATAATGCCCATTACAGGATTAAACAGGTTTCTATCTTTATTAGTATTATTAGCTATAGTTGCTTGGAAATATTATCCCTGTGTATGTCTTGGTCAATAATAAACAATATTTATTAGAATAACTGACCTTTTAGTACAATTTTCTATGCACATGAACACTTTCATATGTGTTCATTGGATTATCATATATACCTCATTGGATGATCATAACCTTATTATTATTACTTCTACAGATTTTTAAATGAAGTTAAAGAATATTCAAGTTAGGGAAGCAAAATGGATGACTGCTTTTCAGAAAGTAAATTTTTACTCTTTTTTTTGAGTTGGAGTCTCACTCTATCGCCCAGACTGGAGTGCAGTGGCCGCTCCCGGCCACCGCAGCCTCGACCTGCTGGGCTCCGGCGATCTTTCCGCCTCAGCCTTCCAGGTAGCCGGAATTACAGGCATGTGCTACCACGCCGGGCTGATTTTGTGATTTATTGTAGAGATGAGGTCTCCCCTGCCCAGGCGGGTCTCGAACCCGCGGGCTCAGGCAATCCACTCACCTCAGCCTCCCAAAGGCGCGGGATTACAGGCTGAGCCACCAAGCCCGGCTAATTTTTACTCTCTTAATGAAATAAAATTTAAAAACGACAACAGCTTTTTTTTCATATATCATTATAAGGAATTAATCTCAATCAGATGAGAATATTTACCTCAGCATTTCTGAAAATAGAAATTATTAGAAGCCAACCAACTGACCAAATAGGAGGATGGTTAAGTTATTATGCTGCATCTTCATGATGCATGTTAAACAGTCATTATAAATCATGTTTTTAATAACAGGGAAAAATGTCGGCCGGTCTCGGTGGCTCAGCCTGTAATCCCAGCACTTTGGGAGGCCGAGGCGAGTGGATGGCCTGAGCCCGCGGGTTCGAGACCCACCCGGGCAACTTGGCAAGACCTCGTTTCTACAATAAATCAAAAAGTAGCCGGGCGTGTTAGAGCGCGCATGTTGTTCCAACTACTTGGAAGGCTGAGGCGGGAAGGATCGCCGGATCCCAGCAGGTGGAGGCGGTGGTGGCCGGGAGCGTGCCACTGCACTCCAGACTGGGCGACAGAGACTCCAACTCAAAAAAACAAATAAACCAACAGAAAAGAAAAATGCCCACAGGTTAATGGTAAGTGAGAAGACCATGATTTACAAATATATAGTGCATATGATTGACATTTTGGAAGTAGACCTCTGAGTCCTGAGCCTGAGTACGCCAATGCACAAACTCTCACCCATCTCAGGGCCCTCCCTAGAATTCTGTGCCTGGAATTCTCTTGACCCTCCTATTCGCCTGGCTATTTCTCCGAGTTCCAGCTTAGATAATACTTTCTCAGGAAAGCCTGATGCTCATCTGCAGGGCCACCTAGACCAGGCTATGGTCCCCATTTATATGTTCTCGTGAAGCTGTAATTTTCCTTTATCGTATATACTTTAATCATAATTAATGACCTTGTGGTATGTTTTTAATGTCTGTCATCCCCAATAGACTGTAAGCTTCACTGGAGCAGTAATTGTGTCCTGTTTGCTCAATGCCTGTCACAGTGACTGGGACATACAATGAACTTGGCCAACATTTGTTGAAGAAATGAACAAATGAATGAATGCAAGTCACTACTTAGCACTTTCCATGTAAACTCATTGAGATGACACAAAAAACTTATAAAGTAGAAACCATCTTTATCACATTTTATGGTTAAGAAAACTAAACCTTAAAGAGAGAAAGTTGTTCACAGTTATATAGCAAGTAAGTGGACACATCAAATTTTAGCCTGAAATCTCTGAGTGTAGTGCCCAAATGTTTAGCCACCAATTGTGTAGGTGGTTGTACCAAATATAACTAAGACAACTGTATCTTGTTGAACTCTACTAAATGGTCAAGTTCGTAGGTCAAATATGCAGAAATATCACACATTTTATTTAATAATAATTTGTAAATATGTTAAACGCTGAAGAAAATATATAAAATGAAAATAGTGCTAGAATTACAGTGGATTTTTATCTTTTGCCTACAATTCTACATTTCTCAAATTTCCTATACTAAATACTTAGCGTTTAAAATCTATTCACTCAATATGGTGGAACTAGGTCTCATAGTCCAAATCTTTTGACACCAATTCCAAAGAATTTCCATTGAATAAAGTTTGGAAAGAAAAAAAAAAAAACAGAGTTATATATATTGCAAAGTTGGCAGCTATCTTGTGAATTGGCAGACAATTTATATATATATATATATATATATATATATATATATATATATTTTTTTTTTTTTTTTTTTTTTTTCTTGGGCTAGTTCAATCCAAAGGCAGTCTCCAAAATATATTTTTAAAATGTTCGGTTGAATGTTCTAAGTAAAATTTAATTAAAGAACTGCAGAATAGGAAGCTATACTAACACTATACCATACAAATTGTTAATTAGAATTCTGATCTGGTTGAATACATATCTTTCTATAAGCTCCTTTTATTCTTTTCAATATTTTCTATCACAAACACTGGCTAGCAATCAAATTTATAATCATCCAGTTTTTAAGACACTTGTTTTGTTTATTGTAAGTATTAGTATTTAATACATATTTGCCTTTCAAATGTTAATTTTGATCTTGAAACTCACCAAGATAACTATTTAAAATTTATCTCTGTATTTTTGTCATATACCTTTGCTTTTGTTTTTACTTCCTGGGACTGCTGCCTTGATTGTCCCTGATCTTGAAGTAAGTACAAAGGAATAAGGATTCTCAAATCTCTGGGTTCAGATTGCCCTAATTTGTTAGCTGTTTTTGATAGGACAGGGACATGCAGTCCTTGGAGTTAAGTCATACTGCCTGCACTCAGATTCTGATGACAACACAAAAGTCTTCTTTAGCTCACCAATCAAAATCCGACCATTCTATAAAACCCAGTTTAGACTCAATCTCATTATCACTTCAGTTCTTAATTGTGGATTTTCCTCTGAATTTCAGGAATAACCACAATTAGAGCATTTTTTCACATGTTCATGTTAATTAACCTTATCAATATTTCCACAAATAGATTGACTTCTTGAAGGTAGAAACCATGTATTATATTTTTCCTTATGTTCGCAGATCCTGACTAAGGGCCATTTACTTATTAGGGAGTTCAGAAACAGCTGCTGATAAATGCAATTTGACAAAATTAGACATTTGCATAGTTTGGGCAATAAGCTTAGAATTATGAAATCGTAAGACTTTAAAGAATCAGGCTGGAGTGCAGTGGCACAAACACAGCTCACCCCTGCTGCCTTAACCTTCTGCCTCAGCTTCCCAAGTAGATGGGACTACAGGCATGCACTATCCTGCCTGGCTAATTTTTTTTTTTTTTTTTTTTTTGTAGAGATGAGGTCTTGCTATGCTGTCCAGGCTGGTTGCAAACTCCTGGGTTCAAGCACTCCTCCTGCCTTGACCTCCCAAATTGCTAGGATTACAGATGTGAGCTACCACATCTGGTCTATTCATTTTAAAGATGAGAAAATTGAAGTTTAAATAGGGACAGTATGGATCATCCATTTTTAATAGTCTTTATCTCAATATATTTAATATCTTTTCTCATTTTATCTCCTCAAACTTTAAAAATGGAATATAGATGATGTGAAGCCGGGCTCAGTGGCTCAGCCTGTAATCCCACGCCTTTGGGAGGCTGAGGTGAGTGGATTGCCTGAGCCCGTGGGTTCGAGACCCGCCTGGGCAGGCGAGACCTCATCTCTGCAATAAATCAAAATATTAGCCGGGCGTGGTGGTGCATGCCTGTAATTCCGGCTACTCGGAAGGCTGAGGCGGAAGGATCGCCGGAGCCCAGCAGGTCGAGGCTGCGGTGCCGGGAGCGGCCACTGCACTCCAGTCTGGGCGACAGAATGAGACTCCAACTCAAAAAAAAAAAAATGAAAAGGCACTGTCTAATTCTTGGTTTAGTCAGAAAAAGCAGAAGGTACTTTTGGAATTTGAAGTAGGAGGGCTTTAATTCAAGGAACAAAGTGCTCACAAAATCATCAGAAGGCTCAAATTCAGGAAAGATAGGCAATTAACTTTTAGACTCACCACTAACTTTGGGGAGTCAGGGAGATGCCACACTGATCATACACTCTCCAACATTAAGGTGGCTGAGTTCCAGAAAAATAACCCTAAGGTCACGATGCAAACTCATATTTGGTGGGGCCCAAACATTTATTCACCTGTAGTTGCTGGAGAAGCAACTATGTCTCTTCCACCTTTTAAATTTTATGTGAGTGCACCTGATTGGAAGAATTTGCTGTAAAGAAACTTACTCGTAAATGCATTTGTATCTTAGTTCTTTATGCCAATGGTTTGGTTCCTTTCAATTTAAGGGCAAATGTTCCCACACACCTCAGTAGCTCACAACTTATCAGTCTGCTCTCACAATGAACAGTAATTGGTGTTTATAGTAATAGAATTGTTAGTGCAGGAAGAGACGAGAGATCAATTGAACTCCATCATCTTATTTAAAAGATTGAAGTCACATAGTAATTGTGTTGGAGAGTCAACATTTGTATCCTACCTCCATGGTTAAAATGAGATATTTTCCTGTTATACTTGTCTCTGAACCCGTCCACTGCTTCATATTTAAATTCAACTTAATCCTACAACTCTCTAATGTCATGAGATAAGGGTTTACTATGCGTAATTATTTAGTGCGAAATTCATGTTTGAGTTTTATAAGATATTTCTAAAAATATTGCATGGGTATATCTATACCAGTACAAACTAAAAGGGAGTTAAGTTTGCTCATTGCTGTTCCAAGCTAAAAATCACCATTTTAACGGAAAAGTTCACCAATACATTTACTTAATCTGATCTCTCAATATTTTGAGTGATCCTTCTGGTAACCAGATATTATAAGTCTATCATGACACTTCTCATTTTGGTTTGTTGTTCTGTATGGAACATGCTGTGACACTGGAGTTTCCTTAAGTATAAACCATTCCAAAATCACACTGTTGTTATAGGTTGCTTTGTCCTCAGACTCTCTCGTATTCCTTTTGGGCTGTTGGTCTTTCAACATGTAGTTAGGGGATTAAAGTAAATCATTTAATCCATGCAGCATGTCACTCAATAGTATACTTTTGGAAATTGTTTCCACAGGAGCACCAGTGAAAGGAGCCAGTCTGAGATATTGACACTATAGAAAAAACTGACAGCTTATTCCTTGTATTGATTCTACTCTTCTCTGCAAATATAGACTCCGTTCCCTACCACAGCCTTGTAAGTGGTGCCTGCTGAGGTTGCTAAATTGCTTTGTAAATTATTTATTGCTTGGACACCTTGTAAAGATCTCTTTTCTTCTTGTCTCACTTGCTTGTGCTTTCTAGGGTCATATATATTGAAATGTCTTACAGTATATTACTGACCACAGCCTTCTTATGGAATTCTTTCCTTCCCATATTATATTGCAAATATGATTTGCTCTGCCCATATTATTATTATATATTTTGTCATTGGTTCTTATTTCTAATATATTGCTTGCAAAATATCATAAATGCTTACATGCATATGTGCCAGATTGATCACCAGGCAGGCTGGCAACTTGGAACCTGGCACTGGGCAATTAATTAGTACAATTGTATTTTAAATTTATTATTATTATTATTATTATTATGAGACCGTGTTTCACAATGTTATCCAGGCTGGTCTCCATCTCCTGACCTCAAACGATCCTCCTGCTCTGCCCCCTGAGTAGCTGGGATGACAGGCACATGCCGCTGCACTCAGCTCCTAATTAGCACATTTTCAAACTAAAAAGTTTGAAGTATTTAAAGAGCATTCATTTGATTATGAACACAATCATTTCAATTAATAAAAATTGTTTATCAGATCAGATGCACATATTTAATTTGCACTGATGTAATAGAGTCAATGTTCTGAAAAAAATGCAAATACTGTCTCTGTTTTCTGAATTATTTTCTTCTTATGTAGGCTTTCTTCTATAATTTTTTGAGCCAGATTTTTTTCTGTTTATAATTTAGGTATTGAAAACATATTTTTATATCCAATAGCAGAGCAATTTGAGTACATTATGACTACCTACTTAGCTACCTAAAACTACACACTCACATATAAAAATGCTTAATAGAAAGAGGCCTGTACTTAATAATTGCATTATTCTCTCCTCTTTTCTTAGCTTCCTACATTAGTAGGCTCAGGACCAGTATAAGTCTGGTGAATTAGGTTCAGAGTTATTTTATTTTATTTTATTTTATTTTAGCTGGAGTCTCACTCTGTTGCCCAGACTGGAGTGCAGTGGCCGCTCCCGGCCACCGCAGCTTCGACCTGCTGGGCTCCGGCGATCCTTCCACCTCAGCCTTCCGAGTAGCCGGAATTACAGGCGTGCACTACCACGCCCGGCTAAGTTTTTGATTTTATTGTAGAGATGAGGTCTCGCCTGCCCAGGCGGGTCTCGAACCCGCGGGCTCAGGCAATCCACTCACCTCAGCCTCCCAAAGGTGCGGGATTACAGGCTGAGCCACCGAGCCCGGCTCAGAGTTATTTTAATGTCCCTTGTACATAGTTTAGAAATTCAAGAAACTACTCTTTTCATCCATCCCTTAAAATTCATTTGATGGTGCTTGAAGGGTGTGGGTTTTCAATTCCATCACTGTGACTTCAGGCAAGTAACCTAGTCCTTGCCTGTTTCTTCTCCTCTGAAGTGAAATAACTAATAATAGTAACAATATCTACCCAAAGGATTATTGGAAGAATAAGTATGATAATATATTTAAAATCTTAGCACAGGCATATATTAGGTATCAGTGATGGTTATGTTAGCAATATATAATTTTTTACTTAAGAATTCAATTTTCTAATGTATATTTTTATATGATACCAATAAATACATGTAGAGAATTAAAAATTCAATAGTTACACATTAAAATTACAGCATCTTGTAAGCAATTTTTTAAGTTATAGAAATCTGAAGAGCATGAAAACACACTTCTAAGATTGTAATTCTCAATGAAATAGGGAACGCAAATCTGTTAGAGGACAAAGGATTAGATCATGAAAATGTATAAGTAGATGAAGCCAGTTATTTCCAGAAGGCCACTGTGGGTAAGAGATGGACACAGGAAGAGTAAAGCTGGAAAAAAAGTAAGTGGATTTGGACAATGAGGTCCTTAGCCATGAACTTCAAGCCTGTTTCAGTGGTATCCTCTCTAGGCAAAAGGTTTGCTCCTGGGCAGTGTTAGTTTACTTGTCCAATAATTTGGGCCTACGTATATTGTTATGGCCTCATTTCATTCTTTCTCTTCATACTGAAGGCAATTACCACTAAAATGAGTTTTCTACATCTATTTTCATACTTCACTCTTGACCTGTAATGATTGTTTGTTAACATGATCCCACTGTTCCAAGGCCCAGCTCAAATGCCACCTTTCCCACCTGATCTATCCCTATCGTTACAACCTACCTGTTTCCTCCCCTTCTAAATTATTTCAACATTGATAATATGAATTACCTACCTAGTAACTGAGATTAGATACAGTGATCTCTGGTTTAATAATTATTTAATGTAAAACTATCCAGCTAGAAACATGTAAGGTAGGGAAGATCCTTCTACTGTCTTTTCAGTAGTAACATAATGAAATATGAAAGAAGAAGCCAAAGGTTGGTTAAAACAGTATATTCAGATAACATGTAGAGTCTAGTGCCTGATTAGTTTTATCATAACACACTACGTTTGTGCACATTTTACATATGTGCCCTAGTCTCACCAGTATAACTGACTTTGCCACACTGCTTTGCAAATTACATAAACCTTTAACATAATTTATCTTATTTATTCCTCAAAAAAAATTTAAAACTGGATCTCATTATCCTCCTTTTGTAGAGAAGAACCAAAGCCTGTAAGAAGTTACAGTGATATGTACTGAGTCTCACTGAGGTCCATTATTTTTCTTTTCTGTCCTGCCTGACCTCACGCAGTGGCTCATCTCATCCTCATAGTTCTCTTGAGAAAATATGACAGAAGAAGAACACTCATTCAAGTAGTCTCTGCTTTTTCCCTTTTCTGGGGCAAGGAAGGTGCATTTCTCAGAGTAAGACTGGTTTGACATAAAAAATAAGTGGGAATCTGTAGACAACTGTCTGTGAGAGATGCTTGAGGAAACAGACTTGGAACATGATTTAAAAATATGTATGTGTGTATATATACATACATATACATAAACACATATTCATATATATGAATCATGAAATATTAAAATATGTATTGAAGACATCTATATCTGCCTCTATTTATAAACATTTAGTGAAATTTGGGATAATAAGGGGAATTCTCTTCATTTAAATGAACCAGATTTTTGATAAATAAATCAAGAAGAGAAAGCAGGGTAAATATTTGGAGAGAAAAACTGAATTATTTACTAAGTAGACTGCATTTCATGTCCTGGGAAAATACCGATGGTGGTTGGACACAAGCTTCTCAACTCTGAAGAATGCCTAGTAAAAGGCTACCTTCCTCACAAAAGGAACCATTGAGGCAAAAGTTATAAAGACATATATTTCAAAATAGCTTTGTAAAGTATTTCCAACAAAAGTGTAAAAGATTGTCAATTCTCTTGGGCACTGGGTAATGTAATTGAAAAATAAAATGTTAATTTGAAAAGTAAGGAAGCATATCCTTTATAATGTTCAGTTTAGGGTGAATATTTTCTATATAATTGTTTACTAATTACTTTTTCTGTTTCTAAAATTGGTGTATTCCTTTTTTTCTATTTTACCTGTTTTTGTGTGTTAAAATCAATTAAAAGCAGGTTAACCATCATAGTGTTTTTACCTGCTTAAACAATATTTGAAGCCAGGCCCAACAGTTCACACCTGTAATTCCAGCACTTTGGGAGGCAGAGGCAAGAGGATTTCCTGAGTCCGGGGGTTTGAGACCAGCCTGGGCAATCTGATGAGCTTCATCTTTACAATAAATAAAAAAATTAGCCTGGCATGTGGGTGTGAGCCTGTAGTTTCAACTATTTGAAAGACTCAAGTGGAAGGATCACCTGAGCCTAGCAGGTTGAGGCTGAGGTGGCTGTGAGTGTGCCACTGCATTCCAACCTGGGCAACAGAGTGAGACTCCAACTCAAAAACAAAAACAAATAATTCCCACTGATTGTATATAAAAATTAGAAAATTTCTTTCCTTTGTCTATTAATTTTATTAAACCTGATTATGTTTTTAATGTGATTCTTTTCCAAAAAAATATTTAAAAGTTTATCCCAAGCAACTGTCCCAAGGGTACATTTTCTTTAATTTTCTCTGTTGCTACATTTCCCACTCCAGGCACATTTGCGGACATAGACATCAATGCCAAATAATTGTATCTCCCTTCTCTACATTAATATTTTTAAATGTGAGAAATAGGAGCAGTATTGTATTGATATTTAAATAATAATAATACTCTGTTAAGAATATTAAATAATTATAAACAGAGTTCATTAAATTCACCGAGTCCATACTTAATTAAAAAAGTTGTAGAAAAATCTGAGTTGTCTAAAACATCGAACCTTCCTGCAAGGAGAGAGAAGACATTGCAATGGGGTTATAAACATGTATTCAATAAATTAATAGGCAATACAAAATAAATAACATAATAAAGTTAGACAAAGAGTTGTTTTTGCAGAGAATGAGGAGAAAGCAATCTCTGTCCTCTCCAACACACACATACACTTGACTGACAAAGTAGAAAGAGAATAAGGAAAAAATATGTGGCAGGCAAGGGAAAATTTAAGTCATTTTTATTGCCTGAAATAATGAGATGAACATTAAGAAGGTCTTTTATTATAGTGGCATAAATTGGGCTTTAATTTGTGACCATTGAGAATACTACTCCTGACTAGAGATTAAATTTGTTTTTATTGAATGTAATAAATAAAGATTACACATTAAAATATTCTGAATCCTGTGCATTTAGAAACAATCTTATCAAGTGCAGGGACTGTGGTTTATTAATTCTTGAAATTATTACCTAGATTAGTGCCTTGAACATAATAAGTGGTCATTTTTTTTGGATGAATTAATAAATGGTGGTTAAATGTAGTGTTTGAAAGAATCAAATTTTAGATTAAGCCATTAACTTAGCATATGTAGAAATAAATATGCACTAAAATTAAAAATTATAGAAAAATGATATATTTTGCTTTAAGAATAAACATCTACTTTAAAAAGGCAACAATAGCAATTTTTAAACTGCCTGTAAATTATAACCTGCCATCTGTATGCAAGGAAATGATTTAAGCATAAAGAAAACTATATAGTTTTATAGTTTGGTCTCCATCAGTGAAATAACTGATGCCAATAGTAACCTTGTATATTTCATCAAATAGCAAACATTGAAGACAATAGGATGAATATCATAGAAGAGGCAAAATGGCACTGATTTCGGAATAAAATGAATTGTGCTTGTTCCATTCATGCTTTCGCAACTGATTCACAAATCATGTTTTTAAGATTTGAAGATTAAGTGGTATTCTCCTACCCCTCTCTTTGTTTCTTCTTCGAAATCACCTATAATGGTAGCTCGTATCATGCAAAGTCATATAGAAAACTTTAATACAGTTGTAATGTCTCTGAAGTCTTCATTTTTAATATCCCCATGGTATAGCATTCACTATTATCACTTTTATTAAAGTTGTTAAGGATGGGAGGCTATTATTAAACAGAATTTTAGGGTGGTAAATAGTTATACTATTAAAGATCTCAGAATTAATTGTGCTCATGAGTTAGCAGGATTCTGATATTTAACTGTCTCTGCCTAAGCATGCTATCAACTTTGGAACTTGTATAAAGCATCTATTTGTAATAAGATATGAAAAGACAGAACGCTTTTCACCTTTCATAATAAAATACCTTATACACACAAATATACCACATATGCAATATAAATAAAATACTGAAATATAGCCCCCATCTTAAGAAATGGAACAATAGCCGGGTTCGGTGGCTCAGCCTGTAATCCCACGCCTTTGGGAGGCTGAGGTGAGTGGATTGCCTGAGCCCGCGGTTTCGCGACCTGCCTGGGCAACTTGGCAAGACCTCATCTCTACAATAAATCAAAAAATTAGCCGAGCGTGGTAGTGCACGCCTGTAGTTCCAGCTACTTGGAAGGCTGAGGCGGAAGGATCGCCGGAGCCCAGCAGGTCGTGGCTGCGGTGGCCAGAAGCGGCCACTGCACTCCAGTCTGGGCGACAGAGTGAGACTCCAACTCAAAAAAAAAAAAAAAAAAAAAATGGGACAATATCAATATTTCAACATATTTTGTCCCTTTTGTTTATCAGTTACTTATTTCCTCTCTTTTCAACAAAGTATTTAAATTTTGTGAACTATTGTATGTATTTATCAGCATCTACTACTAATGACTAATAATTAAAAGGCATAAAATATCCACAGGAATAACATAATATCAAAACTATTGTCTAAAATATGTTACTTCTTCATAAGTGGTTTTTTAATCTAAATTCAATTTTAATATTATAAGTACTGTACAAAAACTGGGAGATACAGAAAATGATTCTGTAACAAGATTAAACAAAATTTACACTAAAACATTTTTCTTAAAAGTAATTGATTTTTAAAAAAATACTATTCTGCTCACTGTTATTCTCATCTTTTTGTTATGAACTCTATCAGATACCTCCTGACAGTGTCCTAGTAGCTTCCTGAATATATCTTAATACTCTAATTTATTTTCAACTTAGTTGATGCTGCATGTACTTCCCCAAACTGAAGATATCTGTGTTTATGCTTCTTGTGGCCTTCAACTTTTAACTGCTCTGACAAAAGTTTGTTGTTTCTATAGTTTTTCCCCATCTCTTAACATTAGGAGAGGATTTACTCACAACTGCTTGCATCTGCCTTTACCACTCATTTTACAGGAAAAATGAAACTCCCCACAAAGCTAAAAAACATATAACTGATTGTCATAAAGTAATCCCTATAACGTTTGGTTTTTAGTCCCTAAAAATCAGCAAGACTAATGTTGCTACAACCAGAAAAGTGGAAAAGAGGACACATAGAAGCAATGTCTTAGGTAGGAATTATAACACAGCAGCACCAAATACATGACTATATTTATAAAGATAAGTAAAGAATGATTTTGCTGTGTCTCAGATGACCAATATCAACCTTTGTGACAATGAGAAATGCAGTTTTAGGAAAAATCAAAAAGCAGCAGTGTCTACTAGATTTAACAACATTATCTCATCACCGAAAAGCACATTTTGTTGCAGAGAGGGACTTCCTCAGTTCCGATGCCCTATGGTTCATAAAAGCCTGGTCGAGTAGGGTCTACAGTCCTTGGCTTGCTCCTCATTTGATTTAACTGGATGTATAAATGCTGTGAAGATGAGGAGAGTTTAATTACTGAGAACCAAACAGGGCTGTGTATTTGTATTTATAGCCTCTTCAAAGTTATAAAGGTCCTTAGGCACATAGCATAGCTGTTTTAAAACCAAGTCTGCTCTCTCTTTTGGCAGAAAGCACATTTGTGTTTGTAGGTGATTAAAACATATTTAACATCATTAGGCCGAGGATACCACGTCTGATTCCTTGAAGAAGAAAGTTCTAACTGTTTAACATAATAGCAACCAGGAGGGCTGAACATTGCAGAGGAATTAGAAGAGGTGTAAAGCAAATACTACATCTGATAAATAACTTGCTAAGGAAAAGATGCAGTTGTTTGATATAACTATTGAAGAGGGAAAAAACATTATAAATTCAGGGCAGAAAACACTTATGTCATTTTAATCCTTTCTATCAAATGTCTTTTTTTTTTTTCTTGATTGCTCCCTGACCTTTCCAAGATATCTTGGATTTTTTCACAGTATTGAAAGAATCTCTTCAGATGTTCCTAGCTTTGTTAGGGTTTATTTATGAGTCCATGAATTTTTTTAAATTAACAGAAGATTCTTATGATATACTGTCAATTTAGACACTAAATTTAAGTCACATTTAATATTGTCCTAATGTCTTCCATTTTCAGTTATAACAATTTTTTAAATGTAGACACTTCTTAAAATACGGTTTAATTTGATTAATACAGTATACATGTTAATAGAGACCCCACTGAGAATTTTTATTTTTATTTTTTGAGTTGGAGTCTCACTCTGTCACCCAGACTGGAGTGCAGTGGCCACTCCCAGCCACTGCAGCCTCTGCCTGCTGGGCTCCGGCGATCCTTTCACCTCAGCCTTCCAAGTAGCTGGAACTACAGGCATGCGCTACCACACCCGGCTAATTTTTTTTATTTTATTGTAGAGATAGGTCTTGCAAGTTGCCCAAGGTGGGTCTCAAACACACGGGCTCAGGCAATTCACTCACCTCGGCCTCCCAAAGCATGGGATTATGGGCTGAGCCACCAAGCCTGGCTGAAAATTTTAAAAGAAATGTAAAGTATCCATAATGCAGACAAATGCTAGAACATTTGGAAAATATACAGAATTCTTAAGTTCCACCTTAAGATTCCTATGAGTACGTAGCACAACAAAAGACATGTTTAATATAGTAGGCGCAGGGGTGCACACACAGGGGTGTTGGGGGGACCCAACAAAACCCAGAATTTAATTATAAAAACTTGTGTATTTATTCTTACATGTTTAAACTTCAGTCATCTTCAAAGTACTCTCTGTCTGATGCTATACACTTATCAAGATGCTTATTCCACTGCTCAAAATGATTTTTGAACTCATGAATTTTGATGTCTTTTAGTGCTTCTGCCATTTTTTGTTTTACCTTTTCCACATCAGCAAAACATTTCCTTTTGAAACTTTTATCATTCAGGAAAACAAAAAAGAGTCTTTGGGGTTGAGATCTGGTAAATAGGGAGGGTAGGGCATGGGGGTCATAATGTTTTTTTGGTCAAAAACTGCTTAACACTCAGTATGGTGTGGGCAGGTATGCTTGTAAATCACTCATCATGAAATGGACAAACTTGTTGAAAAAAATCGCCCCCCCCAAAAAAAAATCACTGAAGTCGAATGCAGCCTCTTACAACAACACTAGCTGGTACACTGATGCTGATGGGTTCCTAGAGCATTTACCTAGCTGGAGAAACCTGTACTACAAAGGGGCCCATGGTCCAAAAAATAATTCTACTTTTTTTTGGATGGGGGGTTCCCTTTCATATATAGTCTTGTTTCAACAACATTTTATATAAATCAGATTTGTCTAAACGAATTCTATTTTCTCAATTATGATTCTTTTAGATTATATTATTCAAATCCCATACTCAATTACTGAGTCTTCTATTAACTTGTATAAAGTTAACAACAGTAAAAGCAATGAAACTCTACTAGAAAGAGTTTCTTGCCAACAAGTGTGATAACTTCGATGACATGGCCAACTTTCTAGAAAGACACAAAGTATCAAAACTGAGAAAATAGGAAATCTGAATAAACGTATAAGTAAAATGATTAAATTAGCAATCAAAAGAATTCTCACACAGAAAAGCCCAGGGTTATATGGCTTCATTGGTGAATTCTAACATGTATTTAAAGACAAATTAGCATGAATCTTTTGAAAATGCTTCAAAAAATTTAGGAGAAGAGACCACAAGTTATGAGGCAAGCATAACCCTAATATCAAAACCAGACAAAACAGATCAATAACCCTATGAATATAAATGCAAAAATCCTTAACACACTACTGTACTAGCAAATAAAATACAACAATATAAAAAGGATTATACACCATAATCAAGTTGGATTTGTCTCAGAAATGAGAGTGGCTCAACATTAAAAAAATCCATCAGTGTAATACTAAAAGCATAAAAGCCACGTGATCATCTCAGTAGAAACAGAAAAGGGCATTTTACAAAAATCCAACACACTTTAAAGATAAAAACAGTTAACAAGCTAGAAACAGAAGTGAACTTTCTCAACCAAGTGCATCTCTGAAAAACTCATATCATAGAAATGCTGAACAATTTAGAAGCTTCTCCCAAATAATAGGAACATAACAAGGATGTCTGTTTTTGCTTCTTCTATTTAACATTTTATTGGCAGTTCTAGACAAAGGAACTAGGCAAGAAAAGAGAGAAGAAAAAAAGGTGCTCAGATTGAAAAGGAAGAAATAAAACTGTCTTAATTACAGATGACAAGCTGTATATAGAAAGTCCCAAGAAATCCCTTGATAATTATTAGAACTAATAAATTGGTTCAAAAGGGTTACAAGATACAAAGTCAATAAACAAAATCAGCTTTATTTCTATACATTTGCAATGAAAAGCCTAAAGATGAAATTAAGAAAATTATTCTATTAACAGTAATTTTAAAATAACAAAATAGAAGGAAACAAATTTAACCAAAGAATTACAAGGGTGGGGCACTAAAATACTACAAACGTTACTGAAAAAAATTGAAGCATACTTAAATAATAGGAAAGGCATTTTATGCTCTTAGATTGGAAAATTTAATATTGTAAAGATTGGCAATACTCCCCAAATTGATCTACAGATTTAACACAATCCTAACAAAATTCCAGCTCTTTTTTTTGCATACTGTGACAAACTGACACTAAAGTTTGTATGAAACTGCAAGAAACCCAAAATAAGCAAAAAAGAAAAGAACACAGCTGAATGACCTACACTTCTCAATTCCAAAACTTATTATAAAGGTACAGTAATTAAGTCTGTATAGCACAACATAAGAATAGATATAGATTAATAAAATAATATTCGGAGTCCAGTAATAAACCCATACAATTATGGTCAGTTGATTTTGACAAAACCACCAAGAAAATTCAATGGAAAAACAAGAATCTCTTAGAAAAATGGTGCTGGGACAATTTAATATTTACCTGAGAAAGAATGAAGTTGAATCCCTCCCTAACATCATATGCAAAATTTAACTCAAATTGATTAAATGGCATAAATGTATCGACTAAAACTACCAGACTCTTAGAATAAATTGTCTTCATGACCTTGGATTAGACAGTGGATTCTAAGATATGACTCTAGAAGCATAAACTATGAAAGAAAAATTAATTAGACTTCACCAAGTGTTTAAATGTTTGTGCTTTAAAGGACATTTTCAAGAAAGTCAAGCGATGACCCATTGAATGGGAGCTAATATTTTTAAATCACCTGTCTGATATATCCAGAATATACAAAGAACTCTTACACTGCATCAATAATATAATGCAAAGACAAATTAAAAAATGGGCAACAGATTTGAATAGATATTTTTCCACAGAAGATACATAAATTACAATAAGTACATGAAAAAGTGCCTATTATCAATAGCCATTAGGAAATGCAATTAAAAATAATGAGCTAATACTTCATACTCACCATAATGACTATAATAAAAAAGACAGAAAATAACAAGTGTTGGTGAGGATGTGGATAAACTGTTGTCTGGAATGCAAAATGGGCAAAAATTGAATATAGAGTTACCATATGATGCAGTGATTTGTCTCCCACACAGGTACCCAAGAGAATTTAAGATATATGTTCACATAAACAATTGCATAGCAATGCTCATAGCAGCACTATTCATAAAAACTAAAATGTGAAAACAGTCTGTAGTTTCATCGGCTAACAATTGAATAAACAAAGTGAGACATATTCATACCATAGAATAATGTTCAACCACAAAAAAATGAATACTGACATATATTAGAGCATGACTACACCTTGAAAACATTATACTAAGTGAATGAAGAAAGACACATAAATGCACACAAAGTACTGTGCAAATCTATTCATATGAAATGTCCAGAATGGGCAAATTTAAGAGAGAAGGAATATAGATTAGTGGTTTAGAGGGGCTTAGGGAGGAAGGTTGGGCCTAACTGCAAATGATGTGTGTGTAGTGGTGTTTTGGAGACTGAGGAAAATGTTCTAGAATTAGATAGTAGTAACGGTTGCCCAAACTTTTGAATATACTTGAAACCATTGAATTGTAAATAAATATATATTATATAAATATAATAAACATATGTTTTAATATATAATATTCTTATAATTTATCTGTATAATTATAATATATTAGAATTTTCCAGGAGAAATTTTCATGAAAAAGACTAATGAGGGAAGAATAATGGATGCTACCAGAATTTAAAACATAAAACTACAGTAATTTTAAAAGTTTGTTAATATTTGATACATGATAGGCAGGTCAGTAAGATGAAACCGAGTCCGAATATATTCCTAAATACACACATACACACAAACAGACACACACAGTTTTCTTTGTCACATGGAAACTATTTCAAACTATTGCTAAAAGATTTTTTTTTTAGTAACAATGTATAGACCATAGACCAATATTCCATCAGAGAAAAAAATTTACATTATATTACAACTTTATGTAAGATGACAAATTTATTCCTGGTAAAACAAAGGTCTTTTAAATTTGTTTTATAAATTGATAAATGAAATTGTATATATGTATTGTGTACAACTTGATGTTTTGAAATATGTGCGCGTTGTGAAATGGCTAAAATAAGCTAATTAACATGCATTATCTCACATGTTTATCCTTCTTTTTGTGGTGAGAACACCTAAAATTGACTCTCTTTATGATTTTCAAATATTATTAACTATAGTCAACATGTGCAATAGATATCTCAAACTTATTTCAAAACAAAGTTTCAAACGTTAAATAATGAATATATAAAAGTTTATGAAAGAGAAATTGAGAGAATATTTTTTCTCTAATCCTAGTGATAATACCAATATATGTGTGTACTGCTTGCAAATGTAAAGAGTAAAATATAAAGAGACAATAATAAAATTTGACAGCCGGGCTCGGTGGCTCAGCCTGTAATCCCGCGCCTTTGGGAGGCTGAGGTGAGTGGATTGCCTCAGCCCGCAGGTTCGAGACCCACCTGGGAAGCAAGACCTCATCTCTACAATAAACCAAAAAATTAGCCGGTCGTGGTAGCGCGTGCCTGTAATTCCGGCTACTTGGAAGACTGAGGCGGAAGGATCGCCGGAGCCCAGCAGGTCGAGGCTGCGGTGGCCGGAAGCGGCCACTGCACTCCAGTCTGGGCGACAGAGTGAGACTCCAACTCAAAAAAAAAAAATAACAAAATAAAATTTGACTATGTGAATTTTTAAAAGTCTGATTAATCAAATAGTAGTTTATAATACATTTCAGATAAACATTAACTTTAATATATAAAGGACTTTTGTCAATCAATAAGAAAATAGCAGCCAATCTAATGGGCAAAGGATATAAACATGAAGCTCAAAATAAGAAGTAAGCTTTTAAACATATAGCAAGATGCCTATTCCTGTACAAATTGCTAAAGAAACACACGTGTAGACAACTATGTAATATTATTTCTGTCATTCAGTTTAGCACACATAACCATGTTTTATAATATTTGGTATTGATGAGGTTCTGGAAAAACAGACATTTTACTACCATACATTGTTGGTGTATATGTAAATTAGTATGCTTGCTTTGAAGAAATTTGACCTCAAAAAATGAAAAAAAAAGCCTATACTCTTTGATTCAGGAATTTTTTTTCTCTAGAAAGACTCACACATATTTTAACAAAGATGTTTGTAGGCAAATCATGATATTATTGTCTAGTAGCAAAAGTCAGAAGATAACCCAACTGTTAATAGTAAGGTGGTAGTCCAATATGCAATGACATGGATATATTTCTTGAACAAATTTCCAAGGAAAAATATGCAGAACAAAATGTAAATTATGATTTATTTGTATTTTAAGGATATACTTATACACATACATGCATGCATGGACTTTGGACAGATACATAATATCTCCGAAATAGTAAGATGCCACCAGGAAAGGCAGTTGGGATTCTGGAAGGAAAAAGAAACTATTTTGCATATAGGTTTCATAGATAAGTAATTCTCAATATTTAAATACAATTCTGTGGTAAAGAAAATCACTGGGTGAGAAAACGGGCTGACATTTGATAGCCCAGCATTTGTGTTTGATTTTGTCAGGTAACATCTTGGGCACTTACTAAACTCTCTTAACCTCAGTAAAAGGAAAGATTCCTTTCCATAAAATAAAGCTAAAAATGTTGGTCACTTACAAAGCTATTGCAAGTATTAAGATAAAACATGTAAAGTAACACAAAGTCTGACATAGAGCAATCATTTGATTAATGCCACATATTAGTTTTATTAACAAATGGTAACAAGGATGGTACAAGATGTTTGGGTGTAAAGTTTTTGACTTCCAGTGCGAGAGGTTTTCATGATATTCTTGCAACAGCTGCTAGTCTAGGTTAGAGCTTTTTATTCACAGAGATGTGACAAGTTAATGTGTCACAATCATTGTTGTTTGTGTTGTGAGTAATTTGCTTCTTATACTACATTACTGAAATTTGAGAATTGCTGTGTGTTAGAGCTGAATCAGTATCATACCTATAAAATTCTCCTACTCTCTTAAATTTTGAAATGATTTTTTGAGTGGGAGAGAAAGGAGTGGAGTAACTTATAGTGATAGTTGCTGACAGCTCTGGGTGTGCCTGTGGGAATGTGTCATGCATGGGAAAATCACATGGTCACAAGATAAAATCCTTTGCCGTGGATAGGAGCCAGTTTAAAGTCAGTAAACAGGAAGTTCCAGGTAATTTAAAAGCCTAGGACTCATTTTAGACTATTTTCAGAATACGTGAGTCAATGAGCCTCTACAATTCTAAAAGCCAATAATATTCTGGACATGATCAGGAAAGAAAACAGAAAATATATCCTTGTCTTTTATATTAAAAACAGTGTTTCTGCCTTTAATATATCAAGTGCTTTTCTGGTTATCAAACCTCAGTAAAGATGCAATCTTAGAACTGGAACTATTTGGCTAAAAGTTATCATTTTAGTAGCTCTTGATATATACATAGCACATATTTACATACACGCATACATATACACATATATGTTTGGAAGAGGGCAGTTTACATTGTTGTTAGTGCTGTATGAGTGATATCAGTTATCTGCAGCACATAATAATCACAAAATAAGCTAATTTTCTAGGCATAAAATACTTTGAGGTTAATCTACTATAATTATTACCAAGTTTAGACATTTTCCCATATGTTAGTTTTCAAGTAATATTTCCTTTTGTCTAAATTGCATATTTGTATTCTGCTAAAGACAATTTGAGCCAGGCTCGGTGGCTCAGCTTGTAATCCCGCGCCTTTGGGAGGCTGAGGAGAGTGGACTGCCTGAGCCCGCCGGTTCGAGACCCGTCTGGGCAGGCGAGACCTCGTCTCTACAATAAATCAAAAAATTAGCCGGGCGTGGTAGCGCGCGCCTGTAATTCCGGCTACTCGGAAGGCTGAGGCGGAAGGATCGCTGGAGCCCAGCAGGTCGAGGCCGCGGTGGCTGAGAGCGGCCACTGCACTCCAGTCTGGGCGACAGAGTGAGACTCCAACTCAAAAAAAAAAAAAGACAATTTGTATATTAGGCCTTGGTGCTTTCATTAAAAATTAAAATGATCTCTCATTACTAACTAACCCTAAGATTTTATACAGCAAATTGTGAATTGTGGATGCTAGTGTGAGTCTCTTACCTGTCTGACTACAATGTTATTTTGAATTATATCTCTTACATTCAGTGTAGTAAAAGTGGAAAGGAAGGGGGTATTTCTTAATTCCACCTCACTAGTGTAGGTGACGATAGACAATTTTACCATGATATATTCAACTCTTAACACTCATTATGACTACCACTGAGTAAAATTTACTTTGTAGAGGAATTTCTGGATAATTTATCAGAGTTTTGAGAAAAAAGATCTCTGTTTTTCTATACTAACCTTTTCTGAAAATGTGTTAGTTTTGAGTGCAGGTACTGATTTTATCCACTAAATGTTTGATGGTTACTGATTTCTAAACTCAATTCTTCTGCTAACTTGTTGGTGGATCTTTGACAAGTCACTTAACCTCTTTGTTTCTTCAACTGCAAAGTGAAGCATTAATCTGAGATGTCTCCAAACTCTTTGTGTGTTCCTGATTAATTGACATGATGCATTTCCTTTTTGCCTCCAGATGTACCTTTGGAATATGCAAGTGAATTTAGACTTGTCTGTGGTCTACTATGAGTTGGCTTTTCCCTGCACCTAATTTTTTAATCATTTTCCCAACACAATATAAACAGTATGAAGGATTCAAAAGTTTGGAACCTCAGAACCTGAATGTTTTGTAATTATATTCATTCTCTAATATGGACAAAGTTAACACAAGATATGTAACAACATTGTTTTATCTTCAAATCTTTTTGCCTCAATTTTATTTTCTAATAGTTCACAAACAAATATTAAAGTGCCTTATGATAGAGTTATGTTGCAACTTCTTTATACAAGAGTTCCAAAAGTATATAATACAAGGGTTACAAATATACATATTTTGGAATTCTTGTTGCTTTTGAATCTAGTTTAGAAATCATCTGAGGAAGAATGTAATGAATTCATTTAACTATGAGTTATATTTTAAATATTTCGTAGCAACACTAACCCTGAATAATTAACTTTGCTTACTACTCAATAATTTAAGTGGAATGACCCTTGACAGTCTGTTTGTAATAACTAACACTGTATTTAATTAGTTTTTTTAATTAGGAAAAGATATCTCTAGAGTTTATGGTTCTTGAGGGGAAAATTAAACTTTTAAAATTGGTTAGGCTAGTGAGTTTTTCTTTATTAATGAAAATAAACTGTTTTGCATTTTAAAAATCTGGGTACACTTTTAAAATAGTTATATAAGTAATTTGACATCAGTCATATATTACAGAGTATTATATCTTATCTTTCTACCATTTTACCAATCCTCTAGTGTATTAGGAACTATGTAGCTTAAACACTAAATAAGCCAGAAAAGTAAATTTAGTGATTTTAAGAATCTGAGTTTGAGAGTTAAAAAAAATGCTAAATTAAATTCATAACATAAAAACTCAGTAAAATTTACAAGCAGCTTTAGTAACAATTAGGTACTAGATTTAGAAAGCAGGAAACTCTTATCTTTCATTTTCAGCGACCGTTTATCTTATACTTGAACTCTTCCCTCATTTATTCTCTTGAACAATACTGTACTAAAGTGAAGCCCTGATTAATATTTAAATGTGCTTGGGGAGAAATAGGTAACCTAATCAGAGAAAATAATTAACAAACCACCTCATTCTTGTATTTTGATTACTACAATATTGTTCCCTTTGACCTCCTTTCCAATTCAAAGCTTAATAGATTTCATGATTGAACTGGCTTACTAACATTTAATTATAGTTCCTAAATATTTTCTAAATGTGCTGCATATGTACTGGTTTTTGTCTAAATTTCAATTTACTTCTCCCTTACAATACCAAAAGGTAACCTGTAAGGATTATTTTCCCCTTCCAGACAATTTTGTTATCAGATGCAAAGAGAAATTCCTGTGGTTTAGGTGGGCAAAATGCTTTTTTTGGCACACACACACAAAAAGCCTTTTACTCAGTGCCTAAAAAATAAGATTGGTTTTCATGTTTGAATATGTTTGAATATTGAATGATGTTTATATTTTGATGGCTGAAGATTACATTTTTGTATGAGCTTAATGTATAAAAATAATATATATAAATTCTAAATGTGTATGTGTATGTTTGTGTGTGTGTTTGTATATTTATATATACATTATATGTAGGAATCATAGATGCATAGATAATCGTCTATTGCAATATATAATCTATCTACTTACATTGCTACATATTGTATTACAATCTCTATCTCTATATCCCTCTTACTAAGGAGTGGCATTGGGAAGGAAACTACTGACTTTTACATTTTAACTTACCTATATTGTAAAGTTTGCTATTCTTTTTTATTTAAAAACAATACATGACTTTTATAATTTAAAAGATAAGGGAAAAGGTAGTGATTCTTTTTACAAATAATATATTTTACAAAACTATTTAACATAAAATAGTTACAGAACTGGTTCAAAAAGGATTAACTAATTTCAACAAAATTTAACTAGTTATATGTTTTAGGATACATGTTTAGAAAAAATTGTATGCACGGATCAGTCAAGTTTAAGAGAATTTTAAACTTATTACCTGATTTGAAAAAACATAAAAAAGAATAAGTTGAATTATGAATTTTCTAAGAAAACTAAAATGTATAGAGAATTCAGAAGTTTTGAAATTAATATACAGTTTAAATAAGATAACCTAAAGTTAATTTCAATATAATAAACAGAATAAAATAGTAATTTTGAAAAAGGGTACAAGTGAAGAAAAACTAGCCATATCAGATAGTAAACAATATAATAAGAATACAATTATAGTCTTGGGGCAAAAATAGACAGAAATAAAGAGACCAGATGAAGACGCTTGTATATACACAGAAAACCCCATCCTTCCATGACAGGTAGGGAGATTGTGCTGTGAGAGCTCTCGTCTACTTCCTGCTTCTGACAAGATCTTCCCCATGCCCTATTTGAGAAATGAAGTTAGGCAGAAGACTTAAGCCATTTGCTAATCTTGTAATATTTAAATAAAGTATGTTTTCATGGTGATTTGCTATATATCAGTATGAAAATAAACAGACATGGGTACAAAAATATTTATTTAAAATACTACAGGAAGTTATATCTCTAATACCATAGTCCCAAATAAATTCCAAATCTATTAAAAAGTTCAATAAAATGGTATGCCTTAATAACTGCAAGAAAACTTATTAAATCTTTTTTCTAGATTTAAAATTATTCATCTATTCAAAAACTATTAACTGAAATCTAATTTTCTCAGCTACAGCTTTAAAAAGACAAAAGAACTAATTTTCAAAATGCTTAGAATTTAGTTGAAAGTGCAACTTAAGTAATGCCAATAGCAAATGTTGACCTTTATACTAAAAGAAGAACAGAGTATGATAACAGGATAAAAGGGAAGCTGTAACTCTGTCCGTTGACACATCAAGAGAGAACATGAGCTGAGGAAGTTCATTAACATGAAGCTTAGAGAGAAAGAGATGAGTAACAGAAGATGAAGCTGAAGAAGGCCAGAACTGAGTTTGAAGTGTCTCTGATACATGTTGAGAATTTTGAACTCTATCTTAAAAGCAGTGGAAAGCTATTGAAAAATTTGTACTAAATGTCATGAGAATTGAATTTTAGAAAATTCAGTTTTAATTGACTTATAAGGAAAAGTGAATAGAAGTGACTATAAAACTGAGAGTCCAGTTAACAAGACACACAATTAAGCAGAAAATTTCAATAATAAGCAGAAAATTAAGCAGAAAATGTCAAAAATTGCTAAGTGGGTGAGTACGAGGTACCATGGAGGCTGATGTGCTTATATGACTTTGCCCTTGTATAAATGGGCTGAGGTCTATCCATTGAGAAGTTGAAAGAGGATTAGATGAAGCAGGATAAGATAACACTAGAGAGTCTTGGGGTCATATTTCCAGTTCTAGTGGATTCTACATGGCTAGATAGTGTAATTAAGCAGTTTTCCTCATGAAGAGTCAAAGACTGACTGAGCCAATGTGAGAAAGAAGTAGAAAGTGGAAAATTTGGGAATCACAGAGATCCTTATTTGGTGTCCTCGATCTAAGAGTTGTCTGAAAAAACCTGATGTTAAGAGGAGGTGTATGTAAAGATTGGGCAGACTAACAGAGAGAGGGAAAGAACACACACACACACACACACACACACACACACACACACACACACACACTTAATGTGCTGCATAATGACATTTGAGTTGACCATGGACCGTAGGTGGTCGTCCCATGAGATTATAATGAAACTAAAAAAAATTCTATAGACTAGTGATATCATAGCTATTATATTGTCATAGGATAATGCATTACTCTCATGTTTGTGGTGATGCTGGTGTCAAAAAGTCTACTGTACTGCTGGTCATATAAAAGTAGAGTACGTACGATTTGTATACAGTATATAATACTTGATAATAATAATAAATGACTCTATTACTGATTTATGTATTTCCAATACTTATCATTATTTTAAACTGTATTCCTTCTACTTATTAAGAAAAAAAGTTTACTATAAAACAACTTCAGCCAGGTCCTTCAGGACATATTCTAGAAGGTATTGTTATCTTCGGAGAGGACAGCTCCATAAGTGTTATTGTCCTTGAAGACCTTCCAGTGGGTTAAGATGTGGATATGGAAGACAGTGATATATTGATGATTGTGACCCTGTGGGGGCCTAGACTAATGTTTGTATTTCTGTCATCCAGGCTGGAGTATGGCTTACGACAGTCTAAATCTAGTGGATTCAAGTTATCCTTTCGCCTCAGCATCCTGAGTAGCTGGGACTGCAGACATGTTCTACCATGCCTGGCTAATTTTTTTTTTTTTTTAATTTTTTATAGAGACCAGATTTCACTATGTTGCATAGCTTAGTCTTGAACTTCTGGATTCAAGCAATTTGCCTGCCTTGGCCTCCCAAAGTGCTGATATTTTAGGCATGAGCCACCCTGCCTGGTCTTAATCTTTAATAAAAAAGTTTAAAAAAGAAAAAAGCTACTAGAATGAGGAAACAAAGAAAGAAAATGTTTTTGTACAGCTGCACAATGTTTTGTGTCAAAAGTTAAAGAAATTAAAATGTTTATTAAGTAAAATTGTTACAAGTTAAGGTTGTAACAATTGGAAGAAATAGATTTTTAAATAAATGTAGTTTTGCCTAAGTGTATAGCGTTTCTAGACCCTCACATTTACTCACTACACACTCACTGACACTCAGAGTAGCTTCCAGTCCCTGCATGCTCAATTAATGGTAAGAATCCTACACAGATGAATCTTTTTTTTTTTTTAACTTTTACATTATATTTTTACTATATTTTTTCTCTTTAGGTATACAAATGCTTATCATTGTGTTACAGTTGCCTACAATATTCAGAACACTGCCATGCTATACAGGTTTGTAACCTAGAAGCAATAGGCACATAACCAGGTGTGTAATAGGTTGTACTATCTAGGTTTATGTAAGTACACCCTGATCACACAACAATGAAATTGCCTAATAATGCATTTCTTAGACTGTATCACTGCTGTTAATGTAGGCTCTGTGTGTGTGTGTGTGTGTGTGTGTGTATATATATATATATATGCATATATTTTTATATCAGTGGATTCTATATAATTAAATTTTTGAAATTAATATTTTATATTTTTTCTATATTTTAAAATTGGGTTATTGATATGTTGGAATAAAGTCTACCATTTTGCTAGTTTTCTATTTGTTCCATTTGTTTTATTCTTTTTTTCTCTTTTCCTGCCTTTTCTGTGCTAAATTGAATGCCTTTCATGATTTTATATTACTTCTTCTATTTACTTATTTTTTTATCCCTACATATATACAAATAATTTCCTCAATTTTTGTTGAATAAATTAGGTAATTTAATGTCTAAAGGCCTTTGTTTGTAAAATATGGTAAATAATATTACCTAGATCATATAGTTTTTACACTAGCAAAATATATAGGAAATAGTGTAACGTTGAATTAAACAGTGTCTAGAATATAGAAAGAGCACAATAGCACTTATGATACTATTATGATTTTAATCTTCTACTATTATGATTTTATTTACTATTATCTGTTCTTTTAATAGAAGTCATCCAATATGACCACCAAGTTTATAATTCTTAGTAAATTTTAAAATTATGACTTTGCTTTCACGTTGTGGTTTAAGTTTATGTTCCTTTTTTCTCTTCTACCATCTCTGTTTGCCTATCGTGGCTGTCAAATAGCTTCTTTTTGCTTATTTTTCTGAAAAATTGAATTTTTTTGTTTTTGCAAAAGTAGCTGACTTTCACAAATAACCTAAAAATAATCTTTAATAAACAGATTATAAACATTTTAATATTTTGATACTTCCTTAGGTAAATTATTATAAAAATTTATTTGATATGGAAGAAAGTACTAACACATGTAACATGAAATATAAAAATATGAAGTTTTCTGCATTTACATTTACTGCTATCTAATTCCTTGCTAAAGTATTATCTGAAACGAATGAAATATAAAGTATTTTAGGCCGGGCTCGGTGGCTCAGCCTGTAATCCCAGCACTTTGGGAGGCCGAGGCGAGTGGATAGCCTGAGCCCACGGGTTCAAGACTCACCCGGGCAACTTGGCAAGACCTCGTTTCTACAATAAATCAAAAATTAGCCGGGCGTGTTAGGGCGCACCTGTCGTTCCAGCTGCTTGGAAGGCTGAGGCAGGAAGGATTGCCGGAACCCAGCAGGTCGAGGCTGCGGTGGCCGAGAGTGTGCCACTGCACTCCAGTCTGGGTGACGGAGTGAGATTCCAACTAAAAAAAAAACCAAAAAAGTATTTTATACATTACTATTTTTTTTAACAAAAAATAACAAAAGAACTAACAATAAGATGTACTAAATTATAAAATAATAAATATTTGGAGATTATTAGGTTAGGTTTGCAAATAATACATATTCCTTAAGTTTTCTCAGATAGAATCAGAGGAAATGAATGAATTGAAGTCATAGAACTCACAGATAAAATTATCTAGTTAAAAGAACACGAGTGGGAAATATTTACTGAGGATGATTGAACAAAACAGCTATTTTCTTTCTTCTTTTTTCCTCCCCACTCCCCCCAACCAAAACAGATATTTTAAAGTACAACACAATTAAATTATTTACTTGGTAGCCCCAGTCCAGTATTATGTATTTAGTATGTATAACAATCTATTGATAATATTTATACTATTAATAATATTTACCTTCTATATAATAACAGTGAGTGGATGAATGATTGCTTTTTCCCACAGTGATTAAGTAATAGTGATACTGCTCCAATTTAGTGAGGAATCTCATTACATGTTTTAGTAGTTGGATGTGTGTGAATGTTCTAATAGTTCTGAATGCTGGTTCTAGCAGTTTTAACTGGTAAAGCTTATGATCTGAGATAAATGTATACTCTTATTATATAAAACTAATTTGGTATCAACTTGTACTTGATATGTATTGTTTTCTTTTTAATCTCTTCTTAGACTAGCTGGTCTTTACATATAATAGTTTAAGAGTTCTGAAGATGCATTGAAAATATAATCATCTTTTGGATGAAAACTTTAAAAAAATAGTCATTGTATGTCTATTTTAAAGGCATAGTCACTCATCTCATACTGTTGTAAATCTCTATTTCTAATACAGATGGTCCCTGAGTTATGATGGCTCAACTTGAGATTTTTTTTTTTTTAACTTTATTATGGTGAGAAAGCAATATACATTCAGTGCACTCTTCAACTTACAATGGGTTATGTCAAAAATGCACTTTTGACTCATGATGTTTTCAACATATAATGAGTTTGTCAAGACATAACCTCTTTATAAGTCAAGGAACATCTTTACTTAGTTATTAAAATTAATTCTGGATTCTATAAAGTTCATCTTCAATAAAAACAAAAGTTATATTTGTTAAATTTCTGTGTAAAAAATCCTGGTCAGGAATCACAATTGTTATGCTAGTATATTAGTTCATTAATTAAGTAAATTTTTTATATGCAAACTACTGTCTGACTGCGGAGATACTGCGGTTTTGATGACATATAAGATGTAGTACCAAATATAGTTTGGAGTATACCAGAATATACTTATGTGAATATTTATTTCACAGTATTAATAACAATAGATTAAATAGTTCTTTATAACATTCAAAAGGTTTGAGCATATTATCACAGTCCATTCTTGCAATTTTTAAACACACTCAAATACAATAGCACAATCTCATTTAAAATATGTTGCCTATCTTGCCTCAAGGACACATGAGTGGTAAAAATAGATCTGAGCCTACTCTACTGTGGGTCAAGTTTTTTCTCAAACTGAACATTTGAGATCATTTTTTGTGTGTGTGTGGATGACTGCTCTGTCATCTTAAGACATTTGTGGCATCCCTGGCCTGTACTTACTTCATGCAGTAGTATCTCTTTACCTCAGTTATCACAAAGATGTCTCCAGATACTGTCAAATGTCGCCTTGGGTTGGGGGCTACAAAATCACCCCCCACGGAGAAGCAGTGATGTAGTCTGATGATTTCCCTAATATGTTACCTAAATTTTGATGGAGTGACATTTCATATACATTCATATAAAGCTTAATTATATCGTGTCTTCATAATGGAAATGCTTTCACTGGCATTTGATTACTTTAAATAGCTTGACAAAGTGAATTGAAGCATACCTCAAAACAGATGGCAAAGGAGCAAAGCCTATGTAATCAGAAAGACCATTTTTGAATTCCAGCTCTATGTAAATGATGCAAAAAATAGTAACATCCTCAAATCCACAAAATGATTAATTTCTTCTCCCTAATCCTTCTCTCAGATACTAATTCAGCCTTCTTGAATCAAAGAATTTGAATATTACATTTCTGTTTATTTCTTAGACTCTCTAAGTGGTGTCTAGATCTCATTACTGCAATGGTCCCTCTTATAGAAAAAAATTCTAATCATTTATTTTCTGCTTTTTGTAGTCATACACCCAAAACACTCCTAGATATATGATAAACTAATTATTCTAATATTTTAGACCATCATTATGAACAATAAATAAATAAAGAAGAACAGTGTCTATGTGAGTCTTACCAGTGCATATTAAATATATAGAAATACTAGATTGTGTAATAGCAGTAGTAATATCTAAGTACGCAGGTGTGACTAGTGAACTATGGAACACTTTTTAAGGTAAAAAAATTCAATAAACCTTTTTAAAAACTTCTTCAAATCCTATAATGTCATAGAGAATAATACATTTATAAAAAGATGACCAAGATATTGAATTAGTACTAATACCAATTATAACTGACCAGAAACATATAATTCTGCATATTTGGTCTTCTATAATTTTCATAAAAGTATCAATAATTGTCGCTTCTTTTTCAAAGAATATTCTTAGGGTAGTAATGTATATGGTGAAAACATTTAATAGAAGACACTTTATATGGGGCTACCTTAAATTTCTAGAAATAGTGATACTTCCTTAAGATACAATCGCACAGTATATTAACTTTTTATTGAAGTATGATATAGATACAGAAAAGTACACACCATAAGCATATAGCTTGATAAAATTTCACAACTATACACACCTATAAATTACAAATTAGGATTTAAGCAAAGAGATATGAGCACCTTTTAAAGTTCCTGTAGTGAACACACATTTCACATGGTTTGACTTCCTATTAATATATTTGTTAAATAAAAATGTATAATAATGTATAAAAATGTATAATAAAAAAGCATTGAATATTATATGCTTAATATTCTACTAGGTACCATAAATATGTAAAGTTATAAATCTGGAAGGAATTGTCAATTTGAGAACCACATGAAAGGAAACTTTATCCCAACAATTTAAAACATTCTGTAATTTAGTACCCAACTTCATCTTCCTTAGAGAGAAACAAAGACTACAGAAATCATAAGATCAGTCTGCCCGATTAAAATGGTAGCCTTGAGAAATGTTTCATTATTTAGTATTGTATCACACATAGTTTTGAAAACCTACCTTACACATTTATACTAATATGTTACATGCTTTTTATTGTAGTAGTCATTATTTTTTAATTAAACTGATGACATTAGTATTTTAAGAGCAACTGCTTGTATATAGTACACAAGCTGAAATGGATAAGGGAGGGGATGGAGGAAGTGAGTGTATTGAAAGATTGTTGCTATACCCTACACAGGAAGCTATGTCATCTTGAATTAGGAAGACTACAGGATTGAATAGGTAGAGATAAGAGAAGTGTCATTTAGAATTAATCAACATGACCTGATACAAAGACTAATATAGGCAGACTTTGCTATGTTTGTTAAGATTGTTACTATATATACAGTATATGCATTATTGTAAGAATAATTATACCACAATAAAATTAGGGAAATCAAAAAGGAAAACTTTAGCACTTGTAAAGAAATTCCATTTTATATATAATAAAACTTGTATTAACCTATTTCATAAATTTGACAATTTGGGCACAATGACAGTTTTTGGCAGTTGGCTTCCATCCTTCATAAAGGCCCAGTTCTCAAAGTGTAAGGAAAGATGAGAGGTCAGGAGAGGTCATAGCAGTTAATCCACACTGGAAACTAATGAGACAAACAGTTGTCACTGTCTTGGCAGTTCTAACCAATCACACCTTCCAGAATTTTTTCCATTAATATTTCAGTCTTAATGAGCAATTGTTACTCTATCCAAACTACCTCTGGGACCTGGATTGTGCCACCTGCCACCTCTCTTCTGAGCTAGCTAATTCCATAGACTCACCTGTAATATTTTATTAACCTCATAGGAACAAGATTGAATTATTTGGTCCTCACATTGTGTGTGGCTAAGTTTTACTGTATATGTCAAAAAAATCATTCTAGGGAAAAAAGGACTAATCAACAACTGAGAATATAAAATAGTATTTTGCAATGGCGCAATCTCTGTAATAAAAATTCGAAATTATATTTCTAAATATTTATGGTAATTTTAAATGCCTGAGAATCCAAAGGAAGAAAGAATAGCAGCAAGCTAAAGAATTAATCTTGAAGAATGTTTATATTTTAGAGGTGAATGTGGAAGTGAAAAAAAAAAGGGAGTTGCAATAAAGGAAGAAGAGGAATCAGGATAATAAAATTTCAATAAAAATAATTATTGTACTTGTTAAGTTAGAGAGAGATTTCAAATGAAGATAGAGACTGAAATTTCAGGGTACATTAGTTGCATGAACCCCTTGTAAGTCCCAGGCTGGCAATATGTTTCTGGTAATTAATTCCTTTTCAAGAGGTCCGTCAGAATCACATAAGCTTCAGACTCTGAAAACTAGAAAAGCAACTATAAGCAGGGATTTTTTTTTTTAATTTGGTATTAATTTTTGCTCATTTTTATTTTAAAAGAAGCAATATACTTTTAGCATTTAAGCAAAACATTTAATTTTTTCCTCTTGTATTTCAGTACAAATACATATTTAAATTATATGTATTCATGGTTTACACAAACTTTTCCAGAAGTTCATATTTATAACCTACATTACTTTTTAAAATCTCTCTTCCTTTCTGTTTCTTTTCTCCTCCCTTGCTCCAACTTACTTACTTAGTTAATTCCTTCCTTCCTTCCTTCCATCTTTCCTTTCTTTCTTCCTTCTCTTTTCTTCCTTCCTTCCTTCCTTCCTTCCTTCTTTCTCTCTTTGCTTTTTTCCTTCTTTTCTTCCATCCACTTTTCTTCCCTTCTTTCCTTCTTTCTAATATAACCAAGGGCAGATCAGTTAGAAGAACACCATATCTGCTATCAAAATACATGTTTATCTTTGAGAAACTGAGTTGCCTTAAGAATGTGTGTGTAACTGCTTAGCTGAAGACACATTCAATTTAAGGACACAACCCAATACTACAGTGATTTATTACTGACTGATGTTTTTGTTGCTCATTTTTAATTACTAATTTAGACATGTAATTTTTACTTTTAGGGTCCTGGAACTGAAAAGTCGTTTTTTGGTTTCCTATACTAAACAAAATAACTTGTGAAATTTTGGAGATTGGGTCAACAAAAAATGGGCAGACCTAAAAGGGAATGAATGGATTTATTAATATATATTTATTTTATTTACATTTAAAGTTCAAATGCTAATCACAAAAAAATATATTCACATATGTTTTGCAAGGTTCCCAGTTCCTCAACAAATTAAAACGAAAAGAGTGTAAATATGTACATTTAAAAGATTTCTGTGATTCTTTTGCCCCAAAATGTAATTAACCCTTTTCCCATTTGCAGTGATTGTGGCTGAGGCATTTACTGGAGATAACTCACAAATTACCATTCTAACCTTACCTCCAAAATTTGCCACGAAGTATCTTGCTTTTATTCTTTTACGTCGCTTTAGAATATCTACAGTCGTTAAAAACAAATTCTTTCATTCTATCTATAGCATTCTATTTTTAGTAGTGGTATTTCCATTTACAATATGTAATAATTCTCTCTCTTTCTAAAGTAAATCTTGTTAGGATTAGAGACAAGTTCTGTATAGGAATAACTCCAAGAATAGTTTTACATTTTATTTTCACGTTGAAAGCCAGTCAGATTTGCTTCAGCCTTAAAGAGTATATTTATGTAAAATTAAATGAATGGGGCAGCAAGTTGTAATTTTTTTTCTAAACGAGAATTAATATGTCATGCAGCCCAATAAATAGCTTTCTTTTTATTGTATATCTAAAAAATCAGTAATAATCCATATATGTAAATTGAGTCAATCCTTATTATTTCAGATTCCATATTTGCAAATTTGTCGACTTACTCAGATTTATTTTTAACCTCCAAATCAATATCTGGGGCATATTTGCATTAATTCCTGGACATGTACTCATGTACAGAGTGTGAAAAGTTTTAGTTGCTCAATGCGCATATTTCCAGTTGAAGTCAAATAAGGCAGTGGTTTCCCTTCTTGTTTCAGTTCTCATACTGTAAACCAGTTTCCATTTCACTGTATATTTAATACTACGTTTTCCTCAGTTTTGTGCCTCTTTTGGTGATTTGGCTGTTTAAAATGGTTCCTGAGCATAATGCTGAACTACTCTCTAGTGTTCATCGGAGTAAAAGGGCTGGGATGTTTCTTTTTAAAATTTTTAAAAATGTTCTTATTACTTATTATAAAGATGGGTACAAGGGTCAGGTATATAAACACCGATCATGCAGGTACCCTTGTTGATGAGGTATGTCCCTCCCTCCCCTAGCTGTCTCCTTCAATTGCCAGTCCCACCCCCCTCCCCTGACAGTTTCCCACTACTGCCAATCGCTTTCTTATAGCATTATAATTGTTCAAGATCACCTTATGAGTGAGAACATATGGAACTCAGTTCTTTGTTTCTGTGATAAATCACTGAGTATGATCAACTCCAAATCCATCCAAGTTGTTGCAAAATTTTTTTATTTTAAAGATGTGGGGCACAATCCAGAGTTAAGTATACAAGTGTTGATTATACAGGTACCCATGTCGATGAGTTGTGCCCCCCCCCCTCCCCTGGCAGAATCTCACTACTGCCAATCCTGACTCTCCCACCCCCAGGCAATTTCCCACTACTGCCAATCATTTTCTTATAGTATTATGATAAATGTTCAAGTCCACTTATGAACGAGAACTTGTGATGTTCAGTTCTTTGTTTCTGTGATAGATCACTCAGAATTATAGACTCTAAGTCCATTTAGGTTGCTGTGAAGTTCATGTGTTTGTCCTTCTTTATGACTGCATAATATTCCATCGTATATATGTACCACATTTTTTTATCCAGTACTCTTTTGATGAACAGCATGGTTGGTTCCATATTTTTACTATTGTGAACAATGTTGCAGTAAACATGCATGTGCAGATATCTTTTTCGTAGAGTGATTTGAGTTCCTCCGGGTATATTCCCAGGAGGGAGATTGTGGGGTCTTCCGAAAAGTCAATTTTTAGAACTTTTAGGAATCACCAAACTGTTTTCTACAGAGGTCATACTAGTTTACACTCCTACCAACAGTGTAGAAGTGTTCCCTTCCCCCCCGCATCCTCACCAGCGTTTGTTGCTTTTTGAGTTATTTATGATGGCCATCCTGATTGGAGTTAGGTGCTATCTCAGTGTGGTTTTAACTCACATTTCTAGTGAGGCTGAGCATTTTTTAATATATCTTTTGGCTGCTCGTATGTCTTCCTTTGAGAAGTGCCTATTCTTACAGCAGCAGTCCCCGACCTTTTTGGCATCATGGATCGGTTTAGTGGAAAATTCTCAAAAGGAGTCAGCAATCTGGATCCCTCGCATATGCATTTCACAATAGGGATTGCTCCTATGAGAAGGCAATGCTGCTGCTGATCTGACAGAATTGGGAGCTTCGCTCTCCCTTCTCTTTCCTTTTTCTTTGTGGCCTGGTTTCTAACAGGCCAGAGACTGGTACTGTCTGCTTGTGCAGGTAAGACCCCAGTCTTAGGAGAAAATATGTTAGGTAAGCTTTCAGGTATGAGTTATAGTGCTGTTGGCCATGTGTTCAGTGTTAACAAATCAACAATGTATCACCCAGGAGATTATCCAGGAGATTAAAATACCAAAATAATTATTTGGATGAAATAATCTTTTTTCACACTGAATTTAAGTAAATGTCAGCCCTTCATTTATTGGGTTTAATTCCCACAGATTCATACAACAACAGATGAAAAATATTTTTAAAAACTCAATAATAAAAATGATAATAATACAAAAATAAAAAATAAAGCAAATTAAAAATTATAACAACTAAGCCGGGCTCGGTGGTTCAGCCTGTAATCCCGCGCCTTTGGGAGGCTGAGGTGAGTGGATTGCCTGAGCCCGTGGGTTCGAGACCCGCCTGGGCAGCAGACCTCATCTCTACAATAAATCAAAAAAATCAGCCGGGCGTGGTAGCACATGCCTGTAATTCCGGCTACTTGGAAGGCTGAGGCGGAAGGATCGCCGGAGCCCAGCAGGTCGAGGCTGCGGTGGCCGGGAGCGGCCACTGCACTCCAATCTGGGTGACAGAGTGAGACTCCAACTCGAAAAAAAAAATTATAACAACTATTTACATAGTATTTACATTGTATTAAGTTTATAAGGAACCTAGAGATGCCTTAAAGTATACCAGAGGATGTGCATAGGTTATATGTAAATATTTTGTCATTTTATGTAAGGAACTTGAACATCTGTAGATTTTGGTACCCATAGTGGGTACTGGAACCAATCCTGTGGATACCAATGGACAACTGTATTAACTTGCCATATACACCAGATAATTTAAAATTTCTCTCTTATCTTCTGATATATTTATTCGAATATACTACTACACTGTTTTTATTATAATGACATTTTATTATGTTTATATATCAAATAAGATAATGTTCACTATTCTTTCATTTATAATTTTGGACTACTTTCACATTTTTGTTCTTTAATATGAATTTGAAGTCATGTAATCTAAAAACCCTTTTACTCCATCCAAAATAAATAAAACTCAACCTATAGCTGACTCTCTATTTGGAACTGCTTATGTTATTTTAAGACAATATTTTTAAAATATTATACCAGTTTTTACACATTAGTTATTGAATCTTGTTTACATTTCTAAAGATGATTTTCATATCATTTTCCAAAATTTATACCAATTATTTATTTTTCTTTCTCTATTGTAAATGCTAGAACATAAACAATAATGTCGATTAGTATTGGTGAGACTGTATACTCTTGTAATATTCTTAGGTTAACGGAAATGGACTTAATGTTTCACCACTTAGAGGCCTGTTTAATGTTGCATTTTGGTAAGTATTTTTTATAATATTAGTGGGCATCTTCTATTCCAGTGCTTGCTTTTCCTATCACACTGAATCATGCTTCCCAAATAGTAATGACCTTTGATACTTAACCTTGATGTGGAAGTGAATGGAGTAATAAAAAATGACAATATATACAAGAGATTGCATCAAAAATCAGGATGAGTTTTTCTTCTAATTTAAACTCCCAACATCATTATTTCCATATGTATTTTATTCACCCTTTCAGTAAGTATTTGTTGAGTATTTACTATATGACAGACAATGTACTAGGCACTAGAGGATGTAATAATGAATCGAAAATAGAAGCTCTTTGCCTTCATAGCACATACATCTTAAAGCGGTTCCCAAACTTGCTACACATTGTAATAACCTAAAGATGTCTTATTTTTATTTTTATTTTGAGTTGGAGTCTTACTCCGTCGTCCAGACTGGAGTGCAGTCGCATGCTCATGGCCACACCAGCGTCGACCTGCTGGGCTCAGGCGATCCTTCTGCCTCAGCCTTCCAAGTAGCGGTAACTACAGGTGTGCACTACAATGCCTGGTTATTTTTTTGATTTATTGTAGAGCAGAGGTCTCACCATGTTGCCCAGGCTGGTCTCAAACCAGCGGGCTCAGGCAACCTTTCACTTCAGCCTCCCACTAAAGATGTTTTAAAACACAAATACAGCCGGGCTCGGTGGCTCAGCCTGTAATCCCGCGCCTTTGGGAGGCTGAGGTGAGTGGATTGCCTGCGCCCGCGGGTTCGAAACCCACCTGGGCAGCGAGACTTCACCTCTACAATAAATCAAAAAATCAGCCGGACATCGTAGCTTATGCCTGTAATTCCGGCTACTCCGAAGGCTGAGGCGGAAGGATCCCCGGAGCCCAGTAGGCAAGGCTGCGGTGGCCGGGAGCGGCCACTGCACTCCAGTCTGGACAACTGAGTGAGACTCCAACTCAAATAAATAAATAAATAAAATAAAACACAAATACTTGTCTCCTACCACCAGTCTTTCTGATTTAATTGTCTCCTGATGCAACTTGGACCTTTGAGGCCTTTAAAAGTCCTCCAGCTGATTCTAGTGTGCAGCAGAATTTGTGAATCACTGGCCTATATGAAGTTAGGCTTTAAACAATTCCAAACCACTTACTTGAGAGTAACGATAACTTGCGTTACAAAAGCCAGCACCTTGCCCATGAGTTTAGTTCATATTAGGTTCATGTTTACTATTAGCATTATTTTGATTATGTCCTATATTTTTACTTTAAAATAAATATTTCATTATGGTATTTCCGAAAATCGACCAACATGGTTTTTAAAATATATATATTTATCAAAAAGGATGTGAAATGTTTAACATTTCATTTGAGCCAAACATATACCTGTCTTTATTAAATAGAGTTGCAAATATTGCTTAGTTTTTTCCAAATCAAAGATTACATTAAAATGTTATTCTCTCAATGTATCTTAAAAAGCTTTAAGGAGGAATGTTGAGCAGTTCTTGACTGCATGACTGTACATTTTATCTATTATTATATTTTTAAATGGAGGCACTATAACTCTTATGTATGTATTTATGCACTTAATTATTTATTTGGCTTCCAGATGCAAAAATTTATGTTCATTACAGTACATTTGTCTAAAATGTTCGAGTCTAAATTGCTCTCAGTATAGTAAAACTGCTGCTATTTTTAAAAAAACTATTATACTTCTTCAGAGCATATTTGTAATAGGTACTGGCCCAAACTGATAATTTCCTTCCCTTCATTTTGCATAACGCAGCAACTTTGGTATCAAAATGCCACCACAATCTTACATATTCTGACTAGCTTTGCTGAGTTTGCAGTAGCAACTATGATAATATCCCTTGTAAAAAGGAAATGCAGAAATGGTGACTGTCAAATCCTAATATGTTCCTTATATCCACACTTTTTTTTTTATTTTCCTTACCAGTATAATCTATATTCCAGTTAATAATTTAGTACTAATCAGCTCCTTATCTTCTGAAAAGGAGAGTCTGTTTTAAATCACAAGGCAACTGACCTTGAAGGTAGTTTTAATACATGCAGATTTCTTATATCACCTCTAAGCTTTTACTCAGAGTATTTTCTTAGTTACATTTAGTTCTCAGCTGTGCAATCCTCATTTTGTCTATTCTAATAGCAACTGATTTAATTATGCTGTAGTTTCTTCTATTGTTTAGTTTTGGATTTTACATTTACGTGCATACTTAGTTTTAAATAATAATCTAATGTTTTAATGAGCAAATAAAATAAGTATGAATAGTTGAGGTAAGTCACAAATGTTAGAAAGAATAGTAGCATCTTCTAAATTAATTCAGCTGTTTCACAAAGTGCTTGTGTGTCTTTTTCCACTTTATTTAGATTTTACTATCAAATAGTATTTTCTAGTAGTGATGTGATAAGGATTTAAAATTGGTTCCTTGGATTAAGTTTTGTGCATTGAAAATCAATATGAACTGAGAAATGGACTATGGAATTTAAGCATGCAAGCAAAGCTATAGAAGTTCAGTTGAAATTTAAGAAAATTTCAACAATTCTAGGACAAAGAATATGTTTCACAAATAATATTAAAGATATAATTTTTTTAAATGTTGGGAATAACTTTGGTCCAACTGTCTTAATGAATTAATATGATTCTGCTTGCCATCGCATAGATCTAGATTGAAGAATAAGGAAACAAATTTTGTTGTTTATTTAAAAATTATATACACCGTCTGGGCTTTAGAATAAGATTTATGAAGCTCTTTGAAAATAGATTTCCATCATTACAGGCAATTTCAAACGTCTTTGTATATCAGTGATGGTGACTTGCTTTTGCTTGTAATTTTTAATTACTTGTTCTCTCATCAAAATTTGGAAGAAGAGACAAGATTTCTATTTCAAAAGAGGAAAGATGGCTAGGTTAAGATACTGGTGGCAAGAAAATGCAATTTTTTTTAAAAAAAAATTAAGATTTTATTTAAAAAGTGAAAGGTGACTTTTTTTTGAATTAATAAGCCATTTTGTTGGGTAGAGTTCTACACTCAGTAGTTTCCCATTTACACTAAAAAATACATTGGGTTGCTTTAGATTTCTATTCTTCTTCATCTAACTTTTAATGATCATATCTGTGTAATCATCATGTCTGTAATGTAGAATATTAAAACAACAAAAAAATGCAGATATGCTTTTGGAATTAATATGTAAGCTTTTTGGGGTATTAAAAAGCAATCTCAAAGGAATAAATTAAGATAAAATCTTTTATTAACTATACCTTAAAATAAAATGTTTTTATATTGGTATTAGCGTTTCAAATTATTTTCCTGAAAATTTTTTAATGAAAATATTCTGTTTTATTAGCCTGTTTTCTACTTTAAATCATGCTATGAACTAGTGATTAAATCAAATATAGCGTATAGAACAATTTAACAGGCTTAATAGTCTTACAGATAAGATAGAAATGTTTCTGCTATTATCTTGAATAATCAATAGTGAATTGAGTTGTTGTCTTCTTTAAACAGTATGTTGTTTTCATCTCTTGTTATGTTGCTCTATAGAAATTTAAATATCATATACAATATGCCCGTTTAGAATCATTGCTCTGAAAAAAACATTTTTCAAGATCATTACTTGTGCTGTTTAAAATTGACCTTTTATCTACAAATAATGTTGTCATCTCTCTGGAGTGTTTGATTTCACTCAGGCTAAGATGTCTTAGCCTACAAAATATGAGATCACACTATGTAATAGGAATATTTTGCTCAATTTTGAGATGAGACTCTGGAAAATGACATCTGTTAAGAGAGATTTTTCAGTAGCTTGTAGTTTATCATATACATTCATAATTTTGGATATAGATTAAGTTGATATGTTCTTCTTTAGAAACTGTGTGCTACTTATTGTGAATTACTGTTTTATGTATTAGCATGTATAGCTGATTTTTTTTCCAATTAAACCTTCAGAAGTAAATTTAAAAGTACCCATACATTTATGGTGGATGTGGACTTTAGTAACTTTAGTCCCACTAATTTAAAGATAATTGTTTCTATTATCACCTAGGCATAAATTAATATAGTATTTATTTTAATTACTTAAGCCCTTAATCTAATATAGCCTTAATGAATTTACTCATTGGAAATACTTTAAGCTATAGCGAAAGTCTGTTTACTGATATCCATCTGTTCTTTTCCTGAAATTAACTGAATTTTAATGTGAAAATATATAAACAAACACCATAACTGCTTCATGTATCTAAGGTTTATGCAATTTAATTTTATAATTTTATTTTGTTCAGTTATGCCCTAGACAAGTCCCCTAAATTATGAAAACTCCACAATTACTATTGAATGGAGAACACAGAGAATTAGTATTAAGAGTGTGCCACTTGCTTGGATTATGTTGCAAAAGTAAAAATTTAAAGTTAGCTCTAACTAAAATTGTTTCTCTGTGGCATTTTTTCTTTTCCTCCTCTCTTGTCTTCTTCATCTTCCCTGTTTATTCTACCCTTCTCTTCTTTAAACAAATTAAAATATTATACGTATATTCTAATTTGTTTTAGAAGTAGAGAGTAGGGATTGATAATAAAGAGTAATATAAGCTAATTCATAAATACAAGTTATCTCAAGTTAAAATCAATATTATATAAACTGTAAGCTCCACTTAACCAACTCCTGGGATCAACTCAGTTTCCTAATTTCCTTCGTAGACCATACAAAATTAGTTTCTAGGGTCAGCACATCTCCTCAACTTTAGATGCTTACCAAGAGTCACATAGATTTGTTACCTAGCATGTTATTGCCATTTATTCTTGTTATTTCATTTTACAATTTAGTTTAATATTGTACTATGTAATGCAACATGAGCGGTTTGAATTTTATATTTTCTTCCCCATAAAAATCAAAGTTTTGGAAGCAGATAAAAGTAAATTAGGCAAAATATTTATAAAAAAACCAAAAAACAGTCAAATTCTAAAAGGCTTCGGCATTCAGGTTGCTTTATGGGTAGCTTTAACTTTTTTCTCCATAAAAAAAGTACTAGAAAGATGATTTATGAAAGTTATGCAAAAAATTATAAAGAAGCTCAATCTGTGGCTTCTTACTCACAAAAAGAGTCTTGGTTTTACAACAAAATAGTAGCACTTACATCTACTTACGTCAAATAAGCTATTAAGAAAGGATATACCATTTTGTGAATCTCCATTTAAACATTTTATTTGCTTGATCAGCTGAGTAAATTATAAGTCCCATAATTTAGGAAGCTTTCACTGTACTTCGTACTCCTTTTACTTGTCTGAGGTTGACTGAATTCTGTGAGTGTTTCCACATCTATCATAAGGAAGATTAGCTGCCCAATTCAGGAGATAAGACTCTTATTTAAATCTACCATATCTTCTGGAAGTTCTCAAATTTTTACTCTATGAAATTTTGGTCTATCAAACGAAGAAAGTAATTTACAGTAACATGGATGGGAAACAGGTTTCATGTTGAAAGCCAGCTCTGATTAATTGCTAATGGCTACTGGAAGATCTGTGCTGAGATGAGCCTGCAGCCCCTTTTATCTTAGAGTAGAATGCCCTGATCTGATAGTGATGTCAGCTATAGGAACAGAATGGTGAACAACATTGTTCTCCTGAGCGATATCCACATTAATGTTTTGCAGATACAAATTAACATTTTGCTATATATATTTTTTCCTTTATTCCTTCTGTTGAGACACTCCCATCATTGACACCCTTATTACTGGTTAGTTACCACATAGATGAGAAAGATTATGGGCTATGCACAATCGTTCACATAGGAAACACATCTTCGCTACTTCAAGTTAAGAGCCATTTCATGCAAATGAAAACCACAGGATTCACTTGTCCACTTCTCCAAAAACGGAGTAACTGTGTTTGATTTCCATTAAAGAAAATCAGAAAAAAAAGTATCCCCAAATACTATTCTTACAAGTAAGAGTATACAGAATATGAGGGCAAAGAGGACCATTCCAATGATCACTGTTTAGTGAATTCACTAATTAGTGAATCTGGCTGCTAAAATTACTCTTTAATTTTTTTTTTACAGTTTATCATATGGTTTAAGTATTTTAGGGGGCCATCCTTCCCAGGTAGAAAATATAATAATTTCTAAGATACGGTACTTAGAAGGTTTATGGTATTAAGGAATTGATGAAGAAATATTACTTTGCTGTAATAGTTAACAAATATAGAAAAGGAAATTCTAAATTCATAATGTAAATAGGGTTAGGATTAATTCTTTGAAGACAAAATCAATAGACATTCTCAGAAGTTAATTGTACTCATTTCATCTAAATATGCCCCAAGCCCTAAATATTCCTTGTTAAACATACATATAAAGAATATACTGTGCTTTATAGATAAAGGTTGATAATGGTAGGAATATGTAGATCCACATGTTAGAAATAATTTTACTTCAGTTTAATGCCTAGAATGCTCTAGTCATCAGAAGACAAAAGAAATGAAACCTTATTTATATAAAAATTATTAAATAAATCCCTACATTATATTAGCAACTGTACTGGTTCTGCTCTTGGGAAGTTTACAAACACAGATTCATGAATTGATAGTTAAAGAGAATATGCTGAAGACCACGCTAGGGTTATGTCCAGAATGCTGTTGAAATATATCATAAATTCTCACATTTCAAATTACAAAATTTGTTTTACTCCAAAGGATTTATTGTACATTTAAGAAAACTTGAAATTGTTAAGTGATCATGTGAAGTGTTTACTTATAGTCTTGATTTATTAAATGTATAACAATAAAGTACGTTCCATTTTCCAGAATATAAGATATGTGATTTCAGCTCTTTAAATGGGATACTTCATATTTTAATTGCAGCCTAAAACCTGATAAATTCTCTTTTCTATTTTTAATCCTGCCCTTAATGACATCATTTATTGTCTACTGGAAATCAATTTAGCAAATCACACTTGTCCACTAAGCACTTCAGATAAGGTGACTCCATGAAGCATTCCAAGATTATCACAAGGAAATGATTTCGTATGTCATAAAAGAAGAAGAAATAAGCAGAATATAACCTGCTGAAGAAGGTTACAGTTTTACAACCCCTCCCACTGCAGCACTTAAGTCACTGAGTTTCAGTTAACTTTGGATTATCACTCACAGATTGAAAGCAAAGCAGTCTTCACACACTCTGGGCTTGCGAGGCCACTTGAATGTGTGTTTCTAAATCAATGATGAGGGTATCGGAACCAATACTAGACATGGATATGGCAAATTATAGTGAAGTTTTGGACCCAACTTACACAACTTTGGAGTTTGAAACTATGCAGATTCTATATAATTCAAATGGTGAGTTCTCATCTGCTTATAAATTTAAAGAAAAGTAAGTATAATGGGAGAAGGAAAACTGAGCTATCTGAGGTGGTGGCTTGATGTTTTATTGTTGGAGGATTCAAGACTTGCTTTTTAAGGCCACAAATCTGAGCTTTTGCACTTCATCACAAAATTTAAATTAATAATGCTATGGCTATTTTATATTAGAAGTAGAAAAAGTCTGGTTTTGAGTAATCATGTAACATCAGAATTCTGTCATGGAGTGGTTAGAGAGGGAGGAGTAGTTTCAGCAGTTATTTTATTTGTTTTGAATCATAATAATAAGTAATATTGGCAGATTGTGAAAGTATATTTTCTGTGCAATATTTGAAATGACTTCTGGAACAAAGTTTCCATAGAACACTTGGGAGTTTTACTATTGCTTATTCCTTTCATAATTCCAGTTCCCAATTGCTGATGAGAAACTACTGATGAGAAACTGCATTTAAAATTACTATCAAGTTTTTGCATGAAACACAAATATGAAAGGAAATAGGTTTATATTATAACTTCACAGGATAGGCTAATGTTTAGCCCTGCAAAGTTCTAGGTATTTATCTATTGTAACATTTTAACTTTAAATAAGACATGAGTTGTTTAGGGTTTGTGTCCTTATATAACACAGTTTACTATTGACTTTGAAAACTACTAACATCTAGTAATTGTATGTACTTCAGAAAATGTGTGTGTGTGTGTGTGTGTGTGTGTGTGTCTGTGGGTGTGTAAATCAGGATTGAGAATACATCTTGTATGAGGATATCTTGATGTTCTACTGTATTGTATATTTTGTATGACTGGTGTTCTGGTTATATTTCCAAAAAAAACAATTGTTTGTTAGTGGGGAAATTTTTAAGAACTGTCAAAAAGATGAATTGTGAAATTTTAGTACAAATAAGGTTAAAATGAACCTGCAGTACAATTCTTAGGAAGTTATGGTTTAGGTTCCTTAAGTTTAGACTTGGTTAGAGATATTTAACAGTATATATTTTATTATAAATATGACTTTTAAAAACTCATAATTTATAAATGATAGGGACAGATTTACCATAATCATAATACTCATTTACCATAAATATTTACCAAATACACTGAAACAACTAATATTTATGACTTTTTCTAAAATATTGTCTAACTTGTTAGCTTATAATAATGTCAATAGTATATAAATATTCAAGAATGTAAACATGAAGCAAGATTTGAGTTTTTTATATTTCTATGTAATTTCCCAGACCACAATCAATTCCCAACACTTCTGATTTTCATATTGTTAATATCTATTTTGTAAATGTTACTAAAAGAAAAATTTGTAGCATTTTAAACCTATGATTTTATATGACTAACCTTAGGAATATTAACCTTATTTGAACTCATTAATTTTTTTCCAACTTCATGAAATTATATGTGACAATATTTGTCTACTTGGAAGTATTAGTAGGTAGAATATAATGTAATGTTACAGAACACAGTTGGGACATGACAACTTTTAATTTTATCATTTTTTCTATTACAGATACAATAATGAGTATTATATTTATATTACACAATTTTGTGGTAATTAAACTTTAAATATATTATATTTTCAATATCTTTTGATTACATACACTTTTTTAAAGGTGTAATCAATAATATCAACTCATTTAATACATATTTGTTGATTATATTTACATTTTTCAATGACTCTTCAAAATTATATATTAGATACACTGTATACTGGGCACAATCCTAAGATCTGGAATATAGGGAGGTCAATAGGATAGATAAATTATTTGACATCATGAAGTTTATGTTTTATGTATAAATATGAATAATAAATGAGCAAACCAACATATATATTTTTGTCAATGAAAGTTATTTAAAAAAAATAAGCAGAACTCTAGGTTCTACTTGAAGGGCAGATGAGAGGTCACTCTTTTTGATATGTGTTCAGAAACGATTTCACAGAGATTATGAGATTTGAACAGAAATCCAATAGCTAGCTCAAAGAAAAGTTTGGAGAACTTTACTTTCAGTCAGAAGGAACAGCAAGTGTACAGATTCTGAGGTGGCAATGGATTTTGATGAAAAATAAGACAATGTTACTAGAGAACCAGATGAAAAGTGGTACTAGGTATGGGGATCTGAGAGGTAAAGGAAGAAGAGGAGACCTTTCTCACACAGGTCTTTACAGGCCATAGTAAGATACATAGGCTTTATTCTGTGTCTAGTTATGGCAGGGTTGGATGCAGAAGGGTGATACGATGTAAATTTGTTTTACCCAGATCACTTTGGTGACCTTTAGGTAATAAATAAACAGTAAGGGAGCAATGATAGAAGAGACATTAGATAGGAGTTTATTGCAATAATCCAGGAGAAAGATGATAATAGATTGAAAAAGCATGGCCATGGTGAAAGGGTGAAAAGTTATGGATTAATTATATATTTTAAATGTATACTTGATAATAGATTGGTCGTAAAAGATGAGGGAGAGAATACAGCAAATTCTCCCAGGTTATTAACCCTAGGATACTAGATGGAACATTGGCTGATATAGAGGTGACTGAAGGAAGATCAAGTTCTACGGGAAAAATCAAAGAATCACATTTATTCCTGCAGGTACAATGTGTTTTTGACACATTAATTTGTGATTCTTATGGAACTTCAAAGTGAAGTATTTTCATAGGTACTTGAGCATTTCAGACTAATGCCCACGAAAACCATGTCACATACATGGTATTTAATGTTACAGGACTGAGTGAACTTCTACAGTTGGGTGACTGAGTCCTAAGGTGTCGCAAAATTAAATGGTCAGAAGTATGAAAGGGGAGCTTGGAATGGAAGTCACCAGTAGTTAAAAGGAAAGCATTGGTGTGCAGTCTTCAAATAGCCAAGGAATGGACTGTTTTGAACCTGTAAATAAGACAATTTAATAAGGAAATAGTAATAACTCTTCCTTTCTACTCTTCCTTTTTCTTGAACAGAAAGTTCTGCTCCAGAGACGACAAGTATGAATACCACAGACAGTGGTGTCAACTGTCTATGTGCTATTTGTGGGGATAGGGCAACAGGGAAACACTACGGAGCGTCGAGCTGTGATGGGTGCAAGGGCTTCTTCAGACGCAGCATACGCAAGAGTCACGTCTATTCCTGCAGGTATTTGAAATGCCCCTTTCAGAAAGTTGTCTTTAGAGGTGTCTCAATATGGCACGCAAGAAGGAAATGCAGAGCTTTCACAGGACTGTAAGTCTATAAACTGGGATACAAGTAAGCATGTGTGGGCATGTGTGCAGGATGTATTCACATAGGTGGTTCTTTTTTATGAAACAGTTTAGACTTATAAAAGGTATATAAAAATCCACCTACCTACTACTCACTTTAGACCAATATAGTTGAAACTCTAGTGGGCACCTCCCCTGCCACTTTCTTCTCCCTTGTCTGCTAGAATTCAGGCGTTGATCTTTCCTTTATGTTTCTTTATTGTTTTACCACAAGTTCATATACCTCTAAACGTTTTAAAATCTGTATTTAAAAGGCTTTTCAATATGTATATTTTTCTGCTTGTTGTTTTTTTTTTTTTTTAACAAGGGTCATTATAGCCTGGATCTTCTAAAATTATAAAAGTAGGTCATTTTGGTAGCTTGTGAATGCTAATGTGTGAAATTTAATTTTTAGTCCTAAAATTTAAAATATATTTCTCATATTTTTTTCTAATTTAATAAATGTTTTTTCCAAAGCTTATCTAACTACATTATTAATATGTGACATATTTCTAGTAGGTTGTTTTCTTGAGTTTGTTCTTTAAAATAATATTTAGTTAATATCATAGCACAATTTAAATATAAATATTGCACCTTGATTAATTAATATGATAGTTCTAGAATGTATATATCTAGGTTGAATATGGACTATTAACAAAGATGATTAATTTTAAACAGAAAAACAATTTGTGTTTGCTCTGCCAGTACAAGGTATATGTAGAATTATATTGTTTTAAGAAAAAATTGGACATCTGAGAAGACGTTAACTCTCAAAATATTGCCATGTGATTTCTTGGGGTAAAATTGAAATTAATATATAATTTCTTTTTTTTGTTTTTCTTTTTGGTTTTTTTTTTGAGTTGGAGTCTCACTCTGTCGCCCAGACTGGAGTGCAGTGGCCTCTCCCGGCCACCACAGCCTCGACCTGCTGGGCTCCGGCGATCCTTCCGCCTCAGCCTTCCGAGTGGCCGGAATTACAGGCATGCGCTACCACGCCCAGCTGATTTTTTGATTTATTGTAGAGATGAGGTCTCGCTGCCCAGGCGGGTCTTGAACCCGCAGGCTCAGGCAACCCACTCACCTCAGCCTCCCAAAGGCGCGGGATTACAGGCTGAGACATCGAGCCCGGCTAATATATATTTTCTAAATTATCTACCTGGTGTCCTCTAGCAATTTTTCCAGGATAGTTTGAAATAGGTAAAAAGAAATGCAAATCAGTAGGTTAAAAGAAATGCAAATCACACACTGTGACAAAGTCTTGGTAAACAAAAAAAGGTTTTTAGATGAGTTTTATTTTCATATATATCAAAACTCTAGAGGTAAAAAGCTCAACTTTTATCAGAAATATTCTGTATATGATTATGTTAAATATTGAATGCTCCTAAAAAAGTAACAATGAAAACAAATACAAAGTAACATGTAAGTAACACTTTCTAGATCATGTATTCTGTTAAAAATGAAATAAACATATGGCAATTCAGACAACTAAATCAAACAACTTCTAAGGAGCAGAGAATACCAGTACAAAGAGCTATCAGGATTCCTACCTTTCCTGTATGAGTGGAAATGAGTGCTCCCAGAGTAGCTTTTGGAAGTTTAGAAAATATGATAGCAACGTGTACAGTTAACTCCCTGTACCTTCCCATTGGGAAAGTTGCTATTAACCTAGCCTTCTTTACATATTTTGATATTAAGCAAACGTTATGATTTCTCATATGGAGAATAGTTATTATACTGATCTAAGTTTAGGGACATCAAAGTTTGTTTTTTCTTTTAAGTTCAATTTTTGCTGGTTTCAAATTTACTCATTTTCTTAGATTTACAATCTTCATTTTCACTCTAACAGATACATCACCCTGAAACTGGGCTTTCCTTCCCAAAGCACTTTTAATAGCTATTTCGGTAGTTTTCACAGTATACTTTTCATAATGACTATTTGTAAACTTGTATTCTATTAGACTATAATTTTCTTGAATGGAGGAAACAATTATTATTTATCTGTTCAAGGTCTACACCAGTATCTTATACAACATAGATAATAATATATGATTATTCATTTTTGTTATTAATTTAATGTTAATTGGATATGTTCTCCTTGTGTTTTTTGATAATCTGATTGCCTCTTTTAAGTCTCCATAGCCATGCTTTCCCAAATGAGCAAGGCCTTTTTCCTCACTCTGTAAGCCTATTTCTTTTCTAGCTCAATTCATTTATTTACTTCTCATTCAATTTTAAATGGCCACCTGTATTTTTTATAGGTCACAAAATATATTTTTTTATTGTCATCATTAATAGTCAACTACAAATAATCAGGTATTTATAAATACTTATGGGTAAGACTGTGCCAGAATGTCAAATAAATGTTGTATACTATCTACTTAATATTCGCCTCAAACTTTTAAAAGTACATTCACTTTTAGGACAAAAGTTCTTCTTATTTTAAAATTGTAAATGAATGTTATTTAATATCCCCAGTTCTACTGAGAATGAATGGTCAACCTGTGAATCAAGCTCAGACGTAATTTCAGCGACTATCCTCTTTCTTGTTTATTATAAAAGTTAACTTTGGGGTTTATAAGTTAGTATAGTTTAGAAGTTTAGTATAAGGTTAGTTTCACTGTTTACAGAATTGTGCAATGGTCTCTACAGTCAATTTAGAAAATTTTTATCATTCTGTAAAGAAACCTTTAGCAGTTACTCCTCAGTCCTCCCCTAAATTCTTCCCCAACAATGTGAGGCAACTACTGGCCTGTTTTCAGTTTCTTTAGATTTCCCTCTTCTGGACATTTTATATAAACAAAATCAAATCATGTGTGGCCTTTTGTGTCTTACTGCTTTCATTTAGAATAGAATAGTGCTTTCAAGATTCATCCATATTGTAGCATGATTTATCAGTACTTTATTTTTATTTACTGACAAATAATAATATTCCATTGTGTGGGAATACCGCATTTTGTTTTCTCATCTTTCAATTGATAAGCATTTGAGTTGTCACTGCTTTTTTTTTTTTTAGCTATTATGAATAATGCTGCTATGGACTTTTGTGTACAAGTGTTTTTGTGGGCACGTTTTTATTTCCTAGCTTGGAATTGCTGTTTTACACTGTAACTTTAACTTTTTGAGAAACTGTCAAACTATCTTCCAAAGCAACTGAATCATTTAATGTTCTGAATCATTTAATGTTCTGACCAGCAATGTATGATGGTTCCAGTTTTTCCACATTCTCATCAACACTTGTTTTGTCTGTTTTTATTTATAGCCAGTCTGATGGGTGTGAAGTGGTATCTCATTGTGCAGAGACTGTATTCTTAATGCCATCCTCAATGACCTCTTGATATGTAATTTGCCATTTAGAGTAAATCTCAGTATCATATGAGGTATGCTTACAATTGACAGAGGAGTATTTTTAAAAAGAAAAGCATGAAAATGCAGGGAAATGAAGTTCTGATGCATACATCATCACATTGAAGTCATTTGGCAAAAGGAACAAGAATGGATATGCCAAAGATTTTTAAAACTAGGCGTGGCTGTCATGACTCATGATAGACATGGTTATGCACACTGGTCAAAAATGAGATAGTAAAAAAAAAATGAGATAGTGATTCAGTTTTATTTTATGATAAAGACTGCGTGAGAGGTGAGGCTTGTATTTTCATGCAAATACTGATCATGAGACTGGGAAGATCATAGTTAATTGTTCTTACAATCTTTCAAACCAAATTTGACCATACTTATTTAAAGCCCATTTGTCTACTTATTTGGTTTTTAAAAAATAAATAATAGTTTTCTGCAAACTAATATATCTTTGTTTGATGTTATAGGTTCAGTCGGCAATGTGTTGTTGACAAGGACAAACGGAATCAATGTAGATATTGTCGATTAAGAAAGTGTTTTAGAGCAGGAATGAAAAAAGAAGGTAATTGTAATAATAACAATAGTGATATTAATATTTTTTAAAAACGTGATATACACTTTATGTTCATTCATTATCATTAATTATATACATTCTCGTTAATCACAATAACTTTTTACATGAGTTCAAATTTTCTTCAATTTATTAATGAGAAAGACACCATTTTCTTCATCACAACATTGTACCTGGCAACAAAATTATTGTCTGAATAACATTACAATAACTTATTGAAAATTATAAATGTATACATTTTTGTTCTCAGTAACAATTGGATATCTTATTTAGAGTTTATGAATGTTAGTGTGCATCTATTTTCATTCACTTAACGAATATTTATTGAACACTGCCACTTTTTAAACACTATTCAAAGTGCTACAGTTTCAATAGTGAACATAACAGACAAAATCATTCTCCCTTTCAAGGAGTTTATATTCTGTTGAGGAACAGAGTTAATAGACTAGATATGATGTTTTAGAATGTATCAATTTCATTTTGAATATATTAAGTAATCAGATTATTTTTTCCTATATTATAAATATGGTTAATTTAAAAACAATTGTGTCGAACACATTCTAAACATTTGGCAGGGCATAGCAACTACAGAATTTGATGCTCACCAGTTTTGCTGCATATAAATGCTTATCATATACAAAGAGATATTTCCTACAACTCTCACAAATTATTATTTTTTTAAATCGCTGTATTACAGAAGTATAAAATTGTCAAACTCATCTTGAACTAGGATTTTTCTCCTTTTTTCTTTTCTTTTCTTTTCTTTTTTCTTTGAGTTGGAGTCTCACTCTGTCGCCCAGACTGGAGTGCAGTGGCAGCTCCTGGGCACCACATCCTCAACCTGCTGGGGTCTGGTGATCCTTCCGCCTCAGCCTTCCAAGTAGCTGGAACTACAGGCGCGCGCTACCACGCCCGGCTAATTTTTTTGATTTATTGTAGAGATGATGTTTCGCCAAGTTGCCCAGGTGGGTCTCGAACCCGCGAGGTCAGGCAATCCACTCAATTTAGCCTCCCAAAGCATGAGATTACAGGCTGAGCCACCGAGCCCGGCTGGTTTTTCCTTTATCATCCAATGTTTTATAGATACAAAAATTCCATTAGTTCTTCTTAGATTGCTAGTCTCAAGAGAAAAAATATAGCTCACAAAATTAAAGGGAAAACACTTTCTCATTTCAAAAATTACTTATTTCTAATGTCATAAAAAGCTCCATCTGAAGGTTCATGGGATTTAGTAAATACTTTTCAAATTGTTTTCCTCTATTTCTACTTGAACCCCATCTTTTTATTTATTCATTTGAGAGGTGTGGGGTGCAAGTAAGTTGTTTGCTATATAAGTAGGCTGCATGCAGATAAAGTGTGGGCTTCTAGCTGGACCTCAATCCCCCTGGTAGTGGACCAGGTACCCATGTGTTGCCATGTACCTCCCTTCCTCCTCCATCTCTCTCTTCCCTAGAAGTGCCCAGCATCTGCCATTCCTACTCTTGTCCTAGTGTGAACCCCATCTTTACCCCATCTTTACCCTTACAAAAGTGCATTGAACCCCATCTTTACCCTTACAAAAGTGCAAGAAAATCACAGTCTCACATTTCCAAGTTTTACAATTTGTGGAATAAAATTATTTTTCAAAATAGTGAATTATATCTTCTAGTGTTTGTGAAATAATGTGTCAATTTTCTTAAGTAGATTAGAAAATTTTTGAGTTTCAAAGTTGATATATTTCTCTTTACTGCAATAGCATAGCAGTAAGATTAACTAGATGGAAACAAATATAAACATAGTTTCATGTAAAAAATGATAGTCGTGAGAAGATTGTAAATGTTCACAATATTCCTTAGCATTTTCTTTTCTTTTCTTTTCTTTTTTGAGTTGGAGTCTCACTCAGTCGCCCAGACTAGAGTGCAGTGGCCGCTCCCGGCCACTGCAGCTTCGCCTGCTGGGCTCCGGCAATCTTTCCGCCTCAGCCTTCCGAGTAGCCAGAATTACAGGCATGCTCTACCGCGCCCGGCTGTTTTTTTTGATTTATTATAGAGATGAGGTCTCGCTGCCCAGGCGGGTCTCGAACCCTCGGGCTCAGGCAATCCACTCACCTCAGCCTCCCAAAGGTGCGGGACTACAGGCTGAGCCACCGAGCCCGGCTCTCTTAGCATTTTCTAAAGACTAGTCATATAAATAACATTCATAAAAGTTAAAATTCATAGCTAACTTCTTAATTTTTTTATTTCCATATATGCATTTCCAAATGAATCCATTCAGGTTAAAAATCAATAACAATTTCTGTAAAAAAGAAAAAGAGAAAGCTACCAGTATTTTAAAATAAAATATTAATGATTCACTCCAACTTAAAGATTATTCACTCTTTCTTAAAGCCAAGAAGTCCTAAAATTTATCTTCCAATATAATATAGTTAATAATATATAGTAAATTTTGGGTCATTGTTGCTAGATTTTGGCATAGAAATTGGTAGATTTCTTTAATAAAGGAATAATTGAAGAAGAAAAATGATAGATATTCTAATGCCTTATTTTTTCCAGTAGAACAGATTGTAGCACTAATCTAAATAATTTAGGAGCTATATGCCTTGTTTTCCTTCTTTTTGGTTAATGGAAGATAATTTTCCCTCCTAAGTTTTGAAATCCAACTAAAGTCTGACTGATTTTATTCTCTATATTACAAATGTGAGTTAATACTAGTTTTCAGTAAGGGATTTGGGAACTTACATTTTTCTTTTTTTTTAATCTGAAATAAGAAAGCAGATCTAGCTCTCTTTTAGAAACCTATATAATATGTAAGATTTCATCACTTTTTCATAGTGCTGGTATTCAAACTTCAATCTTCTCTAGAGAAACCCCTGCCTGGGGCAACTTTTGCTTTGTTAGTGTTTGTAAACTGTCTCAAAGATAATGTTTTATAAGAGATCATAACATTGCAATCTTAAAATCATCTTAACTAAAATAAATTTATTTTCCATTTTTGCGAATGTTTCATAGGAAAACGAAAGTAGAAGTTTCAAAATCTATGACTCATATTTTCTGTCAGTGAAATACACTCCTATCTTTGACCTGGTCAATCTCACAGGCAATACTCTTCCCCTAATTACCTTATAGCTTTATTAAGTTTGAGAGGATAGAAAACCATCATATCAAAAATACAATGTGGCAGAACTGACTGACCCAACACTTTCTAACATGCGCGGCATTATGAAGTCTGAAACAACAAAAGTTTATGAGCTCTAGTGACAAGTCGGCTATTTCTACTTTTGAAAGATGGTACAGAATGGAAAACATCTTCAGTCTTATTTTCCTTCACCAAGGGCTTATTAAAAGACCTTTTCTTATTTCTTGTATTTTTTTAACTTCAAACTGTATATTCTGACATATATTAAGAAGAGCTAACTAATAAATACTGGATTTTCTCCCCTAGCTGTGCAAAATGAACGTGATAGAATAAGCACCAGAAGAAACACATTTGATGGCAGCAACATCCCCTCCATTAATACACTGGCACAAGCTGAAGTTCGGTCTCGCCAGGTACCACTGCACACCAGCATCCATCTCTGTTTAATGGAATCAAATGACTATTTAGGCATAATGTTAAAATAATCTAAGTTCATTCAAATGTACCCATTACTAGAATAAATTAGTTGGGCTGCTGACTGAATTTTGACTTTTATTGAGCAAAACTCTACTTTTAAATGGAAAAATGATATAAATTTTAATCTAAGATTGGTTTAAAAAAGTTTGTTTCCGACCAGGCTTAGTAGATTATCACTGTATTCCCAGCACTTTGGAAGGCTGAGCCAGGATGATTGCTAGAGCCTAGGAGTTTGAGATCAGTCTAGACAATTTAGGGAGACCTCATCTCTTTAAAAAATAAAATAAATTAGCCAGGTGTGGTGGTGTGGTCCGGTAGTCTCAACTACTCAGGAGGCTGAGGTGAAAGGATCACCTGAGGATAGCAGATTGAGGCTGCGGTGAGCTGGGGTTGTGCCACTGTGAGCTTGGGTGACAGGATGGGACCTCAACTGAAAAAGAAAGTTTGTTTCCAAGGCTGAGGAAAAATGCTTAACATATATAGCACAATGCTCTTAAGGAAGTATTTTTTATTGATTGAATCTGTGCAATCAACTACCACAACTTTTGGGGAGTCTGAAACTTGTCATCAGAGCTTCTTCTTTGAAAATGACTTCTGCATTCATAAAGTCACCTTGGTACTTGCTTTGGAAACAGATATTTAAATGAAGAATCAGTATCCAGAAAACAGGGAAGAAAGAAAACTGTATTATTTTAAATTCCTAGAATATCAGTTCTAATGTAACAAAAGTAAATCAGTAGGTATATATATAAGAATAAATCATTTAGAGTCAAGTCAAATAAAGAAATCATTGAAGACAAGCTTATTTTAGCATTGCCTCTATTAGAAAAGTTAATAATATTTCTCTTTATAAAGCAAATTATGAAAGACCCAAGTAGTTAATTAGTTCTTACACAGGGTCAGTGTGATTACTTTCATTTTTGATAAGACAAGGGTAATATGATGAGGTTAACATCGCCATTATCATCATTACTTGAAGATTACATGATGGTTCAATAAAGCATTTGGAGAATGACTTAAAGGGGAACTATGAGGAAAAATTCAGATACACATAAAGTCACACACACATGCACACACATCAGAGGCATGTTCAAGAACTAAGTTTATAAACTTTTTGACAGATTTTTTTCAATAGAAAAGCTTTTAACACAACTTATATTTTTATGTAATTTAAAGTTATATGCAATCTTAAAAATTTATCATATATGTTAAGCTCTTCAACATTGCTGAGCCAAGTGTTGGTCTCTTAATTTTATTTTAATGTGCTTCCATTTAAGGTAACAAGATACATAGTTTTTTTTTTTTTTGGTAACATAATATGTTATTTCCAGCTAAAATAGAATGAAAGAGACCACCAGACCAGTCCCACAGTCTTGTGCTCCTGTCTCTGTCTTGAGCTAGACCCCATTAGCTCTGCCCCCCTGACTTCTTGTCTAAATATTTTCTCCCCAGTTCAGTGTATTTTATCTGCTGGAAATGTTTTCTTCATAAACTTCAATTAATTATACACAAACTGCCTTAGTTAAAATATCACCTTTTAATTAAAAATAAAGTCAAAGAGCATATTTCATATGAATATTACCTATCTTTTTATGTAGTCATTTTGAATTATGAAACTCACCAAAAGGTGGAGTAATTTAGTTTATAGATTTGGCCAGTAAAATAAGATGCTGCTTCCAATTTAACATGTAAACTGAGAGGTATTTTATTTCTCAATAAAAATGTTTAGTTTTTTTCAAACTACTGTGACAATGATAGTACCTGCTTCAATGGTGTTTACTTATAAGTCATAAAGAAAAAAGAGAATGTTAATGTGATGTTCCTCTTAATGCCAGATCCAAGTCTCAAGCCCTGGAGCAAGCACTGACATAAATGTCAAGAAAATCGCAAGTATTGGTGATGTCTGTGAATCTATGAAACAGCAGCTCTTAGTCTTGGTAGAATGGGCTAAATATATTCCTGCCTTCTGTGAGTTACCATTGGATGATCAGGTATATGCTAAAAAAAATTATGCATGCTCTAAAAATGCTTTTTGAACTGTGCTAAGTTTTTTGCATTCTTTCAATTCTATCTGTAAAGCATATACTACTTTACTACATTTGACAAAGGATAGATTCGCTTCTGAGAAAAGGATTACGTTTCCTTATCCATTCACCTTCTTTTTCTATCAAGAGGCATGACTGTTTGACTTCTATTTTAGGGGTCTAGCAAATGTATTGATTGGACAAGAATTGACAAAACACTCTTGTGCCCTATTGTAGTTTAAAAAGCTTATATGAGGGGGAAAGACAAGTGATTACCATTGCAAGACAGAATATTGGAAAAGTGAATATTTGTGATTCAAATGATGCACTGTGTGTTAATGTTTGCCAAAGATGCCATATGATATTTTCTAGAAATACAAGATCACTCCTAGAAAGAATCCACACAGCATGTGGTGGTGTCTTGACGTGCACTTTATGCAATTGACATCAAGGTTTTTCTTTCATGTTGTCCATTTTATTCTAGCATTAACTGTATAAAAATTATAGGTCTGGCAAAAAATTCTTTAGAGTAGTAATCTGAAATTACAGAAAATTAGAATTCAGATATAAGCGATCGTTTCCTAATACTTATATTTTCATATTTTGTAATACATACATTAAACATTTTAATTAATAGGTAGGAACTTAAATTTACTAATTAGTTTATGAGGATTAATTTTTTGTTTCTAATCGTGCCTCATATAAACCTCATTGGCTATGATACTGCTACTGCACAAAGCTATTTAGATTCTAACTCTTTCTTGCTAAGTAGTGTATAATTTTTTTGTAGATGAAAATAATCGGAAAATTTTCTTTTCTCTAACATTGAATTAATCACAAGTGTCACCCCCAGTGTATATTTATGCATCATCTGACCAGTGTTCTTTAGCATTGATACACAGAAGCAAAGAAACAATCAAATGGAAAAGGGCATAATTGTGTACAAAAGGCAAAATATTTACACAACTAAAAAAGCCATCACCATAGGAAATTAGAAGTTATACTTCTATGGGAGCATTTCACCTGGTGACAGGGAAAGAAAAAAAGTACTGTGAAATCTGAAATCATCTTAAAATGTTCTGTTACTGTCTTCCTGGTATGAATCATGCTTATTGACATATCATAAAGATAGCTTGGCTCAGAAGGTTATGCCAGAGTGAATAATGCTAAATTGCTAAAACTTACCAGTCTCACCCCAAGCAATATAAGTAGAGTTATGTTATTTATCAGTTTTATATTTTTATTATAACTCTTCTTTCGAAGTTGCTGACTTATGCATGCAGACATTGATTTAAAAATTGGAAAATTGAAATTCAGTCACCAACTGAAAATAGTTTTTATTTGTTAACTGATACTTTAATACTAACAGTATACCATTAATAGCCACAGATTTGTGAATGTCTATTATGTAAAAGCACTGCAGAATTAGCCGTTGTTACATTATAAATTACATTTTATTTAATTTTCTCAGTAGCATGTGGCATAAATGCTATCTCAATTTTACAGTTTCTAAAACTGAACTCTAGAGTTCTTACATTCATTCAGTAAATTCATCAAATTACTATTTATAAGGACACTACTGTTAAGTTTTAGGAACTGTGGGTGTTTAGTGATAAAAATACAGTTTTCCTCACTATTCTCATAAATTTGCATTCTATTTGGGTGAGATAGACAATATAAAATATACCATTTATAAGAAAATTAATTCTAGGTGGGGATAAGTTCTATAAAATAGAATAAAATGAGCTGTTGTAGAGTTTCTGGGTGTGGAATGGTAAGAAGTACTTTAAATTGGGGATCACAGGTGATATCCCCTGAATGATAAGGGCACAACCACACTAAGATCTGAGGAGAAAGCACACCAGGTACAGGAACAGCATGTCCAAAGGTCTGAATCAGGCAGGAACAATGTGAACAAGAGGTGTTGCAAGATGAAGTCAGAGACATGGGGCCTGGGAGGCAAAGCAATGAACTTCCCCCACTTCTGTCATCTGTGAGGTCACGATTAAGGAGTTTAGATTTTTGTCTAAGGTCTATAAAAAAAAAAAAACAGTTGAAGAGTTTTGAGCAGAAGGGTGATATTAAGTGATTATTGTTGTACAAATATCATCGTGGAAGCTCTGGCAAGAATAATTTAGGATGATAGAACCAGAAAAGAAGCAGGATTACCTGTTGAATGTATCTCAGTAGTCTAGGTAATGAATGGCGTTGGTCTGGACTGGGGTAGTAGCAATGGAGATGGATAGAAGTGGATTTATCCATTTGTATTTTGACAAGCAACATTAGAATTTGCTGTAGAGTTAAAGAGGACTCAATATGTACTCTTGTGTTGATGTGCACAAACGCTTTGGATGACTGTACCATTTACTAAAATGAAGATATCAGAGAAGCACTACTTTGGTGTGTGATAGACTTAAAATGCTTCTTATACTTCCTAGTTCTGATGCCTCGTAAGTAATTGAGTATATGAATGAAGTTGAGTTGAACACTTACTGCAAGGAGGTAGAGTTTCAGTCTAGAAAGTGGCAGAACCCATTCCTCCATCTTTTTTTCACTATAAGTTCTTGCTTTGCTTTTTTTTTTATTACGTGCAGCAGATTATGTTTTACATATATTTTATCATTTAGCCCTCATGAGTACACTTTAAGATTTTTTTTATTACTGCCCTTATTTTTACAGATAAAAGCAAATGAATGAGTCCAAAACATACTGGTTAACTCACTCAGAGTTAAATAGATAGTAAATGCTTTTTGCTGCTACCATTGTATTTGCTTATTAGATGGCTTTAGAAATTTTGAAAAGTAAACTCTACTGACAGGCTAAGATAGGAAACTAGAAGTTTTAATGATGGCACAAATCTTTAGGAATATTATAATATGTTAAGACAAAAAAAAGTTCCAGACTTAAAGAACACTGTAAGTTAATCAGACTCATATTATACCATCTTTTATCATTATATTTTATAATTAATTGCTAAACTTTGAATTTTTCATTAAGGTGGCACTGTTGAGAGCTCATGCAGGAGAACATTTATTGCTTGGAGCTACAAAGAGATCCATGATGTATAAAGATATTTTGCTTTTGGGTAAGATTTTTAAATTTTAAAATAAATTATGCATACATACTTCATCCTAACAGTAATATGCAGGGTCTATTCTGTACATGTTAAGCAGTTACAGACACTCTCAAACGGTTCTGTCACATCACAGATTGGATTCAATTGTGTCCTCACTTGGTCCTATTTTTTTTGTCTTGATTGCATGCAAGCTCAGAGTACATAGGATGATCAGGAGCCATTAAGATTTAAAAATAAAAAAGAGATGTTGTTCAATAAACATAATAATAAGGTACATACCATACCAGGACAAAGAATTCGTGATTTACACGGCTGTCTTATGGAGTCCCAAAGTATTTTTACACTCTCTCAGTATCTGCTTAATGATTATTTTATACAGTCTTAAGGAATATGTTTATTTCCTGTAATTTCATGGCCCATGATATGCTACAAATAATCAAATTTTAAAAATTAGTTGCATTGCCTTAAAAAAGTTTTGATAGGCATGCTAGAAGAGACAAAATAAGAATAGCAGGTAGAGTTGGGAAAAGACACATAGGAAAAGTTTTTGTCTTCATTAAATAATTGCTCCAATCCTCCTATCTTACTTAATTTATAAAATTAGGTTTAGCCGGGCTCGGTGGCTCAGCCTGTAATCCCGTGCCTTGGGAGACTGAGGTGAGTGAATTGCCTGAGCCTACGGGTTCAAGACCCGCCTGGGCAACTTGGTGAGACCTCATCTCTACAATAAATCAAAAACTTAGCCGGGTGTGGTAGCGCGCGCCTGTAGTTCCAGCGGCTGAGGCGGAAGGATCGCCGGAGCCCAGCAGGTCGAGGCTGCGGTGGCCGGGAGCGGCCACTGCACTCCAGTCTGGGTGACAGAGTGAGACTCCAACTCAAAGATAAATAAATAAATAAATAAATAAATAAATAAATAAATAAATAAATAAATAAAATTATGTTTTGAGAATTGAGTTCTTTCTAATACTTACTATCTCTATAAGTCTTGTGTGAAATGATGACGGATTATTTTGTTTGTATGCTCATTCTTTTAGCCCCAAATAAAAATGAATTGAGCATAATATGACAATAGCTATTATTTATTGAAGACCTACTATGTAAATATGCTGCTCTAATTATGTTACATGTGCGCACATACACTCATCTAATATTTGAAATAACCCTGAGGAATAAGCACTATTATTTTCAGTCTATATTGTTAATGAAGAAATGGAAGCAGAAAAATTTTACCAAATGTCACAAGCTTAAAAAAGATAGAGCTGAGATTCTAAACCACATAACATGACTGTGGAAACTATGCTTTGCAATGCTACTACATGATACTCTTGCATTTCTAGTAAACACTTAAAATATTGTTCTCATTATAGATCTGAATAGAATATACTTAGAAAACAAATGTCTACTATAGAGTTCTAAATTGTTTTACCCTGAATAATTAGGTAAGCTAATGTTTCATAGGAAAAAGTAAGGCACACACAAAAAGGTAACTATGTGATGGATATGTCAATTAGTTTGACTATGATAATAATTTTACAATGTGGGTATATAGAGAGAAAGAATATATGTGAATGTATATTAAAACAGCACCTTGTACACCTTAAATAATAGACTTTTTTGTCCATCATACCTCAATAAAGGTGAAGGAAGAAAAAAAAAAGAGAGAGGGAGAGAGTGAGGGAGAGACAGGAAAAAAAAAGAGGCTACAAACTGGGCATGTTACACTGAAGATTGTCTGCAGTGAAATAATTCAGAATATTCATTCTAAAGAAAAAAATTAAGCTTTTTATAAAACCAGAAAATAGCAATTTAGCTGTTATTTTAGAAACTATAATAAATATTCATCCTATTATTGTCAGATAATCTCTAAGTTATATTTTTAGGATTAAGTAGCTCAGCTCTGTATCCAATTTCTGAACTCTCTTAAAGTCAGCCACATAAAGTGGTTATCCTTACCTCTAAATAAACCCAGGAAGAGGAAATATACTCATGAGAATAGACATGATCATTTTTAAAAATCAGCTTCCTTTACTTAGACTTATTAAAACTGGGTCTCAATAGTTTCTACTCCTTCATACACCTGGAATATCCCAAGGAGTACTGTTTTTAATCCACTATAGGCAAGAAAAATTCTTTAGGGTTCGTATAACTAGTCACTTCATTAATGAGTAAAACTCTAATAGATGACTGACAGAGAAAAACTAATCGTATTTTTATTTTCCCTTGTCAATTATTAGCTTGTTTTTAGTCTGTACTTTCACGTTATCACCAGTGACTGAGGCTGTTAAAAAGCATGTGATCACGTTATCAATGTTATTGATCCTTTAAGTTTTCCTAACATAACTCACTTAATACCACAGAGAGAGAAAGCACTACAACTATTCCTTCAAGGGTATTCATTTTAAGCAGTGGTTTGTAAAATGTTAAATAATGTCTGATAATTTTGTGGGGAAGGAGGTTAATTTTATTTTTCTCCTAGGGAACAACTATGTTATTCACCGCAACAGCTGTGAAGTTGAAATTAGCCGTGTGGCAAATAGGGTTCTAGACGAACTGGTTCGACCATTTCAGGAAATCCAAATTGATGACAACGAGTATGCTTGTTTGAAGGCAATTGTGTTTTTTGACCCAGGTTTGTTTTCAATATTCTAGTAAAGAATTAATGTAATGAAAATTAAACTACTTTTTAATATTGGAATATGTACTCTTACACACTAATTAGATGAAATCATCTGATTGCTCTTTCTGTTCCTTCATTAGATGCAAAAGGGCTAAGTGACCCAGTAAAAATTAAGAACATGCGGTTCCAAGTGCAGATCAGTTTGGAGGACTACATCAATGATCGTCAATATGACTCTCGGGGGAGGTTTGGTGAACTGCTTCTGCTCCTGCCCACACTTCAAAGCATTACTTGGCAAATGATTGAGCAAATACAGTTTGTTAAACTTTTTGGAATGGTTAAAATTGACAACCTACTTCAGGAAATGTTACTGGGTGGTGAGTACATTTAAGAATTTCTATTTTATTGATTAGATTCACACTAAGTACTTTGCAAATTTGATCTATCAATTAATTAATTTATTTATTTTAGCTGGGTACAGGAGACTTTATTGATGATACATGACAAGGTGGGACTCCCTGGGTCACCCCATTCTTCAGGGGGTCTGGTATGGACACTGTGAGGAGGGGAGATTCTCTGTGTGGTCTGGGACTAAGTATGGTAGGGACTTCCCAGAAACTGAGAATTTCTTTCTCCCTCTACTGCTTTCATTGGGATTGATGGTCCAGGGACTCAACTTCTTGGAGACCATGTGGACCATGAGGTCTACCACCCTGTTGCTGTAGCCAAATTCATTGACATACCAAGAGATGAACTTGCCAAAGTGGTCCTTGAGGACAATGCCAGCCCCAGCATCGAAAGTGGAAGAGTGAGTGTCACTGTTAAAGTCAGAAGACACAACATGGTGCTCAGTGTAGCTTAGGATAACTTTGAGGGGGCCCTTGGATGCTCACTTCATCACCTTCCTGATGTCATCACATTTGGCGGGTTTCTCCAGAAGGCAGTGCAGGTCCATGTAGACAAGTTAGCAGTGGGGACATGGCCAGCCATGCCTTGAGTTTTTCGTTCAGCTTGGGGATCACCTTGTCCATGGCCTTGGCAGCAAAGGTGTGATGTTCTGGAGGGCTCCGTGGCTGTCAGACCACAGCTTCCCAGAGGGGTCATCCATGGATATGAATGGTAATCTGAGTCCCTCTACGATGTCAAAGTTATTATGGATGGCCTTGTCTATGGGGGCTAAGCTGCTGGTGGTGCAGGAGGTGTTGCTGACAATTGTCCTGGTACTTCTTGTGGTTCACACCCATCACAAACATGGGGGCGTCAGCAGAGGGGGCAGAGATGATGACCCTTTTGACTTTCCACTGTAAGTGAATCCCAGTCTTCTCTAAGGTAGTGAAGATGTGGGTGGACTCCACTATGTCAGTACCTGCGTCACTCCCATTTGATTTTGATGGAATCTCACTCCTGGAAATTGGCGATGGGATTTCCACTGATAACAAGTTTACTATTCTCGGTCTTCAGAGTGCCATGGAATTTGCCGTACGTGGAGTCGTACTGGAGTTGTAGACCTTGTAGTTGAGGTCATTAAGGTGTCATTGATGGTGACAATGTCCACTTCCCCAAAGTTGAAAGCAGCCCTATTGACCAGGTGCCCATTATGGCCAAATCCATTTACTCTGGCCTTCACCTTCACCATGGTGTCTTGGGGAGGCAGCTGGTGCTGCACGAGAGATGTGACTGTCTGTCGAACAGGAGGAGCCCAAAACCTGATCTATTCATTTTTTGGTCCATATTTATTTCATCATTTGAGGTTGTTGTGTATTCCTGCCTCTAGTTTTCTTCTGCTCTGATACAATAAACTCAATTTTTTACATTTAGAAAAGTCTACAAAACTGTTGGAGGGAGACAAAAATTCTTTCAGACTTAAATCTCTATTCTTATTAGCTTCCACCGTCTTCACTCCGCATGGTCCCTCTGACTTTAATTTTCGGTTCTTTCCAAATATGGCAAATAGAAATGTGTTTCCTGTGTTTTTGTGCCTCTTGAAGTATATTATGTTTTTTCATACTCTGACTTCCTTAAAATCTCAAGGATACTGGAATTGCAACATAACCTAAAATATATATATATAGTACATAGCTTAAAAATAAACATTGTGCCCCTGAAATAATTAATTGACACAAAACCTTAGAAGGGAAAATGAGATTTCATTGCTGCACTAAATGTCAGAAATAAGTTAAGAAATCATTTTTTGTGTGTGTTCTGAAGTAAATTAAATTTCCTTGTACAATCATTGCATTTATTTTTAGTTTTCTGGTGCATAATGTGTTCCTAATGATATTTTTCTGTAATAAAAGTTGTTCATGCTATTAGGGTGATCCCAAATACTATAAACTTTAGGTAAGTGATTCTTGGAATTGCCTTAACAACAGGCAGCAAATTTAATGATTCCAGGAAATGGCACACAAGGTCCATTATTAATATACGACATAATATGATACAACATTAATCCAGCCAATGTACACTGAAAGCTGACGTTGTCCTTAATATGACGGTGGTTCTATCAATTCATTTTTGAATTCCCAAAAAGCACTTTGCAAATATAGCAATATTTAAGCTGCCAGTCAAACCACTTGTTCCAAGGTAAACTTGCTGTTTCTGATTAAATATCACTAACACAAGCTAATTTTTTTTATCTACTGTAGGTGCTTCCAATGATGGTAGTCATCTCCATCATCCAGTGCATCCACATTTATCTCAGGATCCATTAACTGGACAAACTATACTTTTAGGTCCCATGTCAACACTGATTCATACAGACCAGATTTGTAAGTATCTGGACTACTTTTTCATCATTATATTACTTAATCACCTGAAAAAAAGTGAAATTAGAGTCAAAAATCTGTTAGTACACGGAAATGACAAAAATTGGGTAGAGTTTCCTGTGGGAAGGTTGTGATATTCATCTAGTCACTTATTCTCCCTAGGCATGAGTATGCATCCCAAAATGAAGATGTGAGAACTTAAATCTTTCTGCTTTATAATTTTTGGGATAACAAAAGAATGTACAGGTAGTCTTAGCTTTGCATGGTAGTATGGGACCATAAAAATGACAATGCAAGCTGAAACCATGCTAAGGAATCTTAATATTCAGTGGGGAATTTACTTCCTGCTTGTGACCTTTGGAAATGTTTGTCAAAACATGAAAAACCCCTACCATAGATTGCAATTGCATAGAGAAATGTTTAAAAATAGTTATCCTAATAATTATTTAGTACACTGTAATTTAAAACATCAGGGATATTGAGAATGAAATTGTTTTATTGCTGTGAAAAAAAATCATAAAGATCAGTTTGAACAGTGTTTGCCGCTTTCTGTAACTTATAGTAGGAAGTAAGAATCTTTCCTGTGCTCTGATGAGTTAGTTTCACTCCATTGGAAGTCTGGGTCCGGTTTCAATATTTTACTCTTTGTACTTTCAATGTTCTCAAATATCTGTGAGAATTCACTTAATGTGAAGATTTTTTTGCTGGTTTAACTTCTTTTGGGTGTCGACAGCTTCTCCCTTTCATCACATTGTTTCCTCCATTCATGTGGACACATTTGCTGTCCCTAAGTTCCTGGCTGCATGTTTAGAGACTCAAACAGTAGTAGCAGCAACATTTCCATGGTCTGCTACTTCTGACTCCATTTATGCTCGATTTGAATTTTGCTTCCAGCATGATCACTCTTAGTTTCTTTTCTTCACTTTCATCTTTCTTCGCCAATTCTCATTTAATTATCCACTTTTGTAAAAAAAGGTCATATGATTTTACCACTAGGAAACAAGAAAGGAACAAACAACTGTACGCACTTTATTGTTTGTGCCTGAACTAAAGACATGTTCAATGACCAATCAGGGACACATGCAAAGTTGTGACGTGATCGGTCACTGATCACAAAGTCTATCTGTTATTTAGGTAGTTGTTTGGAAACTGAAGATTTGGCAGTGAAGTTTGTTTCTATGAGTTTATTCACAGTTAATTGTGAATTGCCATGGTAACTGAAATTTGAACCATGTTGTTGCCAGACTGGTACTATTTGTCTAACCCATGATTCGTGCATATCAGAATTGTTTTGGGAGAAGGCTGCCTAGGAAAAACTCTTTGTAACTCAAATGACCATATAAATACTTTTTGTTAGTAGTTAAATTAATCTTATATTATTGCAACCTTAATGCAAATTCTATTTTTCTAAACTATTTTAGTGATAAAAATCTCCATTATTTGACAAAACATCTAGAAGTAATTGATTAATTGCTCCTAAATTTATACTAATTAATCTCAGGTTTACCACTGATCTATTGCATCTGAACACCAAACCAGTTAGCTCACTGAGATGATTGCAATTGTGATGTAATTTTATGCATATCTTTAGTACCTCCAGAATTTACTGTAGTCTTTACTAACTACTTACAGTATTGCTTTATCCAAATGATTGATGCCTTACAATAATAATGTAGCGAGTACCATCTGACTGCCAGCTGGTAGGAAAGGTAGAGGCCATAGCACTGCATGTACTCATGCTGTCCTTTAGATACAAGCATTGGTAGGCCTTTGTGTCAATGTCTGAAACACAGAATTCTTTGAGTACATGAGAGAGGCAGAAATGAAATTGTTAGGAAAAAAATACAAATTATGGAAATGATAATGGCATATTTTATCTGTGGGTACCAAAGTACTTGAAAGATGTTCTTTGGGGCCATCCTTACAGGGTGAATGTTGTCATTTTCTTTTTGTTTGTTTTTGAGTTGGAGTCTCACTCTGTTGCCCAGGATGGAGCGCAGTGGCACGCTCACAGCCACTGCAGCCTCGACCTGCTGGGTTCAGGCAATCCTTCCACCTCAATCCTTCCACCATGCCGACTAATTTTTTGACTTATTGTAGAGACAAGGTCTTGTCAATTTGCCCAGACTGGTCTCAAGGGCAAGCCCAATACCATCCAGCAAGTCTACAGATTTATATCTCTTAAAGATCAGTTATTCATAGACTCATAGAATGAAACACTTTAACAACATAGTAAGCATTGTAGAAATCAGCCGGCAAGAGAGTTTGACAATTCTGTTTGCAGTTCAATTCTTTACTTTTTAAAGACTAGTGTTCTAGTATTTGTAAAACATATTTGCTGACCTTAATCTTTTAAGAATTGCATTATCACATGTTGAATTTTTATTCTTTGTTTTTCAACATAATATTTATGAGAGTTCCTTGTAGAGGAAAACTTGGCTTTGCCATGTTCATTTGGAATCATTTATGTTTTATACAAAGCAAGCAATTAAACACATACAATAAAAAATTCAAGTTCATGCAATTTTTTTGGCCCTTTTGAGAAAGTCACTGTAGTTTTAGATCCATTCTAAATATCCAGAAATAACTTTAAAAGTAGATTTGATATTGCTTGTTCAATTAAATTGCACTTCAAATATTATTTCTAAGTAATTGTTAATCCATACTTAACAATAATATAAAGTTAATGTATCGGTGGCTCAGCCTGTAATCCCGCGCCTTTGGGAGGCTGAGGTGAGTGGATTGCCTGAGCCCACGGGTTCGAGACCCGCCTGGGCAGCAAGACCTCATCTCTACAATAAATCAAAAAATCAGCCGGGCGTGGTAGCGCATGCCTGTAATTCCGGCTATTTGGAAGGCTGAGGCGGAAGGATCACCGGAGCCCAGCAGGTCGAGGCTGCGATGGCCGGAAGCGGCCACTGCACTCCAGTCTGGGCGACAGAGTGAGACTCCAACTCAAAAAAAATAAAAAAATTAAAAAAAATAAAGTTAATGTATAAAAGAACAAGCAAAATAAGATTGTTTTTGTTTTTTTTTAAACTGCTAGAGAAGAAAAGCTATAAAGTTTACAATGCCTCAGTCTAATCATCAAATATTTTCCATTAGTTGTGTTAAATATATGGAATAATACAGTAATAAGTGTGAGTACTAAAATATATCAAGTTTTTAAAAATTACAAAATGACTCCCATATTATTTTATAATATGGTTAAAATTTACAATAGGAAGAAATAGTATTCTAGACAATGAAGTATTCAAACTATAACTTTTTTATATTCAATCCATTTTTTTATATTCAATTACTTTCTATTCAATTACTCAGGCTTGCTCTTTGCATCAAAGGGGAAGGGACAAGCTCAATTGTAATAGAATAATTTTGAAGCAACAAAGCTAGTATTTTTCAAATGTTTTTGACTACAACTTAGATTTCAAAACATTTATAAAGTATCCTACCCTTAATTTTTTATGTCATCTAATATGTCTCAATTAGTGGAATCCAAACTGAACTTATTTTTACTTTATGTGAATTTTGATTGCCAAAATTATAAAGATTGTTTTATAATATTTGAAAAACTAGCATTCTGTTAATTCCTTTCACTAACATTTTTCTGCTGGGCTTGTTAGACAATCTAATGCTTATAAAATGCTATTAAGAAAAGCAGAAAATACCTTAAAGTGACTATGAAAATTTTTTTTTAGCATGATCTTTTAATGTTTAATGCTATTTGGGGAGTCAGGATGAGAGTGCTTTTTAATAGTGTCTCCAAGGGCCAATAATGCATTCCACAAATCACAACTTTATATATGATCTTTTAAAAAATGTTTCCAAACTTTACTAATATATATTGGTGTTGTGTAGGGTTTAACTAACAAGGTGGAGCAGGTTGAATTGCATCATCACATCCAATTCTCTGATTCTTTTTCAGCAACTCCTGAAACCCCACTCCCTTCCCCACCACAAGGCTCTGGACAAGAACAGTACAAGATAGCTGCAAACCAAGCTTCAGTCATTGCACACCAGCCTCTCACCAAACAAAAGCAATTGTGAAAATGTGTTTACTTCTGAACGGCACTGCATAAATGTGAAAAGTTGTTGGTCTTAAAATATCTCAGGATAGTACGTTTGGTAAACTCTTAGCCAAGGCTTTTTCATGGTGCTGTAGTAAGATGGTGTCCTGCCTGTTTTCTTGTTTATATGTTTTGTTTGTTGTTCCTACTATGTAAAACTTTCACATACAACCAATGGTGTATATCATTGTTTGAAGATGTTTATATAATGTATTTTTTCCAGCTCCGCCTGCATTGTGAAACAGTTGAATCTTATGTATGACTTTCATTGGTTTTCTTAATATTAATTTAAGTCTGTAAATAATTGCTTTATTGTGATGTGATACAGAACTAAATGTTCCTTTTTTAAAACTGAGAATATTGAATCAGAAATCCCAAGCTAATATAAAAATGAATGAAGGTTTTTATAAATTATAAACTTGCAGATCAGAGAAATAAAGTAGTTGCTATAGAATAGGGTATATATTTCTTTGAAGAAGAATCACTTATGGACATTTTGTGGCAAAGAAGCAGTTCTTTGGTCCACAGTTAAATATGCCTATCATAAGTTTAGAAAATTATAAAAGGCCATTTTAAGAGTGACTTGATACTTGTTTTGAAATCTGACTATATTTGAAGATGTATGTTAAAATAAAACATGTTAGTTTTATCAGTTAGAATACAGGGTAAAATGTAACAAAATGTAAAAGACCTAAATAGTTGCTCAACTAAGAGAGAAATTTATTTCTCTCTCTTGAAACAATGTAGAAAAAGCCATCCATTAACTGGAAATTAGCACATTCCCACAGCTAGTTCCCAAAGTCACCAGGAAAGTCATCTTATGGTGGAGAAAGCCTGTGTTCACCAAAGCTGTGACACTCTGAGAAAGCCAATCCTAGGGAAGAATTAGCCATCTACCACACATGTGCCTTATTTAGTCTTTACAACCATGCTGTCAGAGTATTTATTTAAAAAGTGTTATTATACTTCTTTTATAAATAAACTGTTAGCTTGAGGGCTTCAGGAACATAACCAAAGACTTTGATGAGCATAAAATCTTTGGTATAGAATGAGAAATGTGAACTTTTTACTCACAATGTGGTTTTTAAATATATGCAGAAGAATGCTGATTCGTTACTATCCTTCATATTGCCTATAATATATATTTACACGTAAGTGATGAGTGTAATTGTTGCTGAATAAAAAACTACTTTTGTACTTTTAACAAGTCTTACCCCCTGAAAACAGTAAGGAAAATAAAAGATTGACCAGATAGGTCTTGATGAAAACAAAAAAAATCCAAATAACTAATAACTAAAAACTTAGAAGGTTTTCAAAATTCCAGCATGTACCAGAACTGCACAGAAATGTATTAAATGTCTAATTCTAGACTGAGGAGTACAGTTCATTGGAGTTCTAAACTATTTGATGTATTAAAGCTGGAGCTTATTTTAAAACAAATTAATTACGGGTTACATCATGAAGCAGTGACTCCTCTCTGGTTGAGAAGAGGGCAAACTGGGAACACTGGTTGAGTAACTATCAATGATAATAAAAAACAGAATCCAAAGCTGTAAAAGATTAAATTAAATGTTTTTTTTTCAGAAATTTTCAAAATTTCTAAGATTATAATTGCGTAACTTTCACCCTACAGATAAAAATATTATGTTAACATTACCTAACTTATTGGTTATTAAAGTGAAACTGAATTCTTAAAGTGGAGAAATGATTACTTAAAAACTGTCATTGGTTTAATTGAATCAATAAAATTCCTTCAAGAGCTAGTTCCTCTGTGAAAATGTAAAATATATCATGAAAGGGAAGTTTTTAACCTCTTATTTTTTGGAATTTTACTGTAGTGTTTATTTCATGAAATAAGAATATCTTTGATTTTTTTATAAATATAAATATCTGTTGCAGATTTTTGTTTACTTTTTGGGGCTTTTCTCTAAGAAGATATTTTAAACATGCCATTTTAATCTATTTGGGCTGCTATAGCAAAATACCATTAACAGGGCAAGTTTTATTTATTTTATTTTATTTTTTATTTTTTTTGAGTTGGAGTCACTCTGTCGCCCACACTGGAGTGTAGTGGCCGCTCCCGGCCACCACAGCCTCGACCTGCCAGGCTCCGGCGATCCTTCCGCCTCAGCCTTCCAAGGAGCTGGAACTACAGGCTCGCGCTACCATGCCCGGCTAATTTTTTTGATTTATTGTAGAGATGAGGTCTCACCAAGTTGCCCAGGCGGGTCTCAAACCTGCAGGTTCAGGCAATCCACTCACCTCAGCCTCCCAAGGTGTGGGATTACAGGCTGAGTCAGCTCAGGGCAACCTTTAATAGCAAGTGTTTTTCAAGTTCTCAAGGCTGGGAATTCCAAGATCAAGATGTCAGCGTATTTGTTATCTGTCATAGATTGCATTTGCTAATGATGTCCTCACATGTAGAAGGAGCAAGACAGCTCTCTGAGTTCTTTTTTTATAAAGGCACTAACCCTCATGACCTAATCACCTCCCATTGGCCCTACCTCCTAATACCATCATATTGGAGACTAGGTTTCCACATATTAATTTTGGGGACACAAACATTCAGATCATAGTAAATACATTTAAAATATAAAACAAAATTCACTTTTAGTGATCTCTCTAATTTATCCACACATATTTACTAAATGGCTAGGTCTTATAAATTATTAGTAATGATTTTGCTTCAATATCTATAGTCAGGGAATTTGTAATATAATATTTTTATATACTGAACTGCCAAAAGTGCTGGACAAAGAAGAACTAATGTCTTAAGCCTATTTTCAAAATATTGACACGGAAAGTTACTGCTTCTATATAGTATACAACTTTTTTTCAGGTAATGGAAATGAATAATTTATTGTGAAATAATTCATTTTATAAATGTAAAATTATTTTTATAAATTTTATGGTTGAAAATCAAAAATTAGTAGATTTTTTTTAATGTTAAATTATGGTGAGATTAAACTATTTCTAAACTGTGATGCCGTGTTGTTTCACTGAATAAAAACAGAAAAAAATAGCTGAAATGAAGTGCTTTATTAGTGTTCAAAATGATTTTATAATTTAGAAATACTGGTAACATCTATATAGTCATTTATTAAATGACTATATAAGTAGTGTCTGTTAACACTTTATAGTCTAGGGCAAAATTTATTAACACAACTCTAAATAATTAGAATTGGACACTGACTGAAGGAAAATCCTTACATGTGTACTTTATATAGTTTTTCTTGAGTAGGAGAGATATTTAGCTTTGTCACAGTAATTAAAGAGTATGCCCTAAGCTGGCTTACACATCGTATAAGTATACTTTGGCTGACATATTTACAATCTAAATGTTTTCAATTTTCTGGTGTCCTCTGTCTATACTTAAAGCTCCTTTGTAAATTTTTTTAAATTATAAGGACCAGTAAATACTATTTTTATGGAATTCTTGTAAGTTTTATTTTTACTCTTATCAAGGTAATGTGTATGTTTCATTTAAAAAGGCAAATTACATTTGAGGATTATAATTAAAGTCTTTAGTTCTCCCCACCACTCTCCTCTTACCCATGTTCTGTTCTGCAGCAACAACTTTCAAATACTGCAGCTAGTTTATCTGATTTTTTTTTCTCCATAGCTTTCTCCATGTTTAAATCACACTTTATCTTGTATTTGTTTTATATATTGCCTGTTGTCTTCCTACTGTGTAAGAGGTTTTCGCATATTTACCTCTATACGGGTAACCCGCCATATTTTTCCAATTTATTATATATTTTTATTTATATTAGTAGATGTTATTTAAATATTAAACAGTTAATTTTTATGCCTTGGTGAGAAGTAGATGAGATATACCATAATTTTATAGAGAAAATAAGTAGAAGAGTCTACTCTGGGTTACGGGAGGAATGTAACATTGAATTTTTAAAAAACACATGGAATGTATTAATAATATGGTTTACTGTAACACTATACTAGAGTGCAATTTGACATTCTTTTCAACTTGGCTATTTGAGCTGATGCTTTTAACAAATTTCCCTTCTTTCCCTCCAAAGTCTCACTGAGCTACCCAGAGAAAGACTTTAACAATAAGAAAATCTATACACACATTACAACTTTCATCTTAATTTTTTTCCCAAAAATATAGAGTAGGTTATATCAGAGTGAGGGAAACACAGCTTAGTCTGCGATTATGCATAGGAGTGATAGTGCTAATGGGAAATACAAAATTCCTCAAGTAGAGTCCTCAGAAACTTCAGTGGTGTAACATAAGAGGCTAGGACCACGAGTAGATCATGGTGCAGTTAATAAAGGTCAGATCAAAGACACAAGTGGTCACAGCATGGACCCAATATAGAGGGTTTATAGATTCACCTGATTATCCTTGAGTCAGGCAGGCTGATAAGTGAATGAGGGGGCAGGGTCACATAAATTTACAAATTAGGAGACTTGCATTCAGTTAGAGAAGGGAAAGAGAGACTATAACTTCAGGGTGCCCTAAAAATCATGTGGAAAAAGAGATCCAGTGCAACAGTGAACTTTCCTCCTACATTGTGACTTCCTCTGAAGATTCTTCTTTATTGGCCACAGATAACAAGTTGTGAAATGACAACTGGCATATCTAAATTGAAGGCAAGGCCTTAGGTGGAAAGGATGCTGTTGGACTGGATACATGATCAAGGCAATTGTGAACTTTCCTGCCATGACCACCTTTCAAAGGCAGTAAGTGCTATATTTTTTTAATAGCCAATTTAATCCTTTTTGGAAAAATAATTCTGTCAAAAATATAAAGTTTGCCCTACGAGACAAAAAGTAAACAACAACAACAAAAAGCCAGTAGATACCGATAGGATGACGCAGTCACATGGGAGGAAAGAAGAAAATGTATGTTCAAACTAATTTTACACAGGCTGTAAGTAATAGGTGCAACAGTGTTTGCTAATTTCTGATGCTTCATAAAATAAATGTAATTTAGGAACAATTTCTAGATAAGCATTAATATAACAAAATAGGATTCATAAAATATAAAATTCTAGGAAACAGAATAAGAAAAATTGAGAGTCAAGCAAAAAAGTAGTTTTAGAGAAAGATAAGTAAAGCATAAGCAACAAATAATAACAGTAATAATAATATGGGAGATGTAAGATCAAAACTAGATAGTTCATTAAGCCTTATAGGCTAAAATATAGCATAGTACGATACAGGTATTTTTTAGATCTGATCAGAACACAGAATTTATCTGGTTTTGTTACAGTATGTAATTCGTTATAAAGTGATCCAGGAAGAAGCATTTAAGCATTGTCAGATATGTGTATATTAAACCTCTACAATATGTCACAAACTTGTAGGCACTTTAACTCTCAGATTTCTAATGGAATTTCATGGAGAAAGAATTTCATGGAGAAAGCCATAATCATACTAATAACTACAAATAACCAATCACTATTTTGTGGTCTAATAATGGGGCACTATGAGAGAATTTACCAGATGCATTCATTTCCAGGACAGAAAAATCTCTCAGAAAAACTCAAGAAGACACTTGAATGAACAAGAAGGTTAGGGTCAACATGAGGCAGAGGGTAGAACACGCAGCTCATTATGGACTATGATGGGAATTTTAGATTTTGTTTAAATATATCAATAATCCACTGAATAGTTTTAAGTAGGATAGGAAATGATCTGGTTTTTATTTTTAAATAGACCACTCTGCTAAATGGAATATGAGTCCAGTTAGTGCAGAACCTCATCAGTGGTTATATTATTGAAAACAAGAGATGTCTGTATCTAGGCTTAGAATGAGAGTGCCAAAATTGATTGTAAATTTATATATACTTGGAAGTATATACAATAAGGCTTTTTTTCTGAGCTTGATATGTGAGATAAGTCAAAAATAACTCTCAGGAAGTAGAAAATGAGAGTGGAATGGTGTGGCCAGGCAAACCATGCTTAGCCCCTCTAGGCTCTGTGGGTAAGAACTGTGGGTAAGAACTACGTCTGCCCATAATATGTAATTGCAGGGAATCTGCACATGGCATATATCTGGTCACATTATATCACGGAGGGGCAATGTAGCAAGACATTGAAGAGGGAAAAAAAGTAAGAAATTATACCAGGAACACAAATGTGAGATTAAGATTATACAGTTCACTAAAATCAGTGCTTGCAATCGATTGGGCAATCATGTTGGATTGCCCAAGACTGAAGAACTAATTTATTTAACTGCTGGGTGTGCTGCCAGATTAAATCCTAAACAGCTTTCTAAGATTTGCTCTTCACTAAAAAAAGCCTACTTATACAAGGTCAGACTTTCTTTACTTGGACATCTTGCATCCAGTGATACAGAACTGTAAAGTCTTGGCCTTGTTACATGAAGCTGAGGTAATTTTAACAAGCCACCTATCTTTAGGTCCTCCTGTGGGGTTGACTTTGTTAAGAATGTAGTACAAACCAACATCTCCTCTGTTTAGTCTTCCATTTTTTTCTTTCTTCTGCTTGTATTGATCTCAAGATTTACTCCTTTAATAAATATCCTGCATGCTAATCTCAAACTCATAGTCTGCTTCCCATGGAATTAAATCTGCAACATTTTGTAGGAGTGGTACAAGGAAGATGATTTATTGAATTCTGAAATAGCCAGCTCCCAACAGCCAGCTCCCAAAGGGAACCTTGTCATTGGTAATAAGTGGAGGATGGATAGCCCCTGGCACAAATAGCCCCTGGCAATTATTTAAATTTTCACTTACGGTGAAACTGTAATGGTATACTGGTGAAAGAAAATGTTCTAGTGGGTGCAATATATCAGGTGTTAAAAAAATGAGAAAAATGATCATTGTAAGAACAAGGAAATCAGAGAGCTGTTTCTAGGGGCAGCTGATATTTAAAAAAAGATAATGAAATAATCCTACTTCCCAATCAAGATAAGAATATCACATCTGGGTATGTGCAGGGGGAAGCAAATATTATGATAGCTTAAATATCAATAAAATGCAAGAGAAGTGGTATCCATTATATCTCCATTTAATTCATCAGAATGCCTTAAAATAGCAGACAGATCCTGAAGAATAATATTAGACTCTCACAAACTTGAGCCAAATAGTAACCCCAATCACAGTGATTAGCTTGGCTATAGGTGTGAAGTATGTGGCTATTGATATGAATTCGTGCTTTTCTGTTCTTACCAGAGAGAAAGATCAGAAACAATATACATTTACAGTCTCAACTCAAGGCTATGTAGACTCCCTTGTCTTCTGCCATAATCAAGTCTGAAGATACCTGATCATCATGACATTTTACATAATATTATATTGGTTCCTATTTAGCCAAAAGCAGATGGCTTAATAAAAACATTGCATGGCTTCTTGAATGTGCATGAACCAGTTCTGGACCTCTTGTCCCAACTCCAAAAAATTCTCAAGAGTCATCTGATTTCTGATCTCACTGTCGAATCAGCTGATTCTTTTGTTCAGTCAGTATCACAGTTTAACTTCTTCCTATATGAAAGTTTGCCTCCATTCTCCCTTTTGAGTGAGGCTCCTTGGAGTATTTTCTAATAAATGCCCTAGATACCAAGAGATTATTCCAGAGGAACCCAACCTGAAACAGCATACAACATTTGAGTATATGTATATATTAGCCAAAGAAAATTATACAATGAAATTAATTACAATATGATTACAATATTATAAAAAATCAAATTTATAAAAATCAGATTTATAAAGTGCAGATTACAATACCATCAAAATTCAAAGCTATAAAATAATTTAATGAAAAACACTTATACTAAAACCAACTATAAAACATTTCTGATTTCTAGTTCATTTCCAGGTAAATTAAGATATCAAAGTGATGGATTCGGAGAAAAGGGACACATTAAAAAGTGTGTATGAAATTGAACTACAGATGTTTCCAAATAATAATTAAAATGGAAAGGCTGCCAAATCTGAATTTGGTTGGAAAATGATACTGCAGTTAGCGATTTAATAATGGAAGAGTCACAGAAGACAAATTTCTTTTCTTTTCTTTTCTTTTTTTGTGAGTTGGAGTCTTACTCTGTCGCCCAGACTGCAGTGCAGTGGCCGTTCCCGGTTACCGCAGCCTCGACCTGCTGGGCTCCGGTGATCCTTTCGCCTCCGCCTTCCGAGTAGCCGGAATTGCAGGTGCGCACTACCATCCCCGGCTGATTTTTGATTTATTGTAGAGATGAGGTCTCGCCAAGTTGTCCAGGCGGGTCTCGAACCCGCGGGCTCAGGCAATTCACTCACCTCAGCCTCCCAAGGCGCCGGATTACAGGTTGAGCCACCGAGCCCGGCTAGAAGACAAATTTCTAACTTCACCCTTCCACAGGTTATTTATTTCTTTTTTTTCTTTCTTTTTTTTCTTTCTTTCTTTTTTTTCGAGTTGGAGTCTCACTCTGTGGCCCAGATTGGAGTGCAGTGGCCGCTCTCAGCCACCGCAGCCTCGACCTGCTGGGCTCCGGCGATCCTTCCGCCTCAGCCTTCCGAGTAGCCAGAATTACAGGCGCGCGCTACCACGCCCGGCTGATTTTTTGATTTATTGTAGAGATGAGGTCTCGCTGCCCAGGCGGATCTCGAACCCGCGGGCTCAGGCAATTCACTCACCTCAGCCTCCCAAAGGCGCGGGATTACAGGCTGAGCCACCGAGCCCGGCTCCACAGGTTATTTCTTCTCACTGGTGTTTTGTTCTTAATTTTGATCTCGTGGCTTGCTTTTGTTGGTTCTTAAAGATTCAGTTACCGCCGGGCTCGGTGGCTCAGGAAGGCTGAGGCGGAAGGATCGCCGGAGCCCAGCAGGTGGAGGCTGCGGTGGCCGGGAGCGGCCACTGCACTCCAGTCTGGGTGACAGAGTGAGACTCCAACTCAAAAAAAAAAAAAAAAAGATTCAGTTACCATATTACTGTAACTCCTTTAATGGACAGTTTTACAACCTTCTCCATAAACATTTTTTAAAAATTTCTTTATATGTCTCATGATTTGTTGAATATACTTCTATTTATACTATTTATTTCAGTATTTTAATTACTGTTTATTGCCAATTGCAATAAACCTCAGCAGAGTAGGACCATGTTGGCTACATTTTTGGATTTCTAAGACTGAACAGAATGCATAGTCATTATTAGGTGGACAATAGTAATTTTTAAATTAGACAAGCAATTAGTCAAAAGTATTCATTATCTTTTGTTAGTAAAGATTAGCAAAATGCACTGAAGAGAAAGTAATACACGTACTTCTCACTCAATGAATTACTTTTAGATAATTGTAACTATTTTAATAAGACAGTCTATTTGACATATTAATTTTTTAATGATAAAAATAGTAAAAATGATTCAACTTTTTAATAAGTGAAATATTATTATTTAATCTCTGTCTATATAGTTAATGAGTAAATTTTAATAGATGTTTTAAAAATAGATCTCAACTGAAAAAGAGATTACATTCTTTATTTTAAAATACAAACTTTGTAAAAGAACATTTTGGACAATAAAATGTAATTACACTTTTGTATGGAAAAAACAGCACCAAAACTCATAGTTTGTTTGTTTGTTTGTTTAAAAATAGATTAAGTTTTTGTGTTTTTAATCTGGATGTTATTTCACACAAATTATTCTCCTGGTTATATTAGATACATGGTCACAGGCAGCTTAGTAGATACGCTTACAATATAGCCTATTTATTTTATGTTCTTAGCTATGGAATAACATAAATTTAATACACGGATAATTTAGAAAAAAATGGAAAGTCCATTCCTCTTAAGATAACAGCAGTAAAAGACAGAATTGAAGATTAAATTATTGATGATTTTATTTATTAAATTATTGATTATTTTATTTATTAATCATCACAGCCCTTGCATTATATAATAATTCAATCTAAATAAAAATGTAAATTATCTAATAAATAGTTAGCTGACAGATATGATCAGAAGTGCAAATCAAAATCCCCAGTGGTGTTTTTGTTTTTTGGTTTTTTTTTTTGAGTTGAAGTCTCACTCTTTAGCCCAGTCTGGAGCATAGTGGCATGCTCACAAACACCTTAGCCTCGATCTGCTTGGCTCAGATGATTTTTCTGCCTCGGCCTTCCAAGTAGCTGGAACCATAGACGTGCGCTACCACACTCAGCTTATTTTTTTGATTTTAGAAACGAAGTCTCACCAAGTTGCCCAGGCTGATCTTGAACTATTGAGCTCAGGCAATCCTCTTGCCTTGGTCTCCCAAAGTGCTAGGATTATAGGCTGAGCCACCACATCAGGCCAGTGGTGTTTGTTTTTTAAAAAATCACTGATCTTAGTCTAGAGTTGGAGTTCTTTGTCCAGCTCTTCAAGAAGTTTTTTCTTTAAGAAGGAAATTCTGAAATGACTTCTGATGACATCATTAGACGCACAACTGGATGGTATTTCAGCAGCATACCTAAAGTATTGCACGTCTGAATAGCCATAGAAATGCCTCTGCATTTCTCTACCGATATTCTGAAAAGATTCTTCCATAAAAGATATCATGGCAACACTAGACTAAAAAATAAATTAAGAGGACCTTTAATATAAGCATATTTAATACTTTACAAATATTTATTTTGCATATGCTAGGGTCAATAAATGCATTTAAGAAGAATATGGTCAGAAACAGAAATTAATTACATGTATGTATGTTTTCCTTAAGGTGTTTGAAATTTAATGAGAAGATTGATGTTAATAATATTTACAACAGAGAATGTGATAAGTATTAGAATGTAATGCACCATGAAGACTTGAGTTTAGACTCAACCTAGATTCAGATGCGGACCCTAATGTGTAATCATCATAAAATCATTTATAAGTTTTTCTTGAGTATTCATTTTCAAACAAAACAAAGAGCAAGCAAAAAATAATTATGAGTTATACAATAATTAGGGTGAATTGAGAAAGTTTATAAAAAGTACTTTTTATAGAAGCTGGGAATCAGTAAGCACTAAAAAAATGTTAGAAACTATTATTAAAGGAACAAACAGGGGAGCCTGAGAACACAAACAAAAAATCAATTATTTCTACTGATGAGTACTGGAGATGTTTAATAGAGAACACATTTAAAGTGAGTTTGTAAGCAGGATTTGGATACACACAATGTGGGGCGAGGTTGTGAAGGACATAGTGGACTGAGGGACCACAGATCAATAACATGAAGAACATAAAATTTGAAGAAAATTATAAATATGCCCTTGCAGTCAGATAATGGAGAAGAATATAGTTTAAACTAAAGCATCAGCTAAGAAGCAAGTTGCAAAACCAAAAGCAACGGAGCTGGAATAGTTAGGCATACATATCACAAATGGAAATAAAAACTCCAGTTTAAGTAAATATTCAGAAAAATGTTGAAATTACTTTTCAATTTGAAAATATTTTGGAAGAATAGGTACATACAATGTAGAAATAATCTAAATCTCTTTTAATATTTCATTGGCAGAATTATCTTCGATACTACATTTTAAAAATTTCAATAGCTTTGTGGATAGGAATAGTTTTGGTCTGGGCTTTAAGTGTATCCACCACCCCCACCTATGCTCGCTGTACCTGATAGGTGATTTTTTTTGACCCTCCACCGCTTCTCTTCTCCCCCTTCTGAGTTTCCAGTGTCCATTATATACCATTCTGTATGCCTTTGCATATACTTAGTTTAGCTCCTACTTATAAATGAGAACATGAGGTGTTTGGTTTTCTGTTCATGAGTTAGTTCACTTAAGATGATGTTCTCCAATTCCATCCAAGTTGCTGACAATGACATTAGTTCATTCTTTTTGACAGTTGAATAGTATTCCATGTTGCATACATACCACATTTTCATTATCCACTGATCAGTTGATGAGTGTTTAGATTGATTCCACCTCTTTGCAATTGTAAATTGTGCTGTGATGAACATGCAGGTGCAGATGTCTTTTTATACAGTGACCTCTATTGCTTTGGAAAGATACCTGGCAGTGGGATGGTTGGACCAAATGATAGATCTACTTTTAGTTGTTTGAGAAATCTCCATACCGCCGTCCATGGAGTTTGTTCTGATTTATACTCCCACCAACAGTGTATAAGCACTCCCTTTTCTCCACAACTGCACCAGAATCTATTGTTTTTGATTTCCTAACAATGGCCATGCTGTCTGGTGTGAGGTGTTGTCTCATTTAAGTTTTAATTTGCATTTCGCTGACAATAAGAGATGCTGAGCATTTTTCACTTGTTTGTTGGCTATTTGTATATCTTCTTTTGGAGGATGTCTGTCCATGTCATTTGAACACTTTTTAATGCAGTTATTTGATTTTGTCTTACTGATTTGTTTGAGTTCTTTGTAGATCCTGGATATTGGTGCTTTGTCAGATGTATAGTATTCAAATATTTTCTCCCATTCCGTAGGTTGTCTGTTTGCTCTGTTGATTATTTCTTTTGCCGTAAAGAAGCTTTTTAGTTTAATTAAGTCCCACTTGTTTATTTTTGTTTTTGTTGCATTTGCTTTTGAGGTTTTAGCCATAAATTCTTTGCTTAGGCCGATGTACAGAAAAGTTATTTTTGGTTTTCTTCTGGGATTTATAAAAATCCTAGTTTCAGGTTTGACATTAAGTTTTTAATCCATCTCAAGTTAATTTTTTTATATGAGAAGAGATAGGGATCAAGCTTCATTTTTCTGCATGTAGTTATATGATTTTCATAGCATCATTTGTTGAATAGGATGTCCTTTTCCCAGTGTATGTTTTTGTCTGCTTTGTCAAAGATCAGTTCATTGTAAGTATTTGGGTTTATTTCTGAATTCTCCATTCTGTTTCATTGGTTCATGTTTCTGCTTTTATACTAGTGCTGTTTTGATTATTACAGCCTTGTAGTTTAGTTTATAGTCAGGTAATTTTATGCCTTCAGGTTTGTTCTTTTTGCTTAGGATTCCGTTGTCTATTTTGGCTTCATATGAAATTTGGGGTTGTTTTTTGTAATTCTGTGAAAAATGACTTTGATAGGAATTGTGTTGAATCTATAGATTACTTTGGATAATATGACCATTTTAATAATGTTGATTCTTCTAATCCACAAACATGGGGTGTTCCTCCACTTGTTTGTGTTCTCTACAATTTCTTTCATCAGAATTTTATAGTTCTTCTTGTAGAGATCTTTCATCTCCTTGGTTAAATATATTCCTAGGTATTTTAGCTTTTTGGCTGCTATTATAATGGAATTGAGTTCCTGATTTGATTCTCAGCTTGGTCGCTATTGGTGTATAGCAGTGCTATTGATTTGTGTTTGTTGATTTTGTATCCTGAAACTCTAGTGAATTCATTTACCAAGTCTAGGAGGATTTCTGAGGAGTCTGTAGGATTCTCTAGGTATATGATCATATTGTCAGCATACAGAGATAGTTTGATTTCCTCTTTTCCAATTTGGATATCTTTTATTTATTTATTTATTCGGCCGATTGCTCTGGCTAGGACTTTCAGTGCCATGTTAAATAGGAGTGGCAAAAGTGGGCATCCTCGCCTTGTTCCAGTTTTGTGAGGCAATGCGTTCAACTTTTCTCCATTCAGAATGACATCGACTGTGGGTTTGTCATATATGGCTTTTACTATTTTGAGCAATGTTCCCAATATGCCTGTTTTGCTGAGGGTTTTTATCATGTAGGGATGCTGTATTTATCAAATGTTTTCTCTATGTCTACGGAAATGATTATATATAATTTTTGTTTATAATTTTGTTTATGTAGTCGATCACATTTATTTACTTGCATATGTTGAACCACCGTTGCATTCCTGGTATAACACCTACTTCATTGTGTGTGTCTGTGTGTGTGTGTGTGTATGTTGTTGAATTTGGTTTTTTAATATTTTGTTGAGGATTTTCACTAATATTCATAAGGAATATTGACCTGTAGTTTTCTTTCTTTGCTATGTTTTTTCCTGACTTTGGTGTCACATTGATATGGCTTTGTAGAATGGGTTAGGGAAGAGTCCCTTGTCTTCAATCTTATGGAATAGGTTCAGTAAAATTGGTACTGGATATCCTTTAGAGGTCCTTTAAAGGTAGAATTCAGCTGAGAGTCCTTTAAAGGTAGAATTCAGCTGAGAGTCCTTTAAAGGTAGAATTCAGCTGAGAGTCCTTTAAAGGTAGAATTCAGCTGAGAGTCCTTTAAAGGTAGAATTCAGCTGAGAGTCCATGAGGTTCTGAACTTTTTTTGTTGTTGAGAAATTCTAATTACTATTTCAGTCTTGCAACTCATTGTTGATCTGCTCAGGGTTTCTATTTCTACCTGATTCAAGGTTGGGGGGTTATATGTTCCCACAAATTATCCATTTCCACTAGATTTTCTAGTTTGTTTGCAGAGAGGTTTTCATAATAGTCTGGACAATCTTTTGGATTGGATTTCTGGCATATCAGTTGTAATGTCTCAATTTTCATTTCTAATTGAGCTAATTTGAGTGTTTTTTCTGTTTCTTAATTAATATAGCCAGTGGTCTATTAGCTTCATTTATCTTTTCAAAGAACCAACTTTTGTTTCCTGGATCCTTTGTATTTTCTAAAATTTCAATTTCATTTACTTCTGCTCTGATCTTTGTTATTTCTTTTCTTCTGCTAGCTTTGGGTTTGGCATCATGTTTTTCCAGTTGCTTGAGGTGTGATGTCAGGTTGCTGATATGCAGTCTTTCAGTGTTATTAATGTAGGTCTTAAACACTATACATTTACTTCTGATCCTAGCTTTGGCTGTGTCCTAGAGGTTTAGATAACTTGTTTCATTGTTGTCATCTGCTTTGAGAAATTTTAAAATTTCCATCTTTGCTTTATTTTTGACCCAAGGCTCATTCAGGAGCAGATTGTTTAATTTTCAAGTTTTTGTTTGTTTTCATTAGTTCCTCTTGGAGTTAATTTCGTGTTTTATTTCACTGTGGTCTGAGAAGGTGTTTGATATGATTTCTTTTTTTTTTTTAATTTTTGAGACTTGATTTGTGGCCTACTATATGGTCTATCTTGGAGAGTGTTCCATATGTTGATGAGAAAAATGTATATTCTGTAGTTTGAGGATGGAATGTTCTATAGATGTCTGTTAGTTCCATTTGCCTAGGGTCTGCTTTAACTCCAATGTTGCTTTGTTGATTTTCTGCCTTGGTAATCTGTCTATTGCTGTCAGTGGAGTGTTGAAGTCTTCCACTATTATTGTATTACCATCTATTTCTTTTTTGAGGTCTAGTAGAATTTGTGTTATAAATTTGGGTGTTCTGGTGTTAGGGGCATATATATTTAAAATTGCTATGTCTTCTTGTTGGGTTCTTCCCTTTATTATTATATAATAGTAACTGTATTTTTTTAACACTAGTTAATTTAAAATCTGTTTAATCTGATAGGAGAATGACTATTCCTACTCATTTTTGGTCTCCAATCACATGGAATACTTTCTCCTCCCTTTTATCTTGAGTCTGTGAGTTTTTATGAGCTAAGTGGGTCTCTTGAAAACAGTAGAAATTTAGATTGTGTTTTTTGATCCAGTCTGCCAATCTATATCTTTTTAATGGAGCATTAAGACCATTTACATTCAGAATTAATAATGATATGGAATGTACTATTCCATTCATCATACCGGTTGTTATGTGGTCGATTCACTTATTTATTTTACTTATTGTGCTGGTGGTTCATAAGGCCTGTGGGCTTTATGGTTTCCAGTGTTTTTCTGCAGGTGTATTTTGACCTTTTATTTCAGAATTTGGAACTCCTTTGAGTATTTCTCATACAGTCAGTCTAGCAGTGACAAATTCTCTCAGCATTTGCTTGTCTGGGAAAGATTTCATTTCTCCTTCATTTATGAAACTTACTATCACAGGATACAAAATCCTGGGTTGACTGTTATTCTGTTTGAGGAGATTAAAGATGGGGACCCAATCCCATCTGGGTTATAGGGTTTCTTCTGAGAAGTCTGTTATTAGTCTGATAAGTTTACCTTTGTAAGTTATTTGATGCTTTTCTCTCAAGATTATTTCCTTCACATGAACTTTGCATAGATAGTTGAATGCTTATATATCTTGGGAATGACCTTTTGCAATGAATCTTCTGGTGGCTATTTGGGCTTTTGTATCTGGATGTTTAAATCCCTGACAAGGTTAGGGAAATTTCCCTCTATTATTCTCTTCAAACCTGTTGCTTTCTCTTCTTCCTTAGGAACACCTGATTCTTAGGTCTGGACATTTCACATAATCCCATATTTCTTAGAGAATTTTTTTCTTTCTCTAAATTTTTTTCTCTTTATTGTTGTCTGAGTAGGTTAATTCAAAAGTCTTGTCTTCAAGTTCTAAAACCCTTTCTTCTGCTTTCTCTAGCGTACTGTTAAAACTTCCCATTGCACCTTTGTACTTCCCTTAATGATCCGTTCATTTCCAAAATTTCAGCTTTTTTTTTTTAAGGTGTCTATCTCTCTGGAGAACATGTTGTTCAAGTCCTTAACAGTTATTTTTAAAATTACTTCATGTTGATTTTATATTTTCTCCTAAAGTGTATTGACCTTTTGAATTCTATGTCTGGAATTTCAAAAATTTGGTTTTAGTTAGGGTTTTTTGCTGAAGAGTTAGTGTGGTCTTCTGGGGGTGTTTGAAAACAGTTTTTTCATAGTTTCAGAATTATTATTACTTTTTTGGTTCCTTCTTATTTGAGTATTCTATTTCTTCTTATTTGAGGCTGGCAAAGGGCTGACTTAGGCACTGTTCCCTTCATTATATGTAGCCTTGAGGTAGTGAGTTTCTGAATTGCAGCTGTGGTGGTCCTGTGCTGTACCTGCATTGGTTCACAGTCTCCTGAGTGGCTGGAGTGGCTTGGTGAGTGATGTTAACTGGGGTTAGGATCAAGCCTTCTCCAAAGTTGAGTTATTATATCTGATGTGGTAGACTGTGCTGTTGACCTCCAGCCAGGAGGTAACTCTTGTGGGAGAAGGTCAGCTGTGATAATGGACCGTGGGCTTTCTTTTTGGTGTGTGTTGCTCCAAGGAAGTACCCAGACAACCTAGGTGGAGAGCAAGGCTCTGGTAATTACCCAAGTTCTTTGTGTATTTTGAGTCTTTGTAAGTAGTGTGGGGTTAGAGGGAAGGAGCTTGAACACCCCATAAGAATGCACTCTTCACTACCCCAGTGGATATTAGGAGGGGGTGCCAGGCCATTGAACTTACACTGTTGTGCAGGGCAGGCACAGAATAGTTTACAAGGGGAATGAGGGTGCTACGCCATGGAGTTCCACCTGACTTTTCACTTTGGCCTCAGGCACTTTGCTTTGTGAATGTCAAAATGCAGCTGGCCTCAGGGCACCCCTGTTCTCAGGCAGTGCAGCCCAGCCAGAAACTGTTTGCAGCTGAGGCGTTTGCCCTTGAGGCCTGTTCCCTTCCAGGTGAGCTAGAAGGCAGCTGTGCTGCCTGCAATGGTTGACTTCTTGGGAAGTGGTGTCTGGCACTACACAAAGCTTTCTTTTTTCCTGCACCACTCAACATGGGCTATGGCAGGGTATAGCTGTGGGTAAGGCAGTTTCATATGAGAAACTGGAGTCTTGCAAGGCTCAGAGGATTCCTCCCCCAAGACCACAGCAGGACTACAGTATTCATTCACCTTCTTCACTGTATTCAGTGACTGCTGATGTACTGGGTTGGTGCAGGCAAGAGTCTGGTCAGTTACAACCCAGGTTGATGGATTTTTCTCTTCTTTGCACTCTGTGGTTATTATAACTACTTTGAAGAGACATGATGCTTGCTACTGGTCTTTCTGGGTGGTGAGGAAACTCCATTGTTTAATTCCATAGACAAAACTCACTCTAGCTAGTTTACACCATTCATATTAATCCCTTCTCTCCAATACTACATTTAATTAAATTATGGCTTCAAAATAATGATCTAATGCAGATATTAAATATTTATTTACATATATTTTAGCTTTCACATATCATTTCCATTCATTTCTTAGAACATTTTTTGGAGGATTTTCTCTTTGAAATAGCTATGAAAAAATAATATGGTTCTTTTTTCAAGTTGTATATGATAAATCATCTTAACCATGCTGGCATGTAAACTTTAGAAACTTTGATGAATAAACCCATTTTAAAATCTAAATTCTCAAACTATAGTCTTCATTTAAAAAGAGATTCACATAATCAAGTATTGAGCATAACCTGAATACATATATATAATTCCTTGAACGTGTTGCATATTACTTTTTTATATGGTATTCTAATATAAAAACCCTATGTTCATATTCTAGTTAGCATTGCTACAATTATAAAAACTACCCAAGGACATACCGATCAACAGATTATAAACATGATTGGAAAAATTATAATTATTAAACTATAAAATGAAAAGCAAATATCTGTACATAGTGTAGCATAAACCTTTTTAAACATATGAATAGCTTATTCAAAAGGGGTAGACAATATCTACTTCTTTACAATTTTTTTTTTTTTGAGTTGGAGTCTCACTCTGTCACTGAGACTGGAGAGCAGTGGCCGCTCCCGGTCACGGCAGCCTTGACCTGCTGGGCTCCGGCGATCCTTCTGCCTTCAGCCTTCCGAGTAGCCGGAATTACAGGCACACGCTACCATGACCAGCTGATTTTTTAATTTTATTGTAGAGATGAGGTCTCGCCAAGTTGCCCAGGTGGGTCTCGAGCCTCGAGCTCAGTCAATCCACTCACCTCAGCCTCCCAAAGCACGGGATTACAGGCTGAGCCACCGAGTCTGGCTTACAATTTTTGATTATATAAGAAATGCCTGGCTGGAAAGGAAATGGTAGAGATGCAAGAAAGTACTTAATCCTCACCCAGGAATTGTTGGTGAACCAGAAACAGGTAGCTAGAATGACTTCAAGAGCACAATCCAGGGGTTAAAGTTTTATATGGCAATACTTTAGATCCAGACACCCTGAGTGATATAATCTGCTCTTCCTGCTCTAAGTACTGTAAATGATTACACAGGTGCAATTGCAAGCATGCTATAAATGAGTATCACTCTAATTCCTATAGGTTGATAATCTTCTGTGGTTTCAGAAGGCTCAACATTCTCGTCTCACATAGATTTTTGAGATCTGGTTAAGTATTCACAGCATTTTACTCTGGGGCCAAGACTATCTCCTGACTCCCAGGTAGATTCAGATAAGATCAGATACGGAGAACAGCCTTCCCTAGAAAACCATTTGAAAAACTGCAAAATGATTTGTTCAGTGTGTGCATCTTAACAGCTAAAAACATACAAAATTTTAGTACCAATAACTGCAAAAGGAAAGATAGTTGGTTAAAATTACAATTTTATTTACAATTGATTAAAGTATTTTGGTTTGTTTAAAATATATTTTGAGGGAGGGGTAGTTGACTTTTAAAATGATTTAGCATAGCAAAATGGCTTAATAAACTTATAAAATTGGATAAGTTTTATAACTTTTTGGAAAATGTTAAGGAAGAATTAGAATAGGTATTTTATTGGAAATTTGGATTTGTTTGTCACAGTTAAACATAAATGCTCATGGAAGTCTCCTTTTGAAGCTCTTTAATTATTTTTCATTTTTCAGTAAAATGTAAATTGTACTGAAAATTCAATCCTGAGCATTAAAGCAAGAAAAAGATATACATGACATAAAGATTGTAAAGAAAGAAACTTTTAATTTCTGGATGTGCTCGTTGTATATGTCAAAAACACTAAAACTGCTAAATGAATATATAAATTTAGCAAAATCCCAGTATACAAAAAATATAAATGTAAAGTTCTAAAACATCGAACAAAAATTTGAAAATAAAATAAAAAATAACATTGACAACACTGTAAATTATATCCAATAAATTAAATATAAAACATGCAAAATATTCGTAATGAGTACTGTAAGCTGTTACTGAGAAAAATTAGAGTGGAAAGATACACAAAGCTGAAGCTTGGAAGATGCATTAGTATTAAGATTTTAATTTTCCCCATACTACTATAGATTTGATGCAACACTAAACCAAAAGAAGAAGAAGAAGAAGAAGAAGAAAGAGTAAAAGAAGAAAAAAGTAGTAAACAGATGCACATTATTCATTATAAATATAAAAAACAAACATTTCTAATTTAATGCTTACTTAGAGAAAAATAAAATAATTGTATGTACTCTGATTTCACTTATAAATATTTATTAATGTATATGGTTAAGGTCAGGAATAATACTCCTCAAAAAATGTTCTATGTATTTTGGTATTTTGCAGTAGAACTCTCAGGGGTTCATTAATTGATATTTATTTATGTATGGTATTGACAGTTGTGGAATATTAGTAAAGAAAAATAAAATGTAATTATAATTTGAGAAATGCAGCTCGAATTGATTTTATTGCAAAATGTAAAAGTATACCAGAAACTGTTTAATATACACAGCATGTTGTAAATGACAGTACATGAAATAATTTCAAAACATGGGATTACAAGTTGCTTGGTATTTGTCCCAATAAGAAGGTGGTATACTTGTGATTCTTTCAACCAGGAGAGTGTTGTAGACATTATATTAAATGACCTCCAAATTTTACGATCACAAAAGACTATGTGGCTTCAATCTTGTCCATTGAGCACTCACTTTTAGGGCCCTGAGCTACCATGAAAGATGCCCCATACTTGCTTTGCTGCAGAGGACAGGAGATGGTCGACAGTCAAAAAATTCCATTTGAATCCAGCCTTTCAGTTATTCCTACCAAGGCACCAGTCATACAAGGAAAGTCATCTTGAATCCTCTAGATTAATCCATCTACCAGATGAATAACCTCAAGTGACCTTAGTCAATCCCATGAGGATCAAAGAAAGCTCAATAGAGCCCTGCCCAAACTTCTAATTCACAAAATTGTGACATATAATAGCATAGTTGTCTTAAACCCCTAAGTTTTATGGTAGTTTGTAATGAAAAACATATAGCTGAAACAGTAAAATCAAAAGAAATGTAAATCATCATGTCTTCTTTGCAATTTGTCCATACAACCAGGCACAACTTAACCAGAAATAGATGCTGAGAATGTTAATGTATATTCTTTTTAAAAACCTATGATAATTATGGTATATATGTTTTTTATAGTAATAATTTGATTTAGATAATTTTCTTTAGAAAATATACTAATTCTTCAATTCCTAGTTATATATTTATCAAATAAAGTTTCAAGTATAACACAGAACTTAAAAAGTAAATATATAAAGGCTTCCAATTTCCTGTCAAGCACATAAAAAGTTTAGAAGTCTTCACTCTATACTAACAGCAAGTAAAACCTAAACAAACTGAAAACAAACTCTTCTGAGATCTGTTAGTTAAACAAGGTCACAAAGCAAACTACTGTCCTAAATTTGGATACACAGACTGGTGGATACAAAGAATCACAACCTACTGGAGCAGAAATCTGTGAGCAGGAACCTTGGCAGGAACCAATAAAGGGCAGAAAAATCTAAACTATAATTGATGAATTGCTGGAGGTTTATTGTGAGGAAATCTGAAATATCAAAATTTCAGGGGAAACCCAATAAGTGGGGACCTCACAGTTCTGTGAGTTCAGTGAAAATAGGACAAAAATCCCCTCAGATTTCCAGCAGAAGTTGGGAAAAGTGATCATTTTTAAATATGATATTTTGAAATATCAGAGTATTCTGTTCATATTAATAAAACTTACCCTTTAACCAGAACCTAACGTATTGGGGTTTTATCAGTGCCCACTTGACCTGGGGAAAGAGAAAAACTCAACTCTATTCTGCTCTAGGTTTCCATATGAGGGAAAGGAAATACTCAACTTTAGCTTCTTCTAGCCATCCTGTACCATTTAAGGGCAGAGAGGAGACTGAGAAGCACTTGAAAAATTCACAGTCCAAGGACACAGACTTACTGAAAGACTGAGACTTAATCATAGAACTATAAGTTTCTCCTACCCCCACACCTTATCACTACTACCAAAGGACTATTTTACTGCAGTTTCTCTTACTCAGTAAATCATGCCCCACCCCTTGCAATGACAAATTGCAAACTGTGATAGAAAGCAAATGCATACTTTGAGAAGACAGAACAAGCAAACATCGGAATCAGAAAGAAGATATTTCAGAGGTAATTGATGTCGGAAATAACAGTGTGAATGTAAAACAACTGTGATCAATATGTTAAGTGTTCTAATGAAAAAATAGACAATATACAGAAACAGATGGATAAAGTAAGAAGACAGCTGGAAATTTTAAGAAAGACTCAAAAAGAAATGCTAAAGGTAAAAAACAATGACAACAATTAAGAATGCTTTTGATGAGTTCCCTAATAGACTGGGCATGACTGAGAAAAGAATCCCTGAGCTTACAGATATGTCAACAGTAACTTCTGTAACTGAAAACCAAAGAGAAAAAAGATTGCAAAACAAAACAAAACATCAGAACAGAACATATAAAAACAACAGGAAAACTTCAAAAAGTATAACATGAATGTAGTAGGAATTCCAGAAAGAGACTAAAGAGACAAAATAATTGAAGAAAGGTTTGAAGCAATAATAACTAAAATTTATCTCAAACTAATGTCAGACACTGAATAACAGACCCAGGAATCTCAGAGAACACCAATCAGAATAAATACCAAAAGAACTATGCCTAGACATATCATATTCAAACTGTAAAAAATCAAATATAAATTTAAAACTTTGGGAGAAATCAGAAGAAAAAAACACCTTAGAGGAGCAAGGATGTGAATTACATCTCACTTCCCCTCAGAAATTGTGCAAGCAAGAAGAGAGTACAGTAAAATATTTAAAATATTGAAGGGAATCTTTTTCATAGAGTGATTTGAGTTCCTCCAGGTATATTCCCAGTGGGGGATTGCAAGGTTGAATTAAAGTTTGATTTTTAGATCTTTTAGGATTCGCCAAACTGTTTTCCACAGAGGTTGTACTAGTTTACACTCCCAACAGTCTAGAAGTGTTCCCTTTTCCCCGCATCCTCTCCAGTATCTGCTGTTTTTTAAGTTATTGATGATGGTCATCCTGACTGGAGTTAGGTGGTATCTCCGTGTGGTTTTAGTTTGCATTTTGCATATTTATTGCAGCATTATTCACACTAGCAAAAACACGGAAACAACCGTGCTGCCCATCAAAAGATGACTGGATAAAAAATGTGGTACACATACATGATGAAATATTACACAGCCACAAAGAAGGACAAAATTATGAACTTCACAGCAACTTGGATGGACTTAGAGGCTATAATACTGAGTGATCTATCACAGAAACAAAGAACTGAGCACCACATGTTCTCATTCATTAGCAAACGTTGAACAATTATCATAATACTATAAGATATGGATTGGCAGTAGTGGGAAACTGCTGGGGAGCAGGGAGGTAGTACACACCTCATCAAGGGTAACTGCATAATAAACATCTGTATAGCTAGCCCTGAATTGTATTTTACATCTTTAAAATAAAAAATTAAAAAATTAAATAAGATATTGAAAGGAAAAAAAACCCCACCAATAATTCTGTGTAATTCTGTAATTCTGTGTCTTGCAAAATCACTCTTCAAAAGTGGAAGAGACATACAGTCTCAGACAAAATTTGACGGTAGACTTGTCTTGCAAAAGATGTTAAAATACGTTTTTTTAGAGATAAAATGATATAGATCAGAAACTGGAATCTACACAATAAAAGAAAGAAAACATTAGAGGTGGAATAAACAAAGGTAAAATTAAAACATAATCTTTTTCTTAATTATAAAATTTAAACATAGTCAAATCTAATTTAACCTTTGACTTTTTTTCAGAAAATAAAGAGGGAAATACAAATTTTAGAAGCGGAGAAATTTTTGCCTGCCTTTCACTATGTGTAACTTCTGGCAAAAGCATGAGAGTGGAGTTGTTTATCTACTCTTCTCTGTTTCAGTAACTGCATACCTTTGAGAGTGTGAGTATCTGACAGTCTTGATGTGATTCTTATGCTTAACAATTCATCTTTTAAAATCCAACTTTCACCTTAATTCTGTTTTTAGAACTCAATCTTCAAGCATGATACAACTGGACTATGTAATTTGTAAGATACTCCTTTGTTAAATTTTTCTTTTTATATAATACTACATGATTTTATATTGCATCTAAAAATAGGCTGATGTTTTTAAAAGAATATTTAGGTCAAACTTTATGTGGGCAGAAGTGTTTTCCTGTTCACTTTTCTTTAATTACCAATTAGCATAGTGCTTGACACATAATAAGTACTCGATAAATATTTGCTCATTGAGTAAAATGCCTGTAAGCATGTCCCATTAACTTTGAATAAATATTACATTTTAAAGTGTTTAAGATGTTTATGTCTACTTGCTTTATGAAAACACTGTCAGGTAGGGGTCAAATTGTGTGCCTGATTGGGTAGAAGTTGATCTGGTCAACGATAAAAAATACAGGGAGACTCAGTTTGAGAAAAAAATGAAAATGAATGCTTCCATATTAAATCATGTAAACTGCTTTATTAAAAACCACAAAAGACAGAAAAAGAGTGGAAGTCAAAAATAGAAATACAAATGCTTAGAAGAATTCATAGAAAACAATAATAAACATGGTAAATATCAATCATAATATTATCAATAATCCCTATAAACATCAATGGTCTAAACACAGTAATTAAAAGGCAGAGTTTGTCAAACTAGATTAAAAAAACGAACAAGACTTTGGCATATGTTATCTACAAGTGTTTATATTTGCACTTTAAATATAAAATCTCATCTAGATCAAAAGTGAAGAGATGAGAAAGACATACCATGCTAACATAAATTTTAAAAAGTAAAATAAACTATATTAATTTCAGACAGAACTTTCTTCAGAGCAAGGAATACTATCAACAATAAAGTAAAGCATTACTTAAATATAAAGGGGTAAAATCTTCAAGAAGACATAAAAATTCTTAACGTGAATTACCTAATAACAGAATATGAGGTAAAAACTGACTAAACTGCAAAGGAAAACAAATGAATTCATTGTTATAGTTGGAGACTCTAATACCCCTCTATCAGAAGTAGACATATTAAAAGGGATAAAATTAAATACCTATCACATAAATTGAATTAATAATTAATAACCTTCTAATACAGAAAGCAGCAGGCCTAGAGGTATTCAATGGTAAATACCTTTTTTTTTTTTTTTTTTTTTTTTTTTTTGAGTTGGAGTCTCACTTTGTCACCCAGGCTGGAGAGCAGTGGCACACTCCTGACCACCACAGCCTCAACCTGCTGGGCTCAGGCAATCCTTCCGCCTTAGCCTTCCAAGTAGCTGTAACTACAGGCAAGCACCACCATGCCTGGCTAATTTTTTGATTTATTGTAGAGATGAGGTCTTGCCAAGTTGCCTAGGCTGGTCTCCAACCTGTGGGCTCAGGTAATTCTCTCATCTCAGCCTCCCAAAGTGCTGGGATTATAGGTGTGAACCACCACCCAGATAGTCAATGATCAATCTTACTAAAGATTTAAGGAATAAATGATATTCTTCTCTACCATTGCTTCCAGAAAATTAAAGCAGAAAAAATATTTTCTCATTTGTGAGGTCAACATATCTTCAATATCAAAATTAGACAAAGACATTAAAAGAAGAGAAAGCTACAGACCAATATCTCTCATAAACACAGATGCAAAAATCCTCAACAAATCACATTGACTAATATATAAAAGAAATTATGCACCACAGCCAATGGGATTTATTCCAAGTATGTAGGACTGGTTCAACATTTGAAAATTAATGTAATCCACCACATCAACAGGCTCAAAAAGAAAAAGCACATGATTGCATAAATATATACATAAAAAGTATTTGATAAAATTCAACACCTATTCATGAAAAGAATTCTAAGCAAAGTAGAAGAGAAATTTTTTTAACTCGATTAAAAACATTTTTGCCTGAAATAAAACCCCTGCAACTAGTCTTGTATTTAATGGTGAGAAACTAGAAGCTTCTCCACTTAGATCAGGAAAATCATCATGCTGAAAGTCCTAGATAATGCAATAGCACAATAAAATAAAGTAAAAAGTATACAGAGTGATCAAGAAGAAATAAAACTGATTTTGTTCACAGATGACATGAGTATCTATGCAAAAATTCTGTGAACAAAAATATACTGAGACTGCTGGAATCAGTGGCTCAGCCTGTAATACCAGTACTTTGGGAGGCCGAGGCAAGTGGATTTCCTGAGCCTGCAGTTTCAAGACCCACCTGGGCAACTTGACGAGCCCTCGTCTCTACAATAAATCAAAAATTACCCGGGCATGGTAGTGCATACCTGTAGTTTTGGCTACCTGGAAGGCTGAGGCGGAAGGATCATCAGAGCCCAGCAGATCAAGCCTGCAGTGGCCCGGAGTGTGCCACTGCACTCCAGTCTGGGCGACAGAGTGAGACTCCAACTCAAAACAAACGAACAAGCAAATATATATATATATATATATATATATATATATATATATATATACACACACACACACACTGAAACTAATAGCTTGAGAAATACAAGGTTAATATACAAATGTTAATCACTTTTCTACGGCAGCAAAGAACAAGTGAAATTTTAAATTAAAAACACAATGCCATTTACAACAGTGCCCAAATAATAAATTATTTTAGTTATAAATTTAACATTTTAGCTATAAATCTAGCAAAATCTATTTAAGATCTAAGTTTTAAAAAAAACTACAGAATGTCCGATAAGTGAAATTTTAGAAGAGCTAAAATAAATGGAGAGATGTTACATCTTCATGGCTAGGAAGACAGTATTATTAAGTTGTTATTTCTTCCCAATTTGATACATAAAGTTAATGAAATCCCATCCAAATTTCAAGGAGTTATTTTATGGTTATAGACAAATTGATTCTAAAGTTTGTATGAAAAAGCAAAAGACTCAAAATAGCTAACACGGTACTGAAGGAAAAAAACAAAGTAGAAAAATTGATACTCCCCAGTTTCAAGAATTACTATAAAGCTGTGGTAATCAAGACAATATGATATTGGAGAAAGAATTGAAGTTTGAAGATTGGAGAAAGAATTGGAGAAAAACTTGATTGAATAGAATAGAGAGTTCAGAAATAGACCCATATAAATATAGTCAATTGATCTTTGACAGGGGACAAAGACAGTAAAATGGAAAAACGATAATCTTTTTATCAAATAGTTTGGGAAACACTGGATATCCAAGTGTGGAAAAAAAAAAGAAAAAGAAAAAGAAAAAAATAGACACACTTAAACCCTTCACAAAAAATTAACTCTAAACAGATCATGGACCTAAATGCAAAATACAAAACCATAAAAATCCTAGAAGATAACATTGGAGAAAATCTAGATGACCCTGGTATGATAATGCCTTTTAAGATGAAACTCCAAGTTCATGACCCATGAAATAAAGCTTGACTTTACTAAAATCAAACACTTCTATGTGAAAGACATTTTCAAACAAATAAAAAGATAGGCTGTAGTGTGAAAGAAAATATTTGCAAAAGACATATGTAATTGAAAAATTGTTATCGAAAGTATACAAACAACTCTTAAAATTTGACAGTTAGAAAATGAGCAAACTTCCTGCCTAGCTCAATCAGTTAAAAAAAAAAAGAAGAAAGAAAATTAACAGCCTGATTTAAAAGTGGGCAAATGATCTAGTCATACACCTCACCAGAGATTACATATTGAAGGCAAATAATCATATAAAAAGACCCTCCACATCACGTGTCATTAGAAAAATGCAAAATTAAGACAATGGGATGCTACTACATGTCAATTAGAGTGGTCAAAAATCCAAAACAGAGACAACACCGAAGCTGAGAGGGATGTTGACCAATAGGAGCTCTCACTTGCTAATTGCTGGTGGGAATGCCAAATGGTACAGCCACTTTGGAAGAAAATTTGGCAGTTTCTTGCACACCTAAACATACACTTACCATGTAATACAGCAATGGCACTCCTTGCTATTTACCTAAATGAATGGAATATTTCAGTTCATACAAAAAGCAGTACACTGGTGTCAACAGCAGCTTTATTCATAATTGCCAAAACTTGGAAACAACCAAGATAACTTTCAGTGATTGAAGAGAGAAACTCTGATATATACCATACAAACAGTGGAATATCATCGGTCACTAAAAAGAAAAGAGTTATCAAATCATGTAAAGACTTGGAAAAAAAACATAAACACATATTACTAAGTGAAAGAATCTAATCTCAAAGGTTACGTACTCTATATTCCAAGTATATGAAATTCTGGAGAAGGCAAAATTGTGGAGATAGGAAAAAGATCAGTGCTCGGTAGAGGTTAGGTTGGAGAGAGGTATGAACAGGGAGAGCACAGACAATTTTTAGGGCAATGAAACTATTTTCTGTAATACTATGACTATAGATACATATTATACATTTGTGGAAAAAAAGACAGAACGTATGACAGCTAATGTAAAGTATGGACTTTGGGTGATAATCACCTATCAAGAAAAGTCATTGATTGTAACACATATATCATTGTGACATAGATGTGGATAGTGGGAGAGGTACTGAAATTGCAGGGATTGGGAATGTGGCAGAACTCTCCATACTTTCTGTTCAATTTTGGTGTGATCTTAAAGCTGCTCCAAAAAATAATGTCTATTCAGTCTCACTTTAAAATAAAATAAAAATTTTAAAAAGGTTTAATAATGGTCGATTCTTATGAAAAACCTAGTCACATAAAAAGTTTTGCCTAGCCGTGCTCAGTGGCTCAGCCTGTAATCCCACGCTTTAGGATGCTGAGGTGAGTGGATTGCCTGAGCCCGCGGGTTCGAGACATGCCTGGACATCTTGGTGAGACCTCATCTCTACAATAAAAAAAAAAAAATTAGCCAGGTGTGCGTGTGCCTGTAGTTCCAGCTACTTGGAAGGCTGAGGCGGAAGGATCGCAGAGCCCAGCAGGTAGAGGCTGTGGTGACTGGAGCGGCCACTGCACTCCAGTCTGGGCGACAGAGTGAGACTCCAACTCAAAAAAAAAAAAAAAAAGTTTTGCCTAATTTTTCTGCCAGTATACCTCCACAATTCAGTTCAAGACCACAGTAAAACAATATTTTCATTTCCACTGTATTTAGAATTAGAGTTTGATCTAAATTTTCTACATTTTGTGTGATATTAATGACATTCCAATTTTAAGAAAAATTAATAAAATAGACGTAAGATCATGTTCAATTTTGTGGTCTACATCACTTATGTTTCTGCATAATAATACAAAGTATTTTCTTTTACTCTTCTTTTTCTTTTTTTTTTTTTTTTGAGATAGGGTCTTGCTCTGCCACCCAGACTGGAGTACTGGGACCTGACCATCGCTCTCTGTAACTTCAAACTCCTGGGCTCAGGCACCTGTGCTGGCCTCCCAAGACTCTGGGATTACAAGTGTGAGTCAATGCACCTGGCCCAAAAATTAGTTTTGAAAGTTGTCTAATTGGCATTATTTTTATTTTTATTTTTATTTATTTATTTTTTTTGAGTTGGAGTCTCACTCTGTCGCCCAGACTGGAGTGCAGTGGCCGCTCCCAGCCACCGCAGCCTCGACCTGCTGGGCTCCGGCAATCCTTCCGCCTCAGCCTTCCAAGTAGCCAGAACTACAGGCGTGTGCTACCATGCCCGGCTGATTTTTTTTTTTTTTTTTTGATTTATCGTAGAGATGAGGTCTCGCTGCCCAGGCGGGTCTCGAACCCGTGGGCTCAGGCAATCCACTCACCTCAGCCTCCCAAAGGCGTGGGATTACAGGCTGAGCCACCGAGCCTGGCTATTTTTATTTTTTAAAATAAAAAATTTAAAAATAAATGTCATTTTTCCCAACAATGCTCTTAAATATGTAACAACTTAGCAGCTTTACATTATGAGTCTCTTCACTTTTGTGACAATTATGTATATCATATGTATTAATATGTAATTATTGTATTAAATATGTATATATTAAATGTATTTTCATTCAGTTGAAATTAATTTTGAAACTATACATTCATTTGTTTTATTATGAAAATAAATTGAAAGTTTTGTTACTTCAAATGTGAAAATTTCAGAAACTGCATAAATAGAGCTGGTAGAAAAGATGAAAAATCAGATTAACAGTCCACAAATCTTTGCTCTTGTATTGACTGTATTATGCTAAAGAATTTGGAAATGTACTCGTTAACTTAAGTCTGATTTCCCAAGATTTTTATTAATAGTTATTTAGTGTTTTTCTGGCATAAAATTGCATTTCTTAAGTGAACATCTTTTACAAGATGCATAATGCTCAAAATAACATATCAGATCACTTTCTTTCTTGGGCAGTTTTATCCCACATGAGCAGTCTGTTCATAACACAGTTTTCGTGTTGGCAGTCATGGAAGTTGCATAAAGAATCTTGAGGCAAACACTCCAACTGCTAAAACCATGCAAGTATCTAAAAAGTATAATAAAACTGCCACTAAAGCATAAAGCAAAAAAGTAAACATAACTATTGTCTTTGAATTTGGCACTTTCAGTTTGGAAGTGTTATGTGAGTATTATTGAATGGCAGTGAATGCGAAATGATCTTGGAAAACAATGACATCATAATGCTCAAGATAATCCCAATCTAAACCATATATGACTAGTAAAGCTAGAACTGCTACAATAAAAAGATAAAAATTACTCTTATTAGTGTATTCTAATATACAAATCCAGAGGTTCTTGGCTAGTAGAAGTTCTTAATTAAGAATTTACTTAATATTATCCTTGTTTTTCTATGTCTCTCTCTCTCTCTCTCTCTCTCTCTCTCTCTATATATATATATATGTATATATATATATATATATTTTTGTTTTGTTTTGTTTTGTTTTGAGTTGGAGTCTCACTCTGTCACCCAGACTGGAGTGCAGTGGCCGCCCCCGGCCACCGCAGCCTCGACCTGCTGGGCTCCGGCGATCCTTCTGCCTCAGCCTTCCAAGGAGCTGGAACCACAAGCACGCGCTACCACGCCCGGCTAATTTTTTTGATTTATTGTAGAGATGAGGTCTCGCCTGACCAGGCAGGTCTCGAACCCGCGGGCTCAGGCAATCCACTCACCTCAACCTCCCAAAGGCACAGGATTACAGGGTGAGCCACCGAGCCCGGCTTATGTCTATATTTTTAGATCTATTTTTCCTCATTTGCTGACAACCAGTTTTCACTTTTAAATATATCTTGCATTTTTATCAGTGAATAAGATTTAGAGTCAAACACTGGAATCCTACCGATTATTATTATTTATTTATTTATTTATTTATTTATTTTTAGAGACTGTGTTTCTATGTTTCCTAGGCTAGTCTCAGACTCTTGGGCTTAGGTGATCTTCCCACCTTGGCCTCCCCAAGTACTGGCAATATAGGCTTGAGCCACAGTCCTGCTCTAATTGTTAACACATAGTGAAGATCTTCTGTAGCTCCAAAGTAATGATTTCAAGCTCTTAAGAACTTTTATAAGAATGAAAGGCATATGTATATATCTATGTATAATTTTCTTTGTGCTTGAGGCTATACCTTTCATAGCAATATTCTGATCCAATGAGTGGTCAATTTATTTTCTTTCCCCTCCCAATTTATCAGTTATTTAATAAAGTTTAAAAAAAAATTTAGAACACTTATTTGTGAGGACAAACGCCATTTGTCAGGGCAAACGCAGTTTTCAGGTAGCCCTGGAGCTGAGGAATAGCTTTGATTTTTGGTAAGATTTGTGAGTCCACAACTTTCTGATTAATCTTGTGCTGCTCTGTATTCTCATATTTCTCTTTTTCTGTGTCGAAGATCTCACCTTCCTGGTGCCTGGGCTTCTGCAGCTGCTGCTTCTTGAAGTAAGCATCAGTAAGATGTTGGGATTTTCACATTGCTGATATCAATTTTTGTTGAGGTGGTGACAACAAATTTCTGGTGTATTATTCTTAGAGAAACTTGATTGAGGATCAGAGATCCAGTCACGAGTAACAAGCCACTGTCCAGTTGCTTCAGGAAAACTAATCCCTTGTCTCTTTTGTGACAATAATCAAGATGGTGCCGGGAGTGTTGCTAGCTCACAGTTTTCTCACGTGCTGGCAGAAGGGCGTTTTGCCACGGCTTAGCAGCTTTTGAGGCGCATCTTCAGTAGGACAATATCCAGGCATTTTGCAAAGTTTAACCACCGGTTACCACCATTCTTGTTACCACCAACTGGTTGTGTAATGGCTTCAAGAACTGTGTTCTCTCTCTCTGTTTTTCCCCATCTTTTTTTGTTTTTAAATTTTGGATTTGGCTGCTGAGTACTTCCTCTTGTACAGGGCCTCTCTGGAATACATAGCAGATCGGGAATATCTTCCAGGCTGATGAGGACAGGATTTCTGCTTCAGTGGGGGTTCCCCTTCTTAGATTCACTTTTGTTTTTTCCCTTGCCACCAGCATTCAGCCTTCTTGGCTTCCAGTTTCTTCTTAGTATCTGGCTTCTCAACTTTTTCATCTGCCATCTTGCAAGATGGGAAAGAGAAATTTTTGTTCTTAAAACACATAATACTGAAAGAATTCCCATTGGAACTTAGTTCCTCAAAAAAGATTTCCAATCTGTGAAGTAAAAATATATGTATAGTAGGAGTCATGAACAGAAGGGAAGTAATCTGAGAATAGAGAAAGGATTCCCAGAGTAGGAATTGGATATCAAATTGGAGAACCAATTCATAAGATAATCACTGCAGCAATTCAATCTCGGAATTGACTTTGTTGAAAATATTTGTACAAATAAATGAAAAATATTTTTCCTTTATTAGCTAGATACTTGCCTTAGTTTATTGGATATGTAGATATAATCATCTTTGCAAGTGAATTTAGTCCATAAGACTAAAAAAGTAGCACTTGTTTATAAATCACCTTCCAGTGATATTACTTGATATTTAGTTGTGATTCATTTGTCTGATTTGGACTTTGGGCTTGAGAATGTGCAATCATGAAACATTGGGGTTACACAGTGTGCAATTAAGTTAAGGTTGTACTTATGACACTAAATATCTGTGATAGCTTTATCCTATACATGTATGATTATATAAATAATTATGTATTTCTATTATATTTATATAATTTTATAAATATTACTTTACATAATCATATTTATGTGGTTATTTGGATAATAACTCTGTGGGCAGTGTTCCTAACACTAAGATAACATGCCTACATGAAAAGCAAAGTAAAAGAGGATTGAAGCCAGGTTCTGAATAGTGTGCAGTAAAGGGAGAGTTTATAGGGTAGAAGTGATCTACAAATACATACCTGGATTTGTGAAATTCAACTTTCTAACATTTTTATTCATAACCCTCATTAAGCAGCAGTTAGATTCCACTGCTAAAATCCTGCAACATAATTACTCTTTCAGCCTCATCCAAGTATTGTGCATAATTCTACTTCTTTGAGTTATGGAAAGAGGAACATGAAAGAAAGTAGAATATGCAAAAAATCAGCTTCTTATTAATCAGATTTTCAAAATCATTGTGTAACACAAAGTTTTCTATTTTTGTGTATCAAAAAGAAGTCATGGTTGTGCTATAAATCTGAGATTCCTCATCCCTGTGGCACTATATCTGCCTTAATAGTCTTTCTAGCAATTGCTTCAACAATTTTTTAATTTTGCAGTCTTCAAGCAAGAATAGATAAAAGCCAACAAGCCTATCAGCTTGAAACCCAATGGATAAATAAATTGTTTTATAATGTAATATGAATTTAAAAACTTAAAACTTTTTTAAAGTTCATGGAAAATGAAACTTTCCATATACAACCCATTTTGGAAAAAATTCACTGAAGCAAATTATTGTTAAAATAATACCACATATTTATGGTATTATTCAAAATTTCAAAGTGCTTTCCCACACATCTTTTAGTTCTGATATTTTTAGGTTTTTTGCATCATGACATGAATTTATTAGGTATTTATCATTAATATTTTTTATTTTTTCCTGTGTTAGCAAGTGTTTAGTCAGTGGAATATATCCCTTTTTACCTTTCTTAATATTTGTTGCCTTGAAGTCTAATTTGTTTGAATTTGGTGCAACTAAGCTTCTTACTTTTGTTGGTGTGTTCCATGTACTCACATACTTTGATTCTGCTATATTAACCAGCTTAACAAACTATGGTTTTTATTTTGGATATTATACCCATATATTTAATGTAATTGCAAATATATTGATTTTTTTTTTTTTTTTTTTTTGAGTTGGTGTCTCACTCTGTCACCCAGACTGGAGTGCAGTGGCCACTCCCGGCCACTGCAGCCTCGACCTGGTGGGCTCCAGCGATCCTTCAGCTTCAGCCTTCCAAGTAGCTGTAACTACAGGCGCATGCTACCATGCCCGGCTAATTTTTTGATTTATTGTAGAGATGAGGTCTCACCAAGTTGCCCAGGCGGGTCTCGAACCCGCGGGCTCAGGCAATTCACTCACCTCAGCCTCCCAAAGCCTTGGGATTACAGGCTGAGCCACGGAGTCTGGCTATATATTAGTATTTAAATTGACCATTTATTCTGTGTTCTACTTTACTCACCTATTTTGTACTTCTTTTCTTTTTCCTTTTGCTTGCTTTTGATTTCATTAAACATATTTACAAGTTTTACTTCTATTAGCTTACTAATTATTTTCTTACTATTATTTTTTACAACTGCCTTAGAGATTAATATATGTATTTTTGATTTATTAAAGTGTAATATAAATTAATACTTTTAACACACCACATATGACACAAATAACTTTTAACAATTCACTTACTTGATTGTTATCTTGTTTGTTATTGTTGTTTTGTATTTCAACTTATAACATTTTGAACCCCACAAGATGAAACAAGTTCAATTTCCCTCATAGAAGTAATGATGACAGTTTTTGGGGAGGCGGGAGGGGTAAACAGAAGTTGACCTTCCTGGTCCTAAAGCTTGAAAGTTAAGTTTGTCCTATCTGAGTTCCTTTCTCAGGAAATCAACCCTATAGTGTCAAGGAAATGAAATTCACCAGATCCCTGTATCCAGAAAATGAGATGCCAGATTCTTTCTTATTTCCTGTCTACTAACTTCTCTTCCTTACTCTTCCCTGTCTCCTGTTTTTCACATTTCTGTCCTGCTGTATAAACTCCCGAATTCAATGGGATAGGAATATGAATTTGAGAGTAAATCTCCCATTTTCCTTGGCTGATATCACCCTAATAGAAAGCCACCTTTCCTGGCAATTCTTATGGTGTCATTGATTGTTTTTCCATTAACAGACTATTTTAAGCTGACAATGACTTAACTTTGATAACTTGTACAGGCTGTACACTTTTATGGTTCCCCTTCACAATTTGTTTCTGTTGACACATTTTGTATTTTATAGTTCATGTCCACTAACAAACTATTGTAGTCATTATTGTTAATAGTTTTATCTTTTAATCTTTTAACTAAAAGTATAATTGATTTTTATGCCATCATTACAGTATAAGAATGTTTTGAAGTTGAGTTTTACCAATGAGTTTAATATTTTTATATATTTTTAATGTTGCTACCTAGTGATCCTTTTTGAGGGGGCTTGAAAAACTCTTTTTAGCTATTCTTGTTAGGCAAGTCTAGTAGTGATAAATTCCTGCAGCTTTTGTTTGTCTTAAAAAATCTTTTTTATCTCCCCTTCATTATTGAAGACAAGGTTGCTGAACACAGTTATCTCTGCAGTTTTTTCTTTCAACTTTTAAATATATCATTCTATTCTCTTATAGCCTTCAGGGTTTCTGTTGAAAAATCCACTGATAGTCCTTTAAATGTCCCCTTTCTCTCCCCTTCCCTTCTTCTGATAGATCAACAATGCATATATTATTTCACTTGATGATGTCTTATAAAAGTCCCTTAAAGCTGTCTTCACTTTTATTTATTTATTTACTTTTTTTTGTTCCTCACATTGAATGATTTCTAATGGTCTGTATTCAAATTCACTAATTCTTTCTTCTGCTTTATCTAGTCTTCCGATGAACCACTCTATTAAATGTTTGATTTCAGCTATTGTATTCTTCAGCTTGATGGTTTGTTGTTAGGTACTTTTATAATACTTTCTAGCTGTCTGTTGAAACTCAGTTTGTTTATGCATTCCTATCACGTTTTTTATGTATCTTTTGACTGTCTTTTTGAAGTTCCTGTTGGGTAAATCACACATATCTAGGTTATTGGTATTGAATTCTGGAGATTTGTCTTAGTTCACTTGGAACATATTTCTCTGTTTCTTCATTTTCTTTGACTATCTTGTTGTCTTGTGCACATTAGGTGAAAGAACCACCTCTTTTAGTCCAAGCACAGATTTTAGGTGCCTCTAAACCCTTTGTGCTTGTCCAATATGCTGTTTTTGTTCCTAGTGGTCTCCAATAAATTAGAGAGTTTCTAGTCATCTTATTGCCTTGAGAAAGGTAGGATAGAAGTCAGTCCACTGAAATTTAGCCAGAGAGATTGGAGTATTAGATGTATTTTCCAGTTCCTTATTTTCTTGCAGAGAGCCAGAGTTTATTTTCCACTTATTTGGTTTACACAAAGGAGATGTTGTAAGTCAGATGTCTAGATCAACTTGAAGCTGGGGAAATTGATGCTGAATATTTGCAAGTTTAAATTACCTTATTGTCTTCTGTGGTCTGAGAGACCCAGGAGTATAAAGTTTAGTTAATTCCCAGAATTAGGTAATTTAGGAACCAGTCTTTTGGATGAAGCCCATAAAAGTTGTGTGCTTGGTGCATATAGATACTACTTCCAACAAGAGTCTGCAGAACTGGATGTATTGCTGCAGCAGTCCGAGGAAGAAGGTGCAAAGAATGCTTACTGTCCTGTTAAAGCAAAGGAAATCTCACACTCTTCTAGCATGGAGACGCTTCTAATGTCAAATCATCACTAAGCAAGCAAGAGAGAATGGTACATGGAGTGTACACTCTCCCTTTCAGGCATGAAGAGCCTCACTCTATTAAGAAATTTCTGAAATTTATCTTAGGAACAGTTCAAGGATGAAGAAACAGGGAGTACTGTTCCTCCTGTCCTTGCACGCAGTGACTTTATATATATATATATATATATATATATATATATATATATATATATATATATATATATATGGATAACAGAGAGATTGTAGGACTAGAATTATTGCTGGAACAAAATGGGTAAGAAGTTGTAATGAGTTCTGTGGCTTTTATTTACACTCAGGAAGATTTATTTTTTTTATTTTTAACGTAGGCTCTCAGCTACCGGCTTCTTAGAAGTCAAACCACAGAAAGGTGCTGGAAAAGCATGCAGCCAGACTTTCTCCAGTAAGAAGTTGGAAGCCAAGCTGATCCTAGGGAAAACAGCTGCTAGGATACTCATGTGGTTCAAAACACTACTTTATTATTTGTGATTGAGGGAAATCTTTTGATGCCCAGTACCTGCTGTTCCTCAAGCACGGTGATTTAAGAACCAAATCCTCTGTAAGGGGCTGCAAAAGTTGGGTGCTATATGTGTGGTACAAGCCTTTCACCCTTTAGGAAGAAGCTGGGACTTGGAGTTTCCTTCCCAATTATAAGATGTTATGCTTAGAGTGGGATTAGTGCACATATGTACTTTTACTTTTCCTACCCCCTTTGATGTCAATATTTTCTCAGTCATCTGATGTGTAGGAATCTGTAAACTAGATTTTGGCTTTCTCTAGAGAGAAATGATCTGTGTGTAGAAATTTATTTGGTGTGTCTATGGAAGGCGGAAGAGTCAGGAGTCTCCTATTTGACCATGTTGCTAATGTCACTCCTACGATACTTCTAATGACAAATGGAAAATCTGAAATTCTACTATAATTGATCTATTGTCCCTATCAAGACCTACACCAATTTGTCTTTCTACATGGTAAGCAGATTCAATGATCAACTTACAAGATCATTAACTCCATTTGTTTTCTTATTAAAAAAAGTAAAATGTTAACTGAACACATAATAACTTCCTATAGAAGGGGTTTGTGTTAAATGATGTGGTACCTGAAAGTCATCCTGAACAGTAAATGTCAAATAATAATGTGAAGTTTTTGCTTCATAGAAATAATATAGTATGAGGTATTCATTTGTGGTAGACTGTAATTCCTGCTATGAAAGTTAGAAAATCCAGATAAAATTTTAAAAGTCATGATTTTAAAGCATTGAAAAACTGATGAAGCAAAGTAAATATGATGAAAGAAAAGCTGGTAATCTAGTTTCTTTTTCTGTGGGACAATTACCAATGTTGAACACTGGAAAAGTTTGAAAATTCAGTTTTGGACCAGGCAAATTCTGCAACTAGGGGCAGGGATATATTTGTAGGCTTATTAGTTAATTTATCTATTTATTTTTAGTTTTCAAAAACTCTTTACTTTGAAATAGTTTTGAACTTACAAAAGAGTTACAAAGATAATAGTTTCAATATACTTCACCCGACTTCCCCCAATTTTTAACATCTTACATAACCAGTGTACAGTAATCAAAATAAAATACTAATATTGGTATAAGACAATTACTGAACTATAGACCTTATTTGCATATCACTAGTTTTTCTTTTCTTTTCTTTCTTTCTTTCTTTTTTTTTTTTTTTTTTGAGTAGAGGGTCTCACTTTGTCACCCAGGCTGATGGTCTTGCTAGGTTAGAATAGTAGAACTGTAGTCTTAAAAACCTCTGAGCACAAAGTCAGATTTGCTTCAAAATAGTTGATGAATTTTGAAAACTATGAATGGCAGGTGACTAGAGCTCTCTGAAAGTGAGAGTGGAAGTTTCATCAGTCTTGTGGTACCAAAGAGAAAAATCTCCAAGAGAGAAGCTGTGATAAATAAACCAATTTTTCTATGGAAGGTGCTGAAAGACAATCAACTTACCTTCTATGTTGGGAATTATATATTGGGAAAGGACAAACTAACTCTGGAGCATTATAATATTATCTAGAGATTATAATTTTTTTCTTTTGTGCCTAAAGTATAATGAAAATAAGGCTGAAAACTGATATCTTAATAAAAATTATAAAAGGTGGAAGGTCATAAAATAGCATGTTTAAACACACACACACACACACACACACACACACACACACACACACACACCTGCCAAACCCTCAATTTTATGCCTAGCAAAAATTCTAAAAATACGTCAGCAATGAAAAACTGTTTGGCTTCAAACAAAACTAAGACATTTAACGCCAACACTAAAAATATATGAGAGGGGACTAAAAAAATCCCTGGAATTTATTTACAAAAAATTATGCATTTATTCTTACATGTTTAAACTTCAGTCATCTTCAAAGTGCTCTCAATTTGATGCAATACACTTAACAAAACACTTTTACCACTTCCCAAAACAGTTTTTTGAACTCATCAATTTTGATTCCTTTTGGTGCTTTTGCTGTTTTTTGTTTCACTTCTTCTATAGGCAAAAGGTTTCCTTTTGAGAACTTTTTTTTATCCAGCGGGGGAAAGATGTCACTCAGAGTGACATCGGATGAATAGAGAGGGTGGAACATAGTGTCATGCCATTTTGGGTCAAAAACTGCTGGACGCTCATAGTGGTGTGAGGAGGTACTCTTGTAAATCACTCATCATGAAATGGGCAAACGTGTTGAAAGAATCTTAAAAAAAAAAAAATTCACTGTAGCCAAATGCATCCTTTCACAACAATGTTAGCTGGTACACTGATGCTGCTTGATTCCTAGAACAGTTGCCTTGAGGGGCAAGTCTGTAAAAGGGGCAAGTTCTCCAAAAATTAAATTCAATTTTTTGGGGAACCCCTGATATATATACATATATATGCACATACACGCTAAGATATATAATCAATAGTAACAGAAATACTCTGTATTACACTATAAAAGATTAATAATGCAATTTTAAATTTTGGAGTAACAAATGTACAATTAAGTAGTTAATAGAAAAATAAAGTAATAAAATTATTTGATCTAAATGAATTAAAAGATTATTATCAAAGAGGTGATATAGCATAAAAACAAATAGTAAAATGATTGCTATAAAACCAAATGTATAAATATATACACTATATATAAATATAAAATATTCTCTAATTAAAAACTAAGGCTTTCGGACTTGACATAAAATAATAAACAAAAAAGCATACAGATAAAACTGTGTACTGTTTACAAAAGACATTTTTTACATAAAAGATACAGAGTTGGAGAATGGAAGAGCTGTTATGCAAATATTAAGGCAAAGGGTTTAGTTTTTTAGGAGTTTATTAAGAAAGCTTCAAATTTATTTATTTATTTATTTTTTTGAGTTGGAGTCTCACTCGGTCGCCCAGACTGGAGGGCAGTGGCCGCTCCCGGCCACCACAGCCTCGCCTGCTGGGCTCCGGCGATCCTTCCACCTCAGCCTTCCGAGTAGCCGGAATTACAGGCATGCGCTACCACGCCCAGCAGATTTTTTTATTTATTGTAGAGATGAGGTCTCACTGCCCAGGTGGGTCTCGAACCCGCGGGCTCAGGCAATCCACTCACCTCAGCCTCCCAAAGTGCGGGATTACAGGCTGAGCCACCGAGCCTGGTTGAAAGCTTCACATTTATAAGACAAAATTTGATAGAATTGAAGATGAAAGAGATGAATCCACAAGCATGCTAGGAGGCTTTAACCCATCTGTCTCAATAGTTCATAAAATAACTGAGAAAATAATCAGTATGAAAAGAGAAAATCTGAGCTCAAGATTTAAAAAATTACTTATTAACATATAAAGAACAATAAATCTTGCAATAAGACCATACATATTTTTTCAAGTGCACATGGAACATTTACCAAAATTGACTACCTGGGTCATAAAACAGACTTCAACAAATTTCAAAGGTTTTAAAGAAGCCAAAGTACCCCTAAATTTGCTTAGAAATTAATAAACTAAAAAAAAATTCAGTTGCTTATATATCAAATAATATACTGCTACATAATTATGAGTAATTACAAATTTATGTATGAAATTATTATTTTAATTGAATGGCAATGAATATGTGATAGATCTAAATTTGGGGGATGTGGATTATCAAATCTTGGTAGGAAATGTATAGTTTAAAGCATATTTGCTAAGAAAAAAGTGGTAGGAAATAAATTGCTTATACTTTTATTATGAGAAGTTAATAAAGAAAGAACATGAAACTTAAAAATGTGTAGCATATGGATAGCAACAGAACATGTGAATAATAAAGAACAGAATTTTCTGAGAGAAATACGTCCAACCTAAAAATTATTTCTTTAAGAAGACTAATAAAATTGTTCAAACAGTTAATTAAAAAATGTATCTTTATGATTAAAAAGAAAGACATCACTACAGATCATATAGACATCAGAATAAAGATAAGGATACTTATGTTCATGAGAAGAAATGTTTAATATTGTAAGCACACCCATTTCCCCAAAGTAGTACATAAGTTCAATGCAATTCAAATTCAAAATTCCAGCATTTTGTGATATAAATGATAAGCCAAATCTAAAAAGTAAATTAAAATACAAAATTCCCAAAATAACCAGTGAATTCTTAAAAATAAAGATGGAGTATGTATGCTGCTATATAACCAACCTATTTGAAGTTCAAAAAATTAAGATTGCAGAACTGGTGCAAAGATAGAAAATAAAGGCAGGAAACAGAATAATGAGTCCAGAAACAGACTCACACATGTATATCATAAGGTGACACTTCAGCAAAATGGAGAAGAGATAACCTTTTCAATAATTTAATATTGTGCTAAAACACTTCAGTATCCATATCGAAAAAATGAATTAAAAACCATATTCCACTCATACAAAGATCAAATTCAGAATGTGAAAGGTACAACAATAAAGTATTTTGGACAAGGAAATGAAAGTATCAATGTTGGGCAAGGTTAAACAAAGGTTAAAAAGAATACATGAAAAAATGCCATCAAGAAAAAGAAAATAGCAATTTGTGATGAATTAAAACCCTCTTGGGTCTCCTCCCACTCTAAGAGCTTTTCTGAACTCTCAGTGAATCCTGCTTTAAAAAAAAAATTAAAATGTTAATCAAAGTATCATTAAAATTGGAAAAACCAAGCCATATAGTAGCAGAGATTTACCACACAGAGATCTGATGAGTGAAGCATATCAGAATATATGAGAAATTCCAGAAATAACTGTCAAAAACAGGAGACAAGTTGAAATAAATTGTACAAGACTTATGCATTCAATTCACAAAATAAAATGTCTAGATGATCAATAAACATGTAACAAAGGTGCTCAACTTTAACAGTCATCAGGAAAATGTAATTTAAAACCATCCTACAATACTAGTACCTATTGACCTAAATATCTACAATTATTTTTAAATTTTAGATATTTTTCAATCTTTTAACGAATGACAATACCTTGTGTTACTGAACATATGGTCAAATGACAATATTATACATTATTTGAAAACCTGTATAAAAATTACTTTGGAAGTTTATTTTTCAGTATGATTTGTGCTAAATGAATATATAACTTATAACCCAACAATTTAATTTCTAGATAGATGTTTAACAGAATATGTACATATGTCCTTGAAACAAGCATACAGAGATGTTTATATCTACACCATAGTGATATCTTCAATCTAAGGACTTCTCAATGTTTGTATTGTATATATGCGATAAAATAGATTTGAATTATTCTACAACAATAAGATGAACAAACAGCATGTAACAACACAGTTGACACAAAAACATAATGCTGAACAAGAGAACTCAGGCACAAAAGTGTGTGTAGTATATATAGAATTCAAAAACTGACTACATTCATCAATACTGTTAGGAGTCAAATAGTGGTCATATGATTGGAAAGGAGCATATAGGGAGCTTTGGGGGTTGTTAATATTTTATTTATGTGTGTATACATGAGTGTGGTTCCTTTTATGAAAATTAATCTGTGTGTTTATTGTTGATGCACCTGTGTGAGGGCTGTAATTCAATTTAAAAGTTTCCCATCTGAAAATGAAGGTAGGGTTTTCTGTTTCTTGTCATGAGCGAGTTTAGAGATGGGACTTACTTTTCCTTGTAAACAAATAGAAAATTGAACAAAACGTATAAAATTACTCTTTTTTTTTTTGAGTTGGAGTCTCACTCTGTCGCCCAGACTGGAGTGCAGTGGCGACTCCTGGCCACTGCAGCCTCGACCTGCTGGGCTCCAGCGATCCTTCCGCCTCAGCCTTCTGAGTAGCTGGAATTACAGGCACGCGCTACCACGCCCAGCTCATTTTTTGATTTATTGTAGAGATGAGGTCTCACTAAGTTGCCCAGGCGGGTCTCCAACCCGCGGGCTCAGGCAATCCACTCACCTCAGCCTCCCAAGGCGCGGAATTACAGGCCGAGTCACCGAGCCCGGCTAAAATTACTTTTTAGACATCAGAGAATAGGAAGTGCAGGACTATAGTTTTTATAAAGAAAAACAAGCCGGGCTTGGTGGCCCAGCCTGTAATCCCACGCCTTTGGGAGGCTGAGCTGAGTGGATTGCCTGAGCCCGCGGGTTCGAGACCCGCCTGGGCAGTGAGACCTCATCTCTACAATAAATCAAAAAAAAAATCAGCCGGGCGTGGTAGTGCATGCCTGTAATTCCAGCTACTCGGAAGGCTGAGATGGAAGGATCGCCGGAGCCCAGCAGGTCGAGGCTGCGGTGGCCGGAAGCGGCCACTGCACTCCAGTCTGGGCAACAGAGTGAGACTCCAACTCAAAAAAAAAAAAAAAAAAGGAAAAAAGAAAAACGAGTGGTGTGAGTCTTACAATCACCCCGGCTTTTTGCCTTGGGGAAAAATCCAAACTTGTGAACCAAGGTGTAAGGAGAATACAAAGAAGAGCTGAATAGTCTCATTGACTTGAGGAGACCAGGAGACAGAGATCAGAATTCAAGTGGCAAAGGTGGCTGAATTTGCTAGTATACTCTTTTATTACTCATTTGAGAAAAAAACCTTGATTTATTTTTTTTAGATTATTGCATCCATAGTTCATGTTCAATGCTGAGCACCCAAATTATTCTAGCTCATCCAATATATACAAATTATGTAAAATAAAGAAGAATAGTTTGTTAAGCGATAAGTTCAAAGTTAATATGGAAAAACAGAATCTATTTTGAACTAAAGAAGAAATGTGTTTTAAGATATCTAAAACTGGTATTGAGTTTATTAAGGGTTTTCTCTTTAGTTCTATGAAGACCATAGACAAGGCAGACAATTTCTCCCACCTCTACCCTGCTACCCCTTCCCCTCCACATGCATACAGTGGGCATTAGAAAGCAGGACCTTTTCATTTAGTCTGAAGGGATCAACATCACCAGTAACATATGAATTAGTTGAGCCTCTGAGAAGCCCTATATTGACCTCAGTCATTTTGTTCAGTAATTCTTCAAAAGCATGCCAGAGGCTCACTAGTGAACATGCTTGCAATACTGATGTTTGTGCAATGGAAAATTTTAGGAAGGGAATTCTATTTCCCCGAGCAAGTTTCCAAGCACTAAACTCTCTTTCAAATAATAAAAGAGGTTAGAGACTAACTTAGGAAACAGATTCAATTTTTCAATGTGGCGTTAATAGGGGCAAAGCAAAGAGACAGATTGCATTGACAAGAAAACAAAAATGGATAATGGATTTAATAGCTTGAGTTCTAATGGAAAAAATAACATTCTCCATGAGATTGTCATATTTTTTAAAAATGTGGCTACCATTAATAGTTCATACGTGGACCAAAAAAGCTTACATGGTGGTATATATATCATTAAAAAGTCCTCAACAAAATTAAGTTGACAGGTATTTCTGTTTCCTTCTGTATATTATCTTCCTTGTTATTCATATTTTAATAATTTCCTGTGTACTCAATATCATTGATAGTAATATTTGCTGCATTGAATAGGGAGAGAATAGCAGATCTTGAAAAGTAAGCTTAAATAGTTAATAAAAGAAGACAATAAAAAACACAAATTAGAAATTCTTTTCCATCCTACTTTATGCAACATCAGATACTTGATGAAATATGAATCAACTCTTTAGAATGTTCTATCAACTGGTTTCAATGAGTGTGTCACAGTGTTATTGTTCTTTCACAAGCAATTAAGAAAATGAGTAAGGAGATCAATAAAAACAGTTAAGTATAACAATAATTCAAGCCTAAGTAATAGGAGAGAAAAAACATCTCAGGTGTTATCTCTGTCTCAATTCTTAATGAGAAAATGTTAGTGAATCTGATTCTAATTTTCCATTGTTAGGGTTTGTGTCAGTTCACTATTAGATCTTATTAATATCTATGGAATATCTACACCATGCCAAGCACTATCTAAAGAAATTTTATAAACAATTAGAATTTCCTCTTTAGAATAATCATTGAGAAACAAATAAAAGCATTTAAAATTACTTGTCAAAAAGCCTATTATGTCCTACCATACCATGTACTTTAAGAGTTAGGCACATGCCTCATGAAACCTTAAAGACGAAGCTGCTGTATCAGTTATTAGGTTTTGGGACTAGGTGCCTGTCTCTCTATAAATACCTCATGAATGTTATAAGTCTTGCCAAAACAAAATTCTTTCAGTAGTTGGGTTTCTACAGAGGAGTAAATGTATTAATACTACTAAATGATTTATTGAGACCTTAAAAGTTTTTTGCTTCCACCTTTTAGAAAAAATGTGAAGCTAATTTCAAAGTTAGAATAATTTTTGTGTTATTTGTTGGGAAGATGCATATTATGAAATGAAATTATTAGATTCAACGTGTGATCAATTGGCTAGGGACATTTTCGCACATAATTGGGTTAACTGTTTCTTATGTAAGATACTCATAAGACATCAACCACTGAAAAGGCATTTTTCGTGAACAAATTAACCCCCAAACTTTGCTGCTTAAATTACTAATAAAAATACTTTTTTCTTTTCTCTGTGCCCAGTCATTTTTTGGTACATGACTCTGTAAAACACAGATGTAATCGTCCTCTCTCATTGCTTTTCATGAGAATGTTCTTCCAATAAATTTTTATTACAAATGTTTATGCGTATTAGTCTTTTTTTTTTTTTTGAGTTGGAGTCTCACTCGGTTGCCCAGACTGGAGTGCAGTGGCCACTCCCGGCCACCGCAGCCTCAACCTCCTGGGCTCTGGCGATACTTCCGCCTCAGCCTTCTGAGTAGCCGGAAATACAGGCATGCGCTACCACGCCCAGCTGATTTTTTGATCTATTGTAGAGATGAGGTCTCGCTGCCCAGATGGGTCTCGACCTCGTGGGCTCAGGCAACCCACTCACCTCAGCCTCCCAAAGACGTGGGATTACAGGCTGAGCCACCGAGCCCAGCTGCGTATTAGTCTTAAACTTGTATGCAGATGCATAAGATAAACATTTTAACTATTTTCTTTTAATTGACCTTTGAAGAATCAGAATGAATGAAAGAAGCTTAAGATGAAATGAAATGAATGCAGGCCATGTTGCTGAATGGAAAGTAGCAAGGACAAATGAGCTCACTGCTGAGATGGAAAAAGGCTGTCAATCGTTATTCTGGTGGCCTCCCCTAAGTTTCATAGAGGTAACATAGAACTTGAGACAGTAATTTTGAGAAAGAAACCTCAAGAGTTAAAAGTTATTGTTCCCACTAAATCTATGACCAATCATGTCGGCTAGCTGCTCCATCTTCAGCCATGCTTAGGCCAACTACACAGAGGAAACCCTGCTAAAAATCAATTCCAAATGTACCTTACAAATAGAGATTTGTGCAAACTCTCTTAGCGGGCCTTACAGCTTTTCACTCCTCACTGGCCACGCTCAATATTCCATTTGGTGGCCATCCTGCTGCTTTCCCTAGTCTTGTGTGCTGGCCTTGTCAAGCTTCCCCTTAAGCACAGTTCCTAAGTGTTGAGAATTCAGGTTCACTGTGTTGCACCCCTTGGCTACTTACTGCCTTAACACAAAACAGTCCAGCTTCACTCTAGCTCTTCTTTCCTAAAGGATACAAAACTCTTAACTCCTGCCTGCAACACAACAGGAAGTTACTATGAAGAAAATATCAAATTTTTCCTTTTTTTTTTTTTAAAGTCTTTAAACTAGATCCACTTCTGCTTCTTTTGGCTTAATATTTTGCACAGTTTCAAAAACGCATTTTGTCTTTTCAAGTGAAATGAAAGTGAGAACTGCTGCAGGGCACCCATAAGTTGAGCAGGTTTTAGGCTCTGCCATAACCTATTTAGAAAGCAAACTTCCCAGATACATGTTCAAACACCCTGCTGGAATTAATAATGAAATAATGGTTGGAGGAATTGTATAATCCTCCACATAGTCATTTTTAAAAGTGAAGCTTCTCTCAAAAAAATTAGGGAGTTAAATAATTAGGAGTTTTAGGCACTGTCAAGACTATCATTTAAAAAGGAAAAAAAAAGTTTACTTCTAAAAATAATTCCTATGGCGCTGATCTAAAGAGAAAGGAGGGAAGATAGAGAGCGGGTAACTATAAAGGAGAAAGTACATTTTACCAGTGAAGCTCTGTGAAGCCAGTGTGTATTATCTGAGTTTGAGTCACTGGGTATTTTGGATATTTGTTTTATGTGGCAAACAAAATTAGCTGATTTAACAGTGCCACGATATCCTTTAATAATCTAACTAAGAAGAGAGAGTATTGAGAGAAAACTAATAAAAACTACTTTTTGTTATAACTTTAAAGAATGTATGACATTATGATTTTGCTGGATTTTATTGCTATCTTTTAAGAAAGATCAATTAAGAATAATTAATTTTACTCCAAAATTTCTGCATTAGGTTATATGCATTGCATGTCATATTTCTATTAATGTTAACATTGGGCTAAAGACTGCATATTTCAAATTAGTCTGCTGGACATGGGATTAAGTATCAAGCAAATATTCTTCCTTTGTTCTGTCTCTTCCATTTCTTTTCTGAAAGGGTTGGTCAAAAGTAGTCAAAAATATCCTGGAGTATTCCTTGAAAGGATTGTTGCTGTAACTAATTCATACCAAATCATTACAACATAGCAAATGCTTTTTTTTTTTTCCAATCTAAATAATAACATAAACTACACCTCAGCAACTGGTAAAGGCAAATCATCTTATGAAATTTGCATTTAAAACTGTGATATATTCCATAATGTTTATTTGGACTGACACATTTTAATTAGAGTAGTCATATTATCATTGAATATCAAACAAGCTATAAAGTACATCATTCATGCACCTGAATAAAAATGACAGGGAATATTAATATGGTAACCACACAGCACTCCAGATAATTGGTTTTTTTTTTTTTTTCTATCACTGTATTTTATTGCCAGTGGCCACCGTGTGAAGTTGTGGATTTTGGAAGAGACATCTGCATACTTAAAGGAGGGGGAAGAGAGTAAGAGTATAAAGCTCATGATCTTTAAAAAAAAAGAGTAAAAGAACTTTGAAATTGAGAATTAATACAGAAATGCTATGAGGAAATGACTTACATACAAAACAAAGATGAAACTTCCTCTGAACAATCTCCTTCCCTGTTAATTTTTCTGCATATTTTTGTATGCATACATTTGCATGTATATTCACATATGCAAATATATAAAAAGAGTAATGCTGTGGAACTGCTGCCAGCTGGATGTGCATTTGAGATTAAAATGAAGAAGAAAGTTACAGCTACCAAAATCTTACTTATAAAGTTCAAAATATTTTCCTTTTCAGTGCTGCCTTTTCCACCTTTTTTATCCCAAAGTTACTTGAAACAAAAGAAAATTATACTTGAACACTACTTTTTCTACAGTAATTTTTCTACCGTAGAGAAAGCAAAGTTTCGGGTTGTTTATGTGTTTTAAATTGCCTTTCTATTATTTGCAAGAAATTTCAAAATGTAGGGAGAATGTTGGAAACGTAATTGGTGAGTGGTACTGGAACTCTTCTCAGTTAACTTCATCATGGCATACATCAGTTTGACAGCTGGAATTAATAAATGATTTCATGCTGGCAGCATGAACTAATGGCAAACCATACAGAACTGGGGTCAGGACAGCTGTGGTTTTGATGCTATAGATATGATTACGGGTAAGTTAATTACCTTCTTTGATGCACTTCCTCATATGTGTAAAATGAGAGAATTATGCTGGATGTTCTCCAAAATGCACTTCTAGAAGTGCGAATCTACCTGATTTCCTGTTTTAAAAAGTGTGTAAAACAAAATTACTCCTGCTTCTTATTCTGTCAGAAAAAATATATTCTAAAAGATTCCTCTGCTTAGAAAGCTATTATAACCTCTTAATATAATCCATAAAACCATTTTGCAATGTGCATAGTGATTTGAAACAAAATATTTAAATTTCACATAAATAAAACTTAACCAAGTCCTCATTTATCTGTACTTAGTGCACCAAGAACTCTTCAGAAATTAATCATACTTATCAAAGAACTGTCATGTCAAAATATGACATACACTCATGTGGGAGGTGAAAATTAGTGAATTGACATAGTTCTGGGTGAGCCATGCCATTCCACAAACAAGCTTTCCTTGCTAATAGAGCAGCCTGACAATTCTCAGAAACCCACTCTACTTGAGTGAAAATTCAATAAGTAACTTTAAGAATACCAAATGGTAACCAGGCCTTGGGGAAGCTATAGAATTGAAACACAACTTTTTTTTGACAGTTTGTAGTGTAGCTCTGGTGGTCTGTTTCGAATTCTGTCAAAAAGATGATAACTAGACTTAAGAGTTTAGTTTGATTCTTAAACCAAATAATCGGACAGCCTGTCTGGCATTATTGCCTTTGGCCATTTAGAAAAAAAAATCTGAGTTTTGAAAGAGCAAAAACATTAACATCATCAAATTGCTGCTGTATACTGGCAGAAACACTTTTTAAGTTTTACTGCATGAACATTCAGTCAGGGCAACCAGGTAATGAAGGCATCTTCACTGATGTCAATAGGACTCGACAGCAAACACATCCCCAAAGAAATGATGTTTAACAATTATGTCATCTAAAGTGATGAGGGAATCATCAACCTCCGTTTGTTTCAATGGTGATTTTACTTTCATTTTCTCAACATCAATAAAACAGTTGCCCCCACATTTATTATATCGATACTCAAGCAAAACAAAGGAAAATGTCATGAGAATCTCATTGCTTTTGAGTTCCGTGAGGTTGTTGTTATAAATCTACAAAGAAAAAGAGAAAATTGAAAAAAATACATTAATATTAGTCCTTAGCATTGTTTGTGATTGAATACTCACCAAAAGTATAATGCATAATTGTATGAATCATAAAGTCATTAGATCCTGGTGTTTGAGGATGCTTAAAAGGTTATCTAATTTTTAATTCTTTTATTTTTTTCTATTCTGTAATATTTAATTACACAATGTTAGATTAAGCCACAAAACTAGCAAGATCCTAATTATTTTAATAATTACTTGGAACAAATAATATCAACAGTAGTAGGTAATATTTATCATATGCCTTCTATTCTCTAAACACTACTAAGTACTGTGTGTTCATTTTTTATTTAACTTTCAAAACCTTTGCATGAAGTAAATTTTATTAATATGTACATTTTACAGCAAACAGATTGAGGCTTAAAGAGGCTTCATGACTTTCCCAGAGAGTTAAAGCAGTGCAGGCATTCATAGGTGACTCTGAATCATGGCCTACCTGGATTTATAGAAATCATTTGGTGTTTGATTTCATTATCTAAATAAAGAGTTAGGAAAGAAGCAATCTCATACCTGACATGAAACAGTTGCTATGTAAAGGGTTTGAGGTGGCCAACCCATTGGAAAAAAACTCACTGCTGGCCCAGCCTAAAATTTATACCAATTAATTCAATAATGCAAACAAAATTCCAAGGCACTCACCTGCCTCTCATTGTGTCATTATTCTTCAGATTCATGGCTATTATTCCTAAAGACATATGATACCAAATGAGTAAATTACAAGGATCTAGGTAAGGCTGTGACAAATCTTAGCTGAAAAAATTAGCATATAGAAATCAAGTCAGGAAAAGCAGTTCTGATGTGGGGCTTTGTGTGAGGGAAAAAAGAGGATGGTGACTGAAAGAATGTTTAGGATTGACACTACTTATATCGACCCTCGGTCTCAATTTGTAAAAAGACCCAGTTGTACATTCAGCAAATGAAGGCATTTTTTAAAAGGATCATTTGAATAATGCCTACAAGACATGGAAGAAATCATTGTCTCAGAATTTGGACAACTAAGATTAATGCTGAAAATATTAGAACTGAGCCGGGCTCGGTGGCTCAGCCTGTAATCCCGCGCCTCTGGGAGGCTGAGGTGAGTGGATTGCCTGAGCCTGCGGGTTCAAGACCCGCCTGGGCAGCGAGACCTCATCTCTACAATAAATCAAAAAATCAGCTGGGCGTAGTAGCGCATGCCTGTAATTCCAGCAACTCGCAAGGCTGAGGCGAAAGGATTGCCGGAGCCCAGCAGGTCGAGGCTGCGGTGGCCGGGAGCGGTCACTGCACTCCAGTCTGGGTGACAGAGTGAGACTCCAACTCAAAAAAAAAGAAAATATTAGAACTGGATTAAGGGGAAGACTGGTTTGGAAATTGTTCAATGTTCTCTAAGTACTTAAACACCACCAGAATTGTCACAGAATGAAGAAAATTTTATTCCTATAACTGTCTTCATGGAAAGTTTGTGAATGGTTTGAAGATGGAATGCTTAGGATGAGACTTGGTTCTCGACTCCACCTGGCATTATAACTGTCTTTTGAGGAAATTTTAGTCTTCTGCTAAATGGAAAAGGCAAGTCTGGAGACTGTAGTTTAGAGATAAGTTCCTCAAGACAATATAGTATTGCCATCAGCAATTCTTTCTTTTTTTTTTCCTTTCCCCTGTAGATCCTAGCATCTTCCTTATAAAAAAATGTTGAACAGTCTTTTAGCAATATTTGTTTCAAGGGGTATTCAATCATAAGGCTTGTTAGGGTACCCATGTGTTTTAGTTCAGCTCTGATGATTACAGACTGGAGGAGACAAAAAATATGTCATTGTTTTAGATTTTTACTTATAATGTAATGAAGAAAACCATTAAACATCAACAGTAAGAAAACCAGCAAGAAAGGTTTATGGCATATTTCTCCTTCCTTCTCTATATTATTAGTACACTTCTACCCTTTAGTATTGGATAAATACACCCTAAATAAATCATCACTTTGACTCTGCTAGATGAAATTTAGAAAGACTTTTGTCATCTCCTTCTAGTGAATTAAATATCGTAAAGACTGACTTCTGTTTATTTCATATGTGACTGCTTTTAATTTTTTCTGAATAATGGGATATTTAGGTAATTTGGGCAATGAATTATATTTATATTTGTGTTGTGAACTATAAAGATGATTAAGTTTAATTTATATATTTATGGTGTCAAATAGTTAACATATAAATCCTCAAGTAATAATTGAGCTATTTTCAAGAACTGTTATAGCCATTGGGATGAATGTTGGTGATGCAACACAAAATATAACTATGGGCTATCCAAATTAAAAAAAAAAAAAAATGCAGCCGGGCTTGGTGGCTCAGCCTGTAATCCTGCACTTTGGGAGGCCGAGGTGAGTGAATTGCCTGAGCCCGTGGGTTCGAGACCCGCCTGGGCAGCTCGGAGAGACCTCATCTCTACAATCAATCAAAAAATTAGCCGGGCGTGGTAGCGCGCGCCTGTAGTTCCAGCTACTTGGAAGGCCGAAGCGGAAGGATCGCTGGAGCCCAGTAGGTTGAGGCTGCAGTGGCCAGGAGCAGCCACTGCATTCCAGTCTGGGTGACAGAGTGAGACTCCAACTCAGAAAAAAAACCCAAAAAAACCCTTTTCCAGATGATACAAATAGTAGATAGAAGATGTTTACGTCTTGCCAAATGGCACGATGAACTATAAAATCCTGTTACTGTAACAACACTTGGAAATAAGTCTTTCCTCAGCATCCCCAGTTACCTACAAAAGGCACTTTGGAATTTTGAAGTTATCAGATGTGTTCTGTAGCAAGTAGAAACAGAAATAGAGCTTTGCAAATATTGTGCAAAGAGTATTTTCGGAAGCAGTTATAAAACAAATGCTTTATTTGATAATTATCTTTAAGCATTTGCAAACATGAAAAATGATTCTTTGCATATTTATTTTACTGGTATTGTAGATGGGTGATGCAGGGAGAAATCAGTTAGTAGATGATTGAGACTCATAATAATAGAATACTCAAACCTGGTCCAGAGTCAGGATAGTGATATTCTCCAGGGTCACAACTGACTGAAAATTTTATCAATTCTTTTCATGAAAAAGATTTAGCGGTTAACATCAGACCACTAGATCGATTCCACATTTCATACATCTGTATGTGTAGTGTATGTATAAAATTGTTTTCTATGCTTATACTCAAGTTTGCTTATTATATTGAGAATGTGTGTTGCCATTAAAATTTTCATTATGGACTTAAAAAAAATCTTTGCAAATATATAATCAGATAGTTAAAGGAATTATTTAAAATAATTCCAGAAGCAGGAAAATGCCTTACAATATATCACAAAATAAAAAAAAAGAATTAAGTTGCAAGTTATATGTACGGTAAGTTAGAAAATGTTAACTGTATCTAACTAAACTATTAAAAGACATCAGGATATTGCTAATTTTTGAATGATGTTACTATAATTAATTATTTTCAATATGTTTTTCAGTTTTTAGATGAGAATACATTTAAAACTGGAAACAAAAAAAGTTTTCATTTCTATGAGGAACCACTTTAGGTATTATATTATTACGACAGAATGGATCAAACTACTATTTCAGTGCCTCTTCTAGTGCCCAGAGTGACAAGCAGGCCAACAGCACCACCTGCAGAACGGTGACAAAATGGGATCTGTTTCATTTTAGCCTACTTAGTCCTTGATTTAGAAAACTGTCACAGCAATCTAAAGTTTTGTTGTATTTTAATACAGTGTGCCTTTCTTGTTCTTATTGTTACAGGAAAAAATTGCACTGGTAGTGACTGCAGGCTAAAAATTATAAAATTCCTCATGTCCTTTTCTCCTCTATCTTGCTCCATAGGGTTCTCCTTTCAATTCTAAATGCATTGCAAACCTGTACTTGTCACATTACACTTGTGAATTTGTATTTGGCAAAGACAGAGATAATAATTTATTTAATTTAGAGATTGTGCTTATAAAAATAGTTGTTTTGTTGATTCAAGGTGTATCATCACAGATAAAAAGTGTTGACTCTAAATGACCAGATGGCTATAATTAATGTAATTATGTTTGAAAATAGAAACTTCTTTTTTTTTTGAGTTGGAGTCTCACTCTGTCACCCAGACTGGAGTGTAGTGGCGGCTCCCGGCCACCGCAGCCTTGACCTGCTGGGTGCCAGCAATTCCTCCACCTCAGCCTTCCAAGTAATCGGAACTACAGGAGCCTTTTTGATTTATTGTAGAGATGCGGTCTCGCCAAGTTGCCCAGGCGGGTCTCGAACCTGCGGGCTCAGGCAATCCACTCACCTCAGCCTCCCAAGGCACGGGATTATAGCCTGAGCCACCGAGCCAAGCTGAAACTTCTCAAAATTAAATTTATTTTAGGACTACCTGCCCTCAAATAGCAACATTAAACCATTTTTGGTAACTTTGGGAAATTCACCTCATTCCACTCTATTCCAACCAGATTTTATTAAATTAATGCAAGAAAATTTTAGAAGAAAAATATACTGCCTTCACTCTTTATTTTTCTTGCCCCCAATTTTTCTTATTATATATATGCACACATGAACACATGCACAAAATCGTGAATCACAATCATATGCACACACATCTACCACAAAATTCTCATTCATTTATCCACATTTACACTCCATAGGGCAAATAATTTTTTAAAAGTAATCTACTTTCCACTTCTCTCAGTCCTATTCAGCTCAACCTTGTCCTATCCTAAGTCTACCTTTAACCAATCCTTTATAGCCATTTTTCCTTCTACCTTGTGGATTCCTTAATATACTGCTGTCAATCACTCCTGACTCCTCTGAAATTATAAAATTGGTCTTCCCACTTTTCATTCCTTAATACTAATTTGCAGTTCTTTGCTTCTTCAGTACTTCCTGATCCTCAGGGTCAGAAGGAGATACATCTCACTCTCCACTTCCACTTTCAGACCCTTGGCTGCACCATGTCTCAAATACTTTAACTCTGTTATGTTTATACCATCTGTTTAACACACGTCCTCATAGTCACTTACTCTAATTTTTTTTTTTTTTGAGTTGGAGTCTCACTCTGTCGCCCAGACTGGAGTGCAGTGGCCGCTCCCGGTCACCGCAGCCTCGACCTGCTGGGCTCCGGCGATCCTTCCGCCTCAGCCTTCCAAGTAGCTGGAATTACAGGCATGCACTACCACGCCCGGCTGATTTCTTACTCTAATTTTTAAGTGAGTTTATTTGGAGACTTCAGAACAAGATTTGCTTTCTTCCCCTGCTCAATTTTCCTCTTACTAGCTGTGTGATTTTAATGTCTGTGCTAATGCCTTTAATAATAATGGTTTCCCACACTTTTCCTAATATTTATATTCTAGTGAATTTTCTTAACAATATCAATATCCATCACACAAATATAACTGCGATCTTATTATCATTCAGAAGATCTCATTCTTGATGTCTTTTGCTTAGCACACTTCCCATACATTTGCTTCTTCACAAATACATTTTATCCCTCTTTTGATCACTGGGGCTATTTTTTTTTTTTGTCCAATCAGAAAGTTTTTATACATTTATAAGCAAGTTCTTAAATTTTTTATTCTAAATTTATAATACTTGCAGTCTCTTTAGAAGTCACACATGTTGTTAGTGTAAAAGTTACTCAACGGGATTACATTGCCTTATGCCTTTAAACTTTCATTTTCACAATGGTAGCACTCCTTTTAAACATCAATATATCAATATTGTATTTTGAGTAGTTTTCATGAAAGATGTACATTAACATCTGGGGATTCTATGGAGCTTTTAAAAAGTTAAATAATCACAATATGATGTTCATTAATTTCTTGCACAGGATGTATTCTTATCTACTTTTCCTATTTTATTTTACTTTAATGGTGATCTCTGGACCTCTAGATTATAATATACTAAGTATGTCCTTATACAAACTAGGAAATATGTAAATACAATTAAATGTCAAACTCTCTCTCCGTAGGAAATATCTTGATACATTTAGCACTTGTATTCTTTTATGATCAGAAGCTTCAAAAATAAGTACACTGGGATTCAAATTTTGTATTCCCTAACATCAACATTAAAGGTGAAATATATCACTGCTGTTTTCAGTAAATATTTATAACTGTCACTAAAAATTTGTTTGTATTTTGTACTTGACTCTTTACTTAAATGAATACTAGTTCACCCAACAATTGGAAAGAAAGTTATCTGCCCTGGAAGATATGCAAGTTATAAGTTTCCCAAAACCACTTGTTAATGATTTTGTTGCTAGAATCAAACCTGGAGACTGCAGAACCCAAACTTTTTTCTCTGTACCACATTATAAAACTGACCTAAAATTTTGAATCCATGTACAGTGATCTGAATTTCTCTTGGGATTATGAGTTTTACAATTTATTACATATTGGATAAATTGATAGACACTCTACTCCTGAACTTACATGATTTATACTTTAAATGCAATTTCTCATCATAAAATTATGAGTTTTGGTAAAAGGTGGTCATTTCCAATCTTTTTCTTGATTGCTCATGTTTATTTATCTCTCATTACCCCCCTCATTATGTAAACATTTCTGCATGATCCAGGTCTTAGAGTATGTGAAGAAGCCTTTTTCATAATGATATTTTAAATCCAGTTTTGTTATGAAGAATTTTGTATCATGTGTCCTGGTAATTATAGTTTTTTCGTTGTGGGTTGAATTTGACTACAGACTTGGTTAATGCAATGTTTAAATATCTATTCAAGCCGGGCTCAGTGGCTCAGCCTGTAATCCCGCGCCTTAGGAGGCTGAGGTGAGTGGATTGCCTGACCCCGCGAGTTCGAGACCTGCCGAGGCAACTTGGTGAGACCTCATCTCTACAATAAATAAAAAAATTAGCCCAGTGTGGTAGCGCACACCTGTAGTTCCGGCTAGTTGGAAGGCTGAGGTGAAAGGATCTTCGGAGCCCAGCAGGTCGAGGCTGCGGTGGCCGAGAGCAGCCATTATATCTTATTAAGTTGATTTTTGAAAGTTATACTTTCCAACATTATTGTCCACTTTATTTAACAGTGATTGACATAGTCCAATGCTTTCTCTCTTAAAAAACTTTACTTTTACAATTATGTCACATTTTATATTTCTAGTACTTTTTGTTTTCTTTTTTTGCATAAACTCTTCAGACATTTGTCTCTTTCATCATAAACTGATAACAATTTGAACAAACTTTTTGCTTCTTAATTTTTCTTAATTTTGTATTTTGCCCTCTACATGACCTTTTTAACTTTCTTTTACTATTTTACTGCTTTTTCTAATATTTTGAATAGAATTCTTAGATTGTTTAAAAATTCCTATTAAAATAAAATATAATTATATTTTTTTATAATCAGTATTTTTTATTATGATATTGCGGGGTACAGTTAAGGGTTAGGTATACAAATACATTTCGTTCAGGCACCCTTGTTGATAAGAGGTGTTTCCCCGTCCCCAGACAGATATTTGCTACCGTTAATCCCATCTCCCTCCCCCGCCAATAGTTTCCAACTACTGTCAGTCATTTTCTTATAGTATTACATTGGATGTTCAAGGTCCATTATATGAGTGAGAACATGTGATACTCGGTTCTTTGTTTCTGTGAGAGGTCACTCAGTATTGTAGACTCTAGTTCCATCCAGGTTGCTGTGAAATTCATGATTTTTTTCTTTTTTATGGCTGTGTAGTATTCCATCATGTATATGTACCACATTTTTTAAATCCAGTCCTCTTTTGATGGGCAGCATGGTTGCATCCAGGTTCTTGCTATTGTGAACAATGCTGCGATAAACATACGCGTGCAGGTATCTTTTTTATAGAGTGATTTGAGTTCTTCAGGATATATTCCCAGTAGGGGAAATATGGGCTCATATGGGAGGTTGATATTTAGAGCTTAGGAATCGCCACACTGCTTTCCACAGAGATTGCACTAGTTTACACTCCCACCAACAGTGTAGAAGTGTTCCCTTTTCACCACACCCTCTCCAGCAGCTGTTATTGTTTGAGTTGTTGATAATTGCCATTCTGACTGGAGTTAGGTGGTATCTCAATGTGGTTTTGATTTGCATCTCCCTAATCATTAGTGAGGTTGAACATTTCTTCATGTGTCTGTTGGCTGCTTGGATGTCTTCCTTTGTGAAGTGTCTGTTCATATCTTTTGCCCATTTTATACTGGGGTTGTTTGTTTTTTTTTCTTTTTAGCATGTTTGAGTTCCTTGTAGATCCAAGATGTTAAGCCTTTCTCAGACCTAGTGTTGGCAAATACTTTTTCCCAGTCTGTAGGCTGTCTCCCTGCTCTCTTGATGGTTTCTTTGTCTTTGCAGAAGCTTGTCAGTTTAATGAGGTCCCACTTGTCTATCTTCTCTGTTATGATCTGTGGCTTTTGGGTTTTGTTCAGGAATCGGATGCTAGTTCCAATTTCCAGGAGGGTATGTCCTTCATTTTCTAAGGTTCTTATGGTTTGAGGTTTTACATTTAGGTCTCTGATCGATTTGGAGTTAACCTTTGTGCATGGGGATAGATAGGGGTCCTGTCTCAATCTTCTGCATGTGTTCAGCCAGTTTTCCCAGCACCATTTACTGAATAGGTTCTCCTCTCCCCAATGGTAGGTGATGGAGGCTTTGTCAAAGATGAGTTGATTGAGAAATTGAGGTTTTGCTTCTGGAATCTCAATTCTATTCCATTGATCTATTTGCCTCTTCCTATACCAATACCAAGCTGTTTTAATGATTGCAGCTTTATAGTAAAGTTTGAAGTCTGGTAATGTGATACCACCTGCTTTGTTTTTTTTTTTGCTGAGGATTGTTCTGGCTATTCTTGGACGTTTGTGTTTCCATATGAATTCCTGTGTTGTTTTTTCTAGGTCTGAGAAGAATGTTGCTGGTAATTTGATGGGTATTGCATTGAATTTGTAGATTGCCTTAGGTAAGATGGACATCTTCACAATGTTGATTCTTCCGATCCATGAGCATGGGATATTTTTCCACTTGTTTGTGTCATCTTTGATTTCGTTGAGCATTGTTTTGTAGTTTTCATTGTAAAGGTCTTTCATGTCTCTGGTTAGGAAGATGCCAAGGTATTTCATTTTTTTGTGACTATTGTGAATGGAATTGTGCTTTTTATTTGGGTTTCTGTTTGTTTATTATTGGTGTAAAGAAATGCGATTGTCTTTTGCACATTTATTTTGTATCCTGAGACTTTGCCAAAGACCTTTATCAGTGTAAGGAGGTTTTTGACAGATTTTCTTGGGTTTTCAAGGTACACAATCATATCGTCTGCAAAGAGAGATAACTTAACTTCCTCTTTTCCTATTTGGATACCCCTGATTGCCTTCTCTTCTCTGATTGCTCTAGCCAGGACTTCCAATACTATGTTGAACAGGAGAGGCGAGAGTGGGCATCCTTGTCTTGTTCCAGTTTTCAGGGGAAATGGTTCCAATTTTTGTCCGTTTAGGAGCATGCTGGCTGTGGGTTTCTCATAGATGGCTTTTACTATTTTGAGGTATGTTCCCCGTATGCCTAGATGTTCAAGGGTTTTTATCAGGAAGGAGTGCTGGATTTTATCAAAAGCTTTCTCTGCATCTAATGACATAATCATGTGGTTTTTGTTTTGACATCTGTTGATGTATTTAATTACATTTATGGTTTTACAAATGTTGAACCAGCCTTGCATCCCAGGAATGAAGCCTACTTGGTCATGATGGATGATTTTTGAGATGTATTGTTGAATCCAGTTTGCTAGGATCTTGTTGAGAATTTTAGCATCTATGTTCATCAAAGATATTGGCCTGTAGTTCTCTTTCTTTGTTGGATCTTGACCTGGCTTGGGTATCAATGTGATGTTGACTTTATAAAATGATTTGGGGAGAGTTCCATCTTTTTCACTTGCCTGGAATACCTTCAGTAGGATTGGTATCAGCTCCTCCTTAAATATCTTGTAGAATTCTGCTGGAAAGCCATCTGGTCCAGGGTTTTTTTTTTGTCGGTAGTTTTCTTATTGCGTAGTCTATTTCCTTGATTGTTATTGGTCTATTTCGGGTCTCAATTTCTTCTTTTTCCAACCTAGGTAGGTTGTGTGATGTCAGAAAGTCCTCCATTTCCTTAAGGTTTTCAAGTTTGTTTCCATACAAGTGTACGTAGTAGTCTCTAATGATCTTTTGTATTTCTTCAGGGTCAGATGTGACTTCATCTTTTGTGTTTCTGATTGTGCTTATTTGGGTTTTTTCTCTTTTTTTCTTGGTCAGTCTAGCTAGGGGACCATTAATCTTGTTTATCCTTTTGAAGAACCAGCTTTTTGTTTCATTGATTTTTTTGTATTATCTTTTTGTCTTCTATGTCCTGGATTTGGGCTTTTATTTTGGTGATCTGGGTTCTTCTGCTGGTATTAGGGTTTTTGTTGTCTTGCTTTTCCAGCTTCCTTAGGTGGCTTGTTAGGCTGTTAATTTGTGTTCCTTCCATTTTCTTCATGTGTGTTTGTAGGGATATAAATTCCCCTCTTACTACAGCTTTTAAGGCATCCCAGAGATTTTGGTAAGATGTTTCTTCATTTTCATTTGTTTCCAGGTATCTTTTTATCTCTGTTTTGATTTCATCATTGACCGTGGAGTTGTTAAGCATCATGCTGTTTAGTGTCCATGTCTTTGTGGTTTTGGGGGGACCTTGTTGGTGTTAATGTTTATTTTTATTCCACTGTGGTCCAAGAAGGTGCATGGTAGAATTTCGGTCCTTTTAAATTTTCTTATGCTTCATTTATGGCCAATTATGTGGTCGATCTTGGAATACGTTCCATGTGGTGATGAGTAGAATGTGTATTCTCTGATCTTTGGATGGAGTGTTCTGTAGGTATCAATTAAGTTCATTTGGTCCAGAGTCACATTGAGGTTCCGGATCTCATTGCTGATTTTTTGTCCTAATGGTCTGTCTAGGGTTGTGAGTGGAGTATTAAAGTTCCCAGTTATGATGGTGTTAGAGTGAATATCTTTCTTTAGTTTTCCTAGGAGTTGCTTTGTAAATGTTGGTGCACCTATGTTAGGTGCATATATTTTTAGGATAGATATTTCTTGATGGAGTGAACCTTTTATCATTATGTAGTGGCCCTATGTATCTTTTTTAATTTTTGATAGCTTAAATATATTTTGTCTGAAATTTGGATCGCGACTCCTCCTTTCTTTTGTGTTCCATTCACCTGAAAATTTGTTTCCCATCCTCTTACTTTGAGTCTGTGTATGTCCCTTCTAGTGAGATGGGTCTCTTGAAGGAAGTATATTGTTGCCTGGTGATATTTTATCCATTTTGCCATTCTATGTCTTTTCAGTGATGCGTTTGGTCCATTCACATTCAGGCCAATTATTGAAATGTGAGAGTTCTTCCTTATCATAGAGTTCTTATAGAGTTGTTGTTCTTCCAGTTGGTTTTTTTGTCTTTCTTTTGGTTTGGGGTTGGTTCATGTATATTTTATTCTTTTTTCTGTACTCTTGTGAGGAGCGTTGTTTTTTTCCCCCCTTTTCTTCTCTGTTTAGTACTTTCTTAAGTGTTTCATGTAGAGGTGGTTTGGTGGCAGCATAAGTTCTTAGGGATTGGATATCTGGGAAAGATTTTAATTCTCCCTCGCTGATGAAGCTTAATCTGGCTGGGTAGGTTATTCCTGGTTGAAATTGTTTATCTTTTAGGACTTTCAAGAAAGGGCTCCAAGCTCTCCTACCCTGCAGGGTTTCTGTAGATAAATTTGCTGCTATTCTGATTGGTCTTTCATGGTAGGTGATCTGGCCTTTTTCTCTTGCTGCCTTTAGGATTTTTTCTTTTATGCCTACTTTGTTTAGGTGAATTATTATGTGTCTAGAAGTTGGTCTTCTCATTTGTTGTCTTGCAGGGGTTCTCTGAATCTCTTGTGTTTGAATTTTTGCATCACTGATTAGATAAGGGAAGTTTTCTTGAATGATCTCATGGAAAGTTTGTTCCAGTGTGGTCTCTATCTCTCTTTCTGCCTCAGGAAGGCCAATTACTCTTAGGTTCAGTCTCTTGAAGTAATCGCTCCTCTCTTGAAGGTTTTTTTCTGTCTTTTTGAGCTTGTTTTCTGTGTTTTTGAGAGTTTGGGTTAGTTCTATATTTTGGTATTCAAGCTCTGAGATTCTTTCTTCTGCTTGGGTAATTCTGCTTTCCATGCTTATCAGTTTGTTATTTATTTCACTCACAGTATTCTTTATTGCTGTTATCTCAGATATCAGCTCCTTCCTAGTTTCTTCTTGTGTCTCCTCAATTCTTTTTAATCTCTCCATTAATGTCTTCATATCTAGGTTTGTAGTTTGAGACCCTTCATACTGGAGGCTCTTCAGTGTTTGCATTCCAAAGTCAGTTTTCTCAGTGTCTGTCCTCCCAGGGGTCTGGGAGAGACCCATAGTCTTCTTTTGGTTTTTCTTCATTTGTGTAGATTTTTCTCTCTCTCCCCTTTTCCCTCCCCTTCTTTAATTCTGTTTTTGAGGGAAGGTGGGGTTGCTTTTGTTTCTCTTCTGCAATATCCTGTTCTTCCTTATGAGGGTCTTCTGGCTTTGTTCACTTTTGAGGTTGGAGTATGGGCTGCAGACTGTTTCTTTTGGAGTTTTGAGGTTTAATTGAGAGGGAAGCTGTGGTTGAGAATGTATATGCTGATTCTAGCATCCACAAACAGGTTTATGAGCACACTGGGGCCTATTTCCCTCTTCCTTACAATCTGTACTTGCAGCAGTATGTAGTCTTGGTCCCTAGATTAAAAAGGGGGTATAAAAGAGGAAAATAATGGAGGAAGGGGGAGTCAATAGGAAGTTAGAAAGAGGGAAGAGCAAAAGGGAAAACAGACATACATACCAACTATCAGGTGAGAAAGAGACACAAGGCCAGAAAGAAGTGAAAAAGACACGTAAGAAAGATTCCCTAAAGAATATTGATAGCTTCACAGAGACAGACTAATAAAATCATGAAACAGTGTAAGTCAGAAGGCAAACAACAAAAGTGATCAGAATAAACAGTCAAAATGATAAAAGCATAGGTCAAAATAAGAGATCAGACTAAAGTCACTTCAGCTCTGATCTCTGGCTTCCCCCCTTTGTTTTTCATTGCAGGCAGCTAGATTTACTGGCAGTTTGGGTTTGTTTGTTTTTTTAGTCTAATGCCTGGGAGTTGCTTTTGTCTGATCAGCGTAAGGGTGAACCTTTGTCTCCTGTTTAGTGACGTTACCTTAGGAACCAAGGTGGGGTTTGTTGATAGGTGGGTGGGGCAATGGAAGTCTCTGCCTGGAGAATGGCTGAGGCAGTTTTTGCAGATCCATTTCTCTCTGCTTGTCTGGGTCCCCAAGCTTGGGGTCACGTGCTGAGTTCCTCAGCCAGGGTGGGCCCAGAGCTCCAGAGCTCCAAAGCTCCAAAGGGCAGGCAGTGGGCGGTGAGAGTGGCCCTGGGCCCCCCACAGGGTACTTTAGCCAGGAATGGGACCAGTGCTTCTGAGGGGCAGGTGCCCAGAGCCTCCCTGAGTGAATGGTGGCTTGGTGCTGGGTGCTGGGTGAGAGACAATGTAGCCTGGAAGAGAGCTGAGACCTGAGACTCCCATGCATGTGGTGGAACAGCAGCAGCAGGGGGCCGCAATATCCGGCCCTGCGTGGGACCGAAGGTCCCTGGGCCTCGGACCAGCGTGGCTGGTGGTAGGCTAGGGGATGGGGGAAGAAAAGTAAGAGTCTTTTTGGGAACTCATGTTCGTAGAATGTCACAAGTTCACCTATGCCGTCGCCATCTTGAATTGTTCCCCTTTGTTACTTTTAAATATAAATATTTTAACCTGTAAAAATTTGATTTTATCTATGCACCCACACATATAATGTGTACTGATGTGATCTTTTTTTTTTTTTTTGAGTTGGAGTCTCACTCTGTCGCCCAGACTGGAGTGCAGTGGCCGCTTCCGGCCACCACAGCCTCGACCTGCTGGGCTCCGGCGATCCTTCCGCCTCAGCCTTCCAAGTAGCTGGAATTACAGGCATGCGCTACCACACCCGGCTAATTTTTTTTATTTTATTGTAGAGATGAGGTCTTGCTGCCCAGGTGGGTCTCGAACTTGCGGGCTCAGGCAATTCACTCACCTCAGCCTCCCAAAGGCGCGGGGTTACAGGCTGAGCCACTGAGCCCGGCTTGATGTTATCTTTTAATCTCAATTTTTTGTAGTTTTCATTTGTTTTACTCAAATGTTAATAAGAAGTATGTTTTTAAAATTCAGGGTTTTTAAATTAACTTTATAAAAAGCTAAGTTATAGTTTTAACTTATTATGTTCTGAAAAATAACATTTGAATAACATCTAGCATTTGAAAATTTGCATTGTGAACAAATACATTCGTAATCTTTGTAATTATCTATGTATACTAGAAAAGAATATGTATTTTTTAAACAATGTATTTAAAATTATCTCTGTCATTCTACACACACACACACACACACACACACACACACACATCCACACACACATCCATGGACATGCACAAGCACAAGTTATTAGCCTAAATTTTTTATTCAGCTTTATCATTTATCAAATTTTACTTCTACTTCTTTGATTTTTTTTCCAGCTATAGGCAGCATTTTATTTTATTTTTATCTTTATTTTTTTACAAGTCAGAGTTTTGCTCTGTCACCCAGGCTGGGTGAAGTGGCTTGATCATGGCTCACTGCATCCTCAAGCTTCTGGGCTAAAACAATCTTCCTCAGCCTCCCAACTAAATAGGACTACAAGTGTATGCCACCACGTCCTGCTAATTTTCTTTTTTTTTTTTGTAGATGCAGTCTTGCTATTGTGCCAATGCTGGTCTTGAGCTCCTGGCCTCAAGCAAATCTCTCACATCAATCTCTGGCAACATTTTAAATGTATATAGATTCAGAATTAGCTATATCTTATGATATATTTTTTTACTTTGTCATTATATAATGACCCATGTTTCTAGCAATATTTTATCCTTTAAGATCCATTCAGGTTGGTAATGTTGCTACATCTGCTGTTAGTGGTTACTTTCTCTTTCCCTCTCCCGTGTATGTTGAAAATATTGTTAAAGTTTTCTGTGTAAATTATGTTTTCTGTGTGCTTCCTCAATGTGAAAATTGCTGTTGTTTAAAGAGAAGTATAATATTTTTATAGCTATTATTATTAATAATTTTTTTAGTTACCTTTACATTTTAATTTTTATGCTATATTTATTAAATTATAAAATAAATATCATTACTCTCAGTCCGAACAATACAAATCAACCTAACAATTGAAGTATAAACAACTCTCCACAGAATTCTTTTATGTTATTGTTGTCTAGTACTTTAGTTCTACTTTGATTTTTACCCCTGTTAAAGTAATAATTACTATTCTTCTTGTTTTTGTAGTCAATATTTATCTAGAATTACTAAGCTCTCCTAGGACTTCAATTTCCTTTCTAACAAAGTTCATTCTTAATATATCTTTCAGTCAATTTCATGAGGGTTATACTCCTTTAGGCTGTCTGAAAATGACTTTATTTTCTCATTTTTCTTTAATAATGATTTAGCTGGATGTTAAATTCAAGGTTGAGTGTTTTTCCCTGAGCATTTGAGTTATTAATTAATTTCTGAATTACTAATTAATTTCTGACTGGTAACTCTTTGTTTATAACAATTATGTTTAAATCTAAATTTTTATGAGACTTAAACATTAGATTTGACCTTTGTTCTGTTTGCATTTGTCTTTGGTGTTACTATGATATACATAAGGTTGTATTTATTTATATTTATTCCCCTTAGAAATAAGGTGCTCCTAAGATATAAATGACTAATTCAAAATTAGCTTATCTCTATATTTTTGTATAGTCCCATTTTTGTAATACCTATTATCTACTTTTTAAAAAAAATGCATTAACTGTACTTTTAAAATGATGTTACTCTAAGGATTAGAATATACATCTTCCACTTTTACCAGTCTACTTATGGTTAATATTGTACCACTTCATGTATAATGCTATAGCTTTGCAACTATATAAATTGGTGTCTTGTCACTTCACTCCACCATTGTTTATGCTGTAGTTGCCTTATGTATTACATCTGCATATGTTATAAATCCAAGAAGACAATGCTATAACTTCTGTTATAAATAAATATTGTAATACTTTTCCTTATTCCTGAAGATTCAAGTTTCATCCTAAAAACACTTTCCTTCCGCCCCCAAAACTACTTTTTTATGGCACAGTTTTGTTAGCGATAGAGTCTCTTTGTTTTCTTTCTTTCTCCCTCCCCTCCCTTCCTTCCTTCCTCCCTTCCTTTCTCCTCCTTCTCCTCTTCTTTCTCCTCCTTTTCCTCCTCTTCCTTCTTCCCCTTCCCCTCCTCATCCTTCTTGTCATCTTCCTTCTCTCTCCCCTCCTCCTTTTTCTTTCTTTGAAAAGGAATTTTTTTGGATAGCCAAAACAATCCTTAGCAAAAGAAACAAAGCAGGAGGTATCACACTTCCAGACTTCAAACATTACTGTAAGTCTACAGAAATCAAAACAGCTTGGGACTGGTACAAGAACAGGCATATAGACCAGTAGAACAGAATAGAGATTCCGGAAGCAAAGCCTGAATTTCTCAACCAGCTCATCTTTGACAAAGCCTCCAACAACAACCACTGGGGAGAGGAGTACCTATTCAGTAAGCAGTGCTGGGAAAACAGGTTGATTACATGCAGAAGATTGAAACAGGACCCCTACCTATCACCATGCACAAAAATTAATTTTAAATGAATCAAAGACCTAAACATAAAACCTCAAACTATAAGAGTCTTAGAAAATGCGGGAGACACTCTTATGGAAATTAGAACTGGCAACCAATTCCTATTCAGAACCCTAAATGCCCATATCTTAAGAAATAAGATAGACAAGTGGGACCTCACCAAACTAAGCTTCTGCAAAGCAAAAGAAACCATCAAGAGAGCAGGGAGACAGCCCACAGAATGGGAAAAAATATCTGCCAACTGTATATCTGACAAAGGCCTAACATCTAGGATCTACAAGGAACTCAAAGGACCCGAAAGGAAATAAAACCAAACAGCCCCATTAAAAAGTTGGCAAAAAAGCCAGGCTTGGTGGTTCAGCCTGTAATCCCATGCTTTGGGAGGCTGAGGTGAGTGAATTGCCTGAACCCGTGGGTTCGAGACCCACCTGGGCAACTTGGTGAGACCTCATCTCTACAATAAATAAACAAAAAATTAGCTGGGCGTGGTAGCGCACGCCTGTAGTTCCAGCTATTTGGAAGGCTGAGGTGGAAGGATTGCCAGAGCCCAGCAGGTCGAGGCTGCGGTGGCCGGGAGTGGCCACTGCACTCCAGTCTGGGCGACAGAGTGAGACTCCAATTCAAAAAAAAAAAAAAAAAGTTGGCAAAAGACATGAATAGACACTTCTCAGAAAAAGATATACGGGCAGCCAACAGACACGTAAAAAAGTGCTAAGCCTCACTCATCATCAGAGAAATGCAAATCAAAGCCACATTGAGATACCACCTAACCCCAGTAGGAATGACCATCATTAATAAAACAAACAACATATGCTGGTGAGGATGCAGAGAAAAGGAATGCTTCTAGGCTGCTGGTGGGAATGCAAACTAGTGCAACCTCTTTGGAAGACAATGTGGTGATTTCTGAAAGAACTAGAAATTGACCTTCCATATTCCCAGCAATTCCCTGATTGTGAATATACCTGGAAGAACTCAAATAATTCTTCAAAAAAGATACCTGCACACATAGGTTTGTTGCAGCTCTACTCACAATAGCAAAAACATGGAACCAATCATGTTGCCCATCAAAGCTAGACTGGGTTAAAAAAATGTGGTACATATACACAATGGTATATTATGCAGTCATAAAGAAGGACAAACATATGGACTTCGCAGCAACTTGGATGGAGTTAGAATCGATCATACTCAGTGATCTGTCACAGAAACAAAGAACAGTGTATCATTTGTTCTCACTCATAAGTGGACCTTGAACAATTATGATACTATAAGAAAGGGATGGACAGTAGTGGGAAACTGTCAGGGGAGGCGGATGGGGTTGGCAGTTGAGGGAAACTGCTAGGGGAGGGAGGGACATACTTCATCAACAAGGGTACCTGCATAATCAGCGTTTGTATACCTAACTCTAAATCGTACCCCACATCTTTATAATAAAAGAAAAAAGAAAAAAAAAAAGAAAGAAAAGGGCTTTTTTCATGTCATTATTTAAGAATATTTTATTTTATATTAAATTTGGGGTTGGATTTTTTTTCTTTCACCACTAATTTTTGGACTTCATAGTTTATAATGAAAAGTTCATGATTAAATAAATTAGTTTCCTTGTATGTGATCTTTCACTTTTCTCTGGCTTCTTTCAAATTTTTTTCTTTCTCGTTTTTGGTTATCAGCAGTTTGACTATGATATATCTTGGCATGGTTTCTTTATATGTATGCTTTTAGGGATTTTTTAAAAGTTTGTCAGATCATGTCTTTCATCAAATTTAGAATATTTTCAACCATTATTTATTCGATTTTTTTTTCTGTTCCATTTTCTCTCTTTCCTTTTGAGAATCCTAATCTATCTACATATTAGACCTTTGATATTATCCCACAGTTTCTGAGACTCTGTTATTTTCAAAAATGTCTCTTTTAATATTCTTCACTCTATAGTCTTTCAGTTTAGATAATTTCTTGTGATTTGTCTTCAAATTTGCTAAATTTTTACTTTGTTATTTTCATTTTGTATTAAATACATACAGTGAATGTAAACATTTTTCTTTTTTTTTTTTCTTTTAAAGATGTGGGGAACAATTCAGGGTTAGGTATACAAACGATCATTATGCAGGTACCCTTGTTGATGAGGTGTGTTCCCGCTTCCCCAGGCAGATTCCCACTACTGCCAATCCCCGTTCCCTGCCCCTTTCATGGCAGTTTCCTGCTACTGCCAACCATTTTCTTATAGTATTATAATTTAAACATTTTTCTATATTATATTTTGCAGTTTTAAGTTTTCCGTTTTGTTCCTATATTAATTTCCTAGGGTTACCACAAACTGGGTGGCTTACAATAACAGAAAATTATCATTTCCCAGTTTTAGAGGCAAGACGTCTGTAACCAAGAGGATGATATGGCCATATGCTTTCTATAGGCTCTAGGGAAGAACTCTTCTTTGCTTCTTCTGGCTTCTGGAGATTGCAGGCAATTCTTGGTTTCCCATGACATTCTTCCTAGTATCTTCTCTGTCTCTGGGTTTCTTCTTGAACCAGTGATTATATTTGGAGTCCTCTCTAATCTAGTCTGACCTTTTCTTAACTAATTATACCTGTAAACATTCTATTTATAAATGAGGTCGCATTCATAAGTAGCAAGGTTCGGGACTTTTACTTATCTTTTGGGAACACAGTTAAATTAATATGTTTAAAATATTTTCTATTTTCTGCTGAGAATTTACTACCTTTTCTTTCACTACAAAAATATTTTTTTGTTAGCTGCTTCAAAATCCTTGTCTCATTCTAGCAACTATGTTTTCTCACAGTTGTCTCTATTTTTTTTTTTTTTTCCTTCTTGAGAATGAATCACGCTTCTGAGTTCTTGGCATATTAAGCAATTTGGGGTTGTATTCTTTGCATTTTAGATATTAGATTGTGAAGTCTCTGGATTTTGTTATTTTTCATTAAAGAATGTGATGATTTTGTTCTAACATGCTAATAACTTAATTAAACAAAATTAAAACTCTGTTCTACCTGCCATGGATAGTTCAGAACTGAGTTCAGTTTGAGATTTTTGTTTGTTTGTTTTTTAGCTGTACTGTTTACAGACTGCTTCTCGCATGTTGGGTCCAGTGATTAGCCAGGACTTGGAAAGTGTATATATACATAACAGAGGCTTTCATTTCCTCAATTACTTTTGTTTTAGTTCCTCTCTCACTTTCTGTTTTTTCTGGCTGTCCTGCCTTTTTCTTTCTTATGCCAGAAAGATAACAGGTTTTCAATAGGAGTTGGGTCACTCTGTGCCTTGCTGGAACCCCAGGCTGCACCCAAGCAAAAGCCACAAAGGAAAGGCATTTACCCTTTCCAGTTTATATATACAAATTTTCTGCTCCTCCTAAATAGACCTGCTTTTACTCATGTTTCAAACCCCTAAGATAGTTGTTTTCTGGTATTTTGCTAGGAGTTTATAACAATAAGTAGCTACAAGAAGATCAATCCACTGAAAATGCATTTCACAGTGTCAAAAGTAAAACTTAACAGTGTTTATTAAATATAGCTAGTACCTTTACATTATAGCCTTGATGTCTTAAAGACTTATTTATATTTCTTAAGTTTATATATCTTTGTAGTACATTCTGGGTACATTTATCTATCTTTTAATTTATTAATTAACTATTCAGGTTGAAATTGAGGTTTCTGCAATGTGGTAGGCTTAGCCAACATAAGCAATATTTACCTTCCAAGCACATAAACATTCTGGATGTTATATAATAATTTTCAAGGAAGCATATAGTTCAACACTGCAAAACTCATTTTGAGTGATTTGGGATATTCTATAAAGACAACTGTAGAAAATCAAACTCAGCTTTATCCTGAAAGTGATTTTATTTCCTTTTCTCTAAATTTAATTGTGTGTTTTATAAACTATACTTTTTGCCTTTTATTATTTGATTGATGACCTTTTGCTATTTATTTTTTAGAATGAGTGGAATTTTTTTCACTTTGCATTTATATTAGCCAGTATAGAATGAATGATAAATTTATGAAAAACAATAACTAAAGACATTAATAAAAAGACAATAATGGCTTCAAGGAGAGTAATAATGGATTCATCTATATTTTGTTTTATTTTATTCATTATATTCTCTTGGGGAAGTATTCTTTCTTTTTCTGTGAGGTTAAAAAAAATTTGTACTTTATTCTTGCAATAAAGTACAGGAATTATCTATAGATGTTTTATATATTCATACTCATATCCAAGCCAGTGTGAGATAGCATAATTCATCTTTGTAAATTACTTTCAAAAATCATTATCATTTTGCTAATTATATTGTCTGCAAAATTTACATTGACTCTAGTCACATTTACACAGTTACATTTACCACAGATATAACTCCATTTCCTGTGTCCCTGGCCAAACACCAGTTTCAGCCCAAGTCATCTGCGTCTGCCCATATAAATCACTTCATAAATTAAAGTCAGCATTCCTCACAGAACATGAATTTATTTTTGAATCCAGACACACTAAATCATAAAGAAGAGCCAAATTAGACTGCAGCCTAATTTTTATTAAGTTCCTTCAACTTCATGCAATTCAAATTTTCAAATTCATAATCAAAATATTGTGAAATTTTGTCCATCTTAATTGTTTTATTTTTTTTCTTCCTCACATCTTATCCAAACACACTGTTTATCCAGAATGCCTTCCTCTGTTTCTTTTAAAGATCCTTGTGCTTTCATCTGTGGCTTAATTTTATTTATGACTTCCAGCTTTCTTTATAAGAACTTGCATCATGTTAACAAGTGTTTTTGATATTTTGGTGTTAAAGAGGATGGAGTCTGAATTTAGTAACAATACCAACATTTCAAATATCATCATCTTTATCCATTCTTTCAATATTTTTAAATTCATTCAGAATTTATAGAGTGCCTACCATGGGTCAAGTATTTAGTAGCAACAAATATTATATTTTCTGCTCTTAATTGCACAGTCAAATGAGGGAGACAAATCTCGATGTGTTTGAGATAAGTGTTGAAAATGGGATACGCACATGGGAATTACATCTTCACAGCTAAAAGTCTAGTTTAAACCTAAATCAGATAGAGGGTTGTCAGGAATCATTGTTCACATTGCTGAAGTTATCTCTTCTATGTCTGTGCAAATTTTTTGTTTTTTCTATTGGCCAGAAATTATGTAAATTGTTTTCTCCATATGTCTGATATGCTAGGATGATTGTTTAACATATACATTTTTAAACCTGTACAAGCATTGTAAACAGCATAAAAGGTGAAAAGTGGGAATGTCACATGTCACAATGTATCAGGGTAATGAGATGTCTAACATAGACCCATAGACACACAGCTTGAAAAGCACTTCTTCATATTCATGTTCTTGATAATTTCACATTTATAATATAGCATGAGCAAGAAAAACTATTTCTTCCAATAGAATCATGGGTCAACTGAAGGTAAGCCATTATTCTATAAAAACATGGTTCAGAAATAACCTAATTAGGTCTTATAACCACATTTCTAAGGGCTACTGTTGTGTTATTATGTGTAAAATATAGGAACACTTCCCAATAATGTGAAAATGAGGAAAACTTATATGAAATTTACAGAAGTAAGCCAACAATTTCCCAGACAACAGAGTTATATATTTTGCATTATTGTTCTGAAGACCTATAGGCTTTGATTACTTGGGATTGCTTTTTTTCTTTTTTCTTTTTTTCCCCCCTTCCTAGCAGAGCTGCAGATTTAATTTTATCGGTATGAGAAATATGAAGCTAGGGAATTTAATAATTGTTTCACTAGGTAAGGGATGAAGTAAATTCCATTGCTTTTCATTTGATTACAATCTTCCCTGCTGGTTTAATTAAAAACATCCATGTGAGGAAGAAGAAACATGGTAGAAGATCTAATTGTTTTACTGTATTGGATGTAGAGTAGAAACAATGAAACTGAAAGGTTTATAGTTGTAAAACTTAAATGTTTCATGTAAATCTAAATTGCAGACACAGGTCAGCTATAGACAAATGTCAGTAGACTAGATTCAAAATGCACTGCAGGCAGAAAAGATGACATTTATCAGTCATCCATACATCAGTAACTAAAACAATTTTAGGGTTGTCTAGACAGGCATCTATTATTTCTTGCATTTAAATCTTTAGTAGAAAGACAACAGCAGGCATGGTATCTATATTTTGTTTTACAAGATTAGAAGAAAGGCCTAGGAAAAATTTCAAAAAACCTTGCAGGATATACATATAGAGAAAGAGTTTTATTGTTGTTATTACATATTAGAAGCAACTGTATGACTAAATTAGCTTTCTTAGTTACTATGATAGAAGCCTGAACAATTTTAATAAATGCTTGTATACATGATTCAGTTTTATTATTTTTGGATAATTTGACAATAACAACATTTTTAAAACGGGATAACTAGTAACATTTTTACATTTTTTTGATTTTTTAAAGCAAATTGTTATGAGATTATAAAATTGTTTTTAAATGTAAATTTTGAAAAATGGTAGAATTAGGCAGCAGAAAATAAAATATATCAATATTAAAAAAATTTCATTCCACACTTTTCCAAATACAGACCAGTAAAGGATTGTGAGAAATAATAAAATTAAAAAGGATGTTGGATATTAGAGTTATAAATTAACTTTCATCTTCCAAGAGAAATAAAATTGGATAGGAAATTTTATTAACATAGCATGTAGTTGAGACGAACTCATCTGTAAAACAGCAAGTGATATATTACAAAATTTTTACATGGCAAAATGTCATATTTTATAAGTCTGAGAAATTAAAAACCATAACAAAAAAGAAATAAAAACAAACCACAAAGCACAAGCAAAATAAATCTTAGCATATCAGTTGCTGAACTATCTTGGAATTGTATTCTTTTATTTTTCTGCTGCCATTTTATTGTTTACATGCAACTATTGTTTTTAGCAGTGTATTTTTTTACTGCAGCATAATTATTTCCATGATTAATATACTTTCTAGATATGTAGTTATCTATTCTATAAATTATAAATCTTCATCCTCATTTGCTATAGGAAATCTATAGGTTCTACTATTTTTTACTATTAAAACTTATTTTTAAATTTTTTTTTAAAAAAATTTCACTTTAAAAGTCATCCTTAGTTTGACCTTCCCAATTTAAAAAAAAAACTCATGATCTTGGTTTTCTAATAGTAATTTATTTTAAAGTACGTTTATTTGTGTGCTGAAAAATCATAGTATTTTAATGCCATATTCTTTGATTTTCCAGGAAGTGCATTTTCCACCCTCCCCCAGCACACACCTCATATATACATCTTTATGATGAACATTATTGTGCTAAATATATTACATAGTGCAGATTACTTCAGTCCACTGCTTCTAGATCTTATAGCTGTAAATCACAGCTTTTAAATATTTATAACATTCCCTTGAACACTTAAGGGAGAAAGCCAAAATAAAATTTTTCATTTGCTCCTAGAATAAAAACGAATGCTTTGTGTTGGTTAAAAAAAATACTACAGTTTTCTTTAAGAAATTAAATTACACCCAATAGCCTCTACCTATCTATTGGTATTGAGTTACTTTGCCTTAGTGTCCAGATTTTTCCCTCAGAAGCATCAAAATAATTGTTATGAGGCAAGTCCTTAATACAATCCAAGGATCTCTTATTATCTTTTATTTCTGTTTTATCTGGAATTCACTTTGGCCCCAAATATAATCACGAAGCACTTCACTATCTTTAGATAAAATTTTAAGACAAAATATTCACCCAAATATCCACCAAGCAAACAAATAAATCTTCAATTCATTTAAAATTCATATTTTCCATCTAAGATCAACTGCAGTGCACAGTTCAAATGTGTAAATATAAAGTTGGCTTTATACTAGTGCTCAGTGAAAACATCTTGCCAACAAAGAGGGGCAAGGACTATTTTTGTAACACCTAGAGAAAGAATAATCTGTTCTTAGATAAACAACTGTAAACAGGGGTACCCTAGCATTTCTTAGAATCCTTCAAGACATCATAAGCCAATTTGGAGTTCATTTCCAAGATATTTATGTCAAGCCTGATTTGCTGCTTTTTATTAGATGGTGGGAATTTCTTAGATTTTACTTCCTACAGCAGTTCTGTCATCAGTATCCACTAGGTGGAGATATAATTTTATTTTTTCTTAGGTTTAGGACAACTTGAACATTCATGATGTTATGAAAGAAACATTCATTCTCACAATTTGAGCATATACCTTTTAACTGGTATGTAATAACTATTCTGATATCAATCTACATTCTTCTAATTCTTTTTTTTGTTTGTGTTTTGGTATAAAATCTAACATACAGACCACTGACTGATTTGGTTTCATTTTTAAAATTTCCTTCCATATGTGGGAATATACAATCGAATGAGTATTCTCAATTCCAGAGTATAGTTAAACGTAATCCCTAGCATTATGTAAAGATGCTTTGAGACTAAGTACAGGTTGTTGGCAGGGATTTAATTGGAGGGGTTAGAGAAGAAGAGGTAAGAGGTTTTCCTTTTTTCTCTAAGCCAGGTAAGAATGTTCCACTCAGCTCTATAGCTGCCAGAAAGCAAAGGATATGAAAGCACATGAAGTGGTTTCCAGATCCTGAAAGATCCTCCCTTCATAAAAATCTGTCTCTTCTCCCTTCTTTCCTTCTCCTCTCTTCTCTTTTCTCCTTCCTCTTCTCTCTGCTTCTGTTTATGGATTTTATTTTGCTTTGCCTGTCTGTCTGTCTCTGTCTCTGTCCCCTATTTGTGTGTGTCTCTCTCTTTCTCTATCCATCATTCTATCTAAAAGAGATGCATATACATATATAATGTACATTTGTATTCTAGTTTTATATTATACAATTCTGCCATATATACATATTACATAAATACGTACTGTTTAGTACTTTATTTTTTAAAGTATCCGCTTTTAAGAGGACTCCTCATATATTTCTTTCATGTGGATGCTTGCTTTATGGAAAATGATTTACTAATTACGTATTTCTAGAAATCTAAGTATTATATTTCTCCTTCTTTTCTGCTTTCCAAGAGGGCAAAATATTTCCTGTGACTCTTGTTTTAAGTGTCGTCCTGGAAACCAGGGACTTTAAACTCTGCTGGCAATGTAAGACAGAAAGATGTTCTCTACTTAAGAACAGTCTCGATTGAAAACAAAGGACTTAGAGGACTTAAATCTGGGGATGGCAAATTTTCAAGAGCTAGTTTAAGGTGAAGTTCTGGGTTAACAAGCATTGCATCGAACGCTTGTTAGACAACATCTCTCATTTTTGTCCCAAGAGATACAATCTTAATGTTCAAGGATACATAAAATAGTGCTCTTTTTGATGATTTAATTATCTTCTATGAATACATATGTAAATAAGGCACATTTGTAAATTACAGTACCTATACCAAATACACTCTTAAAACAAACAAGTAAAAGAAAAGGGGTCTCTGGGTTGGGTTGCTTTGCTTTGGTAGACTGTTTAGGCCTATTAACTACTTTTGATCTTATGTGAATAAACCTTGTGTCTCTGAGTTTTGAAAAAACATGATTCTCCAATTCTCTGTGGTTGTCTGTGCTTATGTGGTTGTATAATTCTGTACAACGATGCTCATAGTGACATTGCTAAATTTTTAAGCTATCAGTTTTTTTTAAAGTAAAATAGCAGTTTGCATATAAAAAGTAAATGCATTGTGCTCAGTGAAACATCACCTTTTCCAGTTTAGGTCTTTGACCAGTTTATGTTGTTAGTATAAGTGATATAATTGCCCTTAGATTCTAAAACTTTGTAAACTTAAAGAATTTAAAGCAAGTTAAAGTTTCTCAAAATTTCCAGTTGCATCCAATTTGTACTATTATTGCAATGATAATGTTTGATGGTATTACATTTTTCACTTAGTTCCTTATCGGAATAGAGAAAATTGTTATGTTGATGAAAATGTTGCATTCTATAACCAAACATAAAAAATTATGAAAAGGGCAAATAGTGTCAGCCTTCATAAAGAAATCATCAAGTACAACAATAACCTATTACTAGTGTTTTCAAGGGCAGGTGCATGGGCTTAATAGTAAATCTTTTATTTTTTTTTTACCCATTTTTCATACATTTTTGGGCACTCTTTTAAAAACACACAAATAATCAAAGAAAAAACAAAACAAAACAAAAAACCCTGGATAATATACTTTTTCTTGCTATTTTAATGCTAGTAATATATTTTATGTACTAATGCTAACTACTGTTCTGTTTTTAATACTACTACCACTGTTACTGTTTACTGGCCCCAAAATTCTGGTTGCCATTCTTGTTTATATTTCTGAAAAATAATAACTCAAGAGGATGACTCTTTATGTTATAGGGACAAAAATCATCATGAACTTTCAATTTTTTCCTTCAACTTTTCCTTCTGTTACATGCTGACTTCCTATCTCATAGTTTTTCTCTCCGCCTCCATTTTTTTCATGTTGTATTTTAAAACATGAGAGTAATGAAAAATTTCATCACTAAATTTTTGCTCCATAATTATTTCTTTAATTGAGTCTAGAGTAATTATTACCATTAAGCTATATTTGCTTTTTTTGTTATTCAGTACCTATTATGAGTTAGGTAGTTTACATTCGTCATCTCTGACTATGAACTGAATTAGGTGAATTGAAATGATGACTACATTACTTACTAATATGAATTTGGGCAAATTATTTAACCTGTTCCTCAGTTAATTTCACTTGTAAAATTAAAAAGATATATGTCTAATTTCAGCATTCATCATTAATGGTATGTAGTTCTTAGGAAAATATTTGGAATTCAAATGTAAAATATTACCTATAATTATTATAATTAGGAATATATAGAGTCTAGTAATGTTTAAGCATTTCTTGCTATTGGTATTTCTTGATATCTCTTTTTAAATATTTCTACATAATATTTGGCACATTTTGAATATCAGCATTGTTCTTTTCTCTAAAAAATAATCTATTTCTTTCTAGCAGTATTGAAAGCTTTGGCTAAAAGAGACAACACCATGTTCCCCCAATTTTAAGCCTTACACACAAAATAGTGCTTAAACTATGGACACCAATATGTGTCACACCAACCTTCTTTACCACATATTCTATCTAAAAACGCTGTGTAATAAGAATGATAATTTTCTTTATTAATAGTTAATAAATAAATATAAATACTATTATAATGATTACCATTTGCATGGAGTGACTTTGAACTTACAACTTTTTTTACTTTGTTTTATTTGAAACCCAAAGAACTATCTAAAGAAGGTATCATTTGTCCCAAAGATTAAAAAAAAGGCAATGGAGGCCCAGAGACTTAAATAACTTGCCAAGACTCACTTAACACGAAATAGTGGAACTATATCTGTGAGGCAGGTTTTCTATCTCCAGAGCTCTCGCTCCTAAATAGATCATTAGGATGTAAATGGACCTTCAAATTTTTTAGTCTAAATCGTTATTTATTCAATGAGAAGATAGAGAACAAAGAAGAAAAGAACCTGGGCAATGTGACATAGAAATGGATTTAAAATTAAAACTCTTTTTTTGTAATTTCTAATTCATTATTTTTTTCTATACCACAATATCCTATAATCAGCATTTTAAATAGTATTTTTCCTACAAAGATTGAGGATGTCTGAGATTTTCTAAAAATCCCAGTATTTATAATTATTAAAATTTGATCCAATTCTCTGATTGAGACACCAAAATGATTTTTATAGGCTGCTCTCTTAAGAAAGATAAAGCTTCATCATATTATATCCCAAGTTCTATTACTTTGCAGTAGGGTAGTAAACATAGTTAGCATTGCTTATGACAACAGTTGTCTCAATTGTGTTTCTCTCACAGAACCAGTCAGAAGCCATGTATTCTGCTTTAAATAGAGACGAAGGTTTCTTTTTTTTTACTTTTTTCTTCCCAAACCCCAGTGGAATCTAGACTCTAAAAAACAAACAACAAAACAAACAAACAAACAAAAAAGGAAGAGAGGTTAAAAAGAAGGCAAAACTTCCTCAAGCTGTGATGAACACAAGGAACAATTCTCCATGACAATGCCTTTGTTCCCAGTTACTACATAGGAATTAATTTCTAGATTGTGTATACTGAGCAGAGAAGAATAACATTTTCCTAGCAGCCTCTTCATTTGGATGTCAAATGTATATGGGTGGCACTGAACTTAAAGGGATTACAATTTATATCAAATTTCTGGGATATAAAGTACTCTATAAAGACTTTAGTCATTTAACAAAGGCTTTGCAGATAAAAAGTATAAAGTAGATACAAAAAGAAATGTCCCAAAGAATAAGCATAACCCTCTCTGAATTAGATGTGGTTTTCTGAAAACATAGCTTTCTTTCATTTACTCATTCATTCATTCTTTCTTCATTCATTTGTTTAATAATACATCAATACAATAAATACTTATTAAGAGTCTAGTAAATATGTAGGTCTGTGCTAAGTGCAAATATGGAGCAAACAAACCAAAAAGGTATAGGTTGTCCTCTAAGAACCTCAAAGGAAATTATTAATACAAATAATTACATTAAAAAGTTGAGACCAGTAGGGATCATGAGATTCATTGTAAACAAGATATATCAGAGATGTTAACTAGAGTGTATTCTTAGGGAAAGAATAATTAGAGAATGGTTCATGAAGGAAAAAGATACTGGTTAACAGAAAGGAAGGAAAAGAATTTGTGGAGGTGATGGTAAGGACATTTAAAGGAAAGGGCACAAAATGAGTGTTAGCAGAAAGTCAAGTAAATAGAGGGTAGTAAGGATTTGTGAGTCATTTATTTTGAATGGAGCATAGAATCATTTAGTAACACATTGGGAGAAAAGATTAGAGAGAAGTTTTGTGTATTCTGTTTTTAAACAAGTAATTTTATGTCTATAAATTTATCTCAAATATAGATATATATGCTCATGTGAGCAATGATATATAGAGAGGACATTCATAACATTAGTTTTGAAATATCAAATATTTGAGATACGAAAGAGTTCACCAATAAGTAAATAAATTATATTAACCACACACAATGACTACTGAACAGCTATTAAAACAAACAAGCAAACCAACAAATGATAAAAAAAACAAAAATAAACTTAGGCCTAATATGTACTGATATTCTATAGCCTCCAAGATATACTGTCAAGTGGAGAAATTAACACATGGAACAATGTGCATTGTATATAGTCAATTGTATAAAAAATAAGCAAGATATAAACATATATGCTTAAATAGGTTTAGACTATCTCTGGAAAAACACAGTAACAAAAGCTATTGAATCTGGTGGAAGCTTGGGAGGAAAGAGGTATTTTTCAATGAAGTAGCATTACATATATTACAAATTTTGTATATATGCAAATATTTAGAGCATATGTTATTTTAAGTCTATCTAAATATAGATTGTGAAAAGTTTAATTTCTAAAAATGCAATAGAGGGAAAAATAAAATACATACGAGTTGGAAGCTACAGTGTTGAATTTTTGATTTTTTTTCTTTTAATAGTAAATGTCCTGGCTATGCTCGAAGGCAGAAGTGAAGAGATGGATGAATGGAGAGGAAATGAAATAGAAGGTAAGTGAAAATTATAGGATTTAGGGCAGAAGTGGAAAGGCTGGTATCTTAGAAGACAAATGTCCTTTCTATGAGGTGTCTAAACAGAGCCACTGAATCACATGTTTTGGACAAAAGCTGATGGGTCATTCTTTTGTTTGTTTTTATATCAATAGCAGTGATTGGGGGAAGTGCAGTGTGAACTGAGTGATTTAACTGGCACAAAACACAGGTCAGGACACAGTCCTTAGTATAGGGGGCCTGAATAATGCAGGTTGCTTTAAAATCATGACTGGATGGTTGAGACCTGTAATTTGGTGACTGCTTCTCTAGATACTATACTGTATCTTTGGAAAGATTTGTTCATGACTAACTAGGACAGGGGTCCTCAAACTTTTAAAACAGGGGCCAGTTCACTCTCCCTCAGATCATTGGAGGGGCGGACTATAGTTTAAAAAAAAAAAAAAACTATGAGCAAATTCCTATATCTTATTTTGAAGTGAAAAAACAAAACAGGAACAAATACAATGTTTAAAATGAAGAACAAGTAAAGTTAAATCAGCAAACTTACCAGTATTTCAGTGGGAATTATGGGCCTGCTGTTGGCTAATGAGATGGTCAATGTCCCGTTCCATATTTGTCACTGCTAGTCGTAACAAGTTAAGGCGGCAAAAACACCCGGCAGGCGGGATAAATGTCCTCGGCGGGCGGCATGTGGCCCGCGGGCCGTAGTTTGAGGACCCCTGAACTAGGAGATGGGATATGTAACCAAGGTAGGAGGGATTGGGTTGAAGATTTAGAAATTAGCATGTTTGTCATTCTTAAGGGCCACAAGCTTCATCTCCTCTATCTATTAACTCATTAATGAATTGGGTGCAACGACATAACCTACCCAGTTAATTTGTTTGTTGTGAAGATAAAGTTAAATAAATGTGGACAATATTTTGAAAAGAAAGGTGTACAAAGTTATGCAATGACAAGGGCAAAAGAAACACAGATGGAGACTTTTTTTGCTTAACTATTTTAGTCTCTTCTTTGAAATAAGTTGCTTGCATGGCAAAGTTTGAAGTTGGGTAGTGGCCACCTGAATCACTATGAGATAGATATCTATATGCTTAATATAAATGTGAACATTTTACTGCATTTACTCCAAAGATAAACAAATAAAAGACAACATTTAATTTTGTTTTACAGCAAGATTTATTTTGTCTTCATCTACTACTCTTAGTGTAATGTTTGATGCATACTTGTTGAATAAATAAATAATTCTGCTAATATTCAGAAGCATTCAGAATGGTTACTAGAAACTTCTCCATCTCCTCTCCCAAATTTTGGAAGTCAGTCTAAATATAACTGGAAAAGTATTCAAAAACTCTTAAATAATAAAATTTTAGTGTAGTGGCATGAAGGTCATTTTTAGTCATGGTTTCAAAAATTTAGGGGACAGGGAATAAGAATCTTGAATTAAAGAACCAAAGAAAAAGTGAAAAGAAAGCGTCTTTAAGGTAGTGCTTAGCTTAAAACTTATTCTCTTTTATTCAAATTCACAGTAGTGTATAGAAGCTGACTCTCTTTAGAAGAGCATAAATGACAGCATTTGGAAAGTGGGAATATTAAAGAAAATGCGCTGAAAGAGTAGCAAAGTTGAAGGTGTCACTGTATCTTTGTCTGTCTATCTATCTATCTATCTATCTATCTCTAACTTATCTATCTATCCATCTGTGTGTATACATAAAAATAAGGTATTAAATAAGAAAATAAATAAAAAGGATGATACAACTTTCTCAATAGGGTCAATATTAAACTTTGAAGAACTGATGAAATGAGAAGTTTAAAATCAGCTCTGATCATGGAAACTTAACAGTCCAACTGACAGTGGCATATATTTTCAAGAAATGTATAAAAATTTAAAGTAAATAAAACAGGCCTTGAATCATGACAATTTTTTGTTGACAACTTTTTGTTAAATACTTCACCATTACCCTAGGAAAATATTACAAATGTTTCATTAAGTCAATCAAATACCATCTATATAATTCTTGTCATGTGTTTTCACCATTTATGTTACTGACTTCTTTATAATATTTCCATTTCTATTAACTTTAGTTTGAATCAAATTTTTTAAAGTTGTTTGTTTTTAAGCAACAATTTTTTAAGTCTTAAATTTGGTATTATGGTTACGTTGCTTCCCATAAACATAGACTAAGTTGAGCCGGGCTCGGTGGCTCAGCCTGTAATCCCGCGCCTTTGGGAGGCTGAGGTGAGTGGATTGCCTGAGCCCGCAGGTTCGAGACCCATCTGGGCAGCGAGACCTCATCTCTACAATAAATCAAAAAATCAGCTGGGCATGGTAGCGCATTCCTGTAATTCCGGCTACTCGGAAGGCTGAGGTGGAAGGATCACCGGAGCCCAGCAGGTCGAGGCTGCGGTGGCTGGAAGCGGCCACTGCACTCCAGTCTGGGCGACAGAGTGAGACTCCAACTCGGGAAAAAAAAAAAAAAAGATAGACTAAGTTTCTAATTAGTTAAACAAACAATATTCAACTATCTCATATTATTATGTTAAATACTATACTTTAAACACTTTCATTTACCCTGACAACTTCTGTTGTTACTTAGAAGAGCTAAGCAATTACAAAAAAACAAAAACAAAACAAAACAAAACAAAACCCCGCTGATTTTTCTGTAACTAATCTATTTAGATAACTAAAACAGTATACAGTATATGTAAAGTAAATGGCACATGTACATGCAAAGAAGTAGCACCAAGGGAAAGAGGAAGAATAACTTGCATTGCCTTTAGGGATAATGAAACCCTAACAAATAATTTGTTTCTCAAAGAGGGGGACAAAAGAGAAATAAAGACAGATTGGGGCATGAGAGACTGTGCTTCATGGGATGGATTTAGGGTAAGGTCGAGGTAGAATCTGCTATAGTGGGCAGAGTGTTTTATAATTGCAGAGAATATAGTGGTGAGATAATATTTTGACAATGGATTTATGGAATGCTTTTGGAAGAAGAATAACTCTCTTCACTTTAACAATACAAACTATTTCTTGCCTACCAGTTTCTCCAGTTTTCAGTAAAGTCAGTTATACTTATTTCTAATTGTTGTCAGTGGGAATTTTGTATAAGTTAAAGCGGTGTAAATAGAAGCACAATCCCAGAGGCAAAGTTAACTATGAGAATTTTCGTTCTTCCTTGGAAATTTCAGGCTATTTGGGAAGTACTTTGGACTCTTGGTGTAGAATTCAGAGATATGAGATGATTTTATACTCAAGTGCCAGTCTTATTACAATTAGTGTTACTAACAGTGTTGATTCAGTTTTCAGCAAGTTCTTTTTTCTTTTTTAATGTTTTCATAGTGCTCCCCCAAAATAAGTCTTTAAGATTTTTAGGAAAAAGTAATGGAATCAAATGGAGCTCATAAAGTTGTCATTAGAAGCCTAGACTCTAGAGTAGGTTGATCAAGAAAATAGCATGCCAGAAGAAGCTATCCTTGTGTGGGTGCATCGCAATCTGTACAAGCTTTCTTCTATCCATTCGAAGGAGTTTCAAGTGTCTTAGGTCAGCTTTTTTCCCAGAAGCAGACTTTGAGAAAAAGCTCCAAGCTCAGGGAGTTTATTTGGAAAGTGCAGGGAACACCGCAAGGGAAGTAAGGAAGTGAGCTTAATCCCTCAAGGAAACTCTGAGAAATGTACTTATCTCAGAATTATCCTACCTAAGGGTAAGTGAGGTGGGGGATTTATACCCAACTCTCAAGAGTAATTTCTTGAAAGATCCTAGGGGCTGATATAGATTCTCCCAGCACTTCCAGCCTGCTGCAATGGGCCAAGTGGCCAGATAAAAAGCCCCTCAGGCATGCTAAGCCCTCACGCAGCTGGCTGGCAACTGCAAGTTGGCAGGAGAACACTGAATCAGTAAGGTTCGCAGGATTGGAGCAAGGAGATTGACAGCATCTGCCACAGTAACTAAATAGGCAAGGTTTTATCTCTCAATCTGCCAGAAGACTATGAAGGAAAGGGATCAGAAATTCAGTAGATGTGCTTTCTAAGGCTGTCTTCTATATTAAAGTGCTTCAAAGTCATGGTATTATTGTAGTACATATAAACATATTAATAATATTCTAGTTGGTTGGTCTGGTTTTAAGTTTCCTTTAATAATGATCATAATAATGATCATTAGTGTCCTGCCACACACTAATAGGCTACCATCTATAGGTACTTTTCTGATTTTTAAATATAAGTTAACTTATTTAACCTTTGCTTCACTTTAGCAATGCAATGTTGCTATACTTGGTTTTAGATAAGAAAATTAATACTCAGGAAAGTATGGAAATTACTCCAGGATACATAGCAAAATATGGATGTGAAGACAGATAGCAAGGCCACTGTCCTTTCCACTTTCAAAGGGCCACTAACTTTTAAAAAGACTGGAATGCATGTTTCTCTGTGGATTAAGGACAGATGAAACTTTGTTGATTCAAGAACATGATATAGATAAAATATGATGTAAAATAAGTAAAGCAATGTAAGAAGCAATTATTTCCAAACACATATTTTGAAGAATATTTACAGATATTATCTGTAAGGAGGATCCATTTTGTAAACCCAATAAATTAAGGAAATGTGAGATACTATTTTGGTTAGTATATATATTTAAAATTTTTAATTTGTTTTCCTTCATGACATTTTAGATTTTTAATTTGTTAAATTACATTGTGAATATTCAACAAGGAAATATAGTATATATGTTTCCAAAATTATTTGAGATGGACTCGTACTTTCCAGGGAACACATTCTAAGAAGAGAGTATGGATCCGGTGATATTTTATATCAGCATCTTCCACTTAGACAAATACTGTCTAAGTTATTTTGTTAGTAAATTTGCTACTTTAAAATTCCTAAATTAAGTAGTACTAGATTAAGCATAAGGAGTATTCATGTTTTCTTTTTCAGAAACTATGTCAGGTGAACACATAGCAAAAGATAATTGGAAATGTCAGAGATGGGCTCTTTTGAGGATCTATTTAGTAATTAAGACCCCAAACTGCCCCCATCACTTTCCATGTTTGCCATTATTCATAATTTTAGACTTGTCTTAACCAGATAAACTAAATTTCCATTGAAAAATGGAGAAGGAAATCTGCTTCCTTCAGTCACAGTACAGAAGAAAGTCACCGATTTCAAGGACTCACATGTCTCTCTTTCCTTTTAGATCCATACCTTATTTGTATGTTGGTAATTCATCTTCTAATATTTCTTATTTTCTTTAGGGAAATTAATAAAGTTCTGGAGATAATTATTTTTCAGTGACTTGGAAATTCTCTTGAATGACTGAGAAGTCTTCAAAATCACAATAAAATTTTTTAAGGCCTTTATTCTCTATTCCAGACTTCAGTGACACTATGAAGTTTCACATAATTTCTAGTCTGCATCTCATCAAATACTGGCAAAATTTATTCAATTCAAATTAAATAGATGTAGCACAGCGTAATCTTTCTCTATTAAATATGTCACTTTTTTGCAATTGTTTCTTAATATCCCTCACAGCTTCCATCTAAGATTAGCACTTTCTTTGCTGCCAGAGTTTCACTAACCTACTGAATTATTCACTGAAGCATAACCTTCAGATATCAGGTTAGAAAGACCTTGATTATGGCAGGAAGTGAACTGTATAAACCATTTTTCTTTAAAAGAAAATTTCTCAGTATAGCAAAGTCTGAAATGAGATAAGCATTAAACGTGTGTAAAAATTAAGTTCATAATTGATAAGAATTTAGCCAACTGTGACATTCCTGCATTTTGTTTATTATAATGTATAATACCATCCTAAGTACTGCAAAGCAGCATAAAAACATGCATTGCCCTTGCACTTATTTAACCTAAGAAGACTGGTTGCGTATGTCACAAACAAAATTGTTGAATGCTAAATGATACAATGTTTTACACAAGTCTCTGAATATTCAGATTATTTTTTAAATAATTGTACTTCCTCTTTATTTCTTATTCACTTTTGTTTCCTTCACTATAGCTTTGTTTCTGTGTCATACAGCACTAGAGTTCATGGTAAAGTCAGCAATTCACCATGGGCCTCCCTGCAGCAAATTCTATTAGTAGCACCCGTTGCTTTATCTCAATTCAGTGTTGAAAGGTCATTAGAATACCGACTGAGGAGACAACACTCTTGGAACACCTTTGCTGGTGTTGACATCAGAAAACTCACCACTCACAAATCAGCCCCTTCATGACCAATCCACTGGATACCCAGTAGCTAAAGTGCAACCCTGATACACAGCAGGGTGTATGTACGATTTTTCTATCAGATGAGAAGAAAATGCACTGAGACAAATACCAAACTACATTTATCTACATATATTCCATTGGCCATTGGGATAGATTTTTTTTTTCTTACAATTCTTTTGACATCAGATACCATTCAGATGACTTTCCAAATACTCAGATGGAGCATATATATTTTAAATATCAGTCCACTTATTAATGTTAGACTTCTCCTACATTACAATCAGTGTTGTAAAAGTCAACACAATTTAAGAATGTCAATAGGAGAGGTGATGCATTATTAAAGAGTGTGTTTTGATCAGATTTTCTCCATAGATTTGCTGCTCAGACGGAGGAAATAAACTAAGAAACATTTTTCACCATGAATCAATGTAAGTGATATAGACAACATTAACAATTTTATTTTAATGTTTCCCACCCTAACCCCAACAAAATTAGCAATTGTGCTCTCTCCTAAAATTTTAATCTGCTTGAATGATTATTTGAAGGGTTTTTCATAAATACTTAGGGAAATACCAAATAAGCATGCGAAATGACAAGTTGCTCAGAATAAACAGTGTATTAGGGAAGAAAGACCTAGAAAATGTGCTGGTAAGGAAAAAAATTGTGAAAACATCTTTTCCTTAAGAAACACAGATAAATATTATTAGAACAAGTTACAATATTTTGCCATTCCTTTAGATAAAAAATTCAATTATTACATGATCATACCAATGAAATGCTTTTATTGAGGAACAAAGTATAAGTTTATAATGAATTGTACAGAGTTTGAGCACTAATGTATATTTTTTCTTATTTTTCTCTAATCCATACATTTTTACTCAGTAAGTGAATGGATTGCTGAGAACATATAGTCAAAAAAGTAGAAGAAAAAAAGTGACCCTCTAGTATTGCATACTTGTCATAACTTGCCAATTTGATATACCTTCGTTTTCTTTTATATGTCACTGCCATCTTTCCTGACCGAAGTATAAATTTAGAAAATAATAATATCAAAATATTAATGTAAAATATATCATATGAACTAAAGAAGCTTAGTTTTATTTTTAATGAAGAGTGGAGTGACGGGCCATTTCTTTCTTTTCTTTTCTTTTTTTCTTTCTTTCTTTTTGAGACAGAACTCTGTTACCACAGCTGGAGTACAGTGGTACAATTGATCATGACTCACCACAGCCTCAACCTACTGGGCTCACGCAATCCTCCTGCCTCAGTCTCCCAAGTAGCTGGGACTACAGGTGCACACAACCAAGCCCAGTTCTTTTTAAAAAATTTGTATTTATTTTATTTTTTGTAGAGATGAGGACTCACTGTGTTGTCTAAGCTGGTCTTGAACTTCTGGGCTCAAGCAGTCCTCCTTGGCTTCCCAAACTATGATTACAGATGTTAGCCACTACACCCAGACTTGACAGGACATTTTCTAAGAAAATTCCCAAAAAATCCTCTCCCATTGGCTCAGAAAATAATGGGGATAGAGTTTAATCACAGATAATTTTCCTTTTAATAATTATCAACAGATGAAGTTTATATAAAATAGCTCTCATTACAAATTATTAAGCCTTAAATAAGTGCAGACATGGATAGGACACTGTCTAGTTTTCAGAGAACTCAGTCTTGTAAAGAAGGCCCTTAGTCCAGTCACATAGGACATGCTCAGGCTAACACAGGATTACAAATAGAAGTGATTCCTCTACTTCTCATGTTCATGTCACAAATATTTTCAAGGGTTCATTTTCTTGTTGATCTCATATGTGACTCCAAAATCTTTCTCGACAAAGTGCAGATTGGCATTTGAGTTGAAACTACTCTGCCATCTCTGATGTAATGGACAATCCATATTCTATGATATTTCTACTGTGTCTGAGGGTATGCATTCAGGATTTACATAGATGTGAAACAAAGAATTCACGTGTTAAGCATGTCAGGAAAATGTCTACATAGACTGCCTTGAAGACAATGGGACTGATCATACTAATTTATGTGAGAGTCAGGACATATTCTAGGGCAAATAAGAATCCATGAGAGGGTCAGGGTCTGGTATTAGTTTTCTCAGAGATTTTCTACAGATTAAAATAGGCCATGATTTGTTTGATACTCTGAAGTGTAGTTATGAGCTCCAGAATCATTCTGTAAGTTATAACAGCCATTAGCTTACGTTGTAATTTTGTATATAATGCCTGCTTCTACATTAGACTATGTGTTGTCTGAGAAAATAGAACAGTCTGTCTTGCTCACTACTCTATATCTAGTACAGCATAAGAATATCCTTGATGTATAAATTTTCAATAAGTTTTTAATAAAGTAACTGAATAATTATCTGAATGGAATTCACATATGAAAGTGCAGGCAAAATTAAATTAAAAAGTGAAATATATAGGTGAGATTGTAGATGAATATTTAATATTTCTCAGAATACTTGAATATTTTCTTGCCTTTCCAGAGCTTCCACATCTGATAATAAATATATACTTGGCTGTACTTTAAAACCGTTCAATTCTTAAACAGTATACTTCATAATGGAAAAGCAGAGGAGAATGGAGAATGCTAGGGGGAGATGTGTACCTGGAAAATGAAAAAGGGATATGGTAGATCTCATAAAAAGTTAATAATCAAGTAAATTAGGCATGGATTTCTCCAAGTGTGGAATGGGAGAAACTAGGATGAGAGAAGCTGTGAAGAAGGAACAATGAGTATCAGGATCAAAAGTTTCATATGAATCTGAGGATTGCTGTAGTCCTGGAGGTAAGGCTTCACCTAAGGTGTTTTGTTATACTCTTTCACTTACAGCTTCTCTTTGTTTTTAGTCTTCCTCAAATTTATAATAGCAACTACACTTCTCACAACAATGCAATGTAAGTGGCACTCATTCTGTGGCACTAAAATATCTCACGATGAATCAAGTGAAGGCATGTCCATCCTATCAGCTTGCTTTTGCTAAATGTATCTAAAGAGACTTAAGAGTTATGCGTAGGACATTACCAACACAAATTGAGTGAATAACTTTTTTCCTCCCCGAACAATTGCTTCTTATTAAAATCCTTCAGGAGACTGCTAATGACGACTGTGATACGGGCATTTTGTTTAACATCTTTCTCTGGTTTCTCCAGATACAGCATTTTCTGTGCTATAGAAAGAAGGCTATTGCTGGCATTCTGGAATTCATTAAGAGTTTTTCAAGAGCTGAACATCATTCTTTCATTGAGATATCGTCAGCCTCTATCCCTGGGGTCTCTTTTGTTATCAGCAAAAACTATACTTGTCCTACCTAGTAAGCAATGGTTGTGTGTTCTTTTGTGTGTGTGTGTGAATATAGGCCACAAAGATGGCAAATGGAACTTCTGCTGCTGGTCATTTAAATAAGCTTGCTTCAAAAACCGCACAGAAGATTTGAGTGATGTCCTCAAGCTGTATAACAAACTAGGTCAGATCACTCCTAGAACAATTACTCATCTCTTTGGCCCTCTTATCACTTCCTTGACTAACCAAGTGAATATTTCACTAGTGGGCTATTCATGTAAACCCAATCAAGATTTGTGGCAGGGTGATAATCTATTTCAAATTTATGATTGTATTTCAAGTATATATTAAAGGTAGTAGTTTGTCCTTACTTTCTCTATACCAAATCATTTAATGAGGATTCTCTGTGTTAGTTGATGATTTCGTAATTAAGTTAGGTCTGCAGATAGGCAGAGTAAGCAACCACCCAAAGAGTGTGATTTATGTATTTTTCAAAAGTGTTCCTTGTTGATTTAGTCTCTTCCAATGGCTTAGCAAAATAACTGAAATTGTCACTATGGATCCATAAGAATCCCTTAAAGATAAAGCTGTTGGCTACTTAGAACAGTCTGCTTTGAGGGGGAGTAAGAAATTAAATAATTAATACTCTTAATTGCCAAGTTTCTTCCCTAAATCATACTCTCTGACCACACCTCTCCTCTGTCTAAGCACTCTCCCTAAGTGATCTTACTTAATCCAGTGCTACTATATAAAATTGTTACCAATAGACTTCCAAACTTTTTATCTTATTCTAACTTTTCCACTGTGCTCCAGTTTTTTTTTTCTTCCTCTAATTTTCTGTTAAATATCTCTGGTTGAATGTTGAAACAGCGTCACAAATCCCATCTGAAAACAAGTTCTTCCCTCAGCCTCCTCCATTTTAGCAAAAGGTACACCACACACAAAGTTGCACAAGTCTAGATTATTGGAGTTATTTTTGGTTTCATTGTTTGTTTACCTCACACATCTAAATTATTAGTGAGTCTGGTCAGTTCTGCATTAAAAATATATCCATTCTCTGCACCATGTCCCAGAATGAGCTTATGAAAATGTAAATGGGATTAAGACATATTCTTATTTAAATTTCTCCAATATTTCCTCATTGAATTTAGAATAAAATTGCAAATCCTTATCATGGACTCATGGCGCTGCATATTGCTCTCTGGACTCAGCTAGTACTACTCTCCCCAGGTTCACTATGCTTTGATGTTCAATCACCTTGGACTTCTTTTTGTTCCTTAAAGCAGTGAAATATTTATAAGCAAGGACCTCTCTCTGTAAAACTTGAGGTAGTTCCTTTATTCCATTCATGTCCTAATTCTAAGGCAGAGGCCTTTATTAACTATTCAGCTAAATAGTTCTCCCAGTCACCTCTCTCATCTAATAATGGCATTGCTGTTTCAGAATTTACCAATCTCTGAATTACTTCATTTAATTATTTATTTCCTTCTTGTTGTCTGATGCCTTTTTTCTGAGAGCAGGGACCTTATCCATCTTGTTCATAATTTCCAGGCCAGATCTAAAACAATTATTAAAATACTATAAGTATCCTATACATACTACTTGAAGAAATGAAGAAGGAATAGCAGAAATCCTGGTCTCCTAATGTATAATTTGTGTTTTCTTTCTACTTAATTGGTATATTAATTGTGAGTACCAGTGTATTCATTAGTGTAAAATGTAGCTTAATGCATAAAATAAATTATACTATAGAAACAAATTAACCTTGGAATTGTAGTAGTTTAATATACAACTCTTAATAATTATTCAGGGGAAATCTGGTGATAGTCAATGGAACTGTTCTTCCACCTAGTGACTCAGGGATCTATGATGTTACCCTCTCCCCAGGGAGGTAACACATTAGCTCTTAAACATTCACTGTAGAAGTAAAACAAGTCATTTCTGATAAATTAGTGTTGACTGGAAGTAGTTTAATGGCCTAATACAACTGCAAGAGAGGATGAAAACACATGGTATATTTGGTAAGTTGTGCTGCCTCTAACACAAAATGAATGGCATATAATAGAAATCTGATGTAGAAGTGTATAGACAAAAAGAGAAGAGAGAGGGAAAAACTAAACTGAAATATTTTGACATTGCTCTCTGGGCTTTATGCACAGCTAATGCAAGGCTAGTCATAATCGCCACACTGGTGAATGTGTGTGTGTGTGTGTGTGTGTGTGTGTGTGTGTGTGTGTGTGTGTGTGTGTTCTCTTTTGTTTGCAGCTATAGCTAACATTTCCTGTTCCTAGTATTATTTGAAAGAAAAGTTTGCCTCTTTAACTCATGTTCTTCTTGGTCCTTTTGCTCTAAAATGTCTTTCCACCCTCAGATGATGCCACCTCAGTCTTGCCTTTGTGTTCCACTTCACAGCTAATCATCTTAGATTAATACCAGGGGCACTTTTGCCTAATGGAGTATCAGCCAGAAAGAGAGAGAGAGAACTGAGTAGAAAGCTCCTGCTAAGTGAATATGTCTACTCATTTTCTCCTGTGTTTTACATGCTTTCTGGTATAAAAGAAATCATGGAAATCAATGGATTAAATATAAATGTGAAGTAAGGAAATACGTGATAAAAGAGAGATGGATAAAAATGTACTTGAGCCCAATGGGCGGACTATGTGGTGAGCTGATATAATACTTTAATTCTGGCATCCCTGTGGCTAGCCCAGGTTGACAACATTTCAAAGATGACAATTATTTGGAATAAATCCAAGATTATACTTTAAATAAAAATGTTCATAAATCATAGCTCTTCCACTATGAATAGGACAAGCACATAAGCAATTACTTATAGGAGCAGTATTATCTTGCAATTCAAGCTGTTTCTTAAGTTGATTTGACTAAAAGCTTATTTTTTTCCCCAAAGTGAAAAATGAAAACATTCAACTTGTCTTGCTTTATCCTGTATTTGAAGTTCTATTAGATGAACCATTTATTACCTCAAAAGTTATACGAATGAAAAATAGGAATGAAAAAAAGGAGAAAAGCACCATTATGCCTAGAGTAAAGAGAGCTGGGGCAATTGCTGCAAAATGAGGCTGGCAGAATGGGAAGGAATCAGGATCCACTCTACCCGTGAGAATATCAAGCATTACAAAGGACCCTGGACCTGGAAGAAAAATTCTCTCTGATGTTTTCTAAATATTGAGACTCAAGAAAACAACTCTTTTTTAACTGATTGGGCATCATGTATAGTGCTTAGAGTAAGCAAATCTGAGTTCCAGTATTGAATCTGCTACATACTAGCTTTGTGTCCTTGGTTGAATTTCTGTATTCATACATGTCAGTTTCATCATTTGTAGAGTACAGATTTAAACTTCATGGGATGGATTTAAATAAGATAATGCATTTAGAGCTCTTAGCACAATACTAGGCACATCTTAAATGCTGCTCTGAAGCTTTGATGTTGGCAAGAGTACTATCAAGAATGATATACTATGCATATACACATATGGATATATATATATATTTATGCACACACATATACATATATGGATATATACACACATATGGATATATACATATGTTTGACTCTTAAGCAATTTATGAATATCCACCCTACTTTCTAACAGATTGTAATGTCCACTGTTTTTCTATCACAGATTTCTTTAACATTAGTTATAAAAATAATACATAAAAGACTTACACCTTCAATTTCTTATTATGGACACCATGATATTCAGAGATTTTTGGTCTATCTCAGTGATATGACCGTTGCTTTTTAAACTCTAGAATAAAAATGACCTAGGGTGGGATATGAAACTTACCCATTTGGCATGAGAAATGGTTTTCACTTACATGCCAATGGAATAAGTGTTTCTTAATACAAAAGGAAGCTGTAAATTCAATATCAGTAAAAGTTACTTTACCAAGTAGTGAATAAAATTCAGAGATTCAGAGACAAAAATTACAGAGGACAAATCCATATTAGTTCCAAATTAGATCTCTTTAACACATTGAAAAACACTAAAATGTCACAGGAATGAATTAAGCCTGCAGAATACTTTGGACAAAATTATCTTTTAAAATGGAAAGTAAAAATGGTAATACTTAATATAATGCTAGTAAAAATCCCAGTGGAAAAATTTTGGTTGGGGGACTCACTGAAACTTGAAAAAAAGATTTTAATATTATTTAGACGAATTTACATTACAGCAGTTACTTTAAATCTTTTTGGATTGTGACCCACAGTATGAAGCATATTTAGAATTGCTAGTTCACATTCACACACATATGCACATAACACACATACACATACCACACATACACATATACAAACAAAAGAGAACAAAGTTTCATAAATAACATTTGCCTTAAATACATGAAAGGAAGTCTAATATTTTTTCTATCTTATTATTTTTAAAACATTTGTCAAATTTCAATAAATTGATTCCCAAAACCTCAAAAGGATCATGGACTACCTATACTTCAAACCATTTTACAAAATACTTAATTAAATTGTTAAAAATAAGAGTTATATCAGTGTGGCTTTTCATTTGCATTTCTTTGATGATTAGTGAGGCTGAGCTTTTTCTTATGTATCTGTTGGCTGCTCGTATGTCTTCTAAGAGATGACTGTTTATATCTTTCGGCCACTTTTTAATAGAGCTGTTTGGTTGGTTTTTTGTTTTCCTTTTGTCACATTTACGTTCTTTATAGATCCTGGATGTCAGGCCTTTGTCAGTAATACAGTTGGCAAATATTTCTTCCCATTCTGTGGGCTATCCACCCTCACTTAATGATTTCTTTGCTTTGCCGATGATTTTCAGTTTGATGAGGTCCTGCTTGTCTATCTTATCTAACTCCAGTCAGGATGGCCATCAATAATAACTCAAAAAACAATAGACGCTGGAGAGGATGCAGAGAAAAGGAAACACTTCTATACTGTTCGTGGAAGTGTAAACCAGTACAGCCTCTGTGGAAAACAGAATGGCGATGTCTAAAAGATCTAAAAATCAACCTCCCGTATGATCCAGCAATCCCCCTTCTGGGAATATACCTGGAGGAACTCAAATCATTCTACAAAAAAAGATGCCTGCGCACACATGTTTATTGCAGCACTAATCACAATAGTAAAAACATGGAAGGAACCAACTATGCTGCTCATCTAAAGTGAACTGGATTTTTTAAAAAAAATGTGGTACATATATATGATGGAATATTATGAAGCTATGAAGGAGAACATTATGGACTTTTCAGCAATTTGGATGGATTTAGAGTATCATACTCAGTGATCTATCATAGAAACAAAGAACTGAGTACCACATGTTTTCACTCATAAGTGGACTCTGAACATTTATCATAATACTACATGAAGTAGTGGGTCACTGCCAGAGGCAGGAGGGAGGTTACTGCTAGGGGTTGAGGGGTGAGGGGCACATAACGCTAATAAGAATCCCTGATCCCCAACCAAGTGAAGTGAGGACCAATGGGAGGTCCAAACTTCACCTGCACAATGACCACCTATGAACCAAACCCTGAATTGTACCAAACACCTTTAAAATAATAAATAAATAATTAAGAAGACCTATAAAGGAATTTTTACCTTATTACATATTCACATATATTAGAAAGCAATAACCATATAGCTGAAAAAATACAAAGCTCAAAATTATACCTATATTTACATAAACAATTCCACATACCACAAGATGCAATTCCAGTCCTTGACAAGAACATATATTGTACAAAATGTCTCTCAGTGTAGGCCTTATTTATTTTGAAAGATAATATTTAGATTCTCTATTTCACAATTTACATCTAAACAACACCTGCATATGTACTAAAGATATAGATCCAAGAAACAAATTATAATAGTTACTTGGAGAATATTAAGATTATTTATGCAATTTTGGATTGTGCAAGAGCTTTTCAAATATGATAACAAAATTAAAAATCATCTAAAAAATAATAGAACATGTCAGGCATGGTGGCTCATGCCTGTAGTACCAGCACTTTGGGAGGCAGAGGCGAGAGGATTGTCTGGGCCCATTGCATTGAAATATGACTCTAGCCTGAGTAACATGGTGAGACCTTGTCTTTACAAGAAATCAAAAAAGTAGTTGGGCATAGTAGTGCACGCCTGTAGTTCCAGCTGCTTGGAAGGCTGAGGGGGAAGGATCAACTGAGCACAACAGGTAGAGCTGCAGTGCCCATGAGCATGCCACTGCACTTCAGCCTGGGTGACAGAGTGAGATGCTGACTCAAAGAATAATAATAATAATAATAGAACCTTTCACATTACTTATAATGTGAAAATTTTATATGTTAAAGTCATCATAAGCACAATTAAAATTCAATTGACAGCCTGAGAAAATAATTTAAGACATATATAATACTCAAACTATTGCTTATATAGTGATGTCTTACTTGATAACTAAAATAAACATCACCAAAATAAAGTGTATAACGCATGAACCTAAAACATTGGTAAGGAAATGAAAAAAAATCAGACTAATTTTTTTGAAAGTTCAAGTTAAAATAATAATAAATAACTTCTGTACTTAGCAAATTGGACAAGATATGTTTTAAAGTTGTAATGCCCAGTGTTATTTAGTTGACATTTATTGAATGCTTTCTGTATGTCAGACACTGTTTCAATACCCTGTTTATTCTTTCTAAGACAACCTAAAAGTAAATAGCATAGTTATCATCTCTATTTGCAGAACAACTAGGTTGAGACAGGTTAAGAAACTTGCCTTGAGTGATATATCTAATAAGTAGTGGAGTCATATTTCGATGCCAGGACATCTGACATCGAAGCCCACACTTTTAATCAGGATTTGCTTGTGCTTCCAATATTGGCAATAGTGTGAAAAAAAAGTGTTGTTGGAGGAAGTATAAGGTGTTACCATATTTCTAGAAAGCAATTTTACAAAACAAATCCTCCAAACACTAAAACTATTCGTGCTGTTTGGAATATCTATTCTATTTCTACAAATTTGCCCAAGATACAGCTACAAACTTGTGCAAATAATTAGGCACATGAATTTCCACAAAACCATTTTAACATCAGAAAATTAACAGGAAAGAGTTTAAACATTTACTAATTTAGTACATTATTTGTGTCATATTAATGGAATAGAATACCTCTCAACAATTGAAATAATGCCTTTGATAAATAGTTATGGACAAATACAGTAAGTATAAAAAACAGATTGTAAAGCAATATGTATAACAAGAATTTTGCCAGATATCTTTAGTTTTATATCTAGGTAAATTTCCTTTTTTTTTTTTTTTTTTTCCTTACCCTCTGCCCATAAGGGCTGATCTAGCTGGACTATGTCAACAGAGTTTCTGTTCCTATGAAGTTGGAGTTGAAGTTGATAGGTTTGGAAATCCTAGTAACCAATGAAGGAAAGCTTCTTTTAGGAACAAGGATCATAATTCCAGTGAGTTAGCCCCTTCATTTGAAACCTTAAACAGATAAAGAATTAACAGAAGCCTAAGAAGGAGGTCAATCACTGCCCAACTGTGGTAATTGATTTCAACTACTGTGAAAATAATTTCGGGGTAGCTATAAAATGGGAGCAAAGAATAAAACTTTTGGAATCTAGAGATGCTGCTGAGGCATCTTTGAATACTCATTTCCTCAGTAGTTCCGTTCAATAAAAAGCCCATTCAACCAAATAAGTACAAAAACAAGAACTCAGCAATTGTTGGAAAGAAGTTGGAATTCATTCCTCAAGGTGAAGTACTGGCAGAGATTAAAGGAGAAAAAAATGGGTTGTAGAAGGAAGCCTAAGGTCTGTATGGCAGAGTATATGACAAAATTGTCGTGACTGCGGTATAACAGTGAATAGGATTTTGTACATTCTCTCTGCTATGGACATAAACCTTTCACATGGCTGAAGGACAAAGGTAAAATCTGAGAATCAAACAGGATTGATAATTTGCATCTCTAGATTTATCATTTCCCCTTGTCTTCTGTGGACTACTCAGCAGGACTCCTCTATCTGATGTTATTCGGATGTATCCAGTACAGAGTTCCAGAAAGAGATCAGAAAGATGGAAAAGAATGAGGTCAAAGTACTAATTTCCCTGGTTCCCCCCCACCCCCGCACCTGCAAGTTTCCCTTAGACTAGCTTGACCTTGCTTATGTTTCCTAGCAAGGTGATTGACTCTACACAGCACTTTCTTTTTTTAGGCTCCAGTAACCATGTCCCCATCCTCATTCATTTGTTCATAGGGTTAAGAATAGTTCACCTGGGACAAGCTCTGGAATATGTGGTCCCTCCACATCCAAGCCTTTGTAATTTCTCTTTTAATATAAACATCCTCAGATATTCATAGTGTGCCTTATGTATTTAGTTTGGAGAAAATGCATAAGAAAGGTTAAGCAAATATTCTACAGTCCTGACTTCAAATTCAAAATATAACTTCATGAAGTATTTTTAATATTATTTATGAAGTTATTTATTTATTTGCTCTGTTTCCTGAAAAGACTTAGGGACAATAACTGACTCAGTAGCTATGATCATCCCAGCATCCGGATTGCACTGCTAGAGTAATGGTTGCTACAATGTATGATGGTTAATTTCAGGTGTCAACTTGACTGGATGGGGGAATACTAGATAACTGATAAAGCATTATTTCTGGATGTGTGTGTGTGAGGGTATTCCTGGAGGGGATTGGTGTGTCAGTCAGTGGACTGAATAAGGGAAGTTCACCCTCAAGGTGGACAGGGACCATCCACTGAGGCCGGATAGAACAAAAAGGCAGAGGAAGGACTAATTCTTGCTCTTCTTCCAGGGCCTGGATGCTCTTCCTGTCCTTGAATGTCACAATTCCAGTTTCTCTGGATTTGGGACTCTAGGACTTGCACCAGAGTCCTTGATGATTTTGGATTTTGGACATCAGACTGAGAGTTATACCATCAGCTTCCCTGGTTCTGAAGCTGCTGGACTTTAATCCATGACATCAACTTTTTGGGTTCTCTAGCTTTCAGATGGCTTATCATGGGACTTCTTTGCCTCCATAGTTGTATGATCCCATTCTCCTAATATATTCCGTTTTATCTATCTATCTGTTTCTATCTATCATCTATCTCTGTCTATCTATCTATCTATCATCATCATCATCATCTATCTGTATCATCTGTCCTCTGTGTATCCATCCTTCCATCCTCTCGGTTCTGTCTCTCTGGAGAAAATTGACTAGTACACCAAGTTAGGGGCAGGAAATACAAAAGATAACTCTGGAATATCTTGGCATACCAGAGAACATGGGATTTGTCCAAGGCTATGGGGGATAAAAGGGAAAATTTGAGATTAAATAAGAATAAATACTGAAATTGATATAAACATATTAAATATGGTTAAACAAATTATACATATATAATTTATTATCTATGGAAAGAACCAATTTAATATCTCAAAAATTGGCTAAATCAGAGGAAATAAAGAGTTGACCCTGTTTTTTGTTTTTTTTTTTTTTTGAGTTGGAGTCTCACTCTGTCGCCCAGACTGAAGTGCAGTGGCCGCTCCCGGCCACCGCAGCCTCGACCTGCTGGTTCTGGCGATCCTTCCGCCTCAGCCTTCCGAGTAGCCGGAATTACAGGCATGCGCTACCACGCTCGGCTGATTTTTTGATTTATTGTAGGGATGAGGTCTCGCTGCCCAGGCGGGTCTCGAACCCGCGGGCTCAGGCAATCCACTCACCTCAGCCTCCCAAAGGCACGGGATTACAGGCTGAGCCACCGAGCCCGACTCTGTTTTTTTACATGGATTAAACCATAGGACAAATATCCAAAGGGATGTGTGTGTGTGGGGGGGGGCGCTCTGGAAATATTTCTTAATTTTGGATATTTGAAAAGACTTATAAGACTCTACAGAACATACTTATTTAAGGTTATTATTTGAAGTCAAAGAAAATAAAGGAGTCAGGCAGACATTTGGGGATTCACGAGACTTTTAGGGAAATCACTTCACAATTCTTATTGAAACACAGACACACATCTCTGGATTGAATCACAAACATCTAAGCAATCAATCTTGTCTTTAGAAGAGCACAATACAGGCTTTTCTAGAATATCTTTATGACCTTACGGTCACATAATCACCCAGGCTGTATAACCTATTATGCCAATTGAAAATCATTAGGGAAAAAAAAAAAAAAAGACAACCCTGGGATTTAAGAGTCACCAGGAGAGTTTTGGATTTAAACAGAACATTTTAAATCCCACTGTGCTTATCTTGGACAAGAGTCAAAGTCAGACACCCAGGCTTTCATCGAGACAGAGTTTCTGTGGTCAGATATAGATAAACTCTATCCTACAAAGTCTCCTTATATAGTTATTTTAACTAGTTAATAAAAAAAATCACAGAATTAGAATATCAGTATTTTGCAATCCCAGTAAATAAATGGATTTAAGAATTCTGTATTTCAGCTGCCAACATCAACAAAAGAAAAAGACATTTCTACCTTCTGATGAAAGAACATACATTCAAAGGGATCCGTCCTAAAATTGATCAAGTATCTGGATACAATAGACAACTTTTGAGAAATGTGGAGGACAGAGAAACACACTAAATTGCACCATGAAAGTGCAGTCAGTAAATCTAGACTGATAAATTCAGGTCACATGTTTGTAGGGCTTATTTTTTATTTTTTTATTTTCATTTTTATTTCAATATCTTTGAGGGATACAAATAGTTTTGTTCTGGGCTTTAAGGGTACCCACTTCCTTCTCCCTCCCCACCTTTGCACATTGTACCTGATAGGTGAATTTTTTTTTTTTGTCTCTCTGCCTCTTCCCTCCTGCCCCTTCAGAGTCTCTGGTGTACATTATACCTTTCTCTAAGTCTTTGCATATTCGTAGTTTAGCTCCCACTTATAAGTGAAAACATGTGGTGTTTGGTTTTCTTTTCCTAAGTGAATTCAGTTAGGATGATGTTCTACAATTGCATATACAAGTTGCTGCAATAGACATTACTTCATTCTTTTTGATAATTGAATAGTATTCCATAGTTTATATCACATTTGCATTATTCACTTTTATTTAACGGGCATTTAGTTTTATTCCACAGTTTTGCAATTGTGAATTGTGCTACAATGAACATATAGGTGCAGGTGTCTTTTATATATAATGCCGTCTGTTCCTTTGGGTAGAAACCTAATAGTGGGATTGCTGGGTAAAATGGTAGATCTATTTTTAGTTGTCTGATAAATCTCCGTACTACTTTTCATAGAGTTTGTACTAATTTACACTTCCACCAGCAGTTTCTATGCATTCCCCTTTCCCACAACTGCACCAGAATCTATTGTTTTTTTGATTTTTTAATAATGGCAATTCTGACTGGTTAAGGTTGTATCTCATTGCGGTTTTAATTTGCATTTCCCTGATGATGAATGATAGTGAACTTTTAAAAATGTTTGTTGGCCATTTTTATATCTCCTTTTGAGAGATGTCTGTTTATGTTGTTTGTGTTCTTTTTTTTTTTTTTTTTTTTTTTTTTGAGTTGGAGTCTCACTCTGTTGCCCAGACTGGAGTGCAGTGGCCACTCCCGGCCACCGCAGCCTCGACCTGCTGGGCTCCGGTGATCCTTCTGCCTCAGCCTTCCGAGTAGCCGGAATTACAGGCATGTGCTACCACGCCCAGCTGATTTTTTTATTTATTGTAGAGATGAGGTCTCGCTGCCCAGGCGGGTCTCGAACCCGCGGGCTCAGGCAATCCACTCACCTCAGCCTCCCAAAGGCGCGGGATTACAGGCTGAGCCACCGAGCCCGGCTTGTGTACTTTTTAATAGAGTTATTTATTTATTTCTTGCTGATTTGTCTGAGTTCTGTGTAGGTTCTGGTTATTAGTGTGTTGCCAGATTATAACTTTCATTTATCTTCTCGCATCCTGTAGATTACCTATTTGCTCTTGATTATTTCTTTAGCTATGAAGAAGCTTTTTAGTTGAACTAAGTCCCATTTATTTTTGTTTTTGTTGCATGTGTTTTTGGGGTTTTAGCCATAAACTATTTGCTTAGGCTGATACCAGAAGGGTGTTTTCTAGGTTTTCTTCTAGAATTTCTATGGTTTCAGGTTTGACATTTAAGAGATAAGGATAGAGTTTCATTTTTCTTTGTGTAGCTATCCAATTTTTTTCAAATACTATTTGTTGAATAGGGCGTCCTTTCCCCAGCGTATGTTTTTGTCTGCTTTGTTAAGGATCAGTTGGTTGTAGGTATTTGGGTTTATTTCTGGACTCTCTATTCTGTTCCATTAGTCTGTATGTCTGCTTTTGTACCAGTATCATGCTGTTTGGTTACTACAGCATTGTAGTCCAATTTGAAGTTGGGTAATGTTTGAATCCTCCGGCTTCATTATTTTTGTTTAAGATAGCTTTGTCTATTCTTGCTTTTATTGGGGGAGGGGCGTTCCATGTGAATTTTAGAATTGCTTTGTCTTATTCAGTGAAAAATGGCATTGGTAATTACATAGAGATTTCATTGAATATGTAGATTACTTTGGATAATATGATCATATTAACAATGTTATTTCTTCCAGTCCATGAGTGTGAGATATTTACCCATTTGTGTCCTCTGTAATTTCTTTCATCACAGTTTTGTAGTTCTTCTTGTAGAGAGCTTTCCCCTCCTTGGTTAAATATATTCTTAGGTATTTGGCTGCTATTGTAAATGAAATTGAGTTCTTGATTTGATTTTCGGCTTGGTCTCTATTAGTGTATAGCAGTGCTACTAATTTGTGTGTGCTGATTTTGTATCCTGAAACTTTACTGAATTCATTTCTTAAGTCCAAGAGTCTTTTGGAGGAATGTTTAGGATTCTCTAGGCATAAGATCATATCATTGGTTTAGAGAGATAGATTCATTTCTTCTTTTCCAATTTGAATACGCTTTATTTATTTTCTTGCCCCATTGCTCTGGCTAGAACTTCCAGTACTATGCTGAATAAGAGTGGTGAAAGTGTTCCAGTTCTGTGAGGCAATACATTCAAATTTTCTCCATCCCAGGATACATTGACCTTGAGTTTGTCATATCCGGGTTTTCTTATTTTGAGAAATTGTCTCTCTATTCCTACTTTGCTGAGGGTTTTTATTATGAAGGAATACTGGATTTTATCAAATGCTTTTTCTGCATTTGTTGAAATGATTATATGATTTTTGCTTTTAATTTAATTATGTTTATAGAGTGAATTGTGTTTATTGACTTGCATATGTTGTATCCCTTGTATCTCTGGGATAAAATTCACTTGGTTGTGATATATTATTATCATTTCTTTTTTTATTTAATATTATTTTTTATTATAAAGATGTGGGTAAAATTCAGGGTTAGGTATACAAACGTGGATTATGCAGGTACCCTTGTTGATGAGGTATGCCCCTCCCTCCCCTAGCAGTTTCCCTCAACTGCCAATCCTACCCCTCCTCCCCTGACAGTTTCCCACCACTGCCAATCCCTTTCTTATAGTATTATAATTGTTCAAGGTCCGCTTATGAGTGAGATCATATGGTACTCTGTTCTTTGTTACTGTGATAGATCATTGAGTATGATCGACTCTAAATCCATCCAAGTTGCTGCAAATTCCGTTTGTCCTTCTTTACGACTTATTATTATTTCTTTTATATGTGCAGTTGAATTCAAGTTGCTATTTTTTTTCCTTAGTTTGTTTTTGTGTCTATGTTTATAAGCGATATTGTTCTTTAGTTTTCTTTTCTTGTTGTGTTTTCCTGGCTTTGGTAACAGAGTGATACAAGCTTCATAAAATGAGTTAGGGAGGAATGATATCTCTTTTTCAGTCTTACAGAATAGCTTCAGTAAAATTGGTGCCACTTCTTCTTTGAAGGCCTGATAGACTTCTACTGTGAGTCCACCAGGTTTTGAACATTTTTTTTATTGGGAGACTTCTAATCACAGTTTCAATCTTGCTACTTATTATTTATCTGTTTAGTGTTTCTATTTCTTCCTGATTCAAGGTTGGAGGAGTTGTATATTTCCAATAATTTATGCATTTCCTCTAGATTGTCTAGTTTATTTGCATAGAGGTGTTCATAGAAGTCTTGAATGATCTTTTGAATTTCCATCATATCAGTTATAATGTCTCCATTTTTATTTCTGATTCAGTTAATTTTAATCTTCTCTTTTTGTTTCTTAATTGATCTAGCTAGTGGTCTATCAGTTTTGTTTACATTTTCAAAGAACCAACTTTTTGATTCATTGATCCTTTTTATTATTTTTGTTTTAATTTCATTTAACGCTGCTTTGATATTTTGGCTTGTTCATGTTTCTAATTGTTTGAGGCATGATATTAGGTTGCTGATATGCAATATCAATGATATGCAGTCTTATTAATGTGAACTTAAGAGTTATAGATTTTCCTCTGAGCACAGCTTTAGCTGTGTCCCAGAGGTTATGGTAACTTGTTTCATTATTGTCATTCATTTCAAGGAACTTTTAAACTTCCATTTTGATTTCATGGTTGATCCAAGGGTAATTCAGGAGTAGATTGCTTGACTTTCATGTTTTTGTTTGGTTTCACAAATTCTTCTGGGAGTTAATTTCCAGTTTTCTTCCACTGGTATTTGAGATGGTGCTTGATATGATTTCAACTTTTTGAATACATTGAGACTTGATTCGTGGCTTTTCATAAGGTCTATCTTGGAGAATGTTCCACGTGCTGATGAGAAAATCACATGTTCAGTAGTTTGGGTTGTAATTTTCTGTAGATGTCTGTTAGTTCCATTTGCTCTAGAGTCTGGTTTAACTACAATGTTTCTTTGTTGACTTCCTGTTTTGATGATCTGTCTATTGCTGTCTGTGGAGTGTTGAAATCTCCCACTATTATTGTATTGCTGTCTATGTCTTTTTTTAAGTTCTGGAAGAATTTGTTTTAATAAAGCTAGGGACTCTGTAATAGGCACATATATAGTTAAAAGTGTTCTGTCTTCTCATTGAATCAATCCCTTTATTATTATATCATAAATGTTTTTGTCTTTTTATACTGTTGCTAATTTAAAGTCTGTTTTATCTAATATGAAAATGGCTACTCCTGCCCATTTTTGCTTTCCATTGGTGTAGTATATTTATTCCTATCCTTTTGCTGTGAATCTATATGAATCCTTGTGAGTTAAGTGGGTCTCCTGAAGGCAGCTGGTATTTGGGTTACTTTTTTTTTTTTTTATCAATTCTGCTAGTCCATATTTTTTTTAAGTGGGGGCATGGAGACCATTTACATTCAGAGTTAATAATAATAATGTTAGGTACTATTCCATTCATTTTATTGATTATTATCTTGTTGCTTATTTGTTTATTTATCTTTCTCTATTGTGTTGGTGTCCATAAAACCTGTGAGCTTTATGGTTTTCAATATTATTTTACTGGAGTATTTTGACCATTTATTTCAGTATTTAGAACTCTGTGTATTTCTTGTAGAGCTGGTCTAGTGGTGACAAATCCCCTCAGTGCTTGCTTTTCTGGATGTCATTTTTTCTTCATTATGAAAGTTAATTTTGGGGGACACAAAATCCTTGGCTGACTGTTATTCTGTTTAAGGAGATTGAAGATGGGGTGTGAATTCCCTCTGGCTTGTAAAGTTTCTCCTCAGAAGTCTGCTGTTAGTCTGATAAGTTTACCCTTGTAAGTTATTTGATATTTTTGTCTCACTGCTGTATAACTGTATGATTATATGACTTAGGGATGCCTTTTATGCAATGAATCTTCTGGTGATTCTTTTGGCTTCTTGTATATAAATGTGTATCTCTCTGGCAAGTCAGGAAAGTTTTCCTCTCTTATTCCCTCAGATAGGTTTTCCAAACTTTTGCTTTCTCTTCTTCCTCAGGAACATCCATGAGTCTCACATTTGGAAATTTTATATAACCCCAAATTTCTTGGAGACTTTGTTCCACTCTCTTGATTCTTTGCTCTTTATTGTTTTCTGAGTGGGTTAGTTCAAAAGCTTTGTTTTCAAGTTCTGAGATTCTTTCTTCTGCTTGTTATAGTCTACTGCTAAAACTTTTCACTAAATTTTGTACTTCTTGAAATGATTCTTTTATTTTCAGAATTTCAGCTTAAAATAATGTTTTTTTTTTCAATTTTAAGGTGTCTCTCTCTCTGGTTAATTTTTTATTTGTGTCCTGTATAGTGTCAAAATTTCTTAACAATGGTTTTCAGTTTTCTCCTGAAGTTCATTGACCGTATTATAATGAACCTTTTCAATTCTATGTCTGGGGTTACAAAAATTTAATTGTGGTTAGAGTTTGTTGCTGAAGAGTTAATGAGGTCTTTTGGGGATGTTGAAGAACTCTGCTTTTTCATATTTTCAGAATTTATTTTCTGGTTCTTTCTGATATAAGTAGACTATCTCTTGTTATTTAGGTTGGCAGGCAGCTTATGTAGCCACTGTAAGGTTCCCTTGGTGGTGATTTTCTCAGTTGCCAGCTGTGGTGGTCCTGTTCTGGGTACCTGCACTGGCTTGTGACATCCTGAGTGGCTTGGAAGTAGCATTAGTGGGTGTTTGGGATCAGATCTTTTTCAAAACTGAGGTATTATATTTGATTTGTGCTATTGACCTATGTTCATGAGGTGACACTTGCGGGAGAAAGTTATCTGCCATGGTTGCTGTGACCTTTGTCTTTGATGTGTGTTGCTCTAAGAAAATGCCCAGCCAGCCTAGGCAGAGGGTGGGGCTCTGGGTATTATCCAATGCTTTAAGCCTTTGAGAGGTGTGCAGGAAGAAGGGGGAAGGAATTTGATTATTCCACAAACATGCCTTCTTGGCTACTCCAGTGGGGATTAAGAGGGAGTCCTAGTCCACTGGAAAAATGTGTTTGTTCAGGGCAGGCACAGAAGAGTTTACACTGGGAGTTAGTTCCATATGACTTCCACCTTGTCCACCTTGGCCACCTAAGGCAGTTTGCTTTGTGAACGCCAAAATGCAACTGGCCTCAGGGCCTCAGGTGCTTTCATAGCAACTGGCTCCTACCAGAAACTATCTGCAGCTGAGGAGTTTACTGTTGGGGCCTACCCCCTCGCAGGCTAGCTAGAAATAAGCTGCACCACCCACAAGGATTAAGTTCCTGGGAAATGGTAGCTGACACTGCTCAAGTCTTTCTTTTTTCCGCACCACTCCACGTGGGCTTCTTCAGAGCATGGCTGTGGGTAAGGCAGTTTCTTGTGAGGGACTGGAGTCCTGCAAGGCTCAGGGGGCCCATTAAATATGTTGGCAAGAGCACAGAATGCCTGAATTCTCCTCACTCACTTTCCTTACTTCATCTGGAGGCTGATAGTGGACTGTGGTGGTGCAGTTGAGAACTTGACTGGTTCCAGTCCAAGTCAATGGATTTTTATCCTCTTTGCACTTTGTGGTTATTATTATTTCTTTGAAGAGTCATGGGACATGTTGCTTGTCTTGTTCTTCTTTGGATGCTGAGAAAAAGCTCTATCTTGGTTTCCTCAGTTGGAGAAATTCACTCTAGCTGCCTCATGTAGGCCATTTTAATCTGAAATGTTTGTAGGTTTTTTTAAGGGACAGTAAGTTACATGTTCTTCTAAAAATTGTACGAAAAAAAATCTATGGAGCAGAGGAATCGAAAAAATAAATTTAAAAAACTTGAAAGACATATCAAGTTATCATAGTGACAAGACTATTTTATAGTGACCAGGGGTTGCCTGCACACTTAGCTGATCAAACCATTAAAAAAAATGCAATGGGCCTCCATTGGGATGGAGCACATGGAGAAACTTCTGAGGTGGAAAGTTTTTTGAAGTGAAGTTAAAAAGATTTTTGTTTATAATATTTCACTAAACTATACTTTTGTGTGTGTATAATTTTTCAAGTCTCTCTTTTATTTGCATAAAAAAACTATTTAGAAGAGAGGGTGAGGCCTTGAGTGGTAAGATAAGAAATAGAGATTAAAGTTGATAATGTACAATTATTTATTGATTATTTTAGTATAATCAGGTTTTGGAAATTTAAACTTCAGTCTGAATCCCAAAGGGTTATTTGAGAATAACTGAGTGAATAGAAATACCACTTTTAGGACCATCTGGGAATACTATCTGCCTTTTATTTTATATTATTTTATTGAGGATTCTAGAACATATTTAAATAACAAACTGTTTCTTTAGGCATCCTAGACATTGTGGTGTCACAGCATCTGTGATGGCTTCCTAAAAAAATCAAACTGACTTAGGAAAGAAGGAGAACCTGTACACACTAGGTATACTGTGACCCAATGCTAGCCTATCTTTTGAGTTCTTGTATTTGTAAATGCAACAGCAAATAGTAGAGAATGTAATGTTTGCTCCTATAATATGCTTCATTTTTAAAATAATTGTTGACCTTCTTTTTGTTTATTGCTACTCTCACACAATAGGTAATGATTGATTTCAAATGGGAGGTTTGATATCATTAAAATAGTTGGATTAGGAGGCAAGTAAAACTACAGTGGCCTTCAATGAATTTATTGGAAAAACATAGACTTGAAGACCAAAGCATAAAACTTATAGTATTAGATTATCATAAGATTTTTTTCTGTAGTTTTGAATGGAAGGAGTAAGACAAGTGCAAGGAACAATAATGGGAAGAAGTAATCATTACTATAGAGATAAAAATAGATTTTCTTTGAATACTGGGTGGAGGGTTGATATTTGAGATATATGATATGTAATATTTTATTTTTGCTTTAACTAGGAAAAGAAAAAAATGTATTTGAATGGAAATATTTATATATGCGAGATTATTAAGAAGAAAGTATGGGTTGGGCTTGGTGGCTTAGCCTGTAATCCCAGCACTTTGGGAGGCTGAGACTTACGGATTGCCTGAGCCCACAGGTTCCAGACCTGCCTGGGCAACTTGGTGAGACATCATCTCTACAATACATCAAAAATTAGCTGGATGTAGTAGCGTGTGCCTGTAGTACTGGGTACTTGGAAGGTTGAGGCAGAAGGATTGCTGGAGCCCAGCAGGTCGAGGCTGCGGTGACTGGGAGCGTGCCATTGCACTCCAGTTTGGGCGACAGAGTGAGACTCCAACTCTAAAAAAAAAAAAGAAAGAAAAGAAAAGAAGTATGAAGGGAAGGAAGGAGAAAAAAAGTGAATTTTGTATGAAGAGAAAGAAGCCTTAACTTTCCAATTCTGAGCTTTTGAGGATGGCAAACTTTTCCATTCAAAATGACTTACAGATCATTTAACCACTAGCTTTCTTAAAATGAGAAGTGATTTGTACATTTACTATCATACTGCATTTTTTATATAATAAAACATATTGTTTCTTTTTCTTAAAATGATGTCAATTTCTAAAGTAATAAGAGAAGCACAAAGGTCTACAATATTTCTATACAATAGCAGAGAAAGACACACACGTGGTTCTATGTGAATAGTAGAATTTTAGTAACTTGAATTGTAACATTTTGGCAATATCTCAGACTGGAATAATAGATGGTCAGACTCAGCACACGTGAAAATGAAAAAAAAAAAGCTAAATACCAGCTGAGATATGCTTGTGATATGCTTAAAATGAATTTCAATGACTAAAAGCACCACGTAAGAGGAAACTATCAAAAAACTGCCAAGTGTGAGATTTAGAAATGTCACTCACTGATACTGTTTCCAAACAAAAAGCTTTTATTCTTATGGCAGGTTTTCACAGTTTTACAGATAGGCCTGTGTTAGTTGTTTGCATGCTGCTTTTTTAGAGGGGTATTTTATAAAACAAGGATGACAATGTGTATTAGGAAAGAGGGAATTAACGGGTTAAAAACTGTGTAAATGTTACTCCAGTAAAATTGCTGCTTGTTGTTCAGATGAATACTCTCCACTTCTCATATAGCTTTAAATTATGGACAAATGCTTGCAATTGTGAACTCCCTACATTGTGGCTGCCTGTTCCCAGGCTTCATCAACCAGGGCTGTCCAATGGGATTACTGTAAGCCTTCACGGCAGTCTGCCAGCCACTGATGAGAAACTCATATCCCTGGATGTTAGATTGCTCTCTTTATTCCATCCTTGTGACGGCTGTGATTGCTGTCATGGTGTTGGGTCAGAAATTAGCATTCTGTGGCCCAAATTTTGCCATCCAGAACATACTCCGGAAAAAAAAAAAAGATTCAACGAATAGTAATTTCTTCTGTAGAAAAAAAAAAAAAAGGAGACCAGAGCTACCATGATACAGATGTCTACAAAACTTAGGTCAGGAAACGTTGGCAAAGCACATACGGAGGTGGTGGGGGAGGGGTTACTGTTATCACAGGCCTCTGTTTAGAAACTAATGGCTTTCATTTTATAAAACTAAGATTGACAAGAAAACGAGAAAGGAGTTCTTAAAAATGTTAAAATTAAACAATAATCTTTGCCTTTATCACTACATTTGAAAACATTCAAGTTAATCACAAGAGGCTAGTTTGTGCTAGGCCAAGAGCCCTATTCTAAGCATCATTTCAGTTCTTATATCTAAAAACAATGACAATATACAATATGTGGGCTCTCTTGTAATAGTTTATTTCTGATAAGTATGTCAAGCACACTATGAAAAGATTACAGATAAAGGCGTCGTGAAAAATAAAGTACTAAATATCATTAGTGTTATGTGTTTTTCCCTAAATTATTATGAAGAAATGACTAAAGCAGTATAATTTATTATAACAATGTTTGTATCCTCAATGATTCTGTAATGTCCTTGTGTTGCTAATTTCTCTCTAACATATATTTGCTTTCACCTGTGTACTTAATAATTATAACTATTCACTTTTTATCTTTATATGGCCATTGTGGTTAGGACTTACATAAATTTAATTTCTACTCTTTATACCGGAGATTAATTACAGCAAAAAAGTGAAAGCATTTTAAATTTTGGTAGAAAAATGATATAGTTTCCTTATCTTCTGATTCTTCCTAGGCTATCCACAGACATGCTAATTTTTCCTGTCATTAGCAGTGAGCAAGCAAGAAGGATTTTGACATGTGAGGTGCACAGATTCTGTTAGGAGCCTTGATTTTTATCCACCCAAGCTTATCCGTCATCTTTAATCATGCAAAAGGCAGAATTACTTAATCATTTCATTTTATTGAAAAGAAAAAGAAAGATTTACATTAAAATGATGACATGCAAGAAAAAAATAAATTGAAAATGATTATGAGGAGAAGGTAATGTGGAGACGAAAGCTCCATTGGTTTTGTGATGCTCATTTAAAGCAATGATCTAGTAAAGCCAAGACATAAAAGCAATGATGATGTTAGCTATTGGGATATAACCATCTTACTTTTGCATTTTAACTTGCACTCCTAGTCTGCATTATGTGAGGAAACTGGTCCAAATTATTAAATATTAGAACTAACTGTGCTCCTCCCCCTGCCTTTATTACAGATTAAATCATACTCATGATAATTTTATAGAGAGGATTATGATCCCAAAATTTAATTTCAAGACCTGGAAGATCTTTATAGAAAATCCTTGTTTTACCAACAGTCTAAAATAAGCCACATCACTAAAACTCTAATAATTATTAAGTTCAATCTATACACATGAATGTAAGCTTATTTTCCTCAAGCATATTGTTTTTGTTTATGTTATTTATCATTAGTGTACTTTTATTAACAATAATGCATGTTTTATATAAGCAATGTCTCATGCATTGCTTCATATTACATAGTTAGATTCCGGTATTTAAAAATAGTCCTTTGGAACATTTTCATAATTCCTTTTGTTCATGTCTTCTATTTTCCATTATCTATTTTTTTAGTTGGAATATAAGTAACTATTCAAAAAATGAGAAATTTTTAAAAAGTTTTAAAGTAATTAATTGACAATTTTTAATATTTTTTATATTGTGTAAAACCAGGATTTTTGAAACAATAGTCTCATCCAAATCTTTTTACCTCAAAATAGATATTGTTTTGTCAAGATCAGTTAAAATACTTCTGAAAACAATCTATACTTAAATGAAAATTTTTAAAAAATAATTGCATCAAATAAGAAGAGTAATATGCATGAGGAAAATTAAGAAATTTGATTTTTCTAAGACCAACAGGTAATATTTATTCTTTTAAAATTCTTATAAATAATTGTTTAACATGACTATGTGCCAAGAACTGTGCTAGATATTGTGGATATAAATGGGACAAAATTCCTGGCCTGTAAGATACTTTATTTCATTTCTCCCATAGCACAAATAATTTAAGAATCCAGGAAAAAATATGTTTCCCTGCACTCCTAGATATGTAATTGGCCACATTTTCACTAAACTTGAGTGTCTTCACATGCGCAGCAATACAAGCATTCAGTCATCAAGTGATATTAAACTAATTCAATATTTAGCATACTCAAAATGTATATATCATTTATAATGCTTCCTTTGAACTTAAATAATACAATTTGAGATAATCTAAAGATATAACTATCTGTCATATAAACTATACAGTCAACAAAGCAGTTCAATGAGATTTAATTAAAAAAAGGTATAATTGAAAGATTGAAACAATTTCTATGTTTAAGTTACAAAGATTATATACAAACTACAATAACTAATTTCAAAAACCATATAAGTTATATAATTAGGTTTTATAAATTCATAATTTATGATATCATCCTAAGGACAGGGAAGCTTATATTAAAAATCAACCATTCTTTTGTTCATCTAAAGTATCTTTAAGTTCCAGACTTTATAATTACCACTTTATACCACAATCCTTTTAAGAAGATAAAGAAAATTCTGCTTTTCTTTTACTTCACTTCATTGGAGACTTGCTGCTGGAAAATTAAAGAGCTTCCTCTTACATTTTTAGACAGCCTTATAATTTATAAAGCTATTAGCAGTTATTTTAATATACAATAAATAATAAACAGAAAATATCACAATATAAAAATTAATATAAAATTAAAAGTTTTAATTGTATATATCTTACTGAGCTGGAAGTCTTTCAAAGTAAATTAATATTTTATTCATATTAAAAGTTTAGTTACATTCACAAAGATATTTATATAATATTTTATTAAAAATAGACATTCAGCATTAATTTATATGAATATATGCTTGCAGTAACTTTTAAATTCTCTTATTACAAATAGAAACAAAATGTACACATTGTTGCAGTTTAAGGACAGTATTATTATGTAAATCTAAATTAATGCTATGATCAATTTTATTAAACATATTTATAATATTTATCACAGCAAAAGCAATTTGTTTTTCTTTTCCAATGGTCTATTTTTATATAGTTTAGTATAATATGTCACAGATGAAATCAAACTCCATTTATGCTTTATAATGATAAAAATTTAATTAAAACTATAAATTTCTGCCATACTTAATATAATATATAATATAATACTGGCTTTCAAAGACAGAATAAAATGCAAACCTAAATTTTTGTATTTCTATACTGTTTATTGAAAATATGTATATTTACATCTTCAAAAAAATCTCTTTTTAAATATAGTTTTTCTGAAAGCATTCACACATTTAAATTACTTGAAATTATTCATTACTTTACAATCAAAGTGAAAACTCAAGAACCAGACAGAAGCAATCAGAAAAATAAGAATTGTAGGATCAAATACTAAAGAAATGATAACAAATAGAGCTACGTTAACTTTATAGCAATAGGTGGCAGTGTTACCTAAATACTCTCTGATTTGAATTGTACTAGAAATGAGTTGTCTCAGTATATAATTTCACATATGTAAACAAATGAGAACAAAGACAAAAACTTAAAAAGTTCTGGGGATATTTTGTTATCACTATTATTTACTTAGTATTATATTTGCTTATACAGTCAACAGCATGTCAAATAGTGGAAATGCAGATTAAAATTTTTGGAATTAACTATTATTAAATGGGAACACATTTAGTATAATTAATGAAGATGTTGACTTTTTAAAACAAATAGAAATATTACCAATAAAATTCTACTTTATAAACTTCTAATTTATGGATTTTAGTATTGAAATTTTAGTGTTATAAAAGCCAAATAATAATTTAGAGTGCTTAAGTTAACTGATACAATTCATTTTCCACTGTTATGTTTCTTCTGGAGTAGTTTTATGTAGTGGCACAAATAAGAAGACCATTATGTGATCCCTATATATGTTAAATATAGTGATACTTGACAATACACAACTCATTAGTCTGAAAGTACAGAAATGGAATTCTTTCACCACTGCCAACATGGTCATTGCTAGTATCTGAAAGAGAAAAATAAAAAGGAATTAAATGTGGTATATATGTGTATACAATGTTTATATGAAAATAAGCAATAAGAACCGATTCCTTAGTAGGACACATAGTACCTTTGCACTAGCCAGAAAATCTTCTCCTATAACAGGAAGATTGCTGGGACAACCCTTTCCTCTGGGCAGACACAGTCTATCACCAGAGCAAGGCTTGCAAAGTTGAGCATAAGCTCACTTTCAGTCCTCATGTTTCTCTGACATCTTGTAGTGTGACCTGGTACAAGCCACAATCTTTACCATGCCTTCCAAGTTGATTAATATTGCATTTGCTATAGACTGATGTTACCTTTCCCCAGAATTCTCAGAAACGATAGTTGAACATATGATTTTCAGGTCTTCGTGACTATACCGTCTCATGCTTAGACAATTCCAAAGAGAGAACTACAGCAACAATGTAGTGATCTAAGTTAAGAGATTGGTTATCGACAAGCTAGCTACTATTCTAGTCAACCAGCAGCCAGTGGTCCCTATAAAATGAGGTCTAGCTCTGGGTATTGACTCACTGTGGTGCACGTCCCCAATCCCTTCACTTATTTTCTTACCTGTTGAAAATTCTGCCTGAGACATGTCTTGGTTGTCAGTCCCTAAGGAGATTGCTTCGGCTGAACAGAAGTTTCTGAACCCAGGTCACATTCTCTTACTCCATGATGTTATTTCAGTGAAAAACATGGGAGAAAATTAACTCCAACTTGAGAAGACTCAAGTGTCATCCCTGCTCCAGAACTTTCTGTAGAATTAGTTGAGGCCTCCATTGAGACTGCATCACAGCTCAATTTTTCCCTTTCCCAGGGTTGTTTTGTTAATTTCTCTTTCATAGAGTTGAACCCTAGAGCACTTGCTTGTCTTGCCCTCAAATCTCCATCTCCAAGCCTTCATCCTGGGGAATCCAATCTGTCCTCTGCATTAAAATAGGAAGCAAATTGAGCTAGAGGTCAGATAGTAATATAAAGTTCACTCCACTGTGTTCTACAGCCAAAAGCTAGATCATGACATTGACAAGATATTTCATAAATCAATTTTTGACTATAAGAATAACTTTAAAGCGTAAATAACTGACTAAAGAGAGCCAAGTCAAAACTTTATGTGGGCACCGAATACTGCTTAAGACAGGAATAAATGAATATTCAATAAACATTTGAACTGAATACTATACAGACTGGACACAGTATAACAAAATAATTTTGTCCGTGTTTATTAAATACCATTTATGTGTCAGGTCCCAGGAGGGACCCAAAGTTAACTAAGACATGGCCTGTATTCTCAAAAAGTTACTAAATCACCAGCATTTCCAGTCATTCATAACTCATATTAACTTATGCTCTATTGTTTAGGGAGAAACAGATGTCAATTTGTGAAGTAAACTATTTTCCAAGCATAAAACATTTATGTTTAATGTGATATAAACCAAGTCATATTGAGTAATTTGGATTGTCTGTGTATGTGTGTGTGTGTGTATGTGTGTGTGTGTGTGTGTGTGTGTGTGTGTGTGTGTAAAGATTGCTGTTTGAAAAACTGAATTACATTTTACTTATTTCTTTATCAGGTCAAATACATTTCAGTTGAATGCCATAGCTATTTATTAAAAATTATTTTCCAAAAGAAATGCACCAGAAAGTATTATTATAAATTATTTTAATGGAAACATAAGAGATTAATTTTTAAGAGCTACAAAGAAATGTATTTATTTATGTAATCCTACAGTAGCAAAAACAAAACATGCCGGCTACCACTGTGTCTGCCTTCGACCCTGGTGGCCTCCTCCCTAGAGCCAGATGGAGACAGAGTCTAAACATGAGTTTCAGTACAGGGCTCCAGGAAGTTACTATTAATTGATTGAAGTTGGCATTGGATCCTATTTCCTATCCAAATCTAGCCAAATCACCTAATTTTATAGTAGAAGGCACTAAAATGCGATTCAGAAAAATTAAATCCAAAGCTTTGCCTAGAAAAAGAAAATATGACAATATGATGTTCTGATCTTCCAGTCTAGTTCTCTCTTAACTCACTCTCTGGGCAAATCTGTGTACTGCTGTGCTATCAAAAAACTGCATCATCAGATTTTTTAAATGACAGTGATCACTAGCTTATAGGTCGAATTTTATTGTACTATGTTCCTAGATTTTTATTTATTTGGTTGGAGTCTCACTCTGTCGCCCAGACTGGAGTGCAGTGGCACGCTAAGGGCCACCCCAGCGTCTACCTGGATGATCCTTCCGCCTCAGCCTTCCAAGTAGCCAGAACTACAGTTGCACACTACCACGTTCAGCTAATTTTTTATTTATTGTAGAGATGAGGTCTCGTCAAGTTGCCAGGCTGCTCTCAAACCCATGAGCTCAGGCAATCCACTCACCTCAGCCTCCCAAAGTGCTGGGATTACAGGCTGAGCCACTGAGCCTGGTTGATATTTATGTTTTGAGACAAAATTGTTTGGCTTCAAACTCATTGTATTCTGTAATGTGCTAATTAATCATATAGAACCTACAACAAAATTCAAGTTAATTCATTGAATATATTTATTAAGGCAGCATTTTATAGTTCTTATAATAGTAAGCCAACTATCAAAAGTCAGTAGCCAACTGCAGACTTTCGTCAAATGTTGGCATAAGGAATTATAAAGATTTCTAATGATTTGTTAAATCAAAAATCAGATAAAAGAAAATTTAAGTGCCATAATTTTCTGATTGAGAGCTTCTCACCTTTTCTGTTATTAAAGATAGATAGATAGATAGATAGATAGATAGATAGATAGATAGATAGATAGATAGATGGAAAGTATAATTGTGATGGTGTGGCATCTAACTCACCTTGCCGCATTTTGCAGTTGGATCTGTCTTACGGTAATGCTAATTATTATATGGTTGTACCCACGTCATAAAGTTCATTTCACAGGAGCATGATATTTGACAAAACAAGCAAATCCCAATTGATTCCAGTCACTACAAGTGAATGTTTTAATAATCTGTAAATTAAAGTGTTTTATGGGTATTTTTATATGGTTAGCATGCTTTATAGTTGTTTTTACTCATGGTTGGAAGACAAGGCAACTGAGACCTGACAAGTGAAGTGTCTAACTGATGAGCCTAGTAACTGGGAGACATGAGATTCAAATTGAGGCAGTCTAACTTCCAAGTTGGGGCTTTGTATCATTGTACCATAACTCTTTGTAGTTTCAAATAAATGTTTGTGATGGATACTTAAAAATTATTTGTTTACATTGAACAATTTTACATTTCTTTTAAAGAAGTAACGATATCACCTAAAAAAATCTACAAAGGTAGTAAGTCAGCTGAATCATAGCATTGATGCCCGTAGGAAAACATTACCAAGCACCTAAAATTGTGTCATGTGTGACTGATAAGCTATGTGTCGAGTAAAAGTAGTACATTTTGAGATATTTTCTTCAACTTAGCCTTAAAAAATGGAAAATTTCAATTCTAAAGATGAGATTACAGTTTAAAAGTTTTAAACCTTTTAAATTTAATATTTTGTACACAGCAGCTGCAAAGTTCTGTAATTAGACTCCAGAGCTGTATTGAATTCCTGCAATGGCATAAAAAATGCTGTATGTATGTCCATATAGGTGTGTTTGAAGGAAGTGAGTTTAAAGAATTCATAACAGTCTCAAAAAGTTTAGATTGGAGACACAAAAACTTTGACAATGATTTTCTTAGAATGTTATTTAACTATAGTCTCAAAAATATATGTGTATACATATAATAGCCAAGTCTGCATATAAATGCAAATGAATATACAGAACCACATAGACAGATCGCTAATGAATGTTATTTGGCAAGTATTTATCAGGAGTCAACAATATATTATGTTTTTAGTAGCTCTTTAACCTTCCTCTTATCACAAATACTTTTACTACAGGGAAGAACAGGCTTATCTCAAAAGGCTGTGTCAGTGCATATCATTTCACAAGAAATAGTTTTATTTACTTTTATTTAAGACTTTGTTTTAAAAGGAACTGGAAAATTTTGATCACCTGTTGATTTGTGCAAAGCTTTTCTGAACCAAAGTCTGAGTCATTTGTGTGTATGTGTGATGTGGTTTATACTTACTGTATATATACATAATAAGGACAACCTTTAAAAAATTTGGTTCTAAATGTCAAAACCCAAAAAGAACTCTATCATGTGTGTTATTAATATGTTTCACTATCTAAAAGACTATTCCATCATGTAGTAGGAATGTCACATTACCATAATTTTCTTATATCAAATGCATGCATTTAGCAAGTACAATATGACAGTATCTGCCCTGAAAGAAGAAAATCCGTTTTGTACTGAGCTTCATGAGGCTGAACTGTCCAATCCGCTTTAAAAATAGATAAACATTTTAGAAGCAATTTTCGTATCCTTTATTTAGCATTTTAATACATCAAAATAAACTGGCCTTGTTTCCACAAAGTACTAAAGTGAAATAGAGTTTGGTAGTTATCTTGTTAATATAATCAATGTAGTCACAATGTTAAGTGGGCAAAGTTGTATCTTTGTGTTTTTACTAATGTTAAATTGTGTATTTGACAAAATTTTCAAATAACCATTATATCTTTTTTTGTTCTGTAAGAGAATAATCATTAAAATGATTTTTTCCACATACTTAAAATCAAATCTAATTTATTGTGCAGAAAATTATATTTTTGAGATTTATACACAGTTGAAAAGAATATCTAAAGTCAAATACAGTAAAACTGGGGCATTTTTACTGGCTTATAATATTTAAATTTACATTTTAAAATTTAGAAATCTGTAAAAATGTTAATTTAAATTATACATGGGACCATGTAAAATCTCTAATAGTCAACTCTTTTAGGGTCTTCAAGTTTTCATGTGGTTCAAGCTAACATTTTAGAAGAATAGTACCATTGCTATTATGACATAAAATATGGCTTTTCTTCTTAAATCAATATAATACTTATTTCAATGACATATTTTACAACTTTGGTTATAATATTAGGTTATCTGCCTCACATATGAAACCATATTTGCACATTCAAATTTGATAATTATGTTTTTATCAAAAGTCCCAGATTCCACAGCTAGACCTCATGTTTATTACTCTAACTTTGTTAAATCATGTACTCTGTAGAGTATATTTACTATGGTATATTTACTATAGTCAATCATCTGTTATCTTCCTAGGTAGCCATCCATGTTCAAGAAGAGATAAGGAGCATATCAGAGTTTCTATCGTAAACTATTTGTTCAGAAGTTTCTTTGGCAAGTGGCTTCATGATCATCAAATAACATGTATTGAATATTGCTTTGCACTGATTGTGACACATCTCATTTCTCTATAAGTCCTCTCCCTTAGAGTTTCCAACTTGTCATCTTGTAGTTTCAAATATCACTTTGTGCTGTCATCCCAAAATATGTACCTTTAGACTCTGTCTCTCCCCTAAACTCTGGACCTGCATTTCTAAATTGCACACACAACATACTTCACATTGAATATCTGTCTTTATTTAAGACTGAATTGTTTTATTCCAAAACCAGCCCCAGAGAACACTATCACCTTCTCAACTTAAAAGTTTTAGAATCGTCTTTTACCCCCAATTTTCCTCTTCTTTCCTGGTTAATAAATTAAATGATTATCTATTATTTCTTGAAAATAGCCCATCTTTCTTTTCCCACTGCTACTGTGTTGACTCTGGAAGCGTTAACTGCACTCTAGTACCTACTACATGCAGTAGCCTCTCAGTGTGCCTCCCTGCTAGTTTTATGCTCTTGAAGCTGTGCCTTATACCATCACTAGATTAATGGTTAATGTTCCATAGCTCCTAATTATCTGCCAGATGAAAGTAATGTTACTTGGCTTTTTCTTTAAGATCCTGAACAACTTGAACCCTGCATTCTTTCCAGCCTCATTCCAAACTTTTGTTTTTGTAAACATGTTACATGATAGTCCCTCTGTTCATCTATCTCATTACCTGCATCTGTAATATTGTATATATCAGAATATTCTTTTATGTCTACCTACCAACTATGTTTATCTAAGCTGTCAAAGCAGTTATTCTCTAATTCAGTGAAAAGATTATTTTGTACAGCCTTTTGATAATCTATTATTTTCATAATAACAATGATAAATTTTTAATTTAATTTTCATATTTTCTTTCCCCCCTTTAGATTATGAACTTCTTCTTCTTCTTCTTTTTCTTTTTTTTGAGTTGAAGTCTCACTCTGTCACCCAGACTGGAGTGCAGTGGCATGCTCCCGGCTGCCGCAGCCTCGACCTGCTGGGCTCCGGCGATCCCTCTGCTCAGCCTTTCTAGTAGTTGGAACTACAGGCGTGCGCTACCATGCCCGGCTAATTTTTTGACTTATTGTAGCGATGAAGTCTTGCCAAGTGGCCCAGGTGGGTCTCGAACCCACGGGCTCAGGTAATCCACTCACCTCGGCCTCCCAAAGTGCGGGATTACAGGCTGAACCACCGAGCCCGGCATGAACTTTTTGAAGAGAGAATGTGACCTAACATTTTTCACCTTTTCCATGCATCTTCGTTCTTAGTATAATGACAAGTTTTTAATGTGTGTTCCAAAAGCACTTTTCAATTTTATAGAGTATAAAATATTAAACAGCAATTGCTAGTTTTTGTTTCTGAAAAAAAATCCGAAAGGCCATGTGAAGTTTAAAAATAAAGAGAACTGCCTACATGAAGCAAAGGATGTATCTGAACCAAGGCTGAATAATTCAGTGGAAGCAGGAGACACTGAGCAGAGCAGAGGCTATGCATTTAGTACCAGTGGAGGTGAATGACCAAGTCATGGGGGACAGGAGGCTTGTGATAACCAGTATTAAAAAAGAGCTTAGCAGAACACCCAAATGAAAGTTTTGAATGTCTGATTTTACAACCATATTCCCAATTCATTAGAGGATGGTTCCTCATATAAATTATGGTGTTCAATTCTTCACTCTTTTTGCATTTGTAAATACCGAAAAGTCTGATAAAGTTTTTAATGCCCTCATAATTTGAACAATATCAATGGGAAACTATGATGCATAGAATCCCAAATCACGTAAAACTGAGTCTTCATAACCAAAAGCTAAATGCACACAGCCCAATTTTTATGACAAATTTCTATAAGATTAGAGAGCATAACATTTGTAGCAGCAAATTTGGGGCAGGATGTGAAAGCAAGATGTCTAAGCTGAAATCTGATGCTAGTGCCAATGATAGTAATAGTGGCTGAAAAACAGTGGTAGTAGTTGCAATGATGCTGGTGCTGTGTTTTGGCTCTAGATTATGTTAATTTGTTGCATGTTCTATAAGGAATTCAAGGCAGAATGCCAGTTTTTCAAGACTGAATCAAAGAGTAGAGGTTAAGAACGGCTGCACTATTTGGATCCTGATTCATAGCCTTCATGGGAATAACAAATCTTGCTGCCGGAAATCATCTAAAAATTAATGTGCTGTATAAATAAATGAAAATATTATATAATTTCTTACTTGTGCTAGTCAAAGTGCCTCTGGGCTAAATGTTACATACTCCAAGGTCATCATTTTGTTCTATGAGTCCTTCTTAAGTTATGCAACATCATATCTCTGGCTGGGCCTGATTTATCCATACATGTAGTTATTGACCCAACAGTGATTTTAAATATCAATTTCCTTTCTCATATGAGCGAGATATAATTGTTCATATAAATTTTGTTTTCATTTTGAGAGTCTAGCAAAATGCTTTTATTGTGTATCATAAATTAAAATTTTTGAAAACTAAAATTTATGAAAAGATCTATCATTATCAATGTGCCAAAAAGGACATGTCTGTATGTTCCTAAATAAGCAAACCAAGAAAAACAACAATATCAAATAAAACTGACAAGCACAAACAAAATCATGGCACCTCATCAAAAGAGCAAAAAACATTGATTTATTTAGAATTTTATCATATTGACAATTTAATAATAACAGTTGATTACATGTATAGATTTAATATGAATATGTCAGATGACAATTCTTTAAAAATACTCGTGGTGAGGGAAAAGTTATGATGCTTTCTGGGAAATGCTATTTATAATGAAAGAGGATATATTTATAACTCAGAGCTCATTTTTATGCTAGATTAAAAAATTTCAGTTGTTTGCAATTTTACATCTTTTTCTAAAATTATGAGATCTTCCACATGAAGTTTTGCATTTTCTAAATGTCATGAAAAAATTATCCCAGAAGTTGCAATAACCTGGACAATACTGCCAATAAGAACAACTATTGTAATGTAATCAAGCCCCTTGTTACTTAACTATCAACACATGGCATGAATTTGATAGCTTACAAAAACATTTACTAGGTAAGTAGAGAAAAACAAATAAACAAACACATTTAATGAGGATAATAGAATCAGAATTTTCTGTTAACATTTACTTAACAATGGTGGGAGGAAGTTTACTAAGAAATGCAGACATATTTTCCTTTAACTGTTAGTCTTTACCTGTACAAAGTCATCAAGTGACAAATGTCCCTTTTCATTTTTGTGTCTTAGGGAACTAGTTTAAACTAGATGTTGATGACATGACTAGTGAGTAGATGAATGAGTGGTATTACAAATGAAAACTGAAAGAAAGCATATGTATAATGAGTATAAACAATATGATATAGTATTGGAAATCCTTGCCATGCCTCTGTATTATACACAATACATAATGTATTACACTATGTATTATGTATAAGCATACTTTCCTTGAATGCCTCATCATTGGGATCATGAGTTTTAGTGATGGAGTCATTGAAGTAGTGACAAAGTTATACTTGTTTCTACTAATTCCATCTGTAGACCGTTTCCATGCCTTCTTATTTTCTTTAAAGTTTTCATCACTAGTTGAAATAGTCAGTATTAATTGACTATTAGTTGAATAGTATTTCCTTTTTTATATTCACCTCTCAAACCTAACATTAGGAGAATTTTAGAATGTTTTGTTTAATAATGTAATTATTTTGCATATATATCTTTATGAAAGAAAACTAGGGGTGGAGAAGGAAGACAGATTGTCCAAATCTATAAAATGACTAAGTAACGGAGTCAGCATCTGCTTGGTGATGCATCAAAACTCACATTCATCAACAAGTGATATTATACTGGTGATTCCTGTCTCCCCTCCTTGAACCCCTAGGTTCTGTATTCACCTTTTCCTACTCTACTTTGTTCTCTGGCAGTGTTTTATTGCATAACTCATCTTCCTTACCTACTGAGATATGAGAGAGTAGGAGAGACTATAGAAAGAGGCTTAAGTATTTTTCTCTGCTTCCCCCTGCTTTAGGCTACAGGTTCTGGTAATTGCTGTGTCCCTCATGACCACAGGGCTACAGTGTCTCTTGCACCATTCCTCCTACCTCAGGTCCCATTGGGATTCAGTAATTCTGCTCCCCGCTTGCTTTTGCTGGTCCAGCCTGACTTTAGCAACTCTTCTTTGTTCTCTTATACTCAACCACATCTATGCTAATAGGCCCCTCTTCGAAGTCTCTTTGAATGTCTGAATTTGGATTCTCTTTTCTACCAGGACACAGAAGTAAACAATCTATAAAATGACCACTTAAAAAATAAGTAGGCATTTTGATTCAGGTTGAAAATTTAAATTCTATTGTTTAACTAAGGCTATTTATTTATTCATTTATTTTAAAGATGTGGGGGTACAAAACTAAGTCTATTTTTCATTTACTTTTGGCTAATTACTTTTTCACTTTTTCCTAAATATAGATTCAGTTAAGATGCAAACTTCTCTTCACTCTCTTTGTTGATATGAAGAATGGAAGAAAAGGGTATGTTTATAAAAACATAATTTCCTTAAACTAAAAAAAACACTCATATGTGGAGTTACTATTTTTTTAAATTAGTTTGAAATATCAAAGTGTTTCTGGTAAATAGTAGCTTTTTCCCTATCCCTTTAAATGGCAGTGAGGTTGCTGAAAGATCTTTGTGCAATAGTGCAAAGTTTGAGTTAAATATAGATTTGGGGTTCAGAGCCTGCTGAGTTGAGTGTGCTGAAAGCATGAATGGAGCAATCAGGACAAACTAGAATGGTGGTCATTGAATTTGTTGTTACTTGTTTATTTTGTAGACAAACAATTTGACCTTTTTCCAACCTAAATCTAAACAAGTGACTTTAGTGGTATCAGAATTCTGACATGTAGTCAGAATTTACCTTTCAAGCAAGTCAATTATTGGGTTTCGTTAAAGTTAAAATAAAAAAGAACTTTTTGTCATTGCTATTTGCTTTTCTTCTAGGTTTTGTAGTGCAATGAACCAAGCTGGCTTGTCAGTCTCTTTTTAATACTGTCATCTCTAAGTCCCAAACAAATGTTGTTAGTCCATGCAACTACTTCTGGTCTTAAAAGATTTTCATCACAACTTTATGGTTTGGTTGGGTTATGAGTTAAGAAACTCTGGCTTTGCATACCTCAAGAACACAAAGAATTTTTTCACATCTGTACAACTATACATTTTTGGCAGAATAATCTGGCCCATGTGTCTCAATACTCGTACATTTAAAGCACTTTTTTCATATATCCTTTCTTTGTCTATCATAGATTGATACCTCACAGAATGATACTTTTATCTAGCACTTCATAAAATTTAAATAAGTAAATACGAAAAAATATGGTCCTGTCTGTGATTAACCTGTTTTACAATAGGAAGTTAAGAAGTATGCTTTCACAAAACTATGACGAAAAGCATGCATTTAGTAAAGGAAATACAAATAAAAGGTCTTAAAAATTAAGGGTAAATGGAGTATTATTACTTTTGGGCACTAATAAAGTTGTTCAATTTGTAAGGATTTTATATAAGTTCTCTATCTAGTCTAAATATTCTTTGGGGGTAGAGACCATTCACGTATTTGTATCTCTTCAGATAAAAAAACACCTCTTCTTGTCTAAAATGAGAGTTAAATAACTGCTATGATTACTCAAATGACAATGATATTCTGGTATAAGACACTTCAAAATGGCATGGCATTTCTTGATCAAATATTTCCAGCAACAATCAAATTTAGGGTAAATATCATAAAGAAACACAAACATGTGAGGTAGATTCCTGCCCTTCCACACCCTGCATCCTCCAAAATAGGTAATCCAAAACACTAAGACTGTGAGGATCTCTTCACTTCCCTGGCTAAAGTGTTCAACTATGATTTAAATTGATATCTTCTGTCACCAGATCTCAAGACATAGAACAATAGGAATAGTTTATATGTAACTAATCATACCAAAAATCACTGGACCTCCTATATATGTCACAGTCAAATTCTAAGAATACCGAGTATGCACCTCATCTTCAATGACTTTCTATATCTTTGCTACATATCTGACGACCAAGCTCCACTTTGGCCACTGTGCTTCTGAAATCAGATTCCAATCTCTCACACTCTGACCTTCTGGCTTATACTCCTGACACACTTTTGAGCTTTTTTTTGAAGAGCTGTAATCTATTGATTGTTACAATAAATAAGATTTATTGAATGTTTTGTATTTACTATGCCCTGTGGATAGCAGTAGCTCATAGTTTTCTCCTCACACTAAACTGGAAAATCCCGAGTTCTGTATCAACTCAAATATTAGTCTTTCCCAGATCTGTACACAGTCTGGTTAGCACTACTGGGGGAAATAACACAGGAGTGTAAGTTGCTGTCACTATATTCATGTGAAACCCTGTTGGAAAAGTTCAGTTCTTACTCTCATTCATTCACTTTTCTTTTCCACAATATTCATTATTCAAATGTTATATTTTTTTAAACTAACTATTCTTCATTTACTTCTCTGAAAAAAATTGAAGTCCTGTAAACCTTTCTGATAAAATAGAAGTGATCCAACAGAATCTTCCTCAAATTTTCATTATAAAATCTATAAATCCTTTCTTCCTTCCTTCCTGTTATTATGGGAAAGGAATTCATTCTCCCATCCAAAGACAGTCCTCCCAACCACACTCTAGTGCCCAGGGGACTTCAGCCATCTGTCCATCATGTCCTCTCTTTCATGTATCTGGTTCCTTCTCATTTTACTCTCATTCCAGAGCACTACAGCCTTTCTCATCCCTCCATACATAATCTAAATGGTCCTTTGGGATTTGTGACCATTCACTCATATACCTTGCAGTAATTTTCTGCTTCTTTTTCCTCCTTCAAAGTCATATTTCTCAAGTAACTGTATACTATCGAAGTCTCCTATGACCTCAGTCTTTTACTTTGACTACTACCACCTTCTCCAAGATCATCAATGACCTTGCTATCTCTAAATTTAAGAGATAACAATTACTGTCTTACCTTGAAAACACATTTTCTAACACATTACTCAACTAATGCACATGAAAAGTAATGCAATCCTAAAAACTGACTTCCATAAAAAGAGTATAATTTTTTACAAAATTTCATGAAAGCTGGTTACACCTCAGTGCTTAAGGCAATCAAACCTCACCAACCTGAAGGCTGGATTACAGCTCTTGACCCTGGCAGGGAAAAAGCTGTTGCTTCTTCATGCAAGAAGGCTGACATAGGGGATTCTGCAACTGGCTTGCTAATATCTATTAGCTGAAGCAGCAAGGCTTGGGCTCCAGTTTATTAATCCTACTAAGAAAGAACTGGAGGTACGTACCCTGAACTGCAATTTGCTGCCAGACTAGAGCTGGAATGAAAGCTCTGCAAGATCATCTTTCTATTTTCTTTCCCCCAATTACTGAATGATCAGGTGAGGACCGGGATTTCTGTAACTCTGCCTTGCATCCAAGCACCAGGATACTCACCTGGAGTCTAATGCATAGCCTTAATGCAGTTCTATGTGCTGCCCAAGAATAAATTGTAGCGTCTCTGTTGAATGCTGCTCCAGCAGGCAGGGAGTATGTGCTCCTTTACGATCAGTCTTTGTTTGCAGGACAGTTTGTAGACATTCTTCTTTTAAAATTTAAACAAAATTAAATTTATAAGGTAAAAAGATACAATTCTTCTTCTGTCTTCCTTCCTAGCCTCTCTCATTGTCCTAGGAATAATCACTGTTAACCTATCAACAAATATCTATCTATACACTCAGGCATTTTCCATGAAGGTAGACTATATAAATGCAAATATAATATAATAAATATATAAGGACAGGAAGATAGAGATTGAATGAGAAATAAGTAAGAATATCTTTTGAAGGTAAAAGTAGTCATTTACATTTTAGTTCTATGACTTGCCTTTTTCACTTCATAACATCATTTGGAGATTTTATTTTTCCTGCCAGTATTCAGTAGGACAGCAGAAATCTATTCATCTGTAGTATAGGAAAACCATAATTTAATAAATTATTTTAATATTGATGAACATTTTAGTGTACTCCAGTTTTTCATTATTATAAATAACACTGCCATGAATATCCTTACAAATTCTTCTTTCTGAGCATTTGCAATTTTTTAAAGTGTAAATAAAAATGCAAGCTCCATGAAGACAGACACCTTGCATGTTTTATTAACTGTATTCTCAGTACCTAAAACAGTATGGAGTAACTAGTTGGTGTCCAGTAAACAGCTGTTAAGTAAAGAACCATTACAAGTTGATTTGTGCATTTGAAATTTTGGTACCAGTGAGCCAATTGCTTTCCAAAAGTCTCCACTAGTTTACTTTGCACCAATTACAAAAATATCTGTTTCCTCACACTCATGTTAGCACTGGATATTATAAATTTTGCATGCTTTGGTTTTTACTGATCTATTGATCAAAAACAAAACCAAATAACACTGGATTACTTAGTCATCTTGCTAATTAATAAAGTGGTTTATAGGATTTTATATGTTTATTATTAAACTGTTTTTGATAGAATTTATGCTATTTATTTTTTCAATTATAGAAATGTATCAAAAATTCTAGAAAGCTATTTTTCTAACTTGTAATACAAATATTTGTCATAAACTTTGAATGTTACCTTTTTGTGTATAGAAATTTAACATTTCACAAAATTTCCCAATATTTCTTTTTATAGTTTCTATGTTTTATGTACTATTTAAGAAGGCGCTATATACTCCTCAGATTAGATGTGTTTTCTCATTTCCCCTTACAATTTGTTAATTCAAGTATTTATTATGTCTGCCAGATACAGTCCTTTCTAAAAAGTTTGAGTTAAAGTGTTCAGTCATAATTAAGTAACTATTAACTTCTACAGCTTGCATTTGCAACATTTCTTGCTTTACACATTTTGAAGATGTGCCTTTATTCTTGTCTCAGGAAATTTTTTCTTCTATCACTGTTGATTCTTTTCTTATTATTTTTTAGGTTGTAAACTTCTCAACTCTTATTAAAGGATGGTCGATTTCTTGGATTTATAGTGTTTGCTCCTTTATATTCTTTCTAAAAGATTTTTCATCTCTGCTTCTTTTTATTTTTCTGTGTCCTGACAACTTTCTCAACTTTATCTTCTAAATTATTAATTTGGTTCTAAGTCAGATAACATGATATTATTAAGCCTATATATTTGCTTTTATACATCTTATAATTTTAGAAAGTGTATTTTTATTTTTTGAGAGCTAAGTCTTGTCTTCTGCTTAGTTCTTTTACATAGCAGCTCATTACTATTGTTTTATGGAAAGATATTTTCTTGAATTTCGCTCAGGATATGGATTAAAATTCATCTCTGTTCCTTCAGTAATTTTTATTTTTCCCCTAGGATCAAATGTTTTGTGTGTTTATTCAATACTTCTCTTTCATGATGCATATTTTATCCAATTTCCTAGCGATATCTGCATGTCATTCTTAACTATGAATGTTGAACAGAACTAGCAGGTATGGGTCTCTAACAGTGCTGCAATTTATTTTCCAAAAGATCACTGTCATAATGTAAGGACTGATTATGAGACCTGCGCATCTGGCTGTGGGTGCATCGCTGGCTGCTTTACCTCAGAGTGTATGGGTACAAAACCTGTAGGTAAACCCTGTAAGCACTTTTGGACAGTTCTCTGGTTGGCAATTTTGTACTTTTTCTTCTTTTCCCAGAGGAGTTGGGGTAGTCCAGTGATAGTGCAAGCCCTGTTCTGCTTCCCTTCCCAAACTCTCACTCATATTAGGGCATGTTCTCAGCACAAAAGAAATAACCTTATTTAAAGAAAAAAAAAATCACTCGGCTACTTTATCCTCAGCTCAAATAGTGCTTCTGGATGTACTCAATATCTTTCCCCACACCACCACCAGTGATTGCACATTAAGATTGTGATTTCTTTAACAAATAGTGCTGATTGTATTCATTTCTTATTGTTGGTTAACCAATTACTCAAAACCCACAGTGGCTTAAAACAACACCTAGTTCTTTTCTCACAGTTCTGCAGGGCAGAAGGGCATGGTGTGACTGGGTTCTCTGCTCAGTCTACCACAAAACTGCCACTATGTTGATTGGTGCTAGGGTTTCATAGGAGGCTCGGTGTCTCCTTCCAAGGTATTCATATTGTTAGCAGAGTTAAATTCCTGAGGTTCTGCCTTGTTTCATCTTAGCTGCAGGCTGCTCTTAGATCCTGGAGGCCACCTACATTCCTAACCACATTACTTCCCCATCCTTGGAGCCAGCAACAAATCCCTATCATTCTTAAAAGTCTTTTGGTTTCTCTTGTCTCTGTCTGACCTCTAGTCACTGTCGTAACAGCTGACTTGATTAGGTGAGACTCACCCAGGACAATCTCCCTTTTAATTAACTCAAATTATCAGGAACTTTTACAGCCTCTGCTGGAATCCTTTCTTGCCATGTAAGGTAACATCGTCAGGAGAGTGATATTTTCTCACATCCATGGTTCATACACACACTCAAGATTGATGTATAGGCAGGATATTATGGATATCAGTGATCCTTCCTGTATCTGGCCCTAAGCTTAATAGTTATAGCTCCACAGGATCAAGGGAGGCAATGCAATATAGTAAAGGACCAACAAGACCACAACTTATTTGAAGAATTTATTGTCCGAGTTATGGTGCAGGAAAACAAAAGATTTGGTAATACTATGTTTTGATTTTCAATCCAAAGGAGTAAACTGTTTTCAACATTTACATTGTACTATAGTCAAAATGTGACAAAGTTTAACATGTGGCAGAATTGCCTCAATTTCTTCTTTTGGTTTCCTTCTTCTTTGTTTTACCTAGAGGGAATATTTTATATGGTTGCCAATAGTTTGTGCCACAGCATGCTTCTCACTGGGCTTCTAAGTTCCACTATGAACCATGGGCTTCTTTTTATATTTATTTGATGAACCTTTTGTAATCCCACACTTGTGGCAGCGCTTAGACTTAGGTCTAACAACCACACTGGTCTTGAGGGTGATACTGCTTTTCCCTCTGCTATTTTCAAGAATGTTCAGAAGTCTTGCTTGAATTCTCTACAGTTTAGCTGAGACCAGTGTAGCACTTGTAATGAGACTTATACGAGGATAAGAGATAGGAATTGCAAATTCAAGCAACAAAACTACCTGACTGTTACCATAGTCCACAGGTTTAGGATCATGGTCTGTGTCCTTACCATTCCTAAGTCCTAACCAATCTCTCTGTTCCATAGTGTGCCTTAAAACAGAATGGCTGTTTTTTTCTTCTTCCAGTCTAGAAGACCCATCTTCCACTTTACTTTCTTCCTCGTGACCCACCTTTTTCTAGGATAATTGCCAATGAAAATAGATCAGAAACTTTACAATATTTTAAGTAGATACTTAATGTGAAAATTTAGGTCTTACAGCATCTTTAGATGGGCCAGAGTGGTGGGAGTAATAGTGCAGCCACTGAATTAATAAGTTTAATTAATTAGATACAATAATATACTACACCTGATAAATTCCAGTAGTAAGAAAATTGCTGCTGGTACCTCTACTACTGCTTCATGTTCACAAAACTAGCGGTTAGATACAGGAATACTGAGCTGGTCCCCAATAAACTGACTCTAAGTTAATCAAGGGAGATTACCTTAGGTGGACCTGATCTAATTGGAGTGAGTCCTTAAAAGAGGTCAGAGAAACAAGTGAGAAGGGCTGTCTTGCCAGCCATGAACATGCAAACAGCTCTGTTTTAAACTGTTATGGAGAGTGTAACATGGCAGGTGATGGTGGATAGCCTCTGGGAGCTGACAGCAGTTTTCAGTCCACAAATAAGAGAGTAAGTACGTCAGGCTTACAACAGCAGGGGACTGAGCTCTGCCAGGATTTAGTGAGCAGCAAAGAAGATCCCCAGTTTCTGATGAGATTGTATTTCTCATCAATCTCTGGATTTCGGCGGGCCAGATACTGAGCAGAGAACCTCGCGAAACTGTACCCAGACCACTGACTCACACACTGTGAAATAAAACATGTGATGGCTTAAGCTGCTCAATTTGTAGCAATTTGTTATGCAGCAATTAAAAACTAATATTGTGGCTTTCACCTTACTTGTGCTTTACAAATATGTATGTGTGCATCTAATTGGTGGAATCCTAGTTTAAGGAAGTCTTGATGTAGTTCTTAGCTCCTTCCTTTTTTTGATATTGAAAAACACATAAAAGTGGGAGGAAGTAGAGTACAAGTAACAAGAGACAGTATTCTGCATAGATATCTAGTTATTTCAAAAAAGATCCTATTTTTAAAAATATGTGGTTATAATGTAATAATCCAAAATCAATATACTCTATATGTCTAATTTTATCCTCATCTCTACAATAAATAAAAAATCAGCCGGGCATGGTAGCACATGCCTGTAATTCCGGCTACTTGGAAGGCTGAGGTGGAGGGATCGCCGGAGCCCAGCAGGTCGAGGCTGCGGTGGCCGGGAGCAGCCACTGCACTCCAGTCTGGGCGACAGAGTGAGACTCCAACTCACACACACACACACCATATATATATATATATATATATATATATATATATATATATATATATATATCAATAGTGCTATATGAGATCAGTTTTATCCAACCTAGTCCTCCTCCAATGTGAAATGGTTAACAGGTGTGTATACCTTTTTAGAATTTTCTGAGATCTAAAAGTTTGATTAAAATACACTCATGTACATATTCGTATGTATTCACATATTGCCAGAATTCACATTTGGAAAATAAACAGAGCTCTATGTTTTACATTATCAACTTTTCTTTTTTCAACAGATGAATAATATTTTCAAGCCTCTTAGAGTTGTGGGTCCTCTTTTTTATTTGTATTTATTTTTTATTGTGGTCTCTGGTTTGAATTTGCAAAACTAAAATTTATTTTATGGATTCCTTAGAAAATTTGAAAATGTTACTTATCTCAGTTTCTGAAGGTCAGGAATTTGGATGCAGCCTAGCTAGTAGTTCTGGCTCAGGGCCTTTCATGAGGCTGCAGTTTCTGGAGACTTGTCTGGAGGTGGATAATCTGCTTCCAAGCTTACTCATATGGCTTTTGGCAGAAGGCATCAGTTCCTCGCTATGGAGCCTCTCCAGGGTGCTGCTCATGGCATGGCTTTCTAAGAATGAGTGATGAGAGAGAGAGAGAAATCAAAACAGAAGTTTCTGTGTCATCTGTATTACCTAATCTTAGGTATGATATATCATCACTTCGGTCATATTTTATTGGTCATAAATGAGTTACTATGTTCATGTCCAATCTGATGGAAGAGGATTGCAAAAGAGTATGAATAACTGAAGGTGGCGATCACTGAGCATCACCTTGGAGGCTGCTTACCAATATGTGGTATACTTCATAAAAATTAACCTGGAGATCAAAAGATATAAGAGGAAGGCTAGCCTTGAATCTCAAAGCTGATGAAGCTGGTTGCAGCTAGTGAAATTCAATGTGTATGTTCTTCTTTTAAGTTTTCAAGCAAATGTCAATACTGCAATTTGTCTGCAACCTTTCATTCTTTTCTTACATAGTAATTGAACCTGGGGTTTTTTAACTTGCTATATAGCTTCCCAGAATAAACACCATATTTTCCAATCTTTCCTAGTTAGGTATATAGCATCTGATGTGGGTGAAAAGCCATGGGCAAATTATGAGCCATGCCATTTTATTTGTGTATTTTGGGGGTGTCTTCTAACCATTGAAATGGGAACACAGAGATGAACCCTCTTGGATCATATGGGTGAGATAAATCCTCTAGGGATGGCAAGGCAACAAGGTAAGAAGAGCACAGGAACTGACCCTTTAGAAATGCTAACCTAGTTCTGGATTGTTTATATTTGGACCTTTGGATAAGAAATAAATCAATTTCCTTTTTGTTTAAACCAAAATTATTTTTGGTGTCTGATAAAGTAGTCAGACTCATATCCTAACACTTTGTTTTCTCAAGTTTTTTGACCACCATTATGAGTTAAAAATATTTTTTAAATTTCAGCATTGTATGCAAAAATGTAGCTACTTTAAACTTTTTACAAAATTCGAACTATCTTAACTACATATACTTTAATCTATTCTACTCTGTTTGATTCCATTTCATTCCATTCTATTAAGGCAAACATCGATTTAGTCACTGAAGACTAAATCAATTTCATACTTCACTCATAACTCCCAACGCATAGTTTGAGAAATATTGTCCAAATTAATACAATAAGATGAAAGTGATTTGCCTTTGTGATGTGTTCTATAACAAAGCTTTTTTTCACTCATACATGGAATCCTTGGAATTTTTTAGAAGTAGCAAACAAAGTTGCTATTAGCTCTCATATGTTAAGTAGCAGTTTATTATAATTTCAATTCCAATTTAAGTTTTGTTTCTTTTTCTAATCTTATTCATTTTAGGGAATATACTGAGTGCCTTGTATTGGTAAGATTTGTGATAAATGTATAAGAAATTATTTCCCTCAAAAAGCTATAGTCTATCAGAACAATGTAAACAAATAACAGAAAATAAAATGTGAATATTTCTATTGTGACTCAAACGTTGTAGTCATGAGATAATCAAACAGTAAAACCTCATGCATTTACAGTTAAAATATTGAGAGTAAAACACATGAGGTACCATAGAAGCAAAGGTGAAAGGATATTCACTATTAGAGGCTGATAAATTTTGTCAGATAAAATATTCACTTTACCTGATAAAGTATTTACTGTTATAACTTGTCTGGTAAAGTATTCACTAATAGAGTTTGAGGTATATTACTTTGATATACCTCACTGGAAATGTTTGGAACCAGAATTACTTCATATTTCAAATTTTTAAAAATTTTGGAAAATTGTATTATGTACTTCCCAATTGAGTATCTCTAACCTTAAAACCTGAAATTCAAAATACTTCAATGAACTTTGAGTGTCATTTAGGCTTTCAAAAAGTTTCAAATTTTGGATTTCAGATTTTTCAGATTTGAGATACTTAACCTATATCTGGAATTTGTTTCTTTTCTACTAACTAGACTGAAGTCATATGCTTCTGGATTTGGGGATTTAAAAAAAGTTCAAACTGTCAGCTGTTTTCATATACACAGCATGTGAGTTTAAATATGAAACAACAGTGTGTACCTGAAATACTATGTAATAAACATTGTAAAGCCAAAGTTTCAGTAGCAATTTTGCCCATGTTCACTGAGACTTATTACAATGAGAAAACATTTATAACCTTAATACTCAAAAATTCCTAGGCCCTTTCAATATCTTTGTCATTTTAAAGTGACTATCGATCACTTTTTTCAAACTAAAATCTTAGAAATGCACTTACTTGTCTTCTTTGTATTAACCGACTCTGACTCTAGCTGAAGAGAATTTCCTTATCTCAAAAGTGGCAGGAATGTGCCCTTGTAACAAGTATCTTAGAAGGTAAGACAGAGTTCAGAAAATATGAAACTTTTTATTTGAGTAGAGAGGGTTTGTGGACATTTGATAACAATCTAAGATCTAGAGGTGTAAATTATGGTAAGAATTAAGATGAGTTTAAGCAAAAGAAATAAAGGGACATCAGTATGTAGTAAAGAGAAAAGGGAATGAAAAAAGTATCAAACTCTGAATTCCTGCATGTTCAGTATTAATCACAGTTCCTTTTAGTATGTATCTCCTTGGAAATGGAACCACAACACATTTGGAATATCTTACACAGGATGGCAGAGAACAAGCTACTTAAGTAGTGGCCAAGAACAACCTGATGTCCTGAGCTACAAATTGAAAGTGAAGGTTACTTTCTTGTAGACTTTATCTTAAAGCAGTAAAACGGGTAACTGCAGCTACAACTGAAAGTATTGATTTTGTAATTTCAGCAAATTAAGAACAAGACAGAAAACCTATTAAACCTTTCCACTGATTGCCAGGGTACTTTTTGGTGATTCTGAGGGTGACATTAAAATTACATACACCTGTCTTTTTAAAGTAAAGCATATACATTATATAGAAGATGCAAAATGTAATTTTGATAAGAATGTGTGTTTCCACATTTTAAATGTGAAACTTGCAAAGCCTAATACTATGAATGTCAAGCAGCATATCTAACTTTCATAAATTTTCATAAATTGGGGTTAAAGTTAGATGTACATTTATTATATTTTAATAAATTAATCTTTTCGCAGACCCAGAAGATTTTTGTAATAAAAACGGGGAAAGAAACTCCAATAATAACATTACATGTCAGAACATTGAGTAATGACTACGTAAAAATACATTACAAAGACTACTGAAAAAGAGATCATATTATATTCTTTGTTTACAAGGGTAAAACAACCTTATTTTGTAGTTTTATGAAACACATCAAACTTTTAAAAATGTAATTTAAAAATTTTTTAAGTGAATATATTAAAATTTACATTAATCATAATGTCAAAGAGGAAACTGGTTTGAAAAAATACGTTAATAGGGCTGATAGCCTACAGTTAAAATGAGTTCAAAAAGTTTTTATTTTTTATACTAACTGCACCAACAAATATTTTATCTTGGTAGGTAGAAAACATTAGAGAAAATAAAATTTGAAATAAAATGGGACAGATTTTTTTCTGCATTTGATTAAAAATGGCAATAACAAAAATCTCATAACCATAAAAAAGTAACAAATCTGGGTAATTTCAGGGTCAGTTGACTTAATGATTCAACCACCCTTTTTTTTAAATTTTCATTGTTTTAACTTGCCCTGTTCAGTGTGTTGATTTTGTCTTAATTGTGGTGAGATAGCTCAATGTTCACATATAGTCTCAAAATTGTTCATCAGAAGAAAATGATTATTACTGCCTTTGTATTTCTTTTAAGAACAAGGAAATCGTTCCCAGAATCCCTTTAAAGTATTTTTCTTCCTGCCTCATTGGCCAAAATTTAATCAAATTCTTACACTTTAGTACTCACTGGTAAGGTAAATAGGACAACCACAATTAATGTAGCATCTCAATCATAACTAATAAACACAGGTTTAAATGAGGACATTCCCTAGAGATACATGACTCTGTGAATGAAGTAGATTCCTAAACCAATTCAGGGGTCTTCCAACTCCAGAAAGAAGGAGGATTGATTTGGAGCAGTCAACCACAGTGTCTGCCCAAAGGTTCAGCATTCATTAAACTTAATACACACGTAAGTAATATGCAATACTTTAGGAAGTGATCTATAGTTACAGTAGTGCAATGTAGACTTCATATTGACAAACTAAAAACTGTAATAAAATTATCTGAAATAGCAAAAGAAATACAGATAACATTCCATTAATCTTATAACAGATAAATATACATAATTTTTTGAAATGTCATTGCAATCATGCTTCAAAAATATGCAAATAATCATCCAAATAATATAGTATATTGATATTTTATATGATTTAAATATTCTTGAAACCTGATTGAAATTACAATGTAGAAACTTTAGATGACTTAACTAAAGATATAAGTTACTTGAACATGTGCTTTTTAGTTTTTTAAAACTCAAACGCTTGACCTTCATTTACTCTATTTTGAGTCTGCCATATTGACAATTTTTCAAAAGTTTGTGAACATAAAAATGTTCAATTTTATTGATACACAGAAAAATAAATTTTCTACATGATGAGAGAGGTCCTTTAATTTTGAACAATTTTTGAAAAAGAAGTGGGATAATCAATGACCCCGACCTGCCAATAAAGAAGGTCAAACAGCACTAGACAGTATATTTGCAACTAAACCTCATGCATGATACTGAAATATGAAAATTCTTAAACTTCCTTAAGGCCCCCAAATCTAGTTTGTTTGCTTTTTTGTTTGTTTTGTTCTTTCATAAAAGGAGTGAGTTAGAAACACTTAGAATTTTAGCCAATGGATTACTCTGTTCTATGGTAGCCATAATTGTGCTCTATCAGAATTAGCATTTTTGATAAGGCATGAGCTCTATCTCATTTTGACTCATTCATCTTCTACTTCATGAATAAACATTTAGCTACCATTTACCATGTGTCTATCGCTGGAATAAACATTTTGGAAGACACAAAAATAAGTCAAATAATTTTCCTGTCTTTATAGATATTAGAGTCTACTGGAGGAGGTACGACATGAATAAAATAGATCTGTAGGTCCAGGAGAGAGGAATAAGGGAGAGGAGGAGAAGAGAAGCTGTGGAAAGAGAAATTTAAATCATGATAGAGGATCAGGAATTGCTTTATGGGAACTGGCTTGCTACTGCCACAATTTGCTTACAATGAGCATATTTCTGCTTCCTCAGTCTATTTAAATAATTGTCTACAATAAAAAGTAATAAAGCAGAGAATTTAAGAACATGTTGTGAAGTGAATGCTCTTTTTCACCAGGTGAATAAATCTTCAAAAATATAAAAGATCATCAAATAATAGGTGCAAAAAGACAGATAAATGTCTACTCCCCAAAATATAGAGTAGTCATAAAGTAGTAAAAATATTTCCCAAAAATTATTTTATTGTGACTCAGAGAATTACTTATAAACATTGCACTCAAAAGTTATCTGATTTTTTTCTAATAAATAACTTTATTATCAAATAACTGTCCCAGAATTTCCTTGTTATTAATGGTATGCTGACAAGGTATTACATTATTATCAAAGCAAAAAAAGAAAGTTTTGGTGTCAATATGTTATCTAAATAGAATTGTTTTTGATTATCAATTTTTGTGAAATAGTAGCAAACACCTCTTCAGTAGGTTTTATATGATTAGCAGTTGATAAATTCAACCTGAAAATAACTCTTTGATATCTGATGGGAGAAAATATTTTGTTAAATGCCCTTGATAAGATTTTAATAAAAGGCAGGTTGATAATTTTTGTCGATTCTTATAATGAATAATATCACTTGTGATTTACTTATTAAAATATTAATCAAAAAAGATAAACAGTTTATTCTAAAGAAGGAATATAAAATATCCAAAACATAAGCAAAATAAGAAAATTAAAATATGAGCTCAGTAAAGTGTTTCTGAAACATTCATAGCAAAAGATTTCTCCTAATCTGAAAACATAAATACTGCCCAGATGGCATCTGATGTCAATATGTTCAGCAAGTTATTTGATTTGAAGAAATATGTTTGAGGCAATTGGACAGTACTGAATTCATTTTGGCATTGAAAAGTGCAAAAGAAGTCTCCATTTTTTATGAGACAATATGAGAAACTAGATCTTTGTCTGATAGAAGATGTTTTGACAGCCTAACTAACCAACATTTCATCTATATTATTAAACACAACATTTTCAAGGCACTGCAGAATGTAAATTGTAATCATTGACCCAAAAGGGAAGAAGTGCTCAATTCAAGTCCTGTGCATTGATCTATGTCAAATCATTGCTAGTGTGTACAAAAAACTTATGTCAGTCATGTTTTCTCAAAATTTCGGTATCACCCTACTTAAAACTCAAACTGGATAAAGTCAGAAAAGAAGAGAGAAAAATACAAATGAAATATCAGACTCTGAGTTTTGTAACTTTAAACTATTTAATATATTCTGATATATTTCAATATAAAATACAGGTATTTCTAATTCAACAACAACAAAAATCTGTTTCTGTTTCTAGACAGAAAAGTGTGTAAAATAATTAGGCAAGCTTTATCACAAATTGGAAAGGTCTCCAGATAGACTCATTAAGTCCTAGATGTCAATTGTGTAAATATTGGTCAACAACATTCTTTGTAACACCCATGACAAAGATCACCACATAAAGCAGGCCCGGCGAGGTGACTCAAGCCTGTAATCCCAGCACTTTGGGAGGTGGAGGCAAGAGGATTGCCTGAACTCAGGGGTTTGAGAGCAGCCTGAGTAACATGATGAGACTTCATCTCTACAATAAATAAATAAATAATTAACCGGGCGTGGTGGCACATTCCTGTGTTTCCAGCTACTTGGAATGCTGAGGCAGAAGGATCACCTGAGCCCAGCAGGTCCTGGTTGTGGTGGATGTGAATGTGCTACTGCACTCCAGCCTGGGTGACAGAGTGAGACTCTGACTCAAATAATAACAATAATCAGCACAGAGTGTCCAACTAAATAATCAACGTAGAGTTTCCAGTTGAAGCTAAATAAGTTTTCAGAATTGTTCTCAGCACAGTGCTCCCAATATTCATTGCTATTATAATACAATATTTAAAATTTTTTATTCTAAAATTGTGACAAATACTGAGTGTCTAAACATTATTTTAATGAGTCTGTTGTTGATTTTGTAAATGTTTTGAATATTTAAAGATTTTCTAAGTATATTTGCAAATTATTTTTATTTTTTTTACAAGTTCCATTTTATTAGTTCTATGTAGCATCACCAAAACAAATCATGAGGAGCCTTAATATATATAAGACACACTTTGTTCAGTGATTCCCACCTTGAGTTTTTCAACTCTTGTGTTTACAAAGGAACCTATTCTAAGGGACCCATAACATTTGCAAGTTATTTTTAATGGGCTGTTGCAAAGACCAAGGAAAGAATTAAAAGTTGCAAAAGATCATGAAGCCTGCTTGGAGAATAGACACATTTTTATTGAATTTAAAAATAACTGTTAATGTATAATATATACTTTTAAAAAAATAATGTTTATCAGAAAACATTTTTTTGAAGAGACATAGTCTCACTTTGTCACACAGCCTGGAGAGCAGTGGCACAGTCATAGATCACTGTAACATCAAACTCCTAGGCTCAACCAGTCGTCATGCCTCAGCCTCCTGAATCAATGAGACCATAGGTATACACCACCATGCCCGGCTTTTTTTTTTTGCAAAGATGGGGTCCTGCCATGTTGCTTAGGCTGGTCTTGAATTCCATGGTCTCAAGCAGTCTTCCTGCATTGGTCTCCCAAAGTATTGAGATACAGGCATAAGCCACTGCACTCAGTCTATCCGAAAACATTTAAGAAATAGGAATTTACCAAAAATATTAAGTATTGGACATAGTATGAGAATTGGTTGATAATATTTTTTTTTTGTGTGGAGGGGGTTATAGTTTTAAAGTATGGGTCTCAGTTAACAAAGTTATCTGAGAAGATAAAGCAGCTCCTGGATTCAGTGGACAAAATGAAGGCTTGTAGAGTCTCAGCAAAATTTCTCCTCACTGTAGTTCAGTAGATATCAGGGCTATCTTTTTTATTAATTCCAATTGTACAAATGAAATAGACATATTTGGCAGCTGGTACCATTTCCATAGTGATTCCTTGACTCATGGAATAAGGGTAGTCATGGTAGAAAGGACCAATGTTGAAGCCCCTTGAAATTTCACCCTCTTTCCCCCACTACTTGTTAGCTTTCCCCTCCTCCTACACAACATAATACCAAACTAAAAGCAACTTTCTGAAGGAAAAAAAACCCTGGAGATTAATACTACCATCAAACGCCAAAGATGCCAAAAGTGGTGATAACTACAAGACATCCATTTAACTCTCCTTTTGGTCAGTAAAAACACCAGTTGAGTATTGGGAATAATTGCAAATTGCCATTAATTTTAATAAGGACAATCAGAAGTAAATCACTTTCATCTGGGAGAGTAGTACATCATTATATTGTTGTTTATACTTTATCTTATTTTAAAGATGTGGGATACAATTCAGGATTAGGTATATAAGTGGACAATGACAGGTAAAGTTTGTGCCTCCCTTTGGTCCCCACTTAGCCTGGTTTGAGATCAGGTACCCTTTTTGTTGTTATGTGCTCCCCCTACCCTACCCTACCCTGGCAGTATCCCAATCCTGCCAATCCCTTTATTTCTTTTTTTTTTTTTTTGAGTTGGAGTCTCACTCTGTCGCCCAGACTGGAGTACAGTGGCTCTGCTGGGCTCCGGCGATCCTTCCGCCTCAGCCTTCCAAGTGCGCTACCACACCCGGCTGATTTTTGATTTATTGTAGAGATGAAGTCTCGCCAATTTGCCCAGGCGGGTCTCGAACCTGCAGGCTCAGGCAATCCACTCACCTCAGCCTCCCAAAGGTGTGGGATTACAGGCTGAGCCACCGAGCCTGGCTGCCAATCCCTTTCTTATAGTATTATGGTAAATGTTCAGGGTCCACTTACATCATTGTATTTTAAATTTCATTTATACCAACTCTGATTTTGGTCATAATATAGTTTGTAGGAATTTTGAGTCTCTCGACATTTCACAAAGTCTCTGCTGGCGTATTCCTTTTATGACAATATGCTAATTGAACATAAGAAACAAGAACTAATAAGTGCAGTAAGTAATGTAGAAAGTACAAACGTGGGAGAGGGTAGAATATTAAACCAGGTGAAAATTCAGTTTCCTGTCATGTCAGTGAAATGAAGTTCAGTTTTTGGGAGCTTGTGGGAATAGGCTTTCCAAAAGGTAAAGACAATTTGCTGCAGTTTTTACAACCCATCCCAAAGAATAAGATGCAATGCTTGGTAAGCCTTTTGACTCTGGAGGCAATACGTACCACATTTGAGTGTAATGTTCTGACCTTTTTCTTCAGTAACCTATAAGGCTTCCATTTTGCAATGAAACACAGAAAAAAAGAGAGTGCTTCAAGTCCGTGCTTTGTGTAGGCTGTCTGAGACATTGATCTTATGACCAATGATACTTCAAGTATCTTTTTGCATTTAAGAATGCTTGATGGAGACTCTCTTGAATTCCAAAAGGAAAACATTGGGATGCTCTATATTCTGGAGCAAAGCTTTGCCATCTCCATCAACAATAATTTTTCATTTGAGAAGCAACTTCTGGCTAGCGGATCCTGCTAAAGACTGAACATTTGACCACAGGACAAGTGCATGAAATCTAAGTTGCTTATTAAATATTGTATATTTTTTATTCTAATAAGTCATTAAGCTGGACATGCACCACCACTAAATATAACCAGAAGATACAGGTAAGTTAACAAGTACTTGGCTCAGGCACATGTGATACTTTTCCTTATTGCTTCCTTGCCTCATTCTCTGACCCATCTTTTGGATTTTGGACAACCAGTTAACAAAAGAGGATCATTAGAAGACCTCGTTTACCAAGACTGCTTGGTATGTTGGCACTAGTTGCCCAACAGCTCCACCCAGGGTAACCCAGAAGGATGATTATGAAGATAAATCTTTCTAGCAGGTAGAATTTTAAACAGCACATAAGATGTGGGTGTTTTCTCACAAAGTGTGGTATATGCATCATACTAGAAACCATTATATGGTGCTAGTTCCACTATTGCCATACTGTAGAAGACTGGAAACCAACGAATTGAGGTAAGAGTGCCCTTTTAACCACTCACAGAATGATTCTTTATAATTCCCCAGCCTTGAAATCGGTGGCTATGGAGTTCTTTGATCCCAAAGGAAGACATTTCCTTCAAGGAACGCAGCCACAGACTCACTACATTGGAATTTGAATCTGTTTCCTGACTGTTTATGAATGCTTGTGCCTATAAATCAATAGAGAGCGGGGTTACTAAGTTGGCTGGTGTAATTTAAAATGATTATTTGTTTATTAACATGAACAGAAAATATGCCAAGTCAATAATGAATGACTGAGGATCAAGACTCGAAAGAAATAAAAATGTGGGTCACTCCACCAGGTGAAAAACACAGATGAGTCAAGGCTGTTGACAAGGATTAAGGGAGAGTAGGATGGAAGCTACAAACTCCACCCTTGACATCAGGAGTCAAGACTGTATCAATTATTCCTAGTCTATGTTAAGAGATATAGCATTTTTAAACTCAGAGGGACTATAGAACATTAAGTTAAAAACAGTGAAGCCAAAGCTAAGTAATATAAAGTAACCAGTTGGTGATTATACAATTAGCTGATGCTAGAACTTACATTTGCTGGCCTATTAGGCCTGAGCCCTTTGCACCACATCATACGGTCTCAGTGTTAGTGACACAGTTGAAGGAAGATGAGAGAAAGGCTCTTTAAGGCATAGGGTACAGGTGAGGCACTTGTTGCTTGGTCTGAAGACTTTAACGCATTCAGAGTCTTTCATGAGGTGCCAGGATTAATTTGACCATCTCTCCTGAAATGCTTAACTTAGGCCCAAGTCTCAGAAGGAAACATGGAAACGCATTAATAAGCAGAGCAAACATATGTTTCATCTTAAATTATTTATCCAGGTTAATAATAATGACTATCATTTTCCTCAAAGATAATTGTTGATTATTTGCTACCCATTTTTATAATTTGAGAGCTTATTCTAGTGATTTTCTTAGTCAATAAGAAAAATGATGTATTTACTAACACTGTCTCCATGGCACTTCTTTAGCTTGAAAAAGAATGTCGCTATCACCCAGTCCCCTCCCCTTTTTCAATATAGAATTGTATAGTGGCTACTAAATCAGGCCATGATGTTAAACATAAGAAACTGTTATCTATTTCTTTTCATATTGTTATATTTATTTTCATGACTTCATAATGTTATATATGTATAATCATATATTAACCAGTTTCCTATTGTTAGGTATTTAATTTATTTTTTGTTGTTTTATTACCATTAAAACACCACAATAGCCGGGCTCAGTGGGTCAGCCTGTAATCCGGCACCTTTGGGAGGCTGAGGTGAGTGGATTGCCTGAGCCCACGGGTTCGAGACCTGCCTGGGCAACTTGGCAAGACCTCATCTCTACAATAAATAAATAAAAAAAAATGAGCCGGGCATGGTATCGTGCGCCTGTAGTTCCAGCTACTTGCAAGGCTGAGGCGGAAGGATCGCCGGAGCCCAGCAGGTCGAGGCTGCGGTGGCCGGGAGCAGCCACTGCACTCCAGTCTGGGAGACAGAGTGAGACTTCAATTCAAAAAAATAAAATAAAATAAAATAAATAAAAAATAAAAAACACCACAATAAAAATATTTGCGTTTTTATTTTTATTTTTAATTTAATTTAATTTTTTTTTGAGTTGGAGTCTCACTCGGTGGCCTAGACTGGAGTGCAGTGGCCGCTCCTGGTCACTGCAGCCTCGAACTGCTGGGCTCCGGCGATCCTTCCACCTCAGCCTTCCGAGTAGCTGGAATTACAGGCATGCGCTACCACACCCGACTGATTTTTTGATTTATTGTAGAGATGAGGTCTCGCTGCCCAGGCGGGTCTCGAACCCGCGGGCTCAGGCAATCCACTCACCTCAGCCTCCCAAAGGCACGGGATTATAGGCTGAGCCACCAAGCTTGGCTGCATTTGTATTTTTATATACATTAATAAGTAGTGCCTCAAAATAAAAACTTCAAAGCAAATTGCTAAGTAAAAAGTGTAGAGTATTTTTAAATGTTTGCATTAAATATGAATTAATATTAATAGATGCTATCTATACAATATTAAGTATGCCTATTCAATAGTATGACTTGTCTATCTAGTTATTCAATTCTTATTTATATACTTCAGTAATGTCTCCTAATTCTTTTATGGAAATTCTGCCTAGCTCTTATTAAGTTTATTTCTATGTCATATTTTTTTGACTATCTTGAATAGATTTTCTGTTCTGTTAAATGTTCAAATTAGTTATTGTTGGATTAAAGGAAAGCTATTGATTTTTACATATTTACTCGAAGAAACTTTTTGAACTACCTTACTAGAATATACTTTTTATTTAAGTAAGGGTATAGAAGTTATATTTTGAATTTCAGGGTCCTTGAGTATCTAGATTTTAAATAAAAAACGTGAAAATAACTTGCTGGTTTTAACATTTTCTTCAGGCTCTGATTTGATTGGAGTTTGGTCACATATTATTCTCAGTTTTACTGTTTAAAGGCAGCTTAATTCTCACATGTCCTAAATAATTTTCTAATTTGAGTAGATTTCATTTAACACTCCTTTGCCCTCTTGTGATAACTTTTTCTCCTACCCAATGATCTGATGATTTGATCATTGTAACTTCTGAAGTCCACAGTCAACTTCAATTCTCAGCATGCTCTGCTTCTGGGGAATTTTCTTTGTATGGAATCTATTCCAGGGAATGTACACCACTAAACTCACCATGTCCTTACAATTGCTGCCTGTTCTACATGTTCAATTCTCTTTAGGAAAAACCTTGCCCTAAGTGTTAAAGAGGCTTACCAGAACATTTGGAAACATAACTAGTTGCTTCAGAGATTTGTTACTGCAGCATTAAGGCATAATAGCCCAGTTTCTGCTACGTACAAAGATGGCTTAGTGCCTGAGTCTTAAGAGAGAGAGAGAGATTTTCCAAATTTTTGAAATAACTTATTTTGTGGATGTTGCATGAGACAGAACTTTAATACATTTTTCTCCATTGAGTGAAGGAATCTCCATCTCACTCTGAGGCAGATGGAAATTTCCAGTATTCTGGTACAAGTGTGTCTGATGGTGAGATTTCTTTTTTTTCAGTCTGTTCCTATGGATTTCACTGGAAAATAAAAGAAACAGTATTGAAGATTGCTAGACAGATCCCATTTATACACTGTCAGAGGGAATGTAAATTAGTATAGTCATTATGGAAAACAGTATGGAAGTTTCTCAAAAACTAAAACTAGAACTACTAAGTGATCCAGCAATTCCATTTCTGGTAATATATTTAATGAAACTGAAATCAGTAAGCCAAAGAGATATCTGCACTGCCATGTTCATTGCAGCACTATTCACAATAGTCAAGATATGGAATAAACTTAAATGTCCATCAAGCAATGAATGGATAAAGAAAATGTCGTATATATACACAAAAGAATACTAATCAGCTTTAAAAAAGAAGGGAATCCTGTCATTTGTGACAACATGGATAAAATTGGAGTTCGTCATACTAAGTAAAGTAAAAAGAAAGAAAAATATTTTTCTTATTTAAAAGAATTTCCTTTTAAATAGTAGATAACTGCAGATTTACATAATTTTGTTTTTTGACAAAAAGGAGGGGCTGGAGTGCCTTAAAAGCAAATTTATGACTGGAATAAAAATGTGAGAATTATACAAATAAGCCTTGACAATTTCAATGCAAATTTTGGCAATTTTATCAAAAATGTGTCAAATTTTATCACCAATAATTACTATTTCTAAAATTTCCATTAGTCTTTAGAAACTCAGCGTTTGAAATTCTTTTGATTTTTCAAACTTTCTCTTCTTTCTACTCCTTTCTTTTTTTTTTCTTCCTAACTTGGCAAATGATCTCTGTCTATACTCAACAGGCATAGATAACATGTAATACTTAGGCATAAATTTGCATTTTAGTTACTTTCTGTTTGCTTTATTATATATTTGCTGTATTTTGGTTGTTAATCATTTTTTACTCTTTTAAAGTATACACCTCGTTGAGTAGTTCTTAGATAATGTAACTGGCTTTGCCAAGTCTGTCGGAAGAAAGAAAAAACTTGCTTTAAAATTGATGTGGAACTCTCAGTCTGACATAAAGGCTACATTGCTACAACACATAAGAATTGCTATACTGTTGTTTTCCTTTTGCATGTAATCCCTGAATAAACATTAAAACTAATACTTTTAACCTGATGGCAGCACAGAAAATAGAAACTGAATAAAAAGGTTAATTCCAAAAATAAGTTTCACAACTATACATGAATCTCTTCTCTTTAAATTTATTCTAATGTATCAGGCATATGTGTGATTGAAAAATTAAAAGGGTAAGTAATTGAACAGGTTTTCAGAACTGGAAATATTTTTACAAGTAATTGAAAGAAGCACGCTATGCTTTTCTGTATGAAATGAACTTCTATGAATTATTAAATTCAAATCAAATTGAGAAAAATATGTGTATTTAGAGGAGTCATTTTTCATTAAATATATACATTTCTCAAATTTCCTTGCATTTTACATTTGAAAGGAGTTTGTTTGGTTTCTGATTTTTTTTTTCTTCTTACCTAGTTCTACTTTTTGTCACTGCTTAAAACATTCTATTTCAAAGACAACATTGGAAGTTCTCTAGGGATCGGTGTTGCTCGATTGAGTGATCTTTGATCAAATTGTAATGGAAAAAATCTCTGCAGGTGATATAAAATGTGTACATATATTTGAATATATAAAATATGTGTTTTTTCATTTCATCCATTTCTGACACTTCTGAATATAAACTTAGTTAGCATGCTGGCCTCAAAATAATGGGATCATTTTGTGGTTAGATTCAAAGGAGTGACAATTTTAGAACTGATGATGAAAATAATTGGATTTATAAATTCTTTGGTAACTAGGTAGTAAATCTTATAAACAATAGTAAAAAGCTATTACTGTATAGAGTAAATGGACATATAGAAGAATATGCAAGCCCATCTAAAAATATATGCTATGTTCCATTAAATATGTTACAAACATTGTTCAGCGTCATCATGTTCACAAGTTTTGGTGACTTGAAATATTGAATATATTATTTATATATCCACTTATTTAGGAACCTGAGAGTCAATTTGTGTATAAATTAATATACAATATTATCTCTATTGACATTTATAAGTTCAAAGGTCCTAGACTTTATGTATATATTATGTGTTTTATATGTAGATTGACATTAGGTTTTCAAAGAAATGCATGGATACTAAAAATTAAGATTATCTATTTATATGTCACTCATTAAGTTATCTTTTTATTTTCTGACGCTACATTTGCACTTGAATGGTATGGTGCTACATTGTTAGACAGGAAATGTTGTAGAACTATCTCTATAATTTGGGACAATTGCAAATAATCATATTGCAGCATGCAGTAAGAACCAATAAACTGCTTCAGAGTAATTTCTCTTTATCAGTGAGGACAAAAATTAGAGCTTAAAACATTACCTCTCGTCATTTTATTCTAAAAAAATTGAAATACTTAATTTAAATATATAAACATAAAAATATATTTATAATTATGTCTTGGAATCCCAATATTAATTAAGAGATTGAGTGCATGCAAAGGTATTTAAATTCTTGATATGACCTTCAAAGGTATTATTAAAATGAACACACATTAGAAAATGAGTGCCAAATATTAAATCACATATCACATATTTGTCCGATTTTCTACTTAGGAATACTAAAGAGTTGTGAACATTTGACAAATTTATATCTCCTTAGGTAGATATCTACCATATCTATTATAGACATTTGCGGTATGCTGCAATTTTTAATATACTTTGTAACAGAAGCCTGAAACTTTTGACAATTTTTCCTCTTGCCCATTGTCTAAATCTAATTTATCACTATTCTCTTAAAACTGAAAAATGTCCAATCGTTTCTCAAATTTTTTTGTCAGCTTTGAATATTGTTTTAACATTTTGTAATTTCTTGCAAATAAAAGATATAATTTTAGGATGTTGGTAATAAATATGTCATTAATATATAAATTAAATAAAAATATTTTTAATCACAAGAAAAACCTATTAAGGTGAGATTGTAAAACATCTCCTATTTAACAGAGATATTAACTTCATTCTAAAATTATCGTATTTTTAATGTAAATGATATTTTAAATGCATACATACAAATGATATATTTCAGATTTTATTCTCAAGGTTATCGATTTTAGTTTACTTTTTTCTGCTAACATATTTTTATAATTGTGAGATTATGCTAAGAAAATGATTTTGATACTGTTATTTTTATGTGCATTTATCTGTGACATTGCATTTATTAATCCTTGTCTTTAAAACCTAAATAATATTAATTCATCATCATTTATATTGCACTACTTTGGAACAGATAATTTCAACTTTTTATTGTTAAAAAATAATTTTGACATAAAATCTCATATGTAGATCATGATTAACTCTCTAATTATTTCTTTTGGCTAGGTTATATGAGCTAAATTTTCTGTGTGAATGGTGTGAACATCATTAACACCTTGATGCATGTTGCCAACATACTTTCCAAAAAGTTTTAGCAGTTTATAATTTCACCAAAAGCTTAGAATATGCTATTACCACAACTATTACCCTTTTATTAATTTTTTTGTCAATTGTGTCAAAATCTTTTCTACTGCTTTAATATGTATTTTATTATGTAGGAATGAGAACATTTCCCTATACCTATTGACCATCTTATATTTCTTCTTCATTATTTTCCCCCATTTACTGTTATAATAATGTCCAGAAGCATACAAGAAAGGGAATTTGGAGGGTGAAGTTTAGCCCAACCAAGTTGACATAACACAAAGCCATCAAAATCAGTAACACAGTTTTTATACAGAATTTTCCTAACACAGTTGAATATATGGAAGAACATGTCTTCTCTCATTTGTCTCCCTTTCCTCAAATTTCATAGCTATTTTGACATTTATTCAGAGATTTTTTTGAAATTTACTCCTTCAAAAAGCTCATTAGAATTTTTATTAAAATTGCTATAACCTGTGACTTGGAGTAAGTTATTTTTCCAATATTCACTTACTTGTTTCCAGAACATAGTATCTTTTCTCACTTATTAATGTTCTCAGCTCTATTTAGAATTCTGAGATGAAAAGGCTGTGTAGGATGACTCTGATCCACCTAAGAGATCTCAGGAGTATTGCGATCCTGTGGCATGATCTGACAGGAGAACGGACTATTTTGCACTTACCAGTCTTTGCACCACCCTCTTTTGTGGAGTGGACACTGACTTTAAAAGCCAGTAAATTTTACTCGGGGCTCACTGAGGTAGGTGCCACCAAGCCTTCTTTAAGTTATGAAAGAAGAGAACACAAAGAAAAATAAATAATTTAGTAATGATGCCGGTAGTATGTAAGAGATTAAGTGTAGTGGGCACTAGACTAATGTACATATCTCAATGAGTTAGCAATTTAAGGAAACCAGGTGACTCTGAGTACTCCTTCATTGCACTGCTCTGAAGTTTGCTAGGCTGCTTCTTGCATAAGCCTAAATATAATTTTGAATAAGATAAGGAAAGAGAGTAGCTGAAGTTAGATCAATTATTTACTTGATAAGTAAAGATATCATTTGATTTTTCTGGGTTTAGACTTAGTATGCTTAACCAGAATGAGATATGTTGTATTAATGACTAAAAATATAGCTTGGGTTCTAAAATCATACTATCTAGGGTCAAAATTTGGCTCTGCCATTTACTAATTGGTGATCTTGGACCATATACTTAATATTAGAAACTCAAAATCTTTATCTGCCAATGAAGACAATAATACCTATCCCATAAGATTTTTGTGAGTTTTAAAGTAAAAGAGTACATGTGAACAATTTAGAATAATACTTAATACAGAATAAATTATCTACTGTCATCAATGTCCTCACCCAAGTTAACGGGGACTTGTGCTGAAAATCAGGACATGTATAGGTACAATTAAAACGTAGTTAAATTTTCCTTACATATGCAGGTGTTAGAGTGAGTAACTTTGGACTCCAACTTTATTTATATGACATGGTAACATCCCTTCTTATTTTTAAATCAAGAATTGGGCAATAGTGTTTGACATTAAAAGCACATGATTCAATCAAAAATTTTTAGGTAATGTGTACATAGGAAATATGTTACCTTTTTATGTCTCATAACTAATCAAATCACAGAAGAAAAAAGGCAAACAAAACATTACCAACAACCATAAATGCTAATAAAATACCTGAGTCACATTTCTGTGTTGTGACCTATGGCATTCCTAGAAATCAGAAAGCAGTATAACTTGGTACGTGGAATTTACTTGGTAAGTGAGTATGTTGGGAGTTCTTAAGACCACCTTCAGGTTCACAGGTTCGGTGATTCACCACATGGATTTACATAACTCAGAAAAGCTGTTGTACTCATGGTTAGAATTTATGATAGTAAAATAGTATAGTCAAATTAGCAAAACAAAAAGACACACAGAGAAAGTTTCAGGAAAGGTCAGACACAAATTTCCAGTTGTCTTCTTGCAGTATACTCACATGGATAGCACTACTGATCCAAGCAGCAATGTGTGACCACACATACGGAGTATTGCCAACCAGTGAAGTACACTTTAGCCTTGGCATCCAGAATTTTTATTTGGGGTAGGCATGGAGTAGCAGTCTCCGGCTGCTCCAGAGGGCAAACTGATTTCCTGTGGCCCAAGGACCCCACCATACATCACACTGTTAACATAAACTTTGTGTTGTGTCCCAAGGCCCAAGGTAAACAAAGATGCTATTTTCAAGTGGAATATTTTCAGGGCTCAGAGGCTATCTCCCATGAACAAGGAAAGGGCCAAATCTTTCTTTGGAATGTGAAAGGCAGGAAAATCTTTAGACCTGCTATAGTCAATTCTTTACTGCCAGTTAGTGTACACATTTTTTAAATAAATAACTTTAAGGCCTATAAGATATTTTATTATGCTTGTTGATTTAAACCAGTGCTAATTGCTCTATAACCAACACTGCTTGGTATACATTATGAGAAAAATCTGATACTCTACCTGAAACAATTGTGCTACAAAAGAAAAGAACATTTATTTACTGATTGCTACAATGATACTGGCACTTTGCAAGATTATTTGTTCATGTCATTTTATGTAACCTTCAGAATATATGTGTTGATATTTGATTTTGTTCAAATAAAAAAAAGCAAGACCCAAAGTGACGAACTAATTTTCCCAAGGTTGTTTATTCATTCGCTCCTTATTATCAAATGTTTACCATGTCCCAGTTAGTAGACAATGCTGGAAATATAATAAAACCAAAAGCTGGAAATATAATAAAACCAAATAACCATGCTCTAGACTGTCACCATGCTTACAATCTAGGGGGAAACAGACAAGTACACAAATAACAACTACCTGTTGGAAGTAGTGCAAAGTCTATACTTAGGTCCCCTTTTCATTATAAATTCTCTTCTATAAATGTTCTGCTTAACACCCTTCCATTGTTTCCCATTGCTATTAGGATAAAGAATAAAATGGTGAGCACATTTACACATCCCTGAATGGCCTGGCCCTGTGCTTGGTTGTCCAGATTTCCCCTACTCAATATGCAACAGATATATACTGAATGCCAGCTTTTTAAAATACATACAGTCATGGATCCAGAAGACAGTGGTTAAAAAGGCAGACAGGCTCTTCTTTTTCATGGTACCTAAATTATACCAGGGGAAGGCACTATATTAATAAGCAAACCAATAAATAAGTTGACTTCACTCTTTTAATTCAATTAAAAAAGATATGTGAAATTGATAAGGACTTTTGGCCAGGAAATTATTTTAACCTGGCCAGATTAGATAAGCTCTTTTGAGTAGGTGATATTTGAGCTGAGATATATATCAATTACTATACATTAAAATGAATATGAGAAAACACAGAAAGACATCATTAAAATGAATATGCATCATACACTTATTAAAAGTGGTTTTAAGTGTTGTAGGAAAAAAGCATAGAAGAAGCCTAGAGTAGTGAAGCTAGACTTTACGGGGCATGTGGGTATTGAAAATGTTTGCATTTTAATAACAGAGGGAAGTGCTTGGTATAACACAGTTAAATCACAGATGTAGGAGTGCTTATGGCACATCCGTGGATATTGTATCAAGACTATCTTGCAATCAAACTAACAAAAACTGTTAAATAAGATAATTTAATAGTGCCCATGTGGATTTGGCAATCCTGAGAAATTTTTTATATGTGCTTTTGTTTTGCAGAATAAAAGTTCAACAAAAGGATATAGTGCTATATTTCTTTTCATTCCAGATATCTAAGCCATCCTTACATAAGAGGCTATCAGGGAGTGGTGAGAAATAGAGATGAATAATAGGGAATTAGCGCCAGGTTAGGGGTGACTTTAAAGCCAGTAAAGGAGGATTTCTTGGACATTTATTATTATGTAGGACTAAAGAAGTATTATTGTGTTCTTTCTATTACCACTTAGCAGTTAATGGTGGTTAAAAAAAAAGAATGGGTCAGAAAGGCAGGAGGCTAACTCCCAAAATTCTGTATAAAGTGTATTAATTATTGCTAAATATGACATTAATCACTAAAATAATGACATTACTAACAGTACGGCAGCATAATGTGGTGTAAAGGGCATAGGCCAAGCAGGTCAGTAAATCTCTGTCTATCATTAACTGGTTGTGTAACCATAAATAGGTCACTTTACGTCACTTAACGTCAGGTTTTTTTTTTTTTTAATTTTTAAATTAACCTCTTAAAGTCTTTTTGAGATTAAAAGACCTATAATTTTATAATGGGTGACTTGCAACAAGATTTTGTCATAATCTGTGTTAAATGTTGGTCAAAGAAGAAGAACCTGAGAGTGAAAGGATTTGCATGTGAAAATATTCAGGGTTGTGTTCTTTGAGTCTTCTTAAATTATCTGTGTCCTCATATGCTTGCTCATTAGTAATTACTGTGGATAGAGTACTGAAATTGGGGTTTGCTTTATCTACTACTCCATGACTCTATTTCTGCCTATTCTCCACCTTTAAAGCAGGTAACATTGCACTTTTGTATGTGCCTTACACAGATTTCAAGACATTGATAAACAATATAAAATACATATTTGTAATTTTACCATCTTGGAATTAATATTAGATGTAATATTTATAGTGGTATATGCCTCATGAACGAATGAAATGAGTTATTGATGAATAAGTCTCATGGATGAATCTTTTTAAGAAAGAATAATCCAGTTGTGAAATTGCAGAACTACTTATCGATGTCAAGTTTGAATTTCTCATTGCTGTATTGTTAATCTTTTCTTGGTTATCTCTTCATCACTAATCTTAAAAAAGGATATTCTTCAAGGAGCAAAATCTTTGTATGTGTACACAGCAGCAATAAAAGCACAAAGTGTTAGCAAATTCAGTTGGAATTCCAAACCAATAGATGGTCATGTACCAAGTATATGTTCAATTTATACTTTTCAAGAGTAGCAGATTTTTCAGAAGACATTTATGTTCCATTTTATATTTTATAACAAATGCCTCTTCCTCCTCCTCCTCCTCAGTCTACTCAACATGAAGATGGTGATGAAGTTCTTTATGATCATGTGCTTACACTTAATGAATATTCTCTTCTTTATGATTTTTTAATGATTTTTTTCTCTCTAGCTTCCTGTAATATAAGAATACAGTATATAATAATATAACATGCAGAATATGTGTTAGTTGACTTTTTATGTTACTGGCAAGGCTTCTGGTCAACAGCAGGCATCAGTAGTTAAGTTTTGGGGGATTCAAAAGTTATTTGCAAATTTCCAACCTTGTGAGAGATTGGTGCCCCTAACCTTTGCAAAATAACCTCTGGTCAAGGGTCAATCGCATTGCTCCCTGAAAGCACAGTTTTTATTTTTATTTCAAGCGACAATAATCAGCTACAATATGCTGTATTTAGGATAAAATGTATTAATACATTGACGTTTTTGACTCCAAAACAAGTACAGGGTCAGCAGAAGAAAATATTATATGGAGTGAAATATTCTATTTCTTCAATATGGATAATATAGAAAATTTTTAAAAATTATATATTTGTTATAGAGTTGTGGGGTACATGAGAGGATTTACAACATAAATAGGCTGCATACAGGAGAACTGTGGGCTTCAACATGGATCTCACTTTCCCTGGTTAGTAGACCATGTAACGTTTGTGTTGTCATATGCTTCCCACCCTTCTTCCTCTCTCCTTCCCTTAGCAGTGTCCAGTGACTGCCGATGTGACCCTTCTGCTAATGCCACTAGTGACCAGGACCCACTTATGAGTGAGAATATGTGGTATTCAGTTCTTTGTTTCTGTGATACTTCACTTAGTATGATGGTCTCCAACTGCATCCAAGTTGCTTTGAAGTTCAGCTTTATGGCTGTATAATAAACCATCCATCATGTATACATACCACGTTTTCTTTGTCCAGTCCACGTACAATGGGCAGAAGGGTTGGGTCCATATTTTTGCTGTTGTGAATAGTGTAGCAAGAAACGTTATGTGCAGTTGTCTTTTTGGTAGAGCAATTTATTTTCCTCCAGGCATATTCCCTATTCCCAAAAGAAGGGTTGCTGAATAGTATGGGAAATCAATTTTTAGATCTTTTAGGAATCATCACACTACTTTCTATAGAGGTTGAACTAGCTACATTCTCATCAACAATGTAGAAGTGTTTCCTTTTCTCCGCAGCCATGCCAGCACCTGTTGTTTTTTTGATTTATTAATGATAGCCATCCTTACAGGAGTTAAAGTTGGTACCTCATTGTAGTTTTGATATGCATTTCTCTGATGATTAGTGAGGCTGAACATTTTTTCATTTGTCTATTGGTTTGCATGACATCATTAGAGAAATGTTGAAGTCTTTTGACCACTTTTTAATGGAGTTAAGTTTTTTTTTCTTTCACTTTGTTTGAGTTCTTTGTAAATCCTGGATGTTAGGCATTTGTCAGATGCATAATTCGTAAAATTCTTTTCCCATTTTGTGGGTTGTCTCTTTACTCTCTTGATGGTTTCTTTTTCTGTGCAAAAGCTTTTCAGCTTGCTGACGTCCCACCTGTCTATTTTAGCTCTTGTAGCATTTGCTTTTAGGGACTTAGTCATGAGGTCATTGCCTACTCTGATGTCCAGAAGGGTGTTTCCTTCGTTTTCTTCTAGGTTTCCTATAATTTGACATTTAACATTTAGGTCCTTGATCCATTTTGAGTTGATTTTTGTGAATGGTGATAGGTAGGGGTCCAGTTTCATTCTTCTGCCTGTGGTTAGTCAGTTTTCCCAGCACAGTGTGCTAAATACGGTCTCCTTTCCCCAGTGATTGCTATTGGTGGTTTTGTCAAAGATGAGTTAGTTGAGTTAGAGACCATGTATTTCCTTCCAGAATCTCTGTCCTGGTCTATTGGTCTATGTGCCTATTTCTGTACCAGTACCAAAGCGTCTTGGTTACTACAGCTTTGTAATACAGTTTAGTTTAGAAATGTGATACTTTCCATTTTCTTTTGCTAAGGATTATTTTGTTTAATTAAGCTCTTTTTAATTTCCATATGAAATTCTGCATTGTTTCCAGGTCTGTGAAAAAAGATGTTGCTAATTTGATGGATACTGTATTGGATCTGTAGTTTGCTTTGGGAAGGATGAGCATCGTGACAATATTGATTATTTCAATCCATGAGCATGGAATGTTTTTTCATTTGCTTGTGTCATCCTTGATTTTTGAGCAGTGTTTTATAGTTCTTGTTGTAAAGGTCTTTCACTTCTGATTAAGTAAATGCCAAGGTATTTCATTTTTTTGTTTGCTTGTTTGTGGCTATTGTGAATAGGATTCTATTTTTTATTTTTTATTTGGTTGTCTGTCTGCTTGTTGCTGGTGTATGGAAACACATTGTATAGAAATACAACTGTCTTTTGCTGATTGACTTTGTAACCCGAGACTTTACCAAAATCTTTTATCAGTGCCAGGAGGCTTTTGACAGATGTCCTAGGGTTTTCTAGGTGTAAAATCATATTGTCCACAAAGAGGGATAGCTTAACTTTCTCTTTTCTTATTTTGATATCTCTGATTTCCTTCTCTTATCTAATTCCTCTGGCTAGAACATCCAGGACTATGTTGACAATACAGAAAATTAATTAACTTTTATTTCAAAAAAGCTCTTCCCCTCCCTAAAAAAACAATTTTTGCATTTGAAACTATATATATATAAATATATATACATATATTTATATACATATATATATATCCCTACCAACTTCCATCTGAGTATGAAATATGTTGTATCTACCAAATTCAAGGAATATGATTTCAAATTCTCCATGCTCTAGTGCACGTGCACACATCCCCATAAGTTGTAAATAGCTGTTATCACTTGTTAGGATAACTTAATTAAACTTGCTTATTAAAAACGTTTAATTCGTTAGTGATAAAATCTTGATTAGTACATTTTCCTGCTAGGTGACCTTCTAATTTAATAGAAAATGAATTTTTAAATGGGGAAAAATGCCCGTGGCAGAGATTTTGTGCAAGTGAATAGAGTTTGTAATACACATAGGGATATATTCTAGCCTAATTAGTAAGGGTGCAAATGAATTTTTATTTCATACACCAGAAGTGTCATTGATGAACCACGATGAGGAGTTTGAAATGCATTCAGATTGGCAGTGTGGGACTGAAATCTGTGGGAAAATCACAAGCTAATTCATTGATTGCCCCTTGGAAATTACTGCTGTTAATTGTTAGGTAATTAACATGGAGCTACAATTATATTGGCCTAAGGGGGTGATTAATGTTTCAACATGTCACATTAGCAGCGGCTGGATTTTCAAAGCTTTTCTTTTCACATGGTTTAGGAGACAGATGGTATATTGTCTATGGATTTTTTTTTTTTTTTAACTAAAGTTTATGCTGGGAGCAAGTGTGTGAATTTTCTGTTCTTCAGCTTCCTTTTATAGATATAAGTTTTAACACAAAAATTTGATAACTTTTGAAGCAAAGTTATATTTGCTAATAACATTCCTCTTCCTAAAATATATATTGCTAAATAGAAAAGTTATTTTAATTTTGTGTATTGATATAAAATCATAGCTGTCTTAAATTTGAGGAGCTGGCATTTTTCTTTATGACAAGACAAATTATTTAGTGATAGTAAGAGGAAAAATAATTGTATGATACATTTATAACAATCAGTGTGATTTAAGCAGAAACCAAATAAGCCATTTTGAACAAATGCATTTAGAATATCTCTATCCTTTGATATCTCAGCATCTCTGTCACCTTTTCTATTTTGTTAAAGCTACATCCTCCCCAATACACCAAACCTTAATTTAGTCCTGTTCATTGTGGCATGGATTTTTTAGAATTTTCCTCTTGAAGAAGAAACATTGATCCCTAAATGTCAAGACTAAAAACAAAGGGACAGAATATATCAAATCAGCTGCTTATTTCTTTAGTGACGACTTTGTAGAAGCCAATACACTACTCATTACAAAGTTAGCCCTGATATAGTACATAATGTGTTAAGGATTCGCGTATACCAGTATTTTATCTCAGTTTCAAAGTGTGTTAAACTGTTTCCAAAGTTTTGAGCCCATCTATTTTATACTAAAAATAACTATGAAAAAATTATATACAAACAATAGTTACTTGTAAGAGAAAACTCATTCTTGCAAATTAATTTTATTTACAGATAAATCAATTGGTATTGATCCCAGATATTCAGACAAAGATTTCCAGAGCAATATCTTTAATAATAGACAGTTCATCTGTTTTCATTTGAAACTCATTTTGGTTGAAATGGTCTAAAATTTTTTTCAAAGTATTTTAATTTCTAATACAAGTCAATGTGGTATATTTCTTCGTGTAAAAAGATATATTCAATAGTAAAACCTAAGTGAGTTCCAAAAAAATTCTTAAGGTCTCCAAAGGTGGCTTTTTTTTTTTTAAATCCAATTAAGGCACATTATCTAAAAAGGTAGAATGGATTTCTAGCAGTTCAAAGAACAGCTTCTTTTATATTTTTTTCATGAAAATTTGAGATGTCATCTTTCTTTGTAGCCCCATACTGAGGTCTTTGTTGTGACTGCAGTCTCTAGCTTTTATATTGATTTGTACTACTTCAACAAATGACAGAAATCTTTATTATCTACATTCAAGCCAGCTATTAACTTTTAATGTCCATTAAAACTGAAAAATTGTGAAAGGAAGCCAGTACTTCTAATTTAGCTATTAAAATGGAGAATTACTAAAATCTTGATTTTAGACAATTCTGTTTTCAGAATTTCTTTTACACTTAAAATCAATTGCAATTTTTCAGAAGTCTATTTTACTGCCAAGTTGGCATTTCACCTCAGCTCCTCTTTTTTTGCTTATTATAATTTTACAAAAAAATTCTTGCCATGCTAGAAGTAGCAAAGTATGCAGTAAGACTAAATTAGGTGCATACATTTATATTGGAGGAAAACATTCATCAATTTTTTATATTGTTTCAATAATGAGTTTAAAATGAAGCAAGGCATTCTGAATTTGATTATAGATTGCAAGCAAATGATTTAAAATTTGCATTTGAAAGTTCCTTAGGGAAGGTGAAAGCCATATCTACTTATCATCTTGGACAGTAGGGGTCACTGTAATTCCTTTAAGATAAACTGATAGGAAGATTATTAGCCACAGATAAGATTGTTTTTAAATTTAGGGAGTAGAGAAAGTCTCTCCTAAAACAGAAAGATTAATTAGTACAGCTAAAATTTTGATATACACGACACACACACACACCTACCTATATGTATGGTTTAATTAAATTTAAAATGAAGATTATGATTGTCCTGCATTTTAGATCTACTGTGGCTTTAATTCTTGAGTTGTGGTTTGCCTTATATCAAAGGCTTTAAGAAATTCCACAACTAACCCATTTCATAAATGTTATCTGCACATTACTATTGTTTTTTTTCTATTTCACCCTAATTATGCAGGCTTCTTTCCTTTTTTTGTCATAGGTAAACAGTAGGCAGAAAAATTGCCAAAATTCATGTTAGACACACAAAATGGGAATTGTATTGTGACTGTTAATGCTGGTTTGCCATTCTTAGTGATCACTTCAGTTGAAAATGCAGATGAAATGAACTAGTCATCAAGGATGTCATGACAATAAAATTTGTTATTTTCAAGTCCATTATTTTATGATTCCAGTCACTGAGCATCTCAAAATTTGAGTGGAGAGACAGATATGAAAATAACTATTGCAGAGTTATAAAGTGATGAGTGTACTTGAAATGAAGACAAAGTTCTGGGGTAGAGGGGAGGAAAACCCGAGTCTGCCAATACGAACGAGTGGCAGTTTTTCAGACATAGGAGCTGAGGGTGCTCCAGGAGGAGGGGTGTGCAAGACACTAAGAATGAAGGGCCATGGGAGTAACCAATGAGTGAATAGGTGTGGAGATTGGAGCTCACAGTCCATAATTACTATGGTGTGTTTGGTGTGAGGGGCCATGGCAAAGGATGGAACCGAAACTTGTCAAAGTTTTATACCTCTGTTTTGTAATTTTTACTTAGTTCCACAGGAACAGAGGATGTGACATGATAGGAAGTAGTCTTTTTTATTTTTCCCAGTTGTTAAAAAAATCACCAGTTTAGCTGCCCATTGTCCAAAAGTAATAAAACAGAATCAAGATTGAAAAATTACTTCTTGTTCATAAGTTCTGCACAAATATATTAAGTGCCTACTATATGCAAGGCATGATTTTAAATGCTAAATTTATAAGGATCAAGAACATGGATAAAAAGACCATTCTTATTCAGTTTACTTTCTAGAAGAAGGATGTGGATTACTGAGAAGTAAACAAACAAACAAAAGATCAAACAAAAAATAAGTTATGTGTAAGATAGTGCAAGTTCTGGGATAGGGGAATGCAGTGCTATGGGACGGAACATGACTGGGAGAAGAGAGCCACTTTGCCTAGCTCAGATAGAGAAGAACACTCAGAGAAGAAGACAAATGAATTGTCATCTGGATTCTGAAGAGAAATGAGCTAAGGGAGAATTTGGAGGACTAGTATTTCAGAAAGACAGCAGCAAGCCCCAAAGCCCCAAAGCATCTTAACACAAAACATTTTAAGAATTGGAATTATGGTTTATCTTCCCCACTCTCTTGGAGGCAGATAGCACAGGAGAACAATTATGAGATTAGAATTTGCAGTCCAGCTAATCTGTATTCAAATTCTAGCCAAACTTTCATAGAAATTTAGGCAGGTTACTTAAGTATTCTGATCCTCAGCTTTCTCTTTTCTCAAATGTAATGATATCATAAATACTCAAAATTCCCAAAACATGGTTAGGCAGTTAATCAATAGCGCTCATCTTATCCTCTTCTGATTCATTTCCTCCTCTTCCCTACAGAATTGTGCTAATTACCAACCAAGCATGTTTTTGTTTGCTAATTGTCAAATAACATATGTGTTTATCTCTGCAATTAACCAATTGACTCTTTTTTACAGTCTTAATTCAAAATTAAATAAAGAAGATTGAAATAGAATAAAAGCAGGGCAGTAAAAGGGAAATATATTTTTGCTCTAATTCTTCTTAATATGTTGTAAGGAATGATAATTTTTTGAAATAATAATATTGTAGGTTTGTCAATTTTTTTTAAATTGAAAATTGCCAACATAAGCTGCTTTAATAGGCCTGCCAACTCTGAGTTATTTTAAAATCATTTAGCTAGCTCCTGTTGTTATTGTTCTACCTCTGATTTATTTGTAGACATTGCTTTCTAAATAAGACTTTTCTTATCCCATAACTAAGACACTTCTCTTTGGCTCTAGCGTTTCCAACAATCCTGTTCTCAACTTTTCTCCCCTACTTCTTTTGTTGACAATATATCTCTCACTATTGAGCTTCATTGCCAATTCCCTAAACCTCTTCTTCAAAATAAATCCTCTGACCTTCTTTTTCTGAAGTCTAATGACCAAAACAGACTCCTCACCAGTCCTCCAAGTAATCTTATCTTTTCTATCACTGACTGTATAAATTTACTCCTGCCACAGGCAAACTGACTTCAGTCATGTTTTGTGAATACTTACCACAGAACCTCCTTGTATAATGGTGTCCAATTTACTCTTCTTTTGTATTTCCCCCAAACTTTATCCTGCCTCTTTTTATGATAGACTACGCAGTGTATTTCTGGAGTATTCCAAGGGCTATGTAGATAAACATTCTTATTTTATGGCCAAAGTCTATATTTCATACATACTTCTTGCATATAACAAAAAGATAAGTTGTTGCAGCAGGAAGAAATGTTACAAATAATGTAATCCAATATTTATGTTATATAAGAAAATTGAAACATAAGGAATTTAGGTTATATTTGAGAACCAGCTATTCATAACTCTTATTCTATGTCCTGTGCAGTTCACAAGAGATCATAAATTCATGGGTCAAGGGCTAGCTACCACTAGCAATACAGAAGGTGCCAAAGAAAAGTATACACATTTTTGGAAAAGAAAAACTTGTATTAAAATTGTAATACTCAATATATACTGAAAACAAAAGATAAATACAGGTCACATTTGACTTCTACATTTACAAGAGGTACTCAAAGTAGTTACCATAAACATTCAGACACTTCTGATTATGGTGAACTACTACTGCAGGACTGGTTGCTGTGTGAGACCTCCTGGATCATCCCTTGTGTGAATCACACACACAGATCATGCATCTCAAATTTATCATGAATGTGTGCAATTGTGTTGGAGGTTCTGCTGCATACTCATGCCTCCATTGTTATACTTCCACAGCGTTCTTGTATTTCAAACACCACTTCAAAATGGTCTTGTGCTTCTCAAGTGATTACTATGCTTCTGCCGCTTTCTTTGATTGTCCTGTCCGTCGCATGGTGACACTGTCATTTATTTGATTAACACTATCTATTGAGTATATGTCATACGACACATTGTTACTGTAATTCAATACGATTTTGGAAAGTAATACATAGATAACATCTCTTAAAATGTGTACACTTTTTTTGGCACCCCAGGATTTTTAATTGTTTCTTGACTTTAACATTATAGAACTTCATTTAAAAATTAGGTGATTTGATTTCCACAGAAATTAGGTGATTTGACAATTCTGGGCACTCATGACTGCATGACAGTACATGGCTAAAGCTAAGTAGAAGTCTCCACATTAGAGAAATCATGGTCCCAATTGGCCAGTTTCTATTATTCTCTAATATTTTGTGCTCTTAGTTGATTCATGCAGAGTTATTTACCTGTGCCCTACAGTAAGTTGACTTGTACCATTCTTTCACTAAACTCAGTTGCTTTTCATGTGAGCTGATAAAAACTTTAAAAAGTTGATTCATGCCCCCAAATCATTGGGAATCCAGGACATCAAAGTTAAGTACCAATCATACAGCTCATGTGTGTTGGTGGTTTTATAGGTATACAAAAGCATTGTAATGGCTTCAGTGCAATTCCACAAAAAATGTTCTGAGTGTTGACTTTGTCTAAAGCATTGAACTAAACATTAAGATTCCAATGCCAAAATCATTCTTGGGGGATTTTACTGACTATAAAACTAGATTAAAATATCCTCCAAGAAGAATTTTATCTTATTTGCATCAAATTGCATGATAACCAGCACAAGATGTATGTATATTAACGTGATCAATTTAATCATAGGGGTAGTGTTCTTTAATGAAAGATGCTATACAAAGCAAATAATATTACAATATTGTTATATTTGTTATATTATAAATATTGAGCCATTTGACCATTGGTTATTATCAGTTTCAGATTAGTATTTCTGTTGATCATAATAAACAGAAATGTTTTCTCATTTAAAAGCATGTAAACATTTTATATGGGAAGCATACCATTTCAAACAATTTTCTCAATAGTGATTATATATTTTGCACATCTCTTCACACTCTGTTGCTTACTTACTCTTTTGACTAAGGTGTGTGTTAGATATCTGTATATGTTATGGGTAGAGCCAGTGGCTCAAGAAAAGCAAAAGCAATTGTTCAAGACAAGATTTTGCCTTTATTTGCCACTATGAGTGTAAAAGGACTAATTGAATTCATTTTTAATGTTCACACCAATTTGGTTTCTAGAGTGCATTAATATAGGTATGAGATGACAGATAGAGTGTGGGAAATACAATGTTTTCTATGCACTCTCTCCAAACTCAGTGAAATCATTTAAACAAATAATAGCAATGGAATAAATTCTGGTACTAAGGATGAGAAGACTTCAAAAGGTCAAGGTATTTATTATTCCTGTTTGTTGAGTGCCTGGTGAGCCCAACACTTTATAAGCCTAACACTTTATAAGTCATATTAAAGGACTTTGTCCTTGCCCCTGAAGTTCACAGATCAAATTAAACAAGCAGGGGCAATTGTATTAGCCAAGCAGGCGGTTAGTTCTAAAAAAGAAAATTTCTAAACATTAAAAAAAGTTTGCCTATCTTTTTTTTTTTCATTCTATACTTTTGTTTCTCATACTTCTGTCATTTCAGAAGAACAAAAAAGAGGTTAGGTCCTGCCTCTGACAAGAAACATAGAATATTTGATCTTGTGAAGATCTTCCTCTTTTCTACATTCAGACTCCTTTTTAAGTGAATGTAAAAATAGACTGAATATAGAAGAGGAAGATGGATTGTTACAAGCACAACTAGAAAACTAGAAAGCAATGCAAAGTAGGATTAAAAGCTGAAATGTGCTGTATAACGAATGCATCAACATTGATAAAAGAGATGTTGTGAATTAAGGAGTCGGGATCTGATTTAGCAATACAAAAAATACTGGTTTACTCTAAAATGAAAATGATGGTTGCCAAACTAAATTTATATTTTCTGAATGTTGTCTAACTATGCTTCTTTGGCTAAACATCTTTGGTAAATAACAATGGTGACTTTTGAAAAAGTATTTTTAAGAATATGTTTCCTAGACATTTTGTTTATCCCAAATTTTTTCTGAAATTTCAATTGCATGAAAGAAAGCTTGCCTTACTAATTAAGTAGTTGTTATTACTATTTATTATCATTTATAAAAGTGTCATATTTAGTAAGAAAATGAAGTTTATATATATATATATAAATTTAAAATATATATATATAGAATTCCAAAATTAGTATTAGTGACTGTAAAATACATAAATATTTCTCTATAATACATAACATCTGATCTTTGCTAAAAAAATTTTTTGTGATTTCTCTTACATTTAAAATATTTTCTTTTGCTTTAATCACTTTAGTTTTTGAAAGGGTTGGTCCTCAATTCCACTTCTCAAATTATGACAAATCAGAATATGTAACAGGGATTAAACTAAATGTGTATTAGATGAGTAAAGAATTTACTGAAGCAAGACTAATCATCATTTAGATTATCAGTGGAAGATGATTAATAAACAAAGGATTGCATGGCAAGTTCTGTTGATGCTGTGTTTGGGTAGCCAAATGTTTTAGCTTTTACAAATGAAAAAAATCTCTAAGCAGCTTATAGCAGAAAGTAATCATTCAAATTACAATCTTAAGAATTTCAAATTACATACTTCATCAAGTTTAGTCTATTTTAACTTACTGAGCAGATTTGGTATAACAGAATGAGATAATTACATACTGTTTCAAGTAAATGGAAACACTCTTTCTCTTCTTGTAATTTATTTTTTATACAATTGGTATAGAAGATAATTTTGAGAAAAATTCCTGAGGATGTAGCTCTAGAAGATAGTGATTAAAATATTGCAAAATATGGTCAAGAATAATCACTTTACAAATATTTTCTTTCTTAAGAATTTATCTTGTCAAGATAATTTTTTTGGAGTACTTCTACTTTTTATAATTTAAATTTTGAGAAACAAATTTGGAAATACCTTAAAGAAGATATAAGAAAGATTTCCTCCCTTCCCCCAGTGGGTTCTTTTTTTAAAAAAAAAAAATAATTAAATTATTTATTGCTAAAGAGTGCTAAGGATGATCTGAGACTTCAACTAGTCATATCATTTTTGCTGATGGAGAGTCATGCCTCGATGTTGATGGCTACTGATGATGAGTGGTGGTTGCTGAAGGCTGAAATGACTGTGGATTTATATTTTCAATAGCATCAGGGGGTTTAAGAGTTTTTGGTGTGGGCTTTGCTTTTAACCTCCACCCCTGTCTGTACACATTGTACCTGACAGGTGATTTTTTATCCCTCCACCCCTTCCCTTATCCTCATCCAAGTTTCCAGTGTCCATATACCATTCTCTGTGCCTTTACATATTCTTAGTTTAGCTCCACTTATAAGCGAGAACACAGTGTTTGTTTTTCTGTTCCTGCATTAGTTCACTTAGGATGATGTTCTCCAATTCCATCCAAGTTGCTGCAAAAGACATATTTCATTCTTTTTGATGACTAAATAGTATTTCGTAGTGTACATATACTACATTTTCATTATCCACTGATCAGTTGGTGGTCATTCAGGTTGATTCCATGCCTTTGCAATCATGAATTGTGCTGTGATGAGCATGAGAGTGCAGGTGTCTTTTTCATATAACGACCTCTGTTCCATTGGGTGGATACCCAGTAGTGGGATTGCTGGATCAAATGGTAGCTCTACTTGTAGTTCTTTGAGAACTCTCCATATCAATTTCCATAGAGATTGTACTAATTTACATTCCTACCACCTGCATACAAACATTCCCTTTTCTCCATGTTCATGACTGTATCTACTGTTTTTAAAATTTTTTTTTAATGATGGCTGTTCTGATTGGTGTAAAGTGATATATCTTTGTGGTTTTAATTTGCATTTCTCTATTATTGATGTTGTGCATTTTTTCATAAGTTTTTTGACCATTTATATATCTTCTTTTGAGAGATGTCTGTTCAGGTTGTTTGCCCACTTTTCATTTGCTTTTTTCTTGATTTGTTTGAGTTCTTTGTAGATCCTGAACATAAGTACTTTGTCAGATGTGTACTTTGTGAATATCATCTCCTATTTTATAGGTTTCTTGTTTGATCTGTTGATTATTTCTTTCACTGTGCAGAAGCTTTTCAGTTTAATTAAAAGTCCCATTTATTTATTTTTGTTTTTGTTGTATTTGCTTTTGGGGTTTTACCCATAAATTTTTTGTCTAGGCCAATGTCCAGAAGAGTTTTTCCTAGGTTTTCTTCCAGGATTTGTATGGTTTCAAGTCTGACATTTAAGTCTTTAATCCATCTTGAGTTAATTTTTGTATATGGGGAGAGCTAGGGAACAAGTTTTATTTTTCTGCATATAGCTATCCAATTCTCTCAGCACCATTTGTTGAATAGGGTGTACTTTCTCCCATGTATTTTTTTGCCTGCTTTGTTGAAAATCAGTTGGTTGTAGGTATTTGTGTTTATTTATGGATTCTCTATTTTTTTCCATTGGTCCATGTATCTGCTCCCATATAGTACCATGTTGTGTTGGTTACTACAGCCTTGTAGTGAAGTTTAAATTAAGGCAATGTGATGCCTCCAGCTTTATTTTTTTTTTTCCTTAGGATTGCTTTAGTTATTCTGGTTCTTTTTTTGGTTCCATATGAATTTTAGAATTATTTTTCTAATTCTGTGAAAAATGACATAAGCAGTTTAAAGATAAAATTCTGACTCAATAGAGCTTTTTAATAAATAGTAGGTGTGTATGTACTTAAGTGTAATATCCTACAATTATATTATATATAGTGTAACGCTAATTTTTTATTGATTTCTCAAGGATACTCAAGAGTAAGAGTTGGATATTCTATGTTCATATCCCAGCTTACACTAGTTAAACAATGATTATGGGCAAATTATTAACTTTTCCAAGGCAAAGTATTTTTTTCTGTAAAATATGTTAATGACACCTATGTAATTATTGCTATTATAGCAGCACTGAATGAACAGTTGCAAAAAATTTAAAAATGATATTTAAGCCATTTAATGTACCTAGCTTATAGCAAATACAACTGCATTACTATTATTAGAGTTTTTTTTCACTTGTTAATGTATGGTAATTTTAAGTCATATTCAACTATTTTAGACTCTCAAAAGACTGAAAATATCATCTTGATACTTAAAAAATATTCCAAAGAGCAAAACAAGGGACATCGGCACTACTACGAGATCCCCAATTATTCCTAAATGAGTGCATTCTAGACGTGTTCTTTCAATTTCTACAAGTACTTTGGTAAACTATAAGCCTCAAAGTGTCTTTTCATGGATAATTGAAAAAGTCAGCTGGTTATGTTATTCTAAAATTTCAATCTTCACTGCAATGGCATCAGGAACTTTTTGTGGCTCTTGGGAGAATACTAAATTTTTCTGGTAGTTTTTTTATGCTACACAATATTATGAAACATTATTGAGATTTCTATGGTTATTGAAGGAAATTAAGAAATAATTATCTCCCAAGTCTAGACTTTGAAACAAGTGACATGTTGTCAGTCATCCTTATCTTTCACAGACTTATTATGGCTTCAAGTTCTCTTATATGATAATATTAATCATATTGCCCCAGCACTAACCTGCTACTGGAGAATAAATATTGCTAGCTTGCCACATGTGAAATTTCAGTGTCTGGGAAGGGGCAGCTGGTTCTAGCATTAAGACATTAATGTTACAAATTGCAGTGGAGACTGAATAATGAAGAGGAGATATTACTGTTTTTAATGTTGAATCTATAAAATTAAATGAAAGTAAACCCCTTCAAAGCAAGAACAGCCAATTCTGAGCTCTGTAGCTGTGTGTTGGACAAAATGGATTGCAGATTAATCTTGATAATTTATCTTCTTTTTATATTTTAAACTTAGTATCATATTATATTCCAATACACTCTCTCAGATTGCTTTTTTTAGGCCTCAAATACCTTTTTACTAAATAGTATCATTGCTTTACCTAAAAGAAAAATTGCTCTTCAAACTTTTAAAATAGGAGAGGGTATGAGCCAATTCTTACCTGTATTTTTTTGACAGTTTCCTTTTTGGTTGATAGTTTCCTAAAGAAAAGATGGTAGATTATAGAAGATAGACTAGAATAGATTTTCTGATTTGATACTGCCATATTTTATTTATAAAACGTATAGCATAAAATGCTTAAATATGGCTTCGCACATATCTTCTGTAATCTGTAGCAGATATATAACACCACCTTGCAACTTGTGAGAAGTTCATAACAAATAACTTATAGTTTTTTCTTAACCTACTTCTATATAAAACAGAGAAAACAATAAACACAGAAAGAGTGAAAAAAGTCTACAACATCATACAGAATATGAATGGGTAAGCATAGTCTTATTGTTCAAATCTTGGAGTTGAGCTCTTTTATAAGCCCATGACCTTAAAAAGAAACTTGAATTTCACATAATTATTTAAATCCTCTCTGACTGTCTTCAGCATCCACCAGTTCTCCAGTTGTACCAGAGAAATATTATCTGCAGCAAGTCCTGGCATATAGAAGGCATTTTATCAATATGTATAATAAGTATGACAATAAATTGTTAGTGGGAAAATGTCATTTATTCATTTAAAATACTTATAAAATCCCAATGCTATTCTAGTCATTCAAATGTAAAGATAAATAATAACCAATAAAAAAGTTGACAATTTAATTGCCATTAATTGGTATTCATATCAGAATTAAGTGCTTAATGGTTACCGCATCCTGTTATACTACTTTTAGCAAATTTATGGAATTAAAAAGTGTTGTCATCATTTTATCACATTGCCCAAGCTCACACATTGAGTGTATGATACGGTCAGAATTTGAGGTCAGGACAATACATCATCAAATTCATTCTCTTTATAATTATGTGAAACTATCTCCTACATAAATGACCCTCTATTAGGCATTTCATGTATGTTATGTAATTTAATTTTCCCTGAAATTTTTGAGACAATGAGAGTAGTATTAGTAACTTTATCATTTTGATTATGATATAGAAGATAAGAAATGACTAAAGATGTCATACCGGTCTTTATGCTCCCCTTCCCCTCCCCCCACAACGACTTTCCCAGCAGCTGTGAGAATCTGTGCCTCAATCCTGAATGGGAGGCCTGGGCAGGGCCCTAGAGTATCCACTACACTATTTAACACCTACACATCCTCCAAGTTTAGCTCAATTATAATTTTCATAAAGAATTTTTTCCTCATCTCAGTAACTAGGTCAAATCCTCTTTTTATATGCTCTCAAGGCACCAAGCACCTTCACTTTATAGCATTTATTACAGTTGCAGATTCATTTTATTTGTGAGTTAATTTAACTGACTGTCTTCTACACTAGGTTTCATGATCCACAAGAGCTTGGACAGTGATTGTTTTGGTCCAACATTAGATCCCAGAGGCAAGTAAAACACCACATACATAGTAAAGAAAAATGAGTAGAGAGTAGCAAGGCCCAAGTCAAACATATCAAGGTGTGTCTCACTAAGGATTACTGGTCATAGCAAAGTGGAGAGTCAGTACTTTATTTCTACTTTTCTGCTCTGATTGAGATGGAAGAGTGGCATAAAAAGGAAACCTTTGATGAAGGACTTACTAGTGATGTGGCGAGAGTCCTGTGTTGTATGTCCTTTGGAACCGATTTGAGAACTGGGTCCTAGCATTAGATCCAGTGAGAGAGGAGAAAGAGGCAGAGCCCCCAGTTGAGCTGGCTCCCTCTGCAAAGACCTGGCATATGGAAATTTGAGTTGGCAATGGCTTTGTGTAGGAGTTACTACCAGCTCTTACCAGCTTCTGGGGCAATACTTCAGACTACTTACCGCTACAAGTAAATTTGGTATGGGAAAATTTCACAGAGGCTTTTTCTTGCTCTCTTTTTTAGGACTCGCAATAAATGAATTGTGGCATTCTCCAAATTTCCCAGGCATTTCTGAGGCTTGCAAATTAATTTTATTGCCAACACTAAGACTAGAGTACAATCCTTCTAGTGACAACTTAAGGCTGTGCCATTTTTTTCTGAGAACATATTTGAGACTTCCTAGAGTTGTATGACTATACAATAGTTTTGCTATTACATTTGTATAATAGTGGTGCTATTACATTACCAATTCCATGTATTAATAGTGTTGTGTCACATAATCAGCTACTAATTTGATTAATTTTTCTTTGTCCTCAGGTGTAGAAGCTTCTGTTCATGCTTCACTAGTTAAGACCGAGTTACTCTATTATCAGAGAGTGCTACTGCAAGAGTTTGAATTATAAAAAAACCCCTAATTCCTGTCTCTTCAGATAACAACTTAGTACTGTTTGATCAAAAGGGAAATAGGTGTCTGGCTGAGGATGAACTCTGAGTATCCACATTTTGATGAAACAAATCTAAATGCCCTGGATCAGAGAAACCTGAGAAGCATCATCAATTACAGAAGCTATTTAGTGTAATTGGAAAGGATGTCATTTGTTCTAGAACAATGGTTTCAGTCTAACACTCTATTTTTATAATAAATATTTTATAATAACCCCTACTATTCAGAAGTAAAATCTGTACATATCTTCACTTACCAGTCCACATGGTTAAGCAAAAAAGAATTTATGTAATATCTTAACTGTAAAGGAAAAATACACTAGAAAATATTCTTTGATTAACTAATTTATTTTTAACTTGGAAACACTTGGTCATGGCTAAAATAGAAGATACAAATAAGTAATTTTGGAGGCCAGCACTTATATGTCTAAATATCATGATTACATCAGTTACAGATGACGACTGATACATGTAAGTTTATTGGTAACTCAGACATCATATACAATCTTCCCTTTAGTGGCTTGTTATTCAGGTGATGTTATTCAGGTGATATTAGCAAAAGCACTGGTAAACTCTTGGTAAAATTTAAAATAAAACAAAGTACAAATTTTGTTATGGTAATATGGTGATATGTTTCTGGAATTTTCTTTAATATATATAAAGAACCTACCCCAAATACTCTGAATTTATGAATAAAATGAACTTGGTTTCTAGACTAAGATAAATTTAAATAAGTTCTTTATATGTATAAATACCTGGTAGAAAATTTAAAAATTGTGTGAAACTATTTATTTGCAAGGTATCTGACATCTCAGACTCCCAGCACCTAAGTGGTATAGCAACCCCATCTTGGTTACAGTTCAAAATGTATTCACAGATTTCCAAACACCTTCTAGAGGAGGGGAGGTAAGAATAATTAATTTAGATTCTCTTGCATTTTTGATACTTTAATGCACATACCAAGCTGTCGAATGAAGACCCAGAGGAAAACAGCTTTCTTAGTTGCAAAAGTTCTTTGAACCCATTGTCTTGGCAAATAGCCTTTATATATCCAAATGTACATGTGTGAATGTGTGTTATACAACATGATTTCCTTTTAATGCATAATTTAAAAATGTGTATAGTACATACTGTTATAAATTATAAAGTAATATTAAATTTAAAATAATTTCGTGATCTGTGAAAAACTTTTTTGATTAAATATTTTTTTAACTCAAGAATAATCAAAACTATCTATTATCATGCAGGACATCATGACATTTCTTTAAGTGAAAGGTTGTCTTCAAAACAAAAAAAATGTAATTTTGATGTACAAGTAATAATTATGAAGGAAAAGTTGATTTATTGTCAACAATATAATAAAGATAACAATATCCAGCTGAGGGGCCAGAATGAAAGGTTAGGATTCATGCTATAACAATCTCAGTTTGTAGCAGATAAATGGAGGTCTCGTAGCAGCAACTGACAAGTTAGTTAGGAGGTAGATCAGGTGCTGAAGTGCCCTGAAGGCTGTCAGAAATGCTATTGATTAGTCAATGATCGATTTTATCAATGTTAGTAGGGTAGAGAGGGCAAATTGTCTTCTTCCCTCTCTTTTTAAATGTCTCATTGCCCTCACAGCTTATGAATGCACTTAAGCTTTTTATAAACCACTTTAAGCAACTCATCAGCTTTAATACAATCAGTACATTCACTACCAAATATATGAAGTTGTTTAGTTAGAACTGCATCAAAAATAGACAAGTTGAATAACAGAAACTTTGTTTTTGTGTACCATATTAAGCATTTACTTTGTAGCGTGTATTTTTTATTTTGTTATTCTAGTTACAAATTATTCTGTCACAGAAGTCTTACCATGTCCATTTTACAGATAGGAACACATGACTGGAAGAGCTTTTGTTTTACTCAGTCACATTTAAGTGTTACAGGAATTACATTGATCTTCACACTAGATCAGAGCAGTTTTATTTGGGGCTACTTCCAACAATGAGTGGGGAGTTATAGATTTCTTATCTATAAAAAAGAAAGCTCTTCTCTTTAATTTAAGCCGCTTACAAGCTGATCAAGTTTTGGATTGCCAAGAGTGATTAAGGCTTCTTTTGTTTTGTTTATTTTTTAGTTCTTTCTTTCATTTTTCAGGGACATCCCAAGAGGGAAATCTAACAGAATGCACAAAGGATGAACAACATGCATATTTTATAATAGACATTTTGTAGTGATAATATAACTTTTATATTATACACTAAGAAATGTACAAATAATAATAAAAATAAAACAATAGAAGTTGTAAGATTTGATGTCAATTAAATTATGTAAAAATCATATAAATGGTGAATACCACAACATAGAATGGGTGATAGTCATTTCTGTAAACTGACATTAGTTGAGTCAGCATGAAAATGAGGTAAGGAGCAGGTTTACTTTATAATAGACATGCTAAATGTTGAATTCCACAGAAGCAATTTTTAAAGACTTTATTACTGTAGAAAACAGTTGATCCAATTTTCTGTTTCTAAGCTCCTACATTGAAAAATGGAAACACTTCTACAGCCAGAATCACACCAAGGAAACATTTATACTTTGTGTTGGAGTCTTCCAAAGATTTTTTGGATGTTTGGCTCAGAAAACAAATAGAAATGTTAGAGGTTGGATCAGAGTTGAAAGTGATTTTTTTCAAAGCAATTAGAATTAAACTTGAATATATGTGTCAAGAATAGTGTAGATCTGACTTCCTGATAGCCTTAATGTTATTTTTCTGAATATTTGATTTAAAGTAATATCTATATCACATTTTTAAATTTCAGTTTTAGATTATTTTTTGTATTTTGAACTTTGCCTTCTTTCCAATTAAATAATTTACTCTTAGTCTCTCAGTATATGTAGATAAAATGCCATCTCATGGTCAACATTTTACAGCTATGTTTATTTTTATAATTTAGAGGATTGTTAGCTTGGTTAGCACTGAGTAGAAATAGCTGATCGACAATTATTGCCAGTAATTGTCAATAATAAAATTGTCAATAATTATTATTATCAATAATTATTGTCAATAATATTGACAATTATTGTCAATAATAAATTATTGTCAATAATTATTGTCAATAATAAAAAACATGATGGAATATACATTTCTTCTTGTTAAATTTGGTCAGCACTTCAAATTCAACATTTAAAATTCAGGAATATTATCAATTTTCCTGTTCCTACTAATCATCTTATTTGTATGTGTGACATCATCATATTTCCAGGTAATCTTCAACTCCTCATCTAATTTCTCTTTGCCTTTTATATGCTTATGTCCCATGTTTTGTGGTTTCTTCCTTCAGAAGGACGCCCCAGCCAGCCAAACTTTCTCCATTCCTGATTATATAACCTGAATTTAGGCCCTAGGAAAGTTTTGATAATTCTGCACATTATCTTGAGTTCATTGTGGTATAACATGATATATTTTTGTTCAAAAATACAATGTCTAATAGTTTCCTATCAAATGAGTTCTAACCTGGCATGCAATTTTTGCTTTAAATTATTCTCCACTTACTTTTCAAGCCATGTCCCCTCTTATGCCCAGTTTTTTTCTCATAATTTATCCTGAATATCTAGAATGTTCCCAAATTCTGTGATTTAGTTCATGTTCTCTGATGTACCAAGATCATCATCTGACTTTCTTCCTCTATACCTAAGTTTGATCTATCCTAAATCCCATCTACAATGCCAAAAATTTCCTAATTATCCAAAACAGATGTGAATTCTCCTTTTTCACAATTTCTATAATATTATTTTATTTTTTATACTCCTTTTGGGGCACGGGGCACTGGAAACATTCACGAACTTTTGCTAAGGTTGTTGGCTATTCAGTAGCAGAATATAGAAATGAAGTCTTCTGAGTCTGAGGCAACTGCTCATATCATTTACACTTTATTTACATTCGTGGAGACATAGCAAGTTATGATTGTAATTTCTTGAACATTCGCTATCTTGATAAACACAGGCTTAGTTGTCTTGTGCCTTTGAGAGAAGTCAAACTCACATTGTATGAGAAGTAAGATCTTCTCAGCAGTGGGGTTCCAGCTAAGATGTCCATCCGAAACTGCTGAAGCAAGCATTCGATGAAGTAAGTTCCTGGGAAGCCTTGCATTCTCCTGTGAAGTCAAACTCATCAATGCTGAGATCAGTTCCATCTTCAGTACTTTATGAAATCCTCAGATATAGAGATTTTTAACAGGTAATTTTTTTTATATGCAATCAAACCATGCAAAAATTTTAACAAATATCTTATAAGAGCAGTTCTTTTAGTCGAAGCAGATGATATTTTGATTTTATGCCCATTAATGAATCACTTAGCTGTATACTGTACACTAGGGAAAGAAAGCTTTTTATGAGTATTCCCCATCAGGATATGGATAAATATGAAGCTCTGGCTGGGATAATTTGATGTAAGGCTTTTGGTGTCTTCAAGCTGCTAGGCAGCATGAGGCAGTGATGACTACAGCATGCTCTGTACTCCATCGCCTGTCTCTGTGTGTGTTTTCATCATCCACACAGCAGTGGATGTATGAATGACTGCCTCAAGGACTTCCATGAGTGCTTATATTCTGTTGAGGTGCAAAAGCTCCCTGGAAGAGAAAAAGTCTTTCTTCCCATATCAGAGTAAAATGGATTTAAAATTAATATGTGTATGTGTTTGTGTATTTACACCAAAATTCTATTAGATAAAGCTAATTAAGCTTTTTGTGATTGACTACACTTGTACACATAGTTGCGAGAGTATTGTGTTTTCAAAAATTATTGCAAACTGTAGGTATAAAAATAAGTGAGTCTAGAAATCTTGGTTCTTTTCTCAGCTCCTTGAAGACTATGAAGTCTTAAAAGGTACCTGATAAAATGTCTTATTTATTGATGTTAATTTCTGAAATCCAGGTAGATTTTCAATTTTTTTTCTGTAATTTGCCAGGAATTAAATACTTTAATAACTTAATAATTGCTTTAGCTTGATATTTATTTCTTCCTCCTTTCTTGAGATATGCAAATATCTTTGCTAATACCTTTTCTCAATTCTGTAGTCCAAAAGCTGATGCAAAGAAGACATTTAAATTGATAGCAATATCCCCCACTTCAGTGAATAAATTATGCTTTCTATTCATGGAGATCCCATTGTCTCCAGTCCCAACCCCTTCTTACTTTAATAGTTGAAAGGATCATGATTTATCTCAAACCCTTGTGTAATCTTCTCTTCATTTTTCTATCATTAATTTTCTTATCATATTCTTACACTTTCAACTCCATTCTGCTAAATCAGTGCTTATCTGTATTCATGTTTTATGCTGTACATTTTCTTCTTTCTTGGCTTTGATTGGTTTATGGACTCTTCTTCAACACATTTACTTTTTATTCTAACTAAACATATTTATTTCTAGATGATATGCATAACCCTTAAAGATACTTCAATTTACTCTTCAGCATGTTTTCATTACTCTTTCCTTTAACTTCCCTCCTTTGTTTTTCATTTGGTTAGCATGAATGCCTACACACAAAATTTACTTTTCCTTCTGCCTGTTAAAAATTATACTTTTTCCTTTTTGTATTTTTGGTTGATCTGGTAGACCTAACCCCAAATCCAATTTTATTACTCTAATTTCACTGTCATTTTTTTCTGTAATAACACCTTATATTATTTAAACTACTTTTGCGATGACAAAGAAAGCACATTTTCTTGGCCTTTGAAAACTGTAAGAAAGTATTATAAGCAGAAAAGTGGTAAGTTCAGGAAACACTGTGTTGGTGGAATCTTTGTTGAAACTTTCAGCTTTGAACTTCATACACAGAAAACCATTAAATGCTGGGATAATAGAACCAGTTTCATTGTATTCCTTTTGTTTGGCTATCTCTGTGGTTTATCAGTCCCCATAGAATATAGGACTGGAGGGGGTCCTGAGAGGTCATTTAATCTATTGCTCTATGACCTGAAGGCTCTAAGGCCTCATATAGTCTACAAGATACCTTTTCACTTTAGTTCTTACCAGTTTAAATGGTATTTGGAATTCTTGGTAAATATTTGGGAAGGTCACAAATGTCATAGGGAAGAAAGAACTAGTATAGGCAGAAATTATAGAAATGTCACCTACTAAAAAATTTGAACAAGAAGTTGTTAGAACAATCAAAGCGTTTAGCAATTAAATAGTATAAGTCTCTGAGTTACAGCAGAATTTTTTGATAAACAATATAAAAGATTTTAATGTTTTGGCCTACCATTTCATGAGGTTGAATATCCATGGAAACAGCAATAAATAATGTGGGCTTTTATATCATATGGGCAGTAACAAGTCAAATGTTTTGAAAATAATAGGCCAATGTATTTTCTATACAGCACTGTGATGCATTAGTGGTGACCTATTCTCTCCAGTACGTTAATAATCTCAGAAGAAACATGAATAATATTGAAAAGTATTGCAAGAATATAGATACTGGGTTATTATTGATTCAACTAAACTATGCTAATTTAAAAATGAGTCACTTTGATGCTAACAATACTTTTGACTCGGTTTCTGACTCATATTATTAAAATCCCATGGCAAAACCAACTTCACAATTGATATTTAGAGAGGTAGAATGGGGTGGATTGAGTAGCATCTAATTGTTTTTATGAATGAAAAACTGTCAAATTCAGATCTTTATATATTAGATAGTTCTAATTTTAGGGAGACTCAGTCAATCTTTCGTGATTATTTAATACCACAAAACTATTGAATTGGCAAAAATAACATTAAAAAATAAATAAAAATTAGACCAACTAACATTTCAATATAAAAACAAATTGTAGGTATTCAGTATATTTTTGGATACTCTTGTAAGCATTTTTTTTTTTTTTTTTTGGCTTATGGAAGCTTCTAATGTAGGGATTGAAGACATTGCTTTAACATGAGCATATTTGTAACAAAATGTTTATCACAAGAGAATTTTAAATTAAATAATAATCCAACCTAACAAGAAAATAAGGGGAAAAGTCCATGGCAATTTGGAATAAGATCTATGTTCCACAAAATAACAAAACTACCAACACACCAAAAACAATTGTTTTCCAACATTAACATTCAAAGAAATTAAGATTAATAACACAGATAACTGGTAGTTGACAAAGTAACATATGCCAACTTTGATAACAAGTGTTGTGTTCAATTTTGTATTGTCCAAAATAATTACATTCATTGCATTCATTACCAGTAGTTTAGATTCGGCTCTGTTGCTTATTTGTAACTGAAAATCTCACTTCAATTCTCTGATTCTCAATTTTTCTACATAGTCAGATAATGATATTTACCCTGGAGAATTATCATGAGAATCAGCTGGGATAAGGTTTTTTATAAATTACATAGATCTAGAACAGTAGTTGGCACATATTAGATGAAAAATAAATTACAGCTCTTCACCACATTGTCATTATCATTTATCCCCTAAACTATTTAAATACTTCCTTGATAAGCAACTTTCTTCAGTCTTCTCCAGTCTTCACAATACTATTCTACATGAAATTTTCAAATTAATATTTCCCAGACATCATGCTAGTTGTAACATATGCCTGGTCCAAATTGTTTTCTCATTAAATTAAATTTTAACAACTTTAACAACAGGCTTCATATTTCACAATGTTTTTGTAATACTCGACTTTTCCAGCTTAACGTTTCTGAATAATACATGTGTAACACCCAAATTTCACTGCCTATTATTCCAGAATATACTTTATACTTTCTTACCTGTCTGCATGTCTTAGTTTATATTACCCACTCTTGTGCTCTGTAGCCTCTGGAATCTGTACTGGCATGGGTCTGCTTGCTCTCGGACCAATTTCTTGCCCTTCCTCTCTCATACTGACTCACAGAGAATTGCATTTCCCAGATTCCCTTAGGAACTAATTTCTGAGTAAAATTAACCAGTTGGACATACTAGCAGAAATCTAGAAGATGGAAAAGTAAGAATATTTCTACTTTACTATTATTTTTTTCTTTTCTGTCCCTCAGGCAGAGTCTATAGCAATACCTGAATTTCCTCCATGTTCTTTGGTTCCACCAGTTTACTCTTTTCTTTACAGTCTCAGATTTCACTGGGGACCCTGTATCTTGGGCGCTGGTCAAGCTATCTATTTCTATTTCCCTTTGGGCTTAGTGTGGAGTTAGCCTTCAGAGATAAGTATTCTCAGAAATGGCTGAGAAAACTTGCCTGTTTGGCTTCCAAGCATTTCCATCCCCTGTGTATCCATTTCCCTGTATTGAGTTCCCTTAGGTTGAAGAATTTACAATGGTTTCTGCTTCCTTACTAAATTAGGATTGTTATGGAGTGACATAAATTTGGAGTTAAATACTGGCTTCATGATGCTGAAAAGCTACTTACCAGAATCTCAGTTTTGTTACTAATAGCATAATAATGTTGTATGAGATTATATAAACACATATATACTGTCTAGCATACATTAGATATCTACATTAGATATCATACATTAGATTGAATTTCACCCCTCATTATCTATGCTATGAGCCCTATAAATAAATATGGGCTAAAACCAATTGGTTATTTGAATGCAAGGAATAAAGAAAAAACTTAGATAATGGTTACCTTTCATATGTATCTCATTATTCATATCACTTATGGCCTGAAATTGTGTCTTATTGTTAATTCTAATCTTAAAGTGTTTTGTTTGTAAGCATATATTAGGTCAATTTAACAGATTATTAAGCAACTATTGTGTGACAAATATCATTTTCAAGGTAAATGTAAAAGGTCCTATTTTAAGAAAATATGTGGCTCAGGGGATGTGTTCCAGGTGAATATGGATGAACTAAGTGCAAAGTCATCTCAAAAGTCCTGAGGGAGACAAGTAACAGGAAGAGTAAGGGATTTGTTGGATAAACATTAAGGTCAGGGGATTAGAATAGGAATCAGAAGGAACTTTCCAATTACTGAGGATTTTCTCTTTCTGCCTTCGGTCTGAACAAGAAACTAAAACTATCTGGAACTGTTTCTCACCTGTAGAGGTCGATAAGTTGGGTATCTGAAATGTACTCTCTTCTTACAGCTCATGAAGAAAGGGCCCTTGTATTTTGATTATTTATGATTATTCTGGGAATATATTCTGAATCCACACTATATTTTTGCTATTTCTTCTAGAACCATACTATAATGGTCTAGTGATGCCTCTAGCCAGACATTGTCATTTTGTCCTGGGAAGAGCACTTGCCAAGACATCCTTTGTCTTTTGCATTCAAGGTGTAACAAACCTGTCATGTTCTGACCGTACAAAGTATCCAACTTGGGAACCGATGTCTGCAGCAGAGAACTTCAAACTATATACTACGTGAAAGATTTCAATTTCTAATACATAGCTATAGTAAATAAAAAAGCATAATACTGGCATAAATATAGATACATAAATCAGTGGGCTAGAATAAAGAAACCAGAAATCAAAGAAACCATCAAGAGAGTGGGGCAACAGCACACAGATTGGAAAAAAATATTTTCCAACTGTATATTTGACAAAGGTCTAACATCTAGGATTTACAAATGTGCCAAAAAGAAAAAAACAAACAGCATCATTACAAAGTGGGTAAAAGATATGAATAGACATTTCTCAAAAAAAGACATATAAGCAGCCAACAGATACATGAAAAAATGCTCAGCCTCACTAGTCATCAAAGAAATGCAAATTAAAACCACAATGAGATACCACCTTACTCTGGTCAGGATGGCCATCATCAGTAACTCAAAACACAATAGATGCTGGAGAGCATACAGGGGAAAAGGAATACTTCTACACTGTTGATGGGAGTGCACACTAGCACAACCCCTCTGGAAAGCAGTCTGGATTCCTAAAAGATGTAAAAATTGACCTTCCATATGACCCTGCAATCCCCCTACTGGAAATATACTCGGAGGAACTCAAGTCGCTCTGGGATAAAGATAACTGCACACACATGTTTATTGCAGCATTGTTCACAATAGCAAAAACATGGAACTAGCCATGCTGCCCATCGAAAGAGGACTGGATTAAAAAAATGTGGTGCATGTACATGATGGAATATTACACAGCCATAAAGAAGGACAAAATTATGAACTTTGCAGCAGTTTGGATGGACTTAGAGTCCATAATACTGAGTGATCTATTGCAGAAACAAAGAACCAGGTATCACATGTTCTCACTCATAAGCAGACCTCAAACAATTATCATACTATAAGAAACAGATTGGCAGTAGTGGGAAACTGCCAGGGGTGGTGGTAGGGGTTGGGATTGGCAGTAGTGGAAAACTGCCAGAGGGGAGGTATACCTTAACAACAAGCATACTTGCATAATGAACATTTGTACACCTAACCCTGAATTGTACCCCACATCTTTAAAATTAAAAAAGGAAACCATAAATCAAGCCACGTATTTACATCCAACTGATCATTGACAAAGTTGACTAACATATACTGGGGTAAAGACACACTATTCAATAAATGGTGCTTGGAAAATTGGATTACTATTTGCAGAAGAATGAAACTGGATGCCTATCTCTCACCGTATAAAAAAATAAACTCAATCAATATTAAGGACTTAAATGTAAGACCTAAAGACCTATAAAAATGTTAGAAGACTGCCAAGACAAAATTCTTCTGGACTTTGGTCTGGCCAAACAATTCATGACTAAGACCTCAAAAACCCAAATGATAAAAACAAAAGTAGATAAATGAAACTTAAACTATCAAACTTCTGCACACCAAAATAAATAATCAACAGAATGAACAGACAACTGCAGAATGGGAGAAAATATTTGCAAACTATACAACTGACAGAGGACTAATATCCAGAATTTACAAGGAACTCAAACAACACAACTACAACAAGAACACCACTAAAAAGTGGGTGAAAGACATAAATAGACCTTTTTCAAAAGAAAAAGAAAATTTTTTGGTGACATATCAGATGTAAATCTCAAAGAAAACTTCATTCCTTAGAACTAAAGACTCATTGGCCAAACCACATCTAACTTTTAACTACCTAATCCATGGAACATTCTAGAACATTAAATAAAGCTGTATTAAATATTTGATTGAAACAATACAAGCTGTTATGTGAGATCATCTTAAATGATCTCTTGCTTTCCTAAATATAGAGGAAGCTAAGCAATTTAAAACATTCTCAGTGATTCTTGAAAATACACACGATTTAGTGATTTTTTTCCCCTAACTATAGTTGTTACCATTGTAATACAGGTTAATTTTGATCCTTGTTACAGGGTTGAATCAGGTTACCTTAAACCATGTAAATAGTTTTTCTTGACTAGCTCTACTCTATCTGCTGTGTTCTTAATGGGAATGATAAAAGATAAGGGTATTAGTCACAAGGATTGACATGTATAATCAACTAAGTATAATATAATGCAGTATTAAACAAGTCCTAAAAGAAAGGTGCTATGAGAGCAGAACAGAAAGAACATGTACTTCTGATTAAAGCATTGGGGAAAATGCAATTGAAATTATATTTAAGTCAGGGCTTAAAATGGCAAATGTTTAGCTAGGTTGAAAACCATAAGAAGAGTACCCCTGGTTGAGAAACAAATGCAAGCAAAATCACAGAAGAACTCAAGAGAAAGTAGAGAGGATATCTGGAGAACCACAAGCATCTGGTGTGGTTTATAATTTCTGGTGGAATGAATTGAGAGGAACATCTAAGTGGATAATTTAGGTCATAAATTACAGCATTTTGACTTGGAGGTCTCAGAACTTGTTATTTTAGTAAAGAGACACCATTTTAGCCTATTGAATAGGGTCACTATGTGATTCAAACTCTATTTTGAAAGTTAAACCTTAAGGATCTTGGAAGGGGTCTTAAGGAGTAGAGACTAGAAATAGACTAATTTAGTAGACTATGAGATTCACCACACAAGGGATTATGAGTGTTGCACTTGGCCGATGGTTGTGAGAATGGAGAATTTGGATGTATAACACTGCACTGGGCGACAGAGTGAGACTTCAACAAAACAAAACAAAACAAAACAAAACAAAAAGCTCTAGAAGTTGAATCAATAGATCTTGTAACTAATTGAAACTTAAAAAATTAAGTTTCAGAAGTTTGTAACTAAAAAAACAACAGCATTAAGATTATATATATATGTATATATATATATATATTCGATGTATTAGATATATAGAACAGCGTGTGAAACAGACTTTTGCAGAAGAGCAGGTAGTTTAAGATATTTAATCAGAAATATATGTGGGTATTTAATCAGCAGCTCAGGAGCAAGGTTGAAATTGTGACTGACTCTGGCAAATATGCAACTTTTAGATTATTTTCTCAGTCCCTTTATCTGCGTATGTGACACAATCTGCTAAAAAGGGCTTCCATTAATGCTTACAGGAGAGACTCCCCAAATGCATCTCCAGAGTTTCAGTTCCAAATCTTTAATTACCTCTTTCTTGACCAAACCAGACATTTAAAAATATGACAAACTCAACATATTAAAAACTGATGTCATCATTTCTATTTTTCCACTCAAACTTGCTCTGAAGCCTGAGGAAATGACAATGCCAGCAAATGTCATTACAATCAACCCAAACATTACAACTTACACCACAGCAGCACAAAACAAAGCACACATACACTAGCTTGTGAGTCACCCTGGACTCCTCTCTGTTATTGAGATTACCAGTCTAGACCTAATCCTTCCTTTTAAGGATTAGTGAAGCTAATTTCTTCCAGAAACCCTTGCCTATGAACTGTCTATCAAATATGCTCCCCATGCAACTATCGGAGTGCCATATAAGATGTTATAGGATCATTTCCTATTTGGTTACATTACATTCTGTATACGTGGCTATTAAACATCCTGAAAGAAGAGACAAACTTTATTATTTGTTTTTATGATTACTTTCCAGAATAGCAGTACTTAACATTTTCTGAATGAATAAAGATATTTATATTTAGAAATAGTTATTATAAAATGGTAGTTGAAGTTATGGCAGTGGGAAATGACCACAGATAAAGAACAAAAGAAGATAAGCAAGAAGTCCTTCAAAGAAGGAGATTTTTAAAAATGAAACTGAAAGAGTCTAAGAAATGGAAAATCATAAAAGTATCAGTGGAAAATAATATTTAAGAGAACATTTTAAGGAGTCTTATTTACATATCTATTCTCTCTGTAAGCATTAAACTATTGTCATATTCTCTTTGAAACATTGTGTTTCTTTCTCATCCTTGTTAGCTTTTTGTTTTCTCTTCTACTTTGTCTACCACTAGTACGATGTCTACAGTTCTCTCTTTGCACTCTGTACCATTTTCCTGGGAAATCATCTCCATGTCTGGATATAAACTATCACTGATGCACAATGACTTCCAAGTCTGTATTCCCAGCACTCTGTTACTGCACTCCAGTCCCAAAAGTTAACTTTTATTGACCATTTTTTGCAAGACTACACGTGGTCATATTTCCAAAATGAAGACAACGTCTCTCTCAAATATGTTCATCTCATTCCATCTGTATTCTATAGGTCTTATTTAAATGTAATTATTTATTTTATTTCATAAACTTGAAATCTACCTCATCTTTGATTCCTTTCTTTCTTATACTCCAACCCACGTCACCAGATTTCATCAACTCTGCCTTCTAAATGTCTTACTTCTCCCCTATGATCTCCACTTTTACTGTGTTTGTTTGGTTCTTCAGCATGATTTGTGTGGTCTATTGCAGTAAGCTCAAAACAGTTGTGTTCGCTACAGTCTCTCCCAATCCAAAGTATTCTTTGTATGATTGTCAGAGATAATTTTCTAAAGTTTAATGTGAAATATTATTTTTTTGAAGTTAAAAAATAAATAAAAACATCTTAATCCCTAATGAGCAGGGAAGAATTGTCAGTATCTTATATATCAACTCCTAAAATATGATTGCAATTATATTTTTCAGTGACATTTCTTTTAAATGCTTTTTCTTTTTTTTTTTCTCTTCTCCTTCGCCTTCTTCTCCTTCTCTTTCTACTTCTTCTTTTCTTTTTTGCTATGTTGCCTAGGCTGGTCTTGAACTCCTGGGCTCAATCTTTCACCTCGCCCTTCCAAAGTGCTCGGATAACAGACATGAGCCACTGTACCTGTCCCTAAATGCTTTCATTTACATCACAGAAACAAGTAGAAACATTCTCAAATTTCCTTATAGTTTTTGGTAACATCTTCTCTAAATTATTTCTCTGTATCACAAGAAACAAACAGAAAAATTCCCAAATTTTCTGAGTTAACATTCTTTGTTACATTTCCATGTATTTGTTGAATTATCCTTATCTGATAATTTTTTCCCTGTCCAATAATACAATGTAGATTTTTTTTTTTTTAAGAATGTCTGCTTATCCCTGAAGAATTGTTTTAGTTGCCAACCCTTTTTGTGGACATATTTTCAGACAATGTGTTAATGCCACCTTTGCAAACTGGAAAGCCTCTAGTTTGCAGTTACAAGATATGCATTCTTACACATTTATATCTGTGACAACCATTCAAAATTGTGATCTTAATAAAAGCTGTCTGTTCAAAAGAAAATGACCTTTAGTTACTTTCTGTCCTCTGAATTATCTCACTGGTATAGTGTGCACTTCTAAGTTCATTAGCTTTTCAACAAACGTTTGCTTTTGTCTCACTGCTAATATTAAATAAAAACCTGCAGCTTTGGATATAATACATATTTTTCTATCATAATGCATTGCTCAGAACTAATTTGCACCACATGCTCAGCCATTAGATAAAGGAGCATTTCTTCACTGGAGAGAAAACTATGAAACTGTTACCAAGAAGTTGATCCCATTTTTTTAAAACCTTTTCTTTTGCTAAAAAATTTTTAAAAGCATATGATTTGCCTTATGTCAGTGTTGTATTGACTTTTTTTGTTCCCACTTGAGAGCTATGATACATATTTAACAATAAGCAAATAGTCAAGAAACATACCGTACAGAGACAAACCCAGTCTACAAATGACAGTCCCTGCAAAAATACTTTTGAACCATGGTACTCCACATTTCGGCCTGAGTATCCAGAAAGAAAGAAAGCTGTGTAATGCTGAGGGGGAACCAAATGAATCCCAATCATGCTAAGCATCACAATTGTAAAGCCAGGATGAATAAGAAGAAATGAAAAGCTATTTATCGAAGCTGCCTCCACATGGGACAGATGATTCTTATGCTTGAAGTAGATTTAACTGTCCCCAAACAGCAATCTCACTCTCACACAGGAAATGAAAATAAAAGCAAGCAAGCAGCAAGCCAGAAACAGTCACCACCTTCTGGATACAGCCACTTGAGAACTAGTAGAATGTACAGGTCTGAAGGATCCACGCAATTATAAAAACAACTGAATGAAAACGATCTTTAGCTCTAGTGTAATGTTAATTTTTTTGAAACTTTTTTTTGTTTGTTTGTTCTCAGGTTTCTTTTTTTCTGACTCTCAAGGGTAAATTATGACTTAAATGTTTCATGCTAGGCTTTCTGTGTTGGATTTGGGGGCTTATCATAATTTTATTTGTATATGTTGAGAGGTTTTAATAAACTGTGTCAACCAGAAAAGGCATGGGAATCATTATTTCAAATGTGAAGTGACAGCCTACCGATCTGAGCTGTTATTATTTGAAATTCCACTGAATTCTAAATTTCAGCACTTTTTTTTTTTTCAGATTTAGCTATTCATGTTTCATATATGTTTGCTAATTATAGAATGCAAGTTTTGATACCCAAGCATTATATAGCAGCCAAAGACATGGGAAAACTAGTGGACTTAGAATCAGATGACAGGCCTGTTTATTATGTTTGCCTGTTTTCATATGTGCTTGTGTGTATGTTAGTTTTAATTGGATATATCATTTACCAACTATGACAACATTGGTGAATTCTGGGATTTCTCTCCTTCTGAACTTTTAAAAAAACTTTCTGTATTAGTGTCAAACCCTGGCCTATTCATTTTCTTTTTTTTTTTTTTTTTTGAAAATCAAGACATTATTTGTTAGTTCAGTTTCTAAAGTCTAAATTACTATACACACAAAATACTATGCTGTTTACAAAGTAGCATTAGGGGTCATGTGACTTAAATTCTGACTTCTAGTCTACCATTTATTTGCTTTATGACCATAGGTGAATCAATTAACATTTTTAAGCTTTTGTAAAAATAAACTGATTTTTGTAGTATATGATTATTTCAGTGAAGCATATTTACTTCATTTTCTTTTTATAATTCTTAGCTAGTAGTTATAATAACTAAAGTAACTATTGTCACTTATTGAACATAGATTTCAAGATTAGATTATCAAAGTTTTAAAATTATAGTTAATAAAGACCAAATGCAATCTTTCTGTGGTTCATAAAATTTTAAGTATTTGAGAACTTAATATAGAGTTCACTCTCACTACTAGCCTTTGTTCATAGTTCTTGCAGTCAGTTATTTTCACATATTAAAGACGGGCATGCTGATTTAAACATAGCTTTTTTGGACTCTATGTAACCAATGGCACCAATCTGAAATTTGTGACAAAACTTAGAGTTGTGATTCGGGTTAGAGAACAGAGCAGCTATAACTAGTAATATTTATAATAGTTAGTACTTAAGGAAGTAGATACTATATTCCAGGCAGTCTTCTAAATGGTTTATGTAAGTACATGGTTTCACCTTCATAATACCCTTGCAGATAAATACTTATCTTTCACATTTTACATATGAAAAAACTGAAACTCTGAGAGATTTAGTTCACAAAAGTAGTAAGCAACAAAACGTAGATATGGCCTAAGGCAGTTGAACTCCATTTGAAGCACTTGCCTCTACCAACTGAGAGCAATGATCTAACTAGTCAAGTTAATTTAAAAATATTTATTAGTGTTATTATCCCACTATTAACTCCTACCTAAAATAATAATAATAATAATAATAATAATAATAATAATAATAATAATAAAATACCTTATTTTAACTCTTCTACAGGTAAATTTTTATATTCCAGTGGGTACTTAAAATAGAACACTCAAATTAGTATTTAAGCATTTCTTTATTTGATGGTTTGATGAGGACATATGTTTTCAAGTAATATATTTTAAGCAGTGCATATGATCTGTATAGCCACAGTTGTCTATGTACTCAGAATTAAAACAAACTGAAACTATACAATATACAGAGTTTTAAAAAACTGATCATTGTTTATAAAGTTTCTGTAGTTACATTTTGCTTATGAATAAAATAGTTCTTTGAGTAGAAATCTTTTTCTTTATATTTAATTTCAATGACTTTTAATTTGAAAAATTTATAGGAAATTTCAGCCAATTCACATAAGTTTTGGAACTGAAACTCTGAGATCTGGAGTGGAGTTCTCTTTTTTGGACCTCTGGTTTAGCAGCAGCATAGACACCATCTGTTGATTTAATGAACATATATGGCAACCTTTGAAATTATTCTGATACAACTCATACTTCTACAGCCATTCTGCAGTTTTTAAATTAATTACTTATTAATTTCTTGCCAAAATTTTCCTAATGACTTTTTCTAACTTTCTTTAATTTTCACAAGTACCCAAACTTTTTCAGACTTAATCTCCTTTTTTATTGAAAAATCTGAAGCTATTGAAGTTTATTTATTTTTTAATATTTATTATTTAATTATTTTAATTTTTTTAAATTTTAAAGATGTAGGGTACAACTCAAGATTAGGTATACAAACGTTGATTACGCAGGTACCCTTGTTGCTGAGGTGTGCCCCTCCCTCCCCTGGCAGTTCCTCACTACTGCCAATACCTTTTAGTCTTATGATAATTGCTCAGGGTCCACCTATGCATGAGAACATGTGGTACTCTGTTCTTTGTTTCTGTGAGAGATCACTGAGTATGATACACTCTAAATCTATTCAGTTGTTGTGAAGGTCATATGTTTGTCTTTCTTTATGGCTGTGTAATATTCCCTTGTGTATATGGACCATTTAAAAAAATCCAATCCACCTTTGATGGGCACCATGGCTGGTTTCATGTTATTGTGAATAGAGTTACAACAAACATGCATGTGCAGGTATCTTTTTGGAAGAATGACTTGGGTTCCTCTGAGGATATTCCCAACAGGGATTGCTGGGTCATATGGAAGGTAAAATTCTAGGTCTTTCAGAAACCACCACATTGGCTTCAAAAGAGGTTGCACTAGTTTGCATTCCCACCAACCGTGTAGAAGCATTACTTTTTCTCTGCATCCTCCCCAGCATCTGTTGTTTGTTTTCTTAATGATGGCCATTCTTACTGAGGTTAGGTGGCATCTCAAGGTGGTTTTGATTTGCATTTCTCTGATGATGAGTGAGGCTAAGCACTTTTTCATGTGTCTGTTGGCTGCCCCTATATCTTCTTTTGAGGAGTGTCTACTCATGTCTTTTGCCCACTTTTTAATGGGGCTGTTTGGTTTTTTTTTCCTTTTGGCACAACTGAGTTCCTTGTAGATCCTAGATGTTAGTCCTTTGTCAGATATACAGTTGGCAAATATTTTTCCCATTCTGTGGGCTGTCTTCCCACTTTCTTGATGGTTTCTTTAGCTTTGCAAAAGCTTATCAGTTTGATGAGGTCACATTTGTTTATCTCATCTCTTATGGTCTGGGCATTTGGGATTTTGATCAAGAATTGATTGCCAGTTCCAATTTTCATAAGGGTGTCTCCTGCATTTTCTAAGTTTCTTATACCTTGAGGTTTTACATTTAGGTCTTTGATCCATTTAGAGTTAATTTTTGTGTATGGTGATAGGTAGGGGTCCTGTTTCAATCTTCTGCATGCAATCAGTCAGTTTTCCCAGCACCGTTTACTGAATAGGTTCTCTTCTCACAAGTGGTTGTTGTTAGAGACTTTGTCAAAGATGAGTTGCTTGAGAAATTGAGGTTTGCTTCCAGAATCTCTATCCTGTTACACTGGTCTGTATGCCTGTCCTTGTATCAATACCAGACTGTTTTAATTATTGTAGTCTTAGGGCAAAGTTTGAAGTCTGGAAGTGGGATACCACCTGCTTTTTTTTTTGTTGCTAAGGATTATTTGGGCTATTCATGGTCGTTTATGTTTTCATATGAATTTTTGTATTGTCATTTCCAGATTTGAGAAGAATAATGATGTTGGTAATTTAATGGGCATTGAGTTGAATCTGTAGATTGCCTTTGGTAGGATGGACATCTTAACAATGTTGATTCTTCCTATTCATGAGCATGACATTTTTCCATTGGTTTATGTCTTCCTAGATTTCGTTGGTCAGTGTTTTGTAGTTCTCATTGTAAAGGTCTTTCACTTTTCTGGTTAGGAAGATGCCAAGGTATTTGTGTGTGTGTGTGTGTGTGTGTGTGTGTGTGTGTGTGTGTGTGTGTGTGTGTCTTTTGTGAATGGGATTGTGCTTTTTATTTGGTTCTCCATTTGTTTGTTGTTGGTGTATAAGAATGCAACTGTCTTTTGGACATTTATTTTGTACCCCAAGACTTTGCTAATGTCCTTTATCAGTGCAAGGAGGATTTTGACAGATTCTTTTCAATTTTCGAGTTACAGGATCATATTGTCAGCAAAGAGGGATAACAATTTTCTCTTTTCCTGTTTGGATACCCCTTATTTCCTTCTCTTGTCTAATTGTTCTAGCTAGAACTTCCAACAAAATGTTGAACAAGAGGGGTGACAGTGGGCAGCCTTCAGGGGAAATGTTTCCAGTTTCTGTCCATGTAGCAATATTCTAGTTGTGGGTTGATCGTAGACAGCACTTACTATTTTGAGGTATGTTCCTTCTATACCTAGGTGTTTGAGGGTTTTTCCAAGAAGGGATGCTGGTTTTTATCAAAAACTTTTTCTGCATCTAATGATATAATCATGTGGATCTTGTTTCTACATCTGTTGATGTATTTAATTACACTTATGGTCTTGCAGATGTTGAACCAGCCCTGCATCCTGGCACTGAAGCCTACTTGGTCATGGTGGATGATTTTTGAGATGTGTTTTTGGCTCCAGTTTGCTAGAATGTTGTTGAGGATTTTTCCACCTCTGTTCACCAGGGATATTGGCCTTTAGTTCTCTTTTTTGTTGGATCTTTACCCATTTTGAGTATCAGTGTGATGTTAGCTTTGTAAAATGATTTGGGGAGCATTCCATTTTTCTCAATTGCCTGGAATACTTTCAGTAGTATTGTTATCAGCTCCTCCTTGTACATTTTGTAGCATTCTCCTGGAAAGCCATCTGGTCCAGGGCTTTTTTTGGTAGGTAATTTTCTTATGACTGAGTCAATATCCTGGGTTGATTATTGTCTATTTAGTGTCTCAATTTCTTCTTGTTTCAACCTGTGGCAATTGAATGATGTCAGAAAGTACTCCATATCATTTAGGATATCAAGCTGGTTTCCATACGGGTGTTCATAGTAATCTCTGATAATCTTTTGCATTTCTCCGGGGTCAGTTGTGATTTGATCTTTTGCATTTCTGATTATGTTTATTTGGGCTTTCCTCTCTTTTTCTTGGTCATTCTGTCTAAGGAGTCCATCAATTGTGTTTATACTTTCAAAGAACCAGTTTTTGTTTTTTTGATATTTTCTTTTTTTTAATCAATATTTTTTATTTTGATATTGTGGGGTACAGTTAAGGGTTAGGTATACAAATATGCTTCATTCAGGCCCCCTTGTTGATAACAGGTGTCTCCCCGTCCCCAGACAGATGTTTACTACCTTTAGTCCCATTCCCCCCATAGTTTCCCACCACTGTCAGTCATTTTCTTATGGTAGTGCATTGGATGATCAAGGTCCACTATATCAGTGAGAATATGTGATACTCAGATCTTTGTTGCTGTGAGAGGTCACTCAGTATTAAAGGCTCTAGCTCCATCCAGGTTGCTGCAAAATTCATGATTTTGTTCTTTTTTATGGCTTCATAGTATTCCATCATATATATGTACCGTATTTTTTTAATCCAGTCCTCTTTTGATGGACAGCGTGGTTGGTTCCAGGTTCTTGCTATTGTGAACAATGCTGCAATAAACATTCGTGTGCAGGTATCTTTTTTATACAGTGATTTAAGTTCTTCAGGGTATATTCCCAGTAGGGAGATTGCAGGGTCATATGGGAGGTTGATGTTTAGAGCTTTTAGGAATCACCACACTGCTTTCCACAGAGGTTGCACTAGTTTATACTCCCACCAACAGTGTAGGAGTGTTCCCTTTTCGCCACACCCTCTCCAACAACTATTATTTTCTGAGTTATAAATAATTGCCATTCTGACTGGAGTTAGGTGGTATCTCGTGTGGTTTTGATTTGCATCTCCCTGATGATTAGTGAGGTTGAGCATTTCTTCATGTGTCTGTTGGCTGCTCGGATGTCTTCCTTTGTGAAGTGTCTGTTCATATCTTTTGCCCATTTTATAATGGGGTTGTTTGTTTTTTTTCTTTTTAGCATGTTTGAGTTCCTTGTAGATCCAATATGTTAAGCTTTTGCCAGATCTGGAGTTGGCAAATACTTTTTCCCAGTCTGTAGGCTGTTTCCCTGCTCTCTTGATAGTTTCTTTGACTTTCCAGAAGCTTCTCGGTTTAATGAGGTCCCACTTGTCTATCTTATCCCTTATGTCCTGTGGGTTTCAAGTTTTGTTCAGGAATTGGATGCCAGTTCCAATTTCCATGAGGGTGTGTCCTTTATTTTCTAAGGTTCTTATGGTTTGAGGTTTTACATTTAGGTCTCTGATCCATTTGGAGTTTGTTTTTGTGTATGGGGACAGATAGGGGTCCTGTTTCAATCTTCTGCATGTGGTCAGCCAGTTTTCCCAGCACCATTTACTGAATAGGTTCTCCTCTTCCCAGTGATAGGTGGTGGAGGCTTTGCAAAGATGAGTTGGTTGAGAAATTGAGGTTTTGCTTCTGGGATCTCAGTTCTATTCCATTGATCTATATGCCTGTTCCTATACCAATACCAAGCTATTTTGATGATTGTAGCTTTATAGTAAAGTTTGAAGTCGGGTAATGTGATACCACCTGCTTTGTTTTTTGTTTTTTTTGTTTTTTTTGTTTTTTTTTTTTTTTGCTGAGGATTGTTCTGGCTATTCTAGGTCATTTGTGTTTACCTCTGAATTCCTGTGCTGGTTTTTCTAGGTCTGAGAGGAATGTTGCTGGTAATTTGATAGGTATTGCATTGAATCTGTAGATTGCCTTAGGTAAGATGGACATCTTCACAATGTTGATTCTTCCAATCCATGAGCATGGGATATTTTCCACTTGTTTGTGTCATCTTTGATTTCTTTGAGCATTGTTTTGTAGTTTTCATTGTAAAGGTCTTTCACGTCTCTGGTTAGGAAGATGCCAAGGTATTTAATTTTTTTGTGGCTATTTTGAATGGAATTGTGTTTTTTATTTGGGTTTCTGTTTGTTTATTATTGGTGTAAAGAAATGTGATTGTCTTTTGCACATTTATTTTATACCCTGAGACTTTGCCAAAGTCCTTTATCAGTGCAAAGAGGCTTTTGACAGATTCTCTTGGGTTTTCAAGGTACACAATCATGTCATCTGCAAAGAGAGATAATTTGACTTCCTCTTTTCCTATTTGGATACTCCTGACTGCCTTCTCTTCTCTGATTGCTCTAGCCAGGACTTCCAATACTATATTGAACAGGAGGGGGGTGAGAGTGGGCATCCTTGTCTTGTTCCAGTTTTCAGGGGAAATGGTCCCAATTTTTGTCCATTTAGGAGTATGCTGGCTGTGAGTTTCTCGTAGATGGCTTTACTACTTTGAGATATGTTCCCTGTATGCCTAGATGTTCGAGGGTTTTTATCAAGAAGGGGTGCTGGATTTTATTAAAAGCTTTTTCTGCATCTAATGATATAATCATGTGGTTTTTGTTTTGATATCTGCTGATGTATTTAATTACATTGTTTTACGAATGTTGAACCAGACTTGCAACCCAGGGATGAAGTCTACTTGGTCATAATGGATGATTTTTGAGATGTGCTGTTGAATCCGGTTTGCTAGGATCTTGTTGAGAATTTTAGCATCTATGTTCTTCAAGATATTGGCCTGTAGTTCTCTTTTTTTGTTGGCTCTTTGCCTGGCTTCAGTATCAATGTGATGTTAGCTTCATAAATTGATTTGGGGAGGGTTCCATCTTTCTCAATCACCTGAAATAACTTCAGTAGGATTGGAATCAGTTCCTCCTTAAATGTCTTGTAGAATTCTGCTGGAAAGCCATCTGGCCCAGGGCTTTTTTTTTGTAGGTAGTTTTCTTATTATATAGTCAATTTCCTTGATTGTTATTGGTCTATTTAGAGTCTCAATTTCTTCTTGTTTCAACCTTGGTAGGTTGTGTGATGACAGAAAGCCCTCCATTTCATTGAGGTTTTCAAGTTTGTTTCCATATAAGTGTACATTGTAGTCTCTGATGATTTTTTGTATTTCTTCAGGGTCAGATGTGACTTCATCTTCTGTGTTTCTGATTGTGCTTATTTGGGTTTTTTCTTTCTTTTTCTTGGTCAGTCTAGCTAGGGGACCATTGATCTTGTTTATCCTTTCAAAAAACCAGCTTTTTGTTTCATTGAATTTTTTGTATTATCTTTTTGTCTTCTATGTCCTGGATTTGGACTTTTATCTTGGTGATCTGAATTCTTCTGCTGAAATTAGGGTTTTTGTGGTCTTGCTTTTCCAGCTTCCTTAGGTGGCTTGTCAGGCTGTTAATTTGTGTTCCTTCCATTTTCTTCATGTGTGTTTGTAGGGATATAAATTCCCCTCTTACTACAGCTTTTAAGGTGTCCCAGAGATTTTGTTACGATGTTTCTTCATTTTCATTTGTTTCCAAGTATCTTCTGATATCTGTTTTGATTTCATCATTGACCCAGGAGTTGTTTAGCATCATGTTGTTTAGTGACCATGTCTTTATAGGTTTTGGGCGGACCTTGTTGGTGTTAATGTTTATTTTTATTCCATTGTGATCCAAGAAGATGCATGGTAGAATTTCGGTCCTTTTAAACTTGCTTATGCTTGATTTATGGCCAATTATGTGGTCGATCTTGGAATACATTCCATGCGGTGATGAGTAGAATGTGTATTCTCTCATCTTTGGTTGGAGTGTTCTGTAGGTTTCAATTAAGTCCATTTGGTCCAGAGTCACATTGAGGTTCTGGATCTCATTGCTGATGTTTTGTCCCAATGATCTGTCTAGGGTTGTGAGTGGGGTATTAAAGTCCCCAGTTATGATGGTGTTAGAGTCAATATCTTTCTTTAGTTTTCCTAGGAGTTGCTTTATAAAAGTTGGTGCACTTATGTTAGGTGCATATATGTTTAGGATAGATATTTCTTGTTGATGGAGTGAACCTTTTATAATTATGTAGTGGCCCTCTGTATCGTTTTTAATTTTTGATAGCTAAATGGTATTTTGTCTGAAATTAGGATCATGACTCCTCCTTTCTTTTGTGTTCCATTCACTTGAAAATTTGTTTCCCATCCTCTTACTTTGAGTCTGTGCATGTCCTTTCTAGTGAGATGGGTCTCTTGAAGGCAGTGTATTGTTGTCTGGTGATATTTTATCCATTTTGCCATTCTATGTCTTTTCAGTGGTGCATTTAGTTCATTCATGTTCAGGCTAATTATTGAAATGTGAGAGTTTGTCCCTATCATAGAGTTTTTATAGAGTTGTTCTTCCACTTGGTTTATTGTCTTCCTTTTGTTTTGGGGATTGGTTTATGTGTATTTTATTCTTTTTCCTGTACTCTTGTGAGGAATATTGTTCTTTTTTCCCCCTTTTCTTCTGTGTTTAGTACTTTCTTAAGTGTTTCATGTAGAGGTGGTTTGGTGGCAGTGTAAGTTCTTAGGGATTGGATATCTGGGAAAGATTTTAATTATCCCTCGGTGATGAAGCTTAATCTGTCTGGGTAGGTTATTCCTGGTTGAAATTATTTATCTTTTAGGACTTTGAAGATAGGGCTCCAAGCTCTCCTAGCCTGAAGTCAGTTTTCTCAGTGTCTGCCCTCCCAGGAGTCTGGGAGAAACCCATAGTCTTCTTTCGGTTTTTCTTCATTTGTGTAGATTATTCTCTTGTCCCTTAGTGGATAAAGTCCCTTGAGCTCTAATCTCCAGCGTCTCCCCTCTGTATTTGTTGCAGGCAGCTAGCCTGCTGCCTGGGAGATCTGTGACACTGGTCTCTGTTCAGTGTAGGGGAGGGGCTTTGTCTCCTGTTTAATGACGTCACCGTGGGAACCCAGTTGGAGGCTCTGATAGGTGGGCGGGGTGATGCAATGCAAATATGCCTTGAAAATGGCAGAGGTGGTAGTTTTATTTTCACTTTTAGTGATGCTCGTGTGGGTCTCTAGGTGGGACCAGGTGCAGAACTGGGTGCTGGATCTGGGGTGCCACCAGCGGGCTGGGGTGGAGGAGAGGGTTGGGTGTTCCCTCCTCTGGAGCTGGAAGCCTCTGATCAGCACCTTACACCAGCTTGGGGTTCTGCTCCCTTACACAGGCTTGCGGTCGCACGCTGAGTGCCTCAGCCAGGGTGGGCCCGGGGCTTCAGATCTCCAAAGCTCCAGAGGGCAGGTGGTGGCTCTGGGTCCCTCACAGGGCACTTCAGTCAGAAATCAGACCAGTATCTCTGAGGGGCAGGCACCGAGAGCCTCCCTGGGTGACTGGCAGCTTGGTGCTGGGTGCTGTTCATGACGATGTAGCCAGGGAGGGAGCTGGGATCCAAGATTCTGGATTCCCCAGCCAGCCGGAATCACATATAGTGGAGCAGCTGTGGTCAGGCTGCAATATCTGGCCCTGCGTGGGACCAAAGGTCCCCAAGCCTCATACCAATGCAGCTGGCGGTGGGCAGGGGGGTGCAGGAAGAAAAGTAAGAGTCTTTTGGGGAACTCACATTCGGAGAGTCTCACAGACCCATCTATGCCATCGCCATCTTCAGGTGTATCTCTTCTTGATATTTTCTATGATATTTTGTCTTCTGTGTCCTTTATTTGGGCTCATATTTTGGATATCTGGATTTTTCTGCTAAAGTTAGGTTTTTGGAGGTCTTCTCTTTCCAGCTCCCTTAGGTGATTTGTTAGGCTGTCAACTTGTGATCTTTCCATTTTCTTGATGTGTGTTTGTACAGATATAGATTCCCCTTTTAGAACTGCTTCATGGCATGTCAGAGGTTTTGGTAAGATGTTTCTTCATTTTCTTTTGTTTCTAGGAATCTTTTAGTTTCTGTTTTGATTTCAGTGTTGACCCAGTAGTTGTTCAGCATCATGCTGTTTAGTGTCCATGCCTTCATGGGCTTTGGGGAAATTTTATTGGTGTTGATATTTATTTATATTCCACTGTGGTCTGAGAAGGTGCATGGCAATATTTCAACGTTATGGAATTCATTTATACTTGATTTATGGTCCAGGATGTGATTGATCTTGGAGGACATTCTATGTGGTGATGAGTAGAATGTATATACTGTGGTTGTTGGGTGGAATATTCTGTAAGTATCTATTGAGTCCATTTGGTCAAGTGTCAAGTTTAGGTTTGGATCTCCTCATTGATTTTTTGCCTCCATGATCTATCTATGGCTGTTAGTTGGGTATTCATGTCCCTTGTTATAATAGTGTTAGAGTCAATATCTTTTTTTAGTTTACTTAGTAGTTGCTTATAAATGCTAGTGTTCCTGTGTTGGGTGTATATATGTATAAGATGGATATTTCTTGTTGGTGGATTGAATCCCTTATCATTATGTAATGTCCTTTCATATCTTTTTAAATTGTTGTTAGCTTAAATGTTGTCTTATCTGAAATTAAGATCATGATTTGTCTTGTTTTGTGATCCATTTGCTTGGAAATTCATTTTCCGTCCTTTAACTTTGATTCTGTGTGCATCCCTTGTGGTATGATGAGTTTCCTGGATGTAGCACATAATTGGGTCATGGTTTCTTATCCAGTTTGACATTCTATGTCTTTTCAGTGGTGATTTTAGTCCATTCACATTCAGACTGATTATCGAAGTGTGATTGTTTATATCCATCATGAGATTCTTATATGAGTTTTTTGTTTGTTTGTTTACTTTTAGCTTTGAGGTTGATGTCTGTGTGTGTTTTCAAGTTTGTTGCTGTGATGTATTCTCTGTTGATTCTGTGCTCTGCTGTTCACGCTTATTGGGACGTGTGAAGCATTCCTTTTTTTCCATTCTTCTGTGCTTTATACCTTTTAAAATGTCTCCTGTAGAGGTAGTCTGTAAATTGCATAATCTATTAGGGATTAGATATCTGGGAAGGTTTTTAATTCTCCATCACTGATGAAGCTGAGCTTGGCTGGGTAGAAAATTCTTGTTTGAAATTGTTTATCTTTGAGTGCTTTGAATATTGGACTCTAGCCGCTTCTTACTGTAGTGTTTATGCCAATAGGCTTGCTGCAATTCTGATTGATTTTCCTCATTGTGTAGTCTGTCCTTTCTCTCTTGCTTCCTTTAGAATTTTTTCTTTTGTGCCTACTTTGTGTAGGTGATTTACTATGTTTCTACAGGTTGGTCTTCTCATTTGATGTCTTGCAAGGGTTCTCTGTATCTTGTGTTTGCCTGGTCACATCTCTGGTGAGATGGGGAAAGTTTTCTTGGATAACCTCCTGGAATACTTGCTACAAGGTGTTCTCCATTTTCCTTTCTTCTTCTGGGATATCAGTCATGTGTAGTTTTGGCCTCTTGATATAATCGCATATCTCTTGGATACTTTGTTCTTTCTTTCTGAGTTTTCGTTCCATTTTTTTTTTTTTACAGGTTGGGTTAATTCCATGTTCATGGTCTTCAATTCTGAGATTCTTTCTTCTGCTAGATTAATTCTGCTTTCCATATTTGTCATCTTGTTATTTATTTCCTGAATGAAATTTCTTAAGGCCAAAATCTCTATAACAATTTCTTTCAGTGTTTCATCTTGTCTTTCTTGAGGCTTAATTGCTCTTTTCATCTATTCCCTATCCCTTCATGTTCTGGGGCCAGTTGTTGGTGAATTCCATTGTTTGGGCTCCAAGGTCTGACTTTTCATGTGTTTTCTCTTTGATACACTTGAAATTACCTGTGGTTTTCCATTGATTTTTTCCTCATTTGTGACAGATCACTTGCTTTTCTTTTTCATTCTGTTATTCAGTGGCAGTGGGAGAGGCTTTGACTCTGGTGTTTGCTCAGCTCTCTATTCTTCCCTGATCCGTCCTCTGGATTTATTCTATTTTGAAACAGTACTGTGGGTGGGAAGCTTTGCTGTCTCTTGCAGTTTTGAATGCCAAATAAGGTAGAAGATGGGGAGCTAAGATTCAGAAACTATTGCAAATACCCATTGCAAATAACAATATTCAATGATTGTGTTGTATGTTCTCTGTGACCCACTTCCCACCACTACTCTATATGTTGATACAATGGGTATGTGTGTGTACTTCCTCAGTCCAAGACACAGTAGCAGCAATGAGGATAGCAGAGAAAAATAGAATGAAATAAGAAGTACACAATTTTGAAAAAATAATAAAAATGAAAAAACACAGAACAATGAAAGCAGAAACGAAAGCAAAAAACAATTGAACGTGCACACATGCACACACACACACACACACCCCAAAATAAACTGGAATAACAACAAAGTGAAAAAACAACAACAAACAAGGAAAACGAAACTCACACAAACATGCTCAGCACAAAATGAATGGAGAAGGAAAAGAGAAGAACTGGGGAAAAAAATTGGAATTCGGATTGAACCCTCAAACATATATTTACACACACCCTAAACCAAGAGAGGGAGAGAGAGAAACAAAAGAGCAAAAACAATACAAAATAACAACAAAAAAATCTGAAAGATGAACACTCAGTCACTCACATACACACATAAACAGAAAACAAAGAACAAAAGAAGAAATAAAAAAATCAGGGAATGCATATCAAACCCTCACACACATTTATGCACAAAGAAAAAATATTTTAAAAATAAAAAAACTAACAAACAGGCAAAAAATAGTTTTTTTTAAAAAAGCAAAAATACCCTGCCCTCTTGTGGCAGGTTCTGCAATTATTCCTTCCATCTGCTTCTTTGCTATCTCCTGCATAGCTTTCACCTCTTTCATTCTTTCCCTAGTGTCTGGACCAGCAAAGAAGAAGGGGCAGTGGGAGTGGGTGGGCTGGAGTCCTCCCCTCCCACTCTTATATGGTGAATAGGAACCCCCTCCGGTGGTGAGGCATAACCTCTTCCCCAGGTATATATGCAGGGATAAGCCTGCCCCAGCCAGGCTTATCCTGGAATGAAGTTCTATTGTGGCTGACATCCTGGCTTGATCTGGGTTGGTCTCTCTCAATCATGCCCCAGCTGTGTGGGTCTGATGTTCAGAGGATTGCTGGTGAGGAGGGTGGTTGGGTCAGTCCTGGACTCACCACTGATCTCTTTGGAGTTCTTCCTCATCCTTTTCTGGTCACACTCTTGTCCCACAGCTGAATCAGGGTAAGAGGTGGGTCACCTGAGACTCAGTACTTGTCCTATCCCTCCAAAGTTTGTTTTTCTGGATATTCCTTCTGGGTCATGATCAACCTCTGAATAGTTGATTCACTGGTCACAGAGATAGGGTCTGTTGCTCCACGGTGAGCAAGTCAGAGCACTTTCCCATTCCATTTTCATGATGGTGGTGGGGTGCCTCTTTCATCTTCTTCAGTGGGACTCTGCCTCTGGTCTCCCTCCACAGCTCTTGCTGCCAGTGTCAGGCCAGGAACTGAAGTGATGAGGCAAAGCCTGGAGCCAGCAGTCTCTTCTGCTGTAGTGGTGAGGCAGAACCTGGAGCCAGTAGTCTCTCCCCACCACTTCTTTGCAGGAAAACTTTTGTCAGTTTTAAAAAAATGGCACTGGGGTCCTGTTACCCAGAAAACACTAGGGACCAAGCAGAGCAGCTGCAGCACCAGCTGCTTCACCAGGAAGGCCCTGGCCACTTGCTCATGAGCCCCTACTTATTCAGTCTCTCCTAGCATCTTCTTCCCAGGAAGGGTTTTGTTGATTTAAAAAAAAAAAAGTAGCACTCAGTGTCTGAGTCCTGGGGATAGCTAGGTCCCAAGCCAAGCAGATGTGGCACCAGCCATAGCACCAGGAAGGCCCTGACTGCTTGCTCCCACACCCTCACTCAGTCAATCAACTCATATGCCCACTCACTCACTGACACATACACAAAATTTTCCATACACTCACTCACTCACACTGGGATTCACATAGTTTGACTGGCTTAACTGCCATCTTCCCAACACTTCTTGAAGTTAATTTCTAAAAAAACTTTCTCAAGTCATACAGTGAATCAAATATAGTACTAAAAGTCAAAAATCCAAGGATCTTCTCACTTTCAAGTTGATCTCTTTATCACGATCTCTTTTTCAGACTACAAATTACCCAGTACTTTAATTTTTTACTCTGCTATGCCTATTTTCCCACACTAAAAAGAAAAAAATACTCCTCACAACCTATTTAATTCTTCAAGACATAACTTATCTCTTCAGTTACATTTGCCATGAACATTTTTGAAAGAGTAATTTATGCTTCTTTTCAACCTACAAGTAACATCTGCAGTCTTGCCTCAACTCAAACATTATAGTAATCAAATCTCTCAAAATTTACAAGTATGTTATTATTGCCCAATCCTTGACCTATTTTCAGAACTTTTACATGGTTGGCCACCGGCCTTGAAATAATGTATTTTAGCTTTCAAGGCATTTCAGAATGCAAACCACCACCTTTGTATCACCTTTTGGGATGATAGAAATGTTCTATACCTGGCTTGGAATAACAGTCACATGGGTACACAAAATTTTCCAAATTAATTTATTTAAATTCTTCAATGTATTTAGTTTTATGTAAATTATTCTGAAATACATTAAAGAAATGAATCTTAACACTCACTCTGAAAAAGTTCAATGAATAGATTTATTTTAAAAGATGTTAATGTGGGAAATCTTGATAGCTAGAATCAATGGTTACAGGGGAAATATTGAAACAGTAAAATAGCAACCACATAGAAATCATATGGTGCACTTTCTTAAATTAAGAAAAAATGACATGTGATTAAGTGAAAGACAAATAAAAAACACTGAGAGTTAAATCATATAAATAATATTAAATAATCTGTTATACTTTTTATTGATATATGATTTTTTTATGACTTCTAAAGGTGCATGTACATAATCCTGACTTGTAATCCACATCTTTATAATAAAATAAAGGAAAAAAAATGATGCAATGCTTTAGTGGCTTATCATTATTTCTCACAATATTTCTATGGGATGAATGTAACCATATTTCTTGCTACCTTTTTAATTCTTCCTATGAAGCCTATATTTAATATTCCATATATGTGGTCATGTATTTATTTTAATGTATGTAAAGCTTAAGAAGAAGTAAAAGAAAAACACAAATGTAGAAATAAGACAGGTAGCTATGATAAGTATAATTTAAGCAATCTTAGGCCCTGTTGCAATAACCAATGATTTGAATATTTATAGGTTAGGAAAATGAGTGATCATATTCTTTACATTTGATCTGAGACCAAAGGCTTTTAGAAAGTTCTCGAAAGAAAATATTTAAGAACATTACAACACATTATTTTCAAATATATCCTTAAATATTTATAAAAATCTTTAGTCTGTGGGAAGAAATTTCAGAAAATAGGGTATGGTTAACAAAACTGGAATTTGGAGACATCAAAATCATAGGCATGATCTACTTTAAATAAATCAATCATTTTTTCTTATTGCTTAAAGTTATGTCATGTATGCATTTTAATTTTACTGTGAATGTGATCTTTGCATACTCTGGACGACAAAGGGGCAAAGCCTAGGCTGTCAGGACAGTAAACCACAAAAGCCACTACTGACTGCAGCAAACTGTCTGGGTTTTACATGAAGAGGTCAGAATTTTCTTGCAGAGTCACTTTCCAAATATGGCATGCTTACCATAATTAGTATCCTGACTACTCAGAAGTTGGTTGTAGACACAGCTGTTGTTTCAGGTAGCAAGAACATCAATGACAAGGCACTAGGTATTGATTTGTGCAGTGACATCTTTCTAACTATGTCATCTGAGTGAAAGAAGCCCCAAATTAACCAATAATAAAGTGTTAGAAGTTGTAGTAGCTGTCCTCTTGGGATTTGTTCTAGAAGAGTATAGATGCTGCTCCTTCATTCAGGCCATCAATCCTGCTAAAGGACTCACATTGACATTAAGTTGACCAATAGAACAATCTAAAGCCTGCAGTAAGACTGCACCCCATGTTAATACATGTATGTGAATGTCATTTTTGTATTCGTTTTCTATATCTATGTACATAATGTACATAATAAAGTATGCATATGTAGCTATATAAAATATGCAAATGTACTATAATAATCCAAAGAATTCTTACTTAATGGCAATACAGTATAAATATGGTATTATACAACATCTTTGATAACACTGATTTCACTAATTCAATACAACTAATTTCAAAGGCAAAAACTGTTACTATTTTTCCATCAGATTTATATATGAATAAGCTTATTGACAAGATTTGCTTTTTGTTATCATTGTTTTAGTTTCTAATTTGATTATATTTTCTATTTTAATATGATCCCTAGCTACACAGTTTTAAAAAGATCACAGATATGTCTGTATTAGATTATGGTAATATCAGAAAAGCTAGGGGCCACATATATTTAAAAACCAGTCAACAAGAATATTGTAATTACATTTATTTTTGACCAAATTATCCCTTGACCATGTTTATATTAAAAATCATTTGCAAACTTTTTCCGTATTGTCTTATTATTCGATATAAACTTTCAGAACATAATTTTTCTTATCTTGTTCTAAATTTGTGTTGCCCTCTTCCATGTACTCACTAGATAACATTGACCTATGGTTTTAACTTTTATCCAACCAGAAATTAGGATCCCATATTAGCATTTGACTCTGTAATGGGTTTGATAAAAGCAGAACTAACCTTAGAAAACAGTTCTTACTTTTTAAAAAGTAGATACTAATGTAGGCATCAGCAAACATAGGGTCCTAGCTTCCAGTGGCCTTTGTAGCTCATATAGAATCTCAACAAATTTCTGTGGCCTGATGTATGGTCCAGCTTGCTAATAAGAAGGGGAAATTAGCTTTATAATACTTTCCAAACAAATGTTAACCTCCTTTTGTTATTTGTAGTTTCTAGAAAAATGTATAACTGTTACTGTATGCCCCTGTATGGTTGTACTGTATGGTTAGTACAAACATAAGATGTAGTTTCTACTTTGCATGTAACAAGGCAAGGAGAGAATGATAAAGCCAAGTCTTGACTGGATTATGGGCTACAGAAAACATCTTGTCATTGGCTATTATCATTGTCGATTTGATTACTTTCTCAGAAAACATGCAAGTTGAGATTAAATTTTGATCTAAAAACATGTGCCCTATCAGTGAATCTTGGTATGTCAGAAATAATTAATCTCCATTTGTCTCTTTGGACCGTTCACTGCCCTTCTCTTCTTTACTCTGTGCTCCAAGAGACTGGTATCTACAAATTCCTCACCTAGGTTTTCTAGTCCCTTAGGCTCTTATTAGGTTTGGACAATGTGAGGTCAGGTAGCAACAAGAGACTGGCAGGAAGAAGGGCAGAAAGTTCAGGGTGCTATTTTACCCTTTTCTTATTGCCTTGCTGTTTAGGCGATGGCTACTTCCTTTGACAGCCACATTTCTGTCTGGTTACCCAAGTTTTGGGGTTCTGTTTCTCTCTGGGTTCCCTTGACACCATTCCCTCGCCTACTTAAGCATGATCTGGCAATGGATGCATTTTCTTGCTTGTGTCAGGGACGCACCATTCCCGGTTAGCTTCCTTGACTCTACCAACACCACTATAAATAGTCCCTTCACTAAACTCCTTGGTTAAATTGTTTGTAATCCTGGCTGGTCTATCTAAGTCTATCATACACACACATATATACATATTTAAGGGTTACTGAGGTTTGTTTCCATGATTTTGAATTGAGAACAAGATTGTTTCCCTATTTTACAAAGGCATAATAATTTTGCCACCAGTGGCATCTATAATGTCTTTAGAGTGTGTATGCATATGTTAAGCTTTTCAAACAGACCATTAGTATACCCACATTTCCATGATGAAGAACACAAAATATGTCATATTGAGTTTTCCCATCGATCTATGTGGTCTACCAGCAAAAGTAGTGTGTAGGGTTGGTCTACATGCCATGATTCTATTTCCCAAGGCATAAAATGAGAAATATTGGCTTTTTAGGTAGCTTTACTTTAACAAATTATTAAAAAGCTGTCATCCATTCATTCATGTCAACTATCTATATTCCAAATTAGAATATATCTCAGGCAAAATAATTTCATAATTGTATTATCTACTGTGTATTACAATAACTGGGTTAGACAATGAAACTGAAGAGATTGGAATCTGTGTTCCTTATCCATGAATCTGGGCAAGACTGTTCTAACCAATACTGGCACTGCTATGAGGCTTTTAAGCTATTTTATAAAAAGGATACATCTCTTGCTTAGCTCTCTCTCTCTCTCTCTCTCTCTCTCTCTCTCTCTCTCTCTCTCTCTCTCTCTCTCTTTTTTTGAGTTGGAGTCTCACTCCAGGCTGGAGTGCAGTGGTACACTCACAGTCACCCCAGAGTTGACCTGCTGGGCTCTGGTGATCCTTCTGCCTCAGCTTCCAAGAAGCCAGGACTACAGGCACATGATACCACACTCAGCTAATTTTTAAAATTTTATTGTGGAGACATTTCACCAAGTTGCCTGGGCTGGTCTTGAACTCACTGACTCAGTCAATCCACTCGCCTCGGCCTCCCAAAGTGCTGGGATTACAGGCTGAGCTCTCTCTATCTCTTAAGACAAAAACGTATGGAACCTTGAGCTGCCATGAAATAAGACAAGGTACCCTACCAATACCATGCCAAAGGGATCATGTGAAGAAATCACAAAGAGACGAGAGATGGCTCAGGAGCACCAGTTATTTATGTCTTCCCAAACAGGTGCCAAACATGTGAGTGGAGGAGTCTTTAAGAGGACTCCAGCCACGGTCACTATTTTCAACTTGAAGAGAGTCCCCAAGCCAAAATCACCTAGCTGACCACTCTTACATGCCTAACTTACAGAAATCTGGATAAATCGTAAATGGTTGTTTTTCTTTTAAGTTTCTATGCTTTTGCATAATTTGTTACATAATCATAATAAATGGAACATGAACAATTGCCATAGGGAAAGTGAAAGAATAAGACTCTTCCATCATACTTCTTAAAGTTACTCTATTACCTACAATACAATCTCCTCAAATGCTGATTTAAACACATATTTCTGGATTCTACTTCTGGCCTAAAGTCCCTGTAATAAACTATCTCTCTTTCTCTCTCTCTCGCTCTCTCTCTCTCTCTCTCTCTGTCTCTCTCCCTCTCTTTTCCATTTTCTCTTCAAATAAAAATTTCAAGATAATTTTTATGCACATAAAGTATGAGAACACTTACTCGCAAATTTCTTAAGTTCTTAAATTATATGTTTTATTATAAAAAACAAATTCCCTGTTTTTAACTATGGAGAAAAGAGAACTTCATAAATTGATTACAAAATAAAACAAAATAAGATAGGTATTATCAAAGTGTGTAGACACTCAAAATGTAGAAATTATACCTAGTTTTTCTCTAGGAAGTATGTGGAAGGGAATGATAAAATTCTGGTGACAAATATTTCAGAATCAGAATTTAAACTGTCCTTTTATATTCTTATAATTTATACAGAACTTATTAAAGTATTTATTTGCATGCTCTTATAGATTAAAAAAATTTAGAGGTTAAAATCACTCAAGTTCACATGCTCTTTTACTCATATGAGTCAGTGATAAAATTTAATTTAATAATGAAACTACTCAATTCAAGTATTGCTTTCTTATTTCTCTAAACAAAATAAGTGAATAGTATATTTACAACTTTTTGTTCTTACTATAGTGTAATATGAATGGAGGAAGAAATGAGAGATATTTGAGTATATGTGTGTGTGTGTATATATATATATTTATATACACATATATAAAAATGTATTTCATATATGTATATATTAAAACGTATCTTGAAACTTTTAAGAGCTCCCAGAAAAATGTATTTATGTCTTTAACATATATTTCTAGTTTTATTTTTTTAACTTAGAATATTCTTTTTCTTTGCTTTTCTTCATCTTTCCCATCTAGTCTCCCCGTCTTCCTCCCTCTCCTCCTCCCTTTCTTCTTGTATAAATATCCTCCCCTCAAGAAGTTTATTTTCTTTTTAGAAACAGAAATATAAATGATTAAAATTTAATTTGATAGGTGTTTAAATAGAGGCATGTAAAAATATATATAGTAAAGAGGCATGAAGAAAATATACGAGGAAGGAAGGAAGGAAGGAAGGAAGGAAGGAGGAAAGAAGGAAGGAAGGAAGGAAAGAAGGAAGGAAGGAAGGGAAAACCAAGAACAAAAGCTAAATTCTCTTGGGGAAGTTAGGGCCACAGGAGAAGTTAACTCTTTAGCTAAAGTTTGGAATGAGTAGTTCAATGACACATGAAAAAAACAAAGAATGACATTTTAGAAAGGGACCAAAATATGTAATAACATCAACATATAAAAAGATACAACATATGAAGGAATTGCTGTTTACAAGAATATAAGGACTCAAATAAATTTAATAAAAATATAAAATCATCAAAATGTCAAATTGTAAGATGAATATTTCTTATCAAGTATTTAATATTTTTAGAATGTATGATAAATCAATGACATTACTACTCAATTATTTGTTAAATTATGTTTGACAAAAAATGAGAATGATTCAAAGTGATAAAATAGAATAGTACTATTTAATAGGTATAAGTATATATAAGGTGAATGTTAAAATATTTTACATAATATTTGTAGTACCAAATAAAAATTGCACAGATACTTTTTCTTAATTTGTTTTGTTTCAGTGAAATAGCTAAAGTAACTTTAGAAATTAACACCCTTTTTCTGGCTAACAAACTAAAAAAATAAACTTTTCCCAATCAACATTGAAAATAATTTTCCTCATACTTTTTATAATAACTCTATACATATAAAAAATTAAAATGCTTTATATATGTATATGTAGAAAAATAAATAGGGAAAAGCAATCCCAAATGAAAAATAACACAAAATTATTTTTAAAATGTCAAACATTAAAAAAATTCTAAAGCTATTCAATTCATTTACATGAATAATTATAGAGATGTTTTTAAATCAATTTACTTAAAAATGAGAAAAAAAGTAATACAATTATTTATAGTGAAACAAAGTAGGTATAATTGACTGAAAAGAAATTGAAAACATGATCTAAAGAACAAACAAAATACTAAGATCATCAAAATTGAAAAAAGCATCTGAATTAACAAAATTATCAAAATACATGGAAACTATAAATGAACAAATATGCTCAAAGCTAAGTGAGAAAAGTAATTAAAATAAAATGTGCTGCACAAATGTTACCAATATATGGGAACAATCATTATAGATAATTAGTAAATTCATTGCTTAGTAAATTCATTGCTTTTGTCAATACCATTTCATTTAAAATAATATGGCTGAGATTCTCGGGAAGATGGCGGTGAAGCCGGTCGGACTAAGCAATTCCCAGTGTGAGTGAGTGAGAGCATGGAAAACGTTGCATACGTGTCAGTAAGTGGGGATGTGAGAGGCTGACTGAGGAGGGTCTTGAGAGCAAGTGGCCAAGGCTCTTCTGGTTAAGCAGCCAGTGCCACAGCTGCTCTGCTTGGTCCCTAGTACTTCCTGGGATGCAGAAGCTGAGTGTCATTTTTTAAAAATCAGCAAAGTTCTTCCCGGAAAGAAGTTGCTGGGAGAGACTGCCAGCTCCAGGCTCTGCCTCACCGCTGCAGCGCCTGGCCAGACTTCGGCTGCAAGGGCTGCAGAAGGAGCAAAGCGAGGGAGCCCAGAGGCAGAGTCCCACTGGAGAAGACAAAAGAGGCACCCTGCCACTATCTTGAGATCTAGGCAGAAAAGTGCTTTGACTTGCTCACCAAGGAGCGACAGACCGGACGGATCTCTGTGACTGGTGGATAAACTACTCAGGGGTTGATCGTGACCCAGAAGGAATATACTGAAAGCACAAACTCCAGAGGGACAGGATGTTGAGTCTCAGGTGTGCCATACCCTACCCTGATTCAGTTGTGGGACAAAGGGTATGACCAGAAAAGGACAAGGAAGACCTCAAAGGAGATCAGTGGTGAGTCCAGGGCTGATCCAATCCCCTCTTCCCCATCAATCCTCTGAACGTCGGGCCCACAAAACCGGGCCACGACTGAGACACATGAACCCAGACAGAGTCTGGAAGACAGACGCAATAGGAGGACGCTACTCCAGGGTAAGCCTAGCTGGTGTAACCCTGCCAATACCTGGGGAAGAGACAATCCCACACCTCTCCATTTGAGGGAATCCTCCTAACCACACTAGAGTGGGAGGGGAGGACTGAAGCCCAGACCACCCCCATTCCCCCTCCTTCTTTCCTAGGTTGGTCACTAGAGAGATTGTGAATTAGGCTGAAGCCTGAAGGCTGCAGGAGCCAGTAGAGGGGCAGCTAAGAGGAACAATTACAGAACCTGCCACAAGAGGGCAGGATTTTATTTATTTATTTTTCAGCTTGTCAGTTTTTTAATATTTTTCCTTTGTGCATAAATGTGTATTGATTTGTATCCCCCAACTTCTTTTATTCTCTGTATCCCTCCAACTCCTTTTATCCTCTCTTTGTTTTTTCTTTAATTCTTTTTATTTTCTGCTTATTTGTGCCCATGAAGGATTGAGGATTTGTATGTCAGTTTGTTTGTTTTTGCTTTTTTGTTCTTCTCTTGTTTTAGTTCAATGTGTGTGTGAATACATGTGTGAGGATTCAATTTGAATTCTTTTTTTATTTTTTATTTTTCTTTTTGTTCTATTTTCATTTTGGGGTGTGTGTGTGTGTGTGTGTGTGTGTGTGTGTGTGTGTGTGTATTTAATTGTTTTTTGCTTTGGTTTCTGCTCTTGTTATTCTGTTTTTTTATTTTATTTTAAAATTTTGTCCATCTCACTTCATTCTACTTTAATCTGTTACCCTCATTGCTGTTACTATATCTTGGACTCAGGGGATACACACACATACCCATTGCATCACCATACAGAGTGGTGATGGGGAGTAGGTCTTGGGGAACCCATACCACAATCAAGGAACACTGAGATTTTCAAGTACTTTCTGAATCCTAGCTCTCCATTCTACACCTTATTCTACTCTCAAAAATACAAGAGACAGAAAAGCTTCCCACCCACAGCCCTGTTTCAAAATAGAACAAATTTAGAACCCTGATTAGGGAAGAATACAGGGTTGAGCAAGCATCAGAAGTGAAAGCCTCTCTCACTGCCACTGAATAATGGAACTAAAGAGAAAAGAAAGAGATCTGTCACAAATCAGGAAAAGCAATGGAGGAACACAGCTAATTCTCAGTGCTGCAAAAAGAAAATGCCTGAGATATCAGACCTCAGAATCCAAATGATGGAAGTCACCAACAATTGATCCCAGAATATGGCAGGGATTAGGGAATGGATGAAAACAGTGAAAAAGACTCAAGAAATACAGGATGAAACACTAAAAGGACTTGTAACAGAGATTTTGGCTGTAAAAAAAATTCAGTCAGGAAATAAATAGCAAGATGGCAAGCATGGAAAGCAGAATTAATTAAGCAGAAGAAAGAATCTCAGAACTTGAAGACCAAAACATGGAATTAACCTGATCTGTAAAAAAACAGAAAGAAAACTCAAAAAGAAAGAGCACAGCACCCAAGAGATGTGCTATTCTATCAAGAGACAGAGCTTACATCTGATTGGTATCCCAGAAAAAGAAAGGGAAAGGGAGAACATCTTGGGGCAAGTATTCCAGAAAGTTATCCAAGAAAACTTTCCCCATCTCACCAGAGACGTGACCATCCAAACACAAGTGATACAGAGAACCCTCACAAGACATCAAATGAGAAGACCAACCCCTAGACACATAGCAATTCACCTACACAAATAGACACAAAAGAAAAAAATCCCAAAGGCAGCAAGAGAGTAAGTTCAGACTACCTACCAGGAAAAACCAATAAGAATAGCAGCAGACCTACTGGCAGAAACACTACAAGCTGGAAGGTACTGGAGTCCAATAATCAAATTCCTCAAAGATAAACAATTTCAACCAACAATTTTCTACCCAACCAAACTCAACTTCATCAGCAATAGAGAATTAAAATCCTTCCCAGACATCAAATCCCTAAGATATTATGCAGCTTCCAGGGCAGCTCTATAGTAGATGCTTAAAAAGGTATTAAGCACAGAAGAAAGGAAAAAAGAATGACCACACACTTCCAAGGAGAACAAGGAATCAACAGAGAATACATTGCAACTACAAACTTGAGAATACACAGGTACATCAACCCAAAAGCTAAAAGAAAAAACAACAAACAAACAAACAAACAAACAAAAAGTCTTCTTTTTTTTTAAGTTAGAGTCTCACTCTGTCACCCAGACTGGAGTGCAGTGGCTGCTCCTGGCAACTGCAGCCTTGACCTGCTGGGCTCTGGCGATCCTTCTGCCTCAGTCTTCCAAGTAGTTGGAACTACATGCAGATGCTACACACCTGACTATTTTGATTTATTGTAGAAATGAGGTCTCGCCAAGTTGACCAGGTGGGTCTCGAACCCACGGGCTCAGGCAATCCACTCACCACAGCCTCCCAAAGTGCTGGGGTTATAGGCTGAGCCACTGAGCCTGGCTAGAAAAGCCTTTTTAAGTACCTCATGATGGGGTTAAAAAAAATCACATTTCAATAATCAGTCCGAATGTGAATGGACTAAATGCACCACTGAAAAACAAAGAATGGCAATCTGGATAAAAAACCATGACTCAGTAATTTGCTGCATCCAGGAAACTCATCTCACCACAAAAGATGCACACAGACTCAAAAATAGAGAATGGAAAATGAGTTTCCAGGTAAATGGGTTACAAAAGATGACAGGTGTTGATATCTTAGTATTAGACAAAGCAACATTTAAACTATCAAAAATTTTAAAAGATACAAAAGGACACTATATAATGAAACAAGGTTCAATCTATCAAGAAGAAATATCTATTCTGAACATATATGGACCCAGCACAGGAGCACCCACATTTATAAAGCAACTACTATGTACGCTAAAAAAAAATATTGACTCTAACATTATTACAGCTGGGGACTTAAATATCCAAATTACAAACCTAGCTAGATCATCAAATCCAAAAACAAAACAAACAAATAAAAAAACTAAGAAATTCAGAACCTCAATTTGACATTAGAACAAATGGACTTAATATATACCTACGGAACACTCCAACCTACAGTCACATAATATACATTCTACTCATCACCATATGAAATGTACGCCAAGAACAATCACATCCTAGGCCATAAATAAAGCATAAATAAATTTCATAAGATTGAGATAATGCCATACACCTCTCAGACCAGAGTGGGGGAAAAATATCAACACCAACAAAATTCCTCAAAACCAACAAAGACATGGACATTAAACAGCATGATGCTGAATAACTATGAGGTCAACCCATAAATCAAAACAGAAATTAAACGATTCTTGGAAAGAAATGAAAACGAACAAACAACCTATCAAAACCTCTGGGATGCCATGAGAACAGTTCTAAGAGGGGAATTTTTATCTCTACAAAGACACATCAAGAAAATGGAAAGATCACAAGTTAACAGCCTAACAAATCATCTGAGGGAACTGGAAAGAAAGGTCACTAAAACTTTAACTTTAGCAGAAGAATCCAGATCACCAAAGTAAAAGCCCTAATATGGGGCATAGAAGACAAAAATACCATTTAAAGAAATCAACAAAACAAAAAGCTGATTTTCTGAAAGAATGAAAAAGATTGATGGACCCTAGCTGTAATGACAAAGAGAAAGAGAGAAAAAGCCCAGAAATAAGCACAATCAGAAATGCAAAAGACAAAATCACAACTGATCCCAAAGAAATACAAAAGATTATCAGAGATTACAATGTACACCTGTATGGAAACAAACTTGATAACTTAAATGAAATGGAGGACTTGAAACAAGAAGGCCCTGAGACACTAAATAGACCAATAACAAACCAGGAAATTGACTGTCATTGAAAAACTACCTTAAAAAAAAAGGCAGACACGAGATGGCTTTCCAGCGGAATTCTAGAAAACATAAAAGAGGAGCTGATACCAATCCTACTGAAAGTATTCCAGGTAATTGAGAAAGACAATTATTCTCAAGTCATTCTATGAAGCTAACATGACATTGATACCCCAACTGGGGAAAGAGCCAACACACAAAAAAAGAAAACTATAGGCCAGTATCCCTAATGAACGTAGAAGCAAAAATTATCAACAAAATTCTAGCAAATCAGATCCAACAACTCATCTCAAAAATCATCCACCATGACAAGTAGGCTTCATCTCAGGATGCAGGGTTGGGTTAGAATCCTCAAGACCATAAATGTAATTAAATACATCAACAGATGTGAAAACAGAAACCACATGATTATATCATTAGATACAGAAAAATCTTTTGATAAAATCCAGTATACTTTCTTGATAAAAACCCTCAATCATCTAGGCACAGAAGGAACATACCTCAAAATAGTAAGCACCATCTATGGTAAACCCACAACCAGCATATTGGTAAATGGACAGAAACTGGAAACATTTCCCCTGAAAAACTGAACAAAACAAGGCAGCACACTCTCAACCCTCTTGTTCAACATTGTGTTGGAAGTCCTAGCTAGAGCAATTAGACAAGAGAAGGAAATAATGGGTATCCAAATAGGAAAAGAGGAAGTTAAGTTATCCCTCTTTGCTGACAATATGATCCTATAATTCGAAAATCCAAAAGAATCTGTCAAAATTCTGCTTTCACTGATAAAGAACTTTAGCAGTCTCAGGGAACAGAATAAAAGTGCAAAATACAGTTGCATTCTTATACACCAACAACAAGCAGGCAATGAACCAAATAAAAAGCACAATTTCATTCACAATAGTCACACAAAAAATGAAATACCTTGGCATCTTCCTAACCAGAGAAGTGAAAGACCTTTACAATGAAATCCACAAAACACTACTCTAAGAAATCCAAGAAGACACAAACAAATGGAAAAAATATTTCATGTTCATGAATGGAGAGAATCACCATTGTTAAAATGTTCATCCTACCAAAGGTAATCTACAGATTCAATGCAATACCCATTAAATTACCAACATCATTCTTCTCAGATCTGGAAATGAAAATATAAAAATTCATATGGAAACATAAACAACCATGAATAGCCAAAACAATCCTTAGCAAAAGAAACAAAGCAGGAGGTATCACTCTTCCAGACTTCAAACTTTACTATAAGGCTACAATCATCAAAACAGCCTGATATTGATACAAGAATAGGCATATGGACCAAGGAAACAGGATAGAGATACTGGAAGCAAAAACTCAATTTCTCAACCAACTCACCTTACACTCCACCAACAACTGGGGAGAGGAGAACCTATTCAGTAAATGGTACTGGGAAAACCGAATGACCACATGTAGAAGATTGAAACAGGACCCCAACCTATCACCATACACAAAAATTAACTCTAAAATGGATCAAAGATCTAAATGTAAAACCTCAAAGTATAAGAATCTTAGAAAATGCAGGAGACACCCTTATGGAAATTGCAGCTGGCAACCAATTCCTGATCAAAACACTAAGTTCCCATGCCATAAGAGATAAGATAGATAAGTGAGACCTCATCTAACTGAAAAGCTTCTGCAAAGCAAAATAAATCATCAAGAAAGCAGGGAGTCAGCCCACAGAATGAGAAAAAATATTTGCCGACTGTATATCTGACAAAGGCCTAATATCCAGAATCTATAAGGATCTCAAAAATGCCAAAAGGAAAAAAAAAAAAAAAAAACAAGCAGCCCCATTAAAAAGTGGTAAAAAGACATAAATAGACATTTCTCAAAAGAAGATATGTGGGCCTCCAACAGACACATGAAAAAGTGCTCGGCCTCACTAATCATGAGAGAAATGCAAATCAAAACCACAATGAGATACCACCTAACCCCAAGAAGAATGGCCATCATTAATTTAAAAAACAACAGTAGACGCTGGTGAGGATGTGGAATAAAAAGAGCACTTCTACACTGCTGGTGGGAATGTAAACTAGTGTAACCTCTTTGGAAACAGTGTGGTAATTTCTAAAAGAACTGGAAGTTGAACCTTCCCTATGACCCAGCAGTCTCCCTCCTGGGAACATGCCAGGAGGAACTCAAATCATTCTACAAAAAAGATACCTGCACATGCATGTTTATTGCAGCAATATTCACAATAGCAGAAACACGGAACCAACTGTGCTGCCCATCAAAACTGGACTGGATTTTAAAAAAATATATATGGTACATATACACAATGGGATATTATGCAGCCATAAAGAAGGACCAACATATGGTCTTCACAGCAACTTGGAAGGATTCAGAGTCTATCATACTCAGTTATCTATCACAGAAACAAATAACAGAGTACCACATATTCTCACTCATATGTGGACCCTGAACACTAACCATAATAATATAAGAAAGGGATTGGCAGTAGCGGGATACATCAGGGGTGAGGGTGGGGGAAACACAACATCAATAAGGGTACCTGATCTCAAACCAGGCAAAGTGGGGAGCAAAGGGAAGCCCAAACTTTACCTGTATGATGACCACTTGTATACCTAATCCTGAATTGTACCCTATATGTTTAAAATAAAATAAAATAATAAATAACTAAGCACAAAAATAAATAAATAAATAAATATGGTTTACACAATTTTAACAAGTTTATTTGGAAGACTGTGTGCTATGAAGATAGAAAGCCTGAAAAACTAAGGGTTTATGTTTTGCCCTGTGGATATGAGGATGTATGGAAGATATTTGGGTAAGAGGATTTTATATCTAGATGTATTTGGCAGAGCAGTACTTGAATGTCAGTGTGGAGAAAGGGCAACTTTAGAAATAGGGAAAATGTTTAGAAAATTATTGCAATAATCCAGCAAAGAAATGATGTGGCCTCAGCAGGGCAGTGTCAACAGAACCTGAGAGGAGGATACTGACTAGAAAGTAGAAAGGGTCATAGAATTGTGTTGTACCAGGTAAGTGCTTAAGAAATTCAAGCTAAATTGAATTAATGATTACATGGAAGGCTCTCTTTCCCTCCTTTCTGTCACTCTTCATGCATACACTTATATTGCTACTTTGTTTTTGTTTCGATCTGTTCTGAATTAGAATAGTCTCTTTCGAAAGATGACACGATTTAGGAGATCTTGCAGCATGGGAAAACTCCACTTCAAAGAAGGCAGCAGCCATTGTGAAAGACCACAGACTTGAAATTAGACAAAGCTCAATTCCAAAGTTGACTCTATTGTGGGCAGACTTTATAAGTTGATACTATGAGTATGCAACAGTGTAACAAATTTTCTGGGGCTCCTGTTCTTCACAATGTGATACTTGTTATCTACTTTTAACAGGGTTGCAAATTTTTTTTTTTTTTTTGAGTTGGAATCTCACTCTGTTGCCCAGACTGGAGTGCAGTGGCCGCTCCCGCTAAACTAGAAAAAGCAGCATGTATAGTTTAGCACATTCATCAGTTAATGCTAATTCTTCCATTTCTTTCTATTGTGATGCTCTAAATAGTATGTCACAAATGTTCAATGATACATAATGAGTTGAACTTAAGAAAAATCAATTTATTTATTCTATTTGGATATATTAAAGACTATTTTTTTGTAAAGGTTTCTTTACAAATCCTCCTCAAGTTTTCACCCCTGATTTTATTTCCCTCATTTGCTCATTTACATATACTAATACAATTTGTGTGTGTGTTTTGTTTTGTGTTTTCAACTTTACATACAGTGTTAAGGTTTACAGAGGATAATCAGGTAAGATTTTATTTTCAAAATTGAAACGAGATCCTGAAACAAAAACAAGTAACAATATGAGTGTGTATGCGTGAAGAGCGACAGACAGAAAGAGAGAGAAAGAGGACCTTCCATGTAATCATAAATTCAAATTAACTTGAATTTCTTGAACACTTACCTGGTACAACACAATTCTATGATCCTTTATATTTTCCAGTCAGTAACCTCCTCTCAAGTCCTGCTGGCACTGCCCTGCTGTGGCCACATCATTTCTTTGCTGGATTATTGCAATAATTTTCTAAATATTTTCCCTATTTCTAAAGTTGTCCTCCACTCTGACACTTCAGTGTTGTTCTGTCAAATATCTCTAGATATAAAATCCTCTTACCCAAAACAAGTAATTTTGGAGGTTTTTTTAAAAAACTAACTTTAAAATCTGTGAGTGTTTCTTTTAAATTAAAATATAATAATTTCTAAGCATACCATTTATAAAGATTATTTAAGCATATTAAGGTGGCATGTAATAAAAATTACTTGGTAATATTGACTTTCTTTGAAATTTTTCAAGAAAAGTTGCCTCAACTAAGATCTGTTGAACCTTCTTCATATTCACCTTTGAAATAATGTCACACAATATACTATTAGTATATTGTGAGCAATAGATATCAGAATATAGACAGTAGACTAATAATAGAATATTGGGGCATACATATTTGATTGAGACACTATCATTTATCCTGTTGCCTTGTTGCAGAATTTCACAGTGTTATCATTTGCCCTTAGATTTTTGTATTTATTATACAAAAATAATTGTATAAATTATTTTTCTATAGAACTTACTGGCACTTGACATGCCTTCATAATGAGGTGTAACATTAGTTAGAGCATGACACTAGAATTATAGGCCATCAGTCTGGAATCTGGAATACTTCTGGAACAGCAAGAATTTCTAAAAGTAGTCCCAACACAAAACAAAATACAAAACTCTATAGATGGAAACCCTTGACAAATCTGATGAATGTTATTCTTTAAGATCTAAACCTACAACTATGGGAAGAAATCAAGAGGGCTCCCATGATCCTTGTGCTAACATGAGACATAACTATGCATGCAAAGCTACTAATACCCATGCATATTTATTCTTCTTATTTCCTCATAGCCAGACAGTTAAGTGAAAATTATGTCTTAGATGTACTCTCACTCATCACATTAAAATTTCTTTAATGGCTTTGGGATACAACTGTTCCAGAAAGACTGTCTTTGCAACTTTTGACCTCATAAGTCTAGACTCTGAGGGAATAAAGTTCGGAGATGTACTTAAGTAGCACTTTGAGCACAGAGAGACTTGGCACATTAAACTAATAAAAAATGATGGCAAAACCATTCATAAACATGAAGTGCCATATAGATGCTTATTAATAAGGATTTGCCTCCAATTTATATTTATTTTTATTTCAAGATGCTTCTCAAAAATACATTATGATTTATTGTGTATAATGTCTTTCAAGCAAATTGTATTCAAAACATTTTAGAGAGTTAAATACATGTCAATGTGTGGCATAAATTATAGCAGGACACTTTGAATGGTAAATGAATTAGTGCACTCAGTCATAAGGCCAGAGAAAAATGGGTTATGTAAGCGTCTGGTGAGAAATATCTAGACTCCCTGGAACCAACACTTTAAATCCCAGTAGGGCAGCTCTGTCCTTCGTCCTCCTGAGATAAGAGTCCATTCAGTTTACAGGCTGCTGGTTTTTTGAATGATCCCTCAGAACAGTAGGCATGTCTGCTCTGTATGAACATTTTACAGAGTAAAGACAAGGGAAAAAAGAATCAAGAGAATTTAAGAAGAACTAAGGTATTATTTTATGTGAGCAATATTTTAGTGGTAATGAGAGGCTGACTTAGAACACAGCAGGAATGAAGGCTGGAGAACTATATTCAAGGTTTGAAAAGAGAAAAGCAAAGTTGGTATTTGATTGGGTCTTACTACCAATCCTTAGAACTGTTTTTAAATATGGGGAAATAGATTTCAATATAATTGTAGAGATTACAGTGACATGGAATTGACCCATACTGTACACTTGATATTTTAGATGTCTTATGATTTTTTACTGAGCATTAATCTGAATTCATAATGAAAAGCATTTATAATCTAGACAAAACTTTCAAGATTTTAAGTGCAAGGCAGAAGAATGGGACCCTCTAATGGAATAAAAAGGACACAGGTCATACTTGTATATGACTTTTCTAAATATTTGAGCATGGTGCTACTATGGGGTGACTTTTAAGTTTCCCCAGTCTGCAAAAACCCCATCAAGTGTTAAGCTTAGTGGGATTCAAATAAATTAGTACAGAGAACTCTAATCTTCCCCAGATGATGGTTTGTAATGAGTTTTCCTAGGTTCTTATTTGGGTTATAAAGATGCTTATAGTATAAATCAAAACTGGGAATGGAGATAGTCTTAGGTTCTTCTTTCACTTGCAGATAATCCACAGTCCTTTATTTACAATCCTGATGTAAATAAAGATCTGGGATAATCTAGGTGTATCTTGACATTTTACAAATAGATTAGATCACTGACTAGTAATTGTGGTCAACTGTTTAAGATTTTTTTTTCTGCTAGACTATCATTTTACATTTTACTTCTCTAAGATACTCTCTTAATGTCTACCTCTTTAAGCTTCTATTCTTTTAGAATATTACTTTTTTTATTTCTAGAGGGCCATAAAAATCAGTCCTTTGCATTGATGAGGTATCATACAAACTGGAAGGCCTATGAACCTATCTTGAGAGGAGTAATTTAACAGAAATGAAACAAAAGCATGAGACCAGCCCCTAGTCTTTCATTAAATACTTTGTTTCTGTAATGCAGGAATATGTAGGGACAATCCTGAAGCAATAGGACTATTGTTATTTATATGAATAAAGAAGAATCATATTATCAAGCCAACGGATGCCATTCCGTCCTTAGTTTAAATTTCACCTATACGATGCTTGTGATTTTTATCAAAAATCAAGGATCTCCTCTATCAAGAATTTTTCCTTAATTCATCTGCCTGGCTTCGATCTCTCTTTATGTCTCTGACAGCAACCACATGTCCTGTCATCATACATCTTATCGTACTTAGCAGTCATTACCAACCTCTCTATCTTTCTCCTCCACTTCGTATCCCTAGCGTGTTGTTCACTAAAGGTAAACTACAGAATATACAACAAAAATATAATATGCAGAATAGTTACTTATTTTAGGGTATGATTTCCTTTCTGTCTTTTTGAAATTCAAATACATGTATCAAACTGGACACATATTTTTAAAGAACACTCAATACAAAGAACAACATGCATTCAGATTACATTTTAAGTAGAATAAACAGATCATGAATATTTATGTGGTTTGGAAAGACTTGTATGACACACTCTGTATTGCCGAACCAAATAATTATGCAAAGATAGTTTCACTTAAAATTACAAATGCCATATTTTAGTTTGTGTTCAACAGTTTTAATGCATATTGATAATTGAAGGAAATAGCTTCTATTTAAAAACAATACATTTAGGTTGGAAAAATGCCATTACAGCATATTTTAAAATTTTAAAATGCCTGGAATTGTGTTAGGGTAAGAGCTAACAAAGGCCCAAATGCTGACTGATGTTTAAGAACCAGGCATAATTGCCACTTTTGAAGAGAGTATACTTCTAAGATTCAGTCTGCTTGCCCCCATGCTCTGGTTTATGCACTCCCTCCATTTGGCCTGTCCAGTTTGACCTGTACATACAACAAAATGCATGAGCAACTCAAAACCATTATGGTTAGGAGCAGAGTGACATATCTTTAATAGAAAATCATGTGAATGACAACATATAACCTTTATCTTGTTTCATGGTAGCTTATGTAATTAATACATTTTTTAAAACAGCTTGCAATCTTAATGTCTACATAATATGTATCTGGGGATGCAAAGATATGTTTCTAGATGCCAAAAGGGAATCAAGAGCATATCTGTAAAGTACATAATCATATAAAGCACATCTATATATTTTACTCAAATGCAAGATGATCAGATACTAATATCTTCACATTCTTTCAAACAGGAAAACCATGAGTTTAGGAGTCACATAGATGTAGTTTTAGTACAGCTCTGTGCCCTTGCATGAATTTGTTAACGTCTTTGAACTTCAGTTTCTGTGCATGTGTGGTACTGATTATGTAGGAGAAAATCTATGCTTGCTAGTTTCCATGGTTCTTCCATATTTTTCTCCTCTCAGCTCAATGATATATATCCCAGGGCCAATATACTATTATACTTTGGACCTAGAATTTACATCCCCCTTTTATCACTGCTAAAACTGCAACTTGGCTGGGCACAGTAATTCATGCCTGTAACCCCAGTGCTTTGGGGGTGGGGAGTGGGCATGTCAGGAGGATTGCTTAAGGCTAGGAATTTGAGACCAGCCTGGACAACAAAGAAAGACCCTATCTCTTCAAAAAATTATTATTTTTATCTATCTATCTATCTATCTATCTATCTATCTATCTATCTATCTATCTATCATCTATCTATCTAATTTTTTGAGTTGGAGTCTCACTCTGTCGCCCAGACTGGAGTGCAGTCGCCGCTCCCGGCCACCGCAGCCTCGACCTGCTGGGCTCCGCCTATCCTTCCGCCTCAGCCTTCCGAGTAGCCGGAACTACAGGTGCGCGCTATCACGCCCGGCTGATTTTTTTGATTTATTGTAGAGATGAGGTCTTGGCAAGTTGCCCAGGCGGGTCTCGAACCCATGGACTCAGGCAATTTACTCACCTCAGCCTCCCAAGGTGCGGGATTACAGGGTGAGCCACCGAGCCCGGCTCAAAAAATTTTTAAAAAAAATTAGCTGAGTGTGGTGGTGGTATGCCTGTAGTTCTAGCTACTCAGGAAGAAGAGGTGAGAAGATTGTTTGAGTTCCAGAGTTTGAAGTTCTGGTGAGCTATGATCATGCCACTGCACTCCAGCCTGAGTGACAGAGCAAGTCCTAATCTCAAAAATAAATAAGTGAATAAATAAATAAATGTAAATAATTCCCCACTCCCAGAAAAAACTACAATCCATTTAAATACTCTGCTGTTGCAAAATGTTTTCCTTTCTTCATATAAACCTAAAGGCAGCATATTAGAAATAAAATTGCCTAAGCCCGAGGGTTCGAGACCCACCTGGGCAATATGTCAAGACCTCATCTCTACAATAAATCAAAAAATTAGCCGGGCGTGGTAGCGCACGCCTGTAGTTCCAGCTACTTGGAAGGCTGAGGCGAAAGGATCGCCGGAGCCCAGCAGGTCGAGGCTGCGGTGGCCGGGAGCGGCGACTGCACTCCAGTTTGGGCGACAGAGCGAGACTCCAACTAAAAAAAAAAACACAAACAGACAAACAAACAAACAAAACAAAAAAGAAATAATATTCTTGCAATAAACTTGTCATTTTTTTATGGATGACTTCAGGTAGGATTGGAAATATTTTAATTTGGGGGGAGAAGAAAAATTTCTAAATAATTAAAATTAATGTCAGTGTAAAAAAAGAACTTGAGGAATACTTTTTAAGTATACTTTCCTGATATATAGGGATAGATTTTTTTTTATTTCAAAGATGTGATCTTTATTCCAATTAAGGATAGGTCTTAAGTTTAGAAAGGCACACAGATCATTTGGCATGGTCTCTTGCTTTCAAGCTGGTACTTTTTTTCTATGACAACTCACAGCTGACACTTCTGAGGTTAAATGGAAAAAGAGGAGGGGGCAAAGCTCGGTGGCTCAGCCTATAATCCCGCGGCTTTGGGAGGCTGAGGTGAGTGGATTGCCTGAGCCCGCGAGTTCGAGACACTCCCTCATCTCTACAATAAATCAAAATGAGCCGGTCGTGGTAAGCGCATCTGTAGTTGCAGTTACTTGGAAGGCTGAGGCAGGAAAGATCACCGGAGCCCAGTCGGTGGAGGCTGCGGTGGCCGGGAGCGGCCACTGCATTCCAGTCTGGGTGACAGAATGAGATTCCAACTCAAAAAAAAGAAAAGAAAAAATGAAAAAGAGGAGGGGGGATCTTATAAAAGGACTTTAATAACACTTATCAAGCTGTAATGTGAGTTTGCAATGGGTTGTTTCACTTTGGTTTGCACTGTTGGTATTTCCTACCTTCTCAACATTTTCTAACACCCTATTTAAACTTCAGAGGATTTATATTCTGCTATTCTGTGGATTTTTCTGTCCAGCTATGAAAGAATTATAGGCTCTATACAGAGCAAGTAAAGTTCTTAGAGTTTCTATGACAGAAAAGTTTCTATGGCCATTTCTTCTTTCTTGGTCAGATACACCATATTTTCCAGCTGTCTTGCCATTAGTTACCAGTGTGACTGTGTTCTAACTAGTAGATCGGAAGCAGGTGCCACTTGATGCTTCAGCACAATCCTTTGTAGTGGATCTTTCAGACTCTTTTTTCATTCTAGTAGCCTGGACTAGAAACTACTGATGACTTTGGGAGAAAGTTGTGATAGGGAAAACACGAGAAGAAAAAGGCTGTTCGGTGACAGCCACCCAACCAGTAAGTCTAGCATCAAATTTTTTCTTATATTAGTAAGAAAAAAATATCTGTTTTACTAAACAAGTGAGATTTTTATGGTTTAACCATTACAGCTATTAGATTACACTAAATTATTTAAGAAATTTAACATGAATAGCCTAGACTAAGATAAACCATCATTACAGATAAACATTAAGACAAATAAGACATATGCTATATTCTCCCATGTGTTTCAGATATATTTGCTTTATATATATATGTGTATATATGTAATATATATAATACATATGAATACATGCATGTGTATATGTATTATATATAATGCCTATGTAATATATATTATGCTTACAGGAATCAAAGGGAATAACTACTGAAAACAAAACATGAAAATGCAAGACTTAGATGTAGCACCAGAATTGAGAACATTCCAAATGTGAACTCTAATAATTGAAGAAAAGTGTGAAGGTGAGTATGGAATGATAATAAAAGAAGCATTTGCAATATTAGAAAGAAGAACATCTCAAATGCTCAGTGTGATGCCACAAGAAGCACTGTGGTGGGGGGAGAAAGACTAGTCATTAAATGGTATTATCAGAGTTATTTGTTAGAATGGAAAAGGAGGGCATTTTAGACCTGAAGTGTAAAATGGGAAAAAAGGTAAGTGAACATTGTCAAAATCACCACTCACTCCCGTTTTGAGTATATCTATGTATATACATACTTGAATTAAGGATTCCAGAAATAAAGAGTCATAACGAGAGAGATCCTGATTATGGTTATGGATGTGAAAAAAAAATAAAAAAGAGACAATTTCAGATATGTTAGTAAAAGCATCAAGCAAAGATCAAGGTTTTATTAGAAATCTATCCTGTGTAGTATTAAAAGCTTGAGAAATATCTATTTATAAGACAGCGACATTGAAAATATTATCTGTCCTTGTTAGTACAATAAAAACTATTCCAGTAACTGATCTACCTTGACCTTGGCTCTTATGTACTAAAACAATGAATTCTTATTCTTGAGGAAGTATCTGTAAACTAAACACACAGTTGCTTGCAAAACCATTATTATAGATAAATAATTTCAGAGTTTTAAAACAGTAAATTAGTGTAGTTTTTGTGTAAAAATGATCACTGTGTTTAATTCTGAGAAAAAGTAGCCTATGAACAAGAAGCAATGTAATGTACTAATTAAGAACATTTGCCTTTGTACCTTTTACCCTTGAAATCAATTCAATGTCTATACTAGTGGTCATGATTTCTTTAATAATTCACTTTACCTCTCTGAGCCTCAGTCTTCTTACTGTAAAATGTGAATGAGTATCTCATGGTGTGGCTGTGGAATTAAATGAACGAATATTTGTAAAGCAATGAGTTTTATGAAGCCAGGCACAAATTAAGCTATAACAAAATCATCTAAGATCTAACATTTTTATCTCTTCTTTCAATGGGAACTTCAGACAAGGTTGTGTGTCTTTATGTGTATGTATATGAATACATCTGCACGTTTACATTTTTTGTATAAGATGCTTTATGTGTTTATATATACGTGTGTATGTTTAGTGTCCACATACATGCCTATGTAAAGTCAGAACAAGGGAAACTTAGAGTCTATGTTTACAGACATATGGTGAAATAAAGCAAATGGATAATAGTATAAAAATTCATAGAGCTGGACAATGGAGGCTAATAATCATTGCAAACAGTAATGTGGACATTTAAATGTTACATTGAATGTTAACATTTCTAATCCTGAGAATTAAATATTGTCAGATCCCAAGAATTATTGCCTAAAAGCACATATAAACTTAAAATATTCAGGTGGTTGAAAGGATGATCTCAATTATATGTTCACTTTAATATGCAGATATATAATCCATTTTAACAAAACCGTCCACGGCAAAGTTCCAAAATCTCGAATTATACTCAGACATGTGTCATTAGCTTTGGTATGGTTAAACTTCAGTTAATATTTCTTTCTTCAGGTGTAAAACAGATTGGTATGTCTGCTCACTATTACTTCTAAGGCTGCTATAATTTAGGACACAGACTGCTATCTACAAAGGGAAATTGAAGATTAAGGGCTGTAAAATATTTGATGATATTGTTACCATTATTGTTTAAGATATAATACTAAGAACACTGATACAATAAACTTACTGAGCATTTTTGTCAAGTACCAGTAGAAGACCATAAACAGAGAGCAGTAGCCACAAAGGAAGAATGAGCAAGATGGTTTAATATTTCTATTTCAAAAGAATATTGGGAAAATTGAAAAGGGTTCCAAGTAGAGCCATAAAATAATATTTAAGAGATGGAAAACATGCCTCATGAAGACAGAAAAAGGAAATTGAGGTGGTTTTGTCTATAAAATAGAATAATAAAAACTGGTTTATCTTTAGGATATAAAAAGAGTCTATCAAAGGCATGTCATTATTCAACATGCCTTCCTAAGAAAAGAGGAATTGACACAAAGTAAGAGATATTTTAGATGAATATGAGAAAGGTTATGCATGACAGGGTTAATACTGGAGAGTGATAGAGAAAGTAATTCATACTTATTTTTTGAGCCTCTCTCCTTCCTCTTATATAGGTTTTAGATTTTCTGAAAATTAATAACTAGACCAATTTATTTCTGAAATCATTTTCAGTTATATATTTTTAGAAAAGGAACAAATTTGCTGATTTATCATGTTTCTATTTATAAGATATCAACAAGATAAGTGATAATTTATTCTAACTAATAAATACCTGTACTCATTACAAATTCCTAGGATGATTTTGGGTGTGTTTGATAAAAATTTGATGAGCTATAATTCTAGAAAAAAAATTTTTATCAGCGGTTTTAAGGTTATGGGTGAAGTTATGCAGGAAAATATGTTCAAATTATAGAGATCTTTATATTAGAACCATTTAAGATGAACTAGAATGGCTTAGAATGATGCTTTTTTCATAAGATATGGTAAATATAATTCCAATCATTTATCCAGCATCTTTGAAATTGTACAACAAAATTAACAGAATCCAAAAACAACAGGCTAAAATAGAATATACTATGGTCTATAAAGATAAGGTATCTAGTCCTGAAGTTATAATTTCTTTTTAATCATATGTAATAATACTTTCCATATTTGAAATTCAAAATTGTCCTCTTCTGTCTTCATTGACATAAAACAATCAACAGTCAACCAAAACAGACAATTCAGTTAAGGCAACTCATTGATTTGAGGAATTCTTATTTTAATAGTGACCTTGAGCCTTTGCTGCCTGGAATGCCCTCATATCATGTCATGGGGCTCTAGTAAAGATCTATCGTCAACTCAATTACAAAAAGCATGGAACATCTGATCCTTCTCTTGAAATTAACTAGTGAAAGTAGGTCAGCACACCTTCAAATGACACAATGAATTATTATGTTCTCAATGACCCAGGAAGGAAAGCACTAGTGATTGATGGGAGGTGATATTTAAATGAGAATTGAATCTTTCTGGGATTAAGCATGTAGCAATAACCATGCAAACTACCAGAAGTTTAAATCTCTTAAAATAATTTCTAAAAATAATAGATTGTTTTGTTAAAATTATCATTTATCTTGTTGATTTAGTTTTCTTCTGTTTTCTTCTAATTGTTCTGCATATCCACAATTATAATTCTAGAAAGATGTTTATGTATTGATACTATTGCTTTACTATTTAAAATTAAAACTATGATTATAGCAGATTTGTTAGTTTTATCTTTATTGCTATGTAGAGAATATATACAAAATAGTCCATCATATAGTAAAGAATATTATATATTTCTCACTACAACAATTCATCAAAATAAAGTTCAAAGATATAGTCAAAATTAATGTGATGAGAATACAAAAGATATAATCAAAGATGACTAGTATGATGACTTTGCCAAATAAAAAACTAACATTATTTGTGTACTAGTTTTATTCTATATATTAAAAAATGAATAAATAATAAGTGCAACTGGCTCCTTCCAGAAGATGTCTTCATTATTTCTTATTCAACTGATATTTTAGCTAATTATTATGATTTTGTATGGGTCTGAGTATCTTTTTTTTTAAATTTGGTGGTCTAGCATCCAGACTCATCCACAGCAATAACTTTAAATTTATAGCTTTCTTTTTACATATCTTTTATAAAAAATATAAATCTTAATATACTTTTATTGTAAGTAGCTATAAGATATTAAAAGTTTAGTTCACTTTTTTTAAGAAATAATTTTGTTGATGTCCATGCAAAGTACAAATACTTATGATATGATATTGTTGTCTATATAGAATGATGAATCCTTTTGACTGCAATATGGTGGACATATTCTGAGCACACGGGCTAAGGAGTTCAGACCTTGGTCCCCTAAATTTGAATTCTGTGGCCTTAGTCAAACTCCTTTTTCTCTCCAAGCTTTGATTTTCTAAAATATAAAATGGTGTTAATAATGACTGCTGTTTCATAGATTTTTGTTAAGGTGGCACTAGAAAATGTACATAAAGTGCACAGCCAGACTCTGCAATGTAATTAGCTATTATGATGGTTAGCTATTATGATGGTCAAAAAAAATCAACTAATAACTATTTTTGAAATTTTTAAAAATCTTTAGACAATACTATTCAATCAACTTTGAAGACTTTAGCATGGTAATGCAGCATATTTCATTTATTAGTGCGTGGAGTATAGTTTTCTTTGCAAATTTTGGTGAAATAATTAATAGTCCTATCATAGTATTTAATACATTTTCATATAGCACTTCATATGTTGTTATGACTTTGTGTATATTACAAGTGACAGTGAATCAATATAGCCATTTTGCTTGTGCCAATAGTACAAATCATATTATCTTTGTAAACAAAAACCTGTGTTCATAAAACATATTTCTAAAGTACCAACATTTACACTTTTAATAAAAGCACTTTCTATATTACTTGGGCACATTTTTTTAGCAATAAGCCATATAAACTAGGCATAGAAAATAACATCTAACTGTGTTTAGAAGTTCATCACACTCATAATACAGACATTTTTGTCATCTTTTGTTTCTGAGGCTTCATAAGTTTTAGCACTAGCATTATAACATTCTCAGGATAGGAGCAGGAAGTTTAGATGAGAAAAGACCTTTTTTTCGAGTGTCTTTCCCTTCTTGTCTTATAAAAGACCCAAGCTACCAAGGAACTCTCAACATAGTTCCTGCCTATAAGATCTTTAAGATGCTGGAGGGTGTCATAAAGCACCCTGTGGAGTGCTTTTCTCTCTAGATATCTTAAAGAAAAATGTAGCTCTTATCTTTACAGTCTTGCTCTGACAGAGGTCAAAAATGGGGAAAAAAGCTCTTCAAACTCTTGAGAAGAAACGAGGAGAAAGAAGTAAGTAGTGGAAGAGTCTTTCACATAAACATAAATTCACTGTAGATACAATGAGGCATTAAGTTTTAAATGTCTGTCTAGAGTAGTAGTAATTATTATGAAATGCACAAATATGAAAGGAGAAAGAGAAAATTTGACATGTTTCTTCTATGTTTTCCCAACGAAAAGAAAGTATAATTGACTATCTAACAAATGTCAAATAATCTGCTTGGAAAACATAAACATATACTGCCTAACAATGCTAACATATTTAAATGATATTTGAAGACAATAATAGTAGATTTATGACAGGCAATGTATAGTCAATTATTAGATAGTTTTAAAAGTCGCAGGGAAAGAAACCACCTCTCTAGATGAAGCCAGGAGATTACCATAGGGGAACTAGAATTGGTAGATAACGTCAGTGGCAAAGCCTTGATGGTCACAAGCAGAAATTATTAATTCTGCACCATATTTCTGTTAAAATGCACAAAAGCGATTCAGGTGGCACTAAACAATAATCCCTTTCACACACAGCAAAATTAAAGATGAGACAAAGCAAAATGTGAAAAGCAGTGAGCCGAGTCAATACAGTTTCCGGTCAAAACTGTCTAACATTTCAAAAAGAACACAGTAAAAGAGAACAAAGTTCTTATGCTCCAGGACTGCCTGAGACTGCACATAGGTGGAATAGAAATAGAACTAGAGAAATATTGTCAAGGACAGATTCAGTGTGAATTTTGCATTCTTGTAGCCAGAAATATGTATATTATATATATATATAATACATATAATACATACATATTACATACAATTTATATTATAATATATACATATATATCATATGCATATATACATGTATATTAGATGTTTATATGTATATAATGTATGTATGTATAAAATATATACATACAAATGTATACCTATTATTCATTTGTGTTCATCTTCTTCTGGGATCCACAATTATTCTCATTTCGTAATATCTGCTGATACCAGAGTTTTTAAACACTAAGTAATATATACATATATATGCATATATATATGTTTGTATGCATATATGCATACATATACACACACATATATATATACATAGTATACATACATATATACATACATACATGTATACACATATACATAGTATTATATATACATAGATATCATATACATATATATAATATACATGTATATATATAATATATATTACTTAGTGTTTAAAAACTCTGGTATCAGCAGATATTACAAAATGAGAATAATTGTGAATCCCAGAAGAAGATGAACACAAATGAATAATAGATGATGAAAAGGAACTGCAAGTGACTCAGATGAGAGACTATGCATGTTCCTTAACTTCCCCGTTAGGAAGGCTGAGGGGGAAGGATTGCCTAAGCCCAGCAGGTCAAGGCTGTTGTGGCTGTGAGCATGCCACTGCACTCCAACCTGGGTGACAACAGTGACACTCTAACTCCAATAAAAGAAAAAAGCAACATTGCTGGATTAATTTAGTATCGAAAGTGACATCAACAGTGAAGCATAATGCATTGCAGAGTTGTCTTGATGAAACCAATTCTGTCATAGTGGTGTTTAGGCATTTCTACACGTCACTGCCATTAGCAGAAACACAGGGTGGGAAAAGACATCTTTATTGACGTGAAAGGATGATGGTTAAGCTAATGATTAGGCAAATCCAAGATCTGATTTATCTACAGCTATTAGTTTTCCCATTGCTGCATATCAAGTTAATTGCATAAAACAACATTCTTTCATTGGTTCACAGCTCCTGTAGCTCAAGAGTCCAGGGTTGAGTTAGTTGGCTTCTCCAGTCAGTGTCTAATTAAGCTGAAATTAAGGTGTCATTTGGGGCTGCAATTCTCACTTGAGGCTGGGATCTTCTTGCTAGAATTCAATTTTTAGTAGCTATAGGACAAGGATCCTTATCACCTAGTGTCCATTTGTAGTTTCCTGCCATGTGGTCCTCTCCACAACATTGCAGTTTGCTTTTGTAAGACCAACAGGTGAACATTTTTGCTGCTTGTAATCTTGCACTCGGGCAAGGCTCAGACTCTGTTTTTAAGAGTTCATGCAATTAGGTCAGGCCTATCAGGAAAATCTCCCCTTTGTTGAATTTAAAGACAATTGAATTAGAGACCTTATGACATTTGTGAAGTCCTTTCACCTTTGCCATTACAACATAACCTAATCATTAGAAGAAAATCTCATCATACTCACAAGTCTTTGCCATATCTAAGAACAGGAATCTTGAGTTCCATCTTAGAATTCTACCTACTACATTACAATATTATATAATATTTATGTAGAGTGGGATTACAGACAGTTCTGATAATCTCTTACACTTTTTCCTCATTTCTATAGTGGTAATAATAATGGTTTTGTTTCACGGGATTGTAAGACTTAAACAAGATGATAACTGTAAAGTATTTGCAATAGTGCATGCCTGTAGTAACTGCTGCATACTATTTGTTAAAAGAAAACAAGAGTATTTAGCATAGTTACTGGAACATTCTAAGGACTCAAGAGCATTAGATGATATTATTATTTTTAAAAATTATTACCAATTTCTGAAATTCAATGTTTGTCAGAAACTGTAAGTGATGCTTTGTTTATGTCTTTTTTGCAGTTACGTTATGAGATATAAGAATATGTTTTGCATTTACCTTCATTTCAATATTGTGATTCATACAAATAGATATTTGAAATGTGTACTATAGATATATTTTTAAATTATATACTATCTCAAAAACCACGCAATAATTAGGAATGGTGTGTTTGAAGAACTGATTAATTTCAGGTAATGATTTTTCAGTACACAAGAGACATAGGCAGTTTTCAGTATAATTAGACTTTGAATGCCAAGGTCATGATCAATAAGAGTTAAAAGACCATTTGCAAAAGCTGTATTTATGGAATATATTCAGACAATCAGGTATTTCTTTTTAAAAAATTAAACCTCTTTGTTAAAAATATATCCAATGTAATTATTTGTTACTATTTTCATTATTGTAATTTTCATCAGCATTTTACAAGAAAAGAAGACATAATTTTTCATGCAAAAGAAAAAGTTTTTAGTTTTAACTTGACAAGTGTCAATTTAATTAATAATCAACAAAATTTTGCATTCTAAATTTGCTTCAAATGACAGTTCAATGACATCTATTGATTTTGTATTATTGGACTGAATATTCTCATTATTTATGTGTGGCATACTTCAGGCAGAATTTCACAAAGTTATTTTCTTTCTCTTTTTGAAATATGTAAATAAATTGTCTCAAGTGATATAAAATGTCATACTTCTGCACAACTCTCTCTTGATATATATTTTACATACACGTGTATATAAAACATTTATCTAATGCCGTCCATGACTGTTAAGTCAATTCTTCATTCATTCAGCCTCTACTGATCACTATTAAGTACTTTGAAGAACATAATATGGGTATTATATGTGATGAACAAAATTAAAGTAATCTAGGTCTTAAATAGCTTGCTAAAGAATATGGACATTTTTCTTATGGAAATGACAAGCTTTGACATCTCCACATGGTCACTAAATACTTTGAAATCAGTTTTTCTTTCTTTCTTTCCCTCACATGCCACATTCCCTAGTAAATCATATTGACTTTACTTTTAAGATATATATCCAGAATCGGACCCCATTTTGTCACTGTCATTGTCAACCTGAAAGGAGGTCATCATTATCTTCCATTTGAGTTGAATGATCTCTCAAGTGGTTTCCTATTTCTGCCTCTTCTCATTTCTAGTCTCTTCTCCACACAAAAGTCAGAAGACCCTGAGAAAATATGTTACAATATTCTTTTCCTTAATACCTTCCATTGGATTTCTATTTCACACCAGAGTAAAAGATTAAGTCATAATTATCTACAAGGCTCCATTGACCAGACTACTCACTGCCTTTCTGACTCCAATCTACATTTCTTGTCACTTCCCCAGCTTTAGCCAAAAAGGACTTCTTGTTGTATCCATGAACATGGAAACATGCTCTCATCTCAGGGCTATTTCATTTATCTTGTCCCTGCTTGGTATACTTATTCTTTCAGCTCTGTTAAGTGCCACTTACTAGAGAGAGCTTCTGAACACATTCTATGAAATGAGACCTGTTTTGGCCAATCTCACTTTCTTCTTTATCACAAACTGACATAAAATTATTCATCTGTTTATTGTTTGTCTTCCTTCGTGCCCCTAAACTCACCCTTATTAAAACCTTCTTTCATGCTCCTGAACATACCCTTATTTTGTTTTTCTGATATACCTCAATTCAAAAAATAGTGAACTGGTACTTAGAAGGAGACAATTTTTATTTCATTTAATTAAAACTTAAATTATGTGGCAGTAAAATGAAAATTATATTCACAATCATTTTTCTGTTCAACCAAATAGATTGTTTTGTCAAGGTTTTTTCACAGATTTTGATAGTGTTTTTGTTATTTTTATATTTATATGTATGCATGATCATTGTTATTGGAATTAACTAAGAACATGAAGAAAAACTATAGATTAAGGTAAAATTTCAATCTAAATCAAAAAGGAAAATGAAAGCAAATTGGGTTATTTTGGTTTGTACTTCTCATTTTTATATTGTTTTATCCTACCTCATTCCTCCTTTCTCCGTGTTGGGTTTTCTTTTCAATTCCTATATTTAACTGCTCCCTGAAAATGCACACAAGTCCCTGGTTAAAGTTTGGGAAGTACAAGCATTTTTGCTTTTTCTCACTACTACTAACAAGGGAAGGGGGGAAGCAAATATTAGAACAACATTATAAAAAAAGACCCTTTATCATAATAAAATAAGAAAAGTGATAGAACCAGAAATTGCAGATTAGGAAACAAACTGCGAAGTCTCATTTTGGATGTAGTTCCAGGTGTGCCTGTCTATATGCTGAGGTATGCCATCTTAGACCTCCAGCAGGTTATGGATTTCACTAAACTTGAAAGATTTTCTTAGGAACCACTTCGCAGAAGGTAAGGGCTATAGGTCTGGTTATATAAGCAGAAGCACCAAATATTCCTTCAGATAACTAGTTTAGCTCTGAAGGAAGGAAAAGAAGGTGAAGAAAATGTAAGAAATAAGCAAATATTACATTATTTCTATCTACAACCTACCTTCTTGTCTAAAAATGAGAGAATAAGAAGATAATGATCTATGTCAAGATGGACAGTCTTTGTTACCCTAAACCCTTGCATGACAGAATGAAGGGAGATACACATGCCAGAGTAAAGGAAGTTGCATGCAAATAGAAAGTTCTACCGATAACAAAATTGGTTAGAAATTGCAAGCTGCCTCTCTCAAAACTTCTTTGAAAAAATAACTGTATTGTAGGTATATTAGTTTTTCATTGCAGCCATAATAAATTACAACAAACTTAGCCCTCAAATCTGACAAAAAATTATCCCACAATTTCTGTAAGTTAGATATTTGAGTGGGTTTGGCTGAGTTCTCTTGGTTGAAATGAAGATGGTGACAGAAGTACATCCTTTGATGTATGTAACTGTATGTATTCACTCTCAAATTTACTTTAGGTTACTGACTGAATTCAGTTCCTTGCAGTTGTAGAACTGAAGTACTGTTTCCATACTGCTTATTAACTGCTTGTTAACTGCTTGTTTTTGCTCTTAGAGGTTGTCTGCATTCCTTTCCTTGTGTTCCATGTTCTCCTTCCAGCAACTGCAGTTATAGTTCCTATTATATTCCAAATTTCTTTGACTTCTGCTTTATCTCTCTGATTCCAGTTGGAGAAAGTTCTCTACTTTTAAGGATACATAAGATTAGATTGGCTCCACCTGAATAACCCAAAATAATATCCTTATTTCAAGTTCAGCAATATTTAATCTTCAAAGCTCCTTTATCATTTAATGTCACATATTCATGTGTTCAGAGATTGGGACATGACCATTTTGGAGGGACTATTTTCCCTATCATATTAAGAATGATTAACATCATAATAATACCTATAAATAGAAAGCACTTTTTATATAAAAGGAATGCAAACATAATGCAGAGAAGGAAGATAAATTGAACACAGGAAGAATTACACAGGAAGTAGACCAAGACTTCCAAAAACAAAGGTCTTTATGGTCCCAAAGAACCTATATCATAATAAGGAGTCTCTTAAAATAAAGAAATTAAAACAAACAAACAAAAAAGGTGGGTAAAAAGATGTTATAAAATAATAAGATAAAATGAAAAGAAGTTTGGCAGAGCTTGACAAATGAATTAAATAAAATTGAAATACCAGCCGGGTTCGGTGGCTCAACCTGTAATCCTGCGCCTTTGGGAGGCTGAGGTGAGTAGATTGCCTGAGCCCTCGGGTTCGAGACCCGCCTGGGCAGCGAGACCTCATCTCTACGATAAATCAAAAAATCAGCTGGGCGTGGTAGCGCATGCCTGTAGTTCTGGCTCCTTGGAAGGCTGAGGCGGAAGGATCGCCGGAGCCCAGCAGGTCGAGGCTGCGGTGGCCGGGAGCGGCCACTGCACTCCAGTCTGGGCGACAATGGGACTCCAACTCAAAAAAAAAAAAAAAAAAAAAAAAAAAAATTGAAATACTGAAAGATGAATGTTCCAAGGAAAAACAAAAAAAGAGTACAGCTATGGTTGAAAGCACAAAACACATCAGGAAGAGGACTGAGAAAATTATTCAAAAAATAAAAAAAAAGAACCTTCAAATACTTTTAGAAAATATAATGTATATAAATGAGAGGGAAAAGTTAAATACAGATATACATTTATAATTAGATGCTTGAGAGATTAGAAAGAAGTAACTAAAATATTTGAAACTGTAATAGAAAACTTTTTTGAAAGGATCTGAAGGTAGATCAAGAAAAACGAATCTCGGAAGAGACTGCAAATGATCTAGACTTTGATAGATAAAGTGGGATGAAGGGTGAGTTGGAGAGAGGGCTACTAAATGTAAGCAATTATGCCAACTTTGTCATCTCACATTTCATAGCAAGTAGTCAATAGAACCTAAAGTTAAAATATTTAACTTTAAAAATAGTGACTTTAAATTTAATATTTTTCATAACCTTCTTTATCTTGAACTTAGAGAAATAAGAATTTTTAAAAATAATCTCTACATTGGGTTTTCAATGTCAACAACAAATTTTATTTTAATTTTGCCAAGCACTTTAGTGTCACTTTAGTTTATCTTTCTTAAGTAAAATTTATTTTAAAAAAGGTGATTTTAAAATTCTATTTGTATAAATTATATCTACTGCAGATATTTCTTTGAAATATTGCAGGCTTGGTTCTTGACTATCTCAATAAAGTGAATATGCCAATAAAGTGAGTCACAAGATTTTTTTGGTTTCATAATGAATATGAGAGTGAATTTTCTACTATGCAATAGCATTATATCTAGAAAACTATATATAATATATAATTAATTAATTTTTAAATACTTTATTGTTAAGAATCATCTAAGCCTAGAGAAGGTCTTAATCTTTTCACTGATGAAGGGTCTTGTTTTGATGTTAATGGCTGCTGACTGATGAGTAGTGGTAGCTGATGGTTGGTGTGGCTGTGGTAATTCCTTAAAATAAGACAGCAATGAAGTTTGCCCCATCAGCTGACTCTTTCTTTTACAAAAGAGTTCTCTGCTGAATGCTGCTGGTTGATAGTACTTTATTCTTAGTAGATCTTCTTTCAAAATTAGAGTCAATCTTCTCAAATACTGCTACTGCTTTATCAATTAAGTTCAAAGAATATGCTAATCCATTATTGTCATTTCAACAATGTTCACAGCATCTTCACTGGCAGTAGATTCCACCTCAATAAACCACTTTCTTTGTTTATCCATGGGAAGCAACTTTTCCTCAGTTAAGTTTTTTGCATGAAATTGCAGCATTTCAATCAAATTTTCAGGCTTCACTTCTAATTTTAGTTCTCTTGCAACTTCCACTACATCTTCAATTACTTCCGCCACTGAAGTCCTTGAACCCTCTAAGTCATCTATGAAGGTCCGAATCAACTTCTTTCAAATTCTTGTTAATGCTGATATTTTGAACTCCTCCCACAAATGATTATTGTTTTTAGTGACATCTGGAATGATGTGTCTCTTCTAGAAGCTTTTCAGTCTCCTTTCCTCAGATTCATCAAAGAAATCACTATCTATGGCAACTATAGCCTTATAAAATATATGTCTTAAATAATAAGACTTGAAAATCAAAATGACTCTTTGCTCCATAGGCTACAGAATGGATGTTGTGTTAGCGGGCATGAAAACAACATTAATTTCCTCTCACATCTTCATCAGAGCTCTTGGGTGACCAGGTACATTGCCAATGAGCAGTAATACTTTAAAAGAAATTTTTGTTTCTTGAAAAGTAGGTCTCAAGACTGGGCTTAAAATGTTTAATGAACCATGCTGCAAATACATATGATATCATTCAGGTTGTTTCATTTCTAGAACATAGGAGTAGTAGATTTAGCATACTTCTTAAAAGCCCTAGAATTTTCAGAATGGTAAATGAGCATTGGTTTCAACTGAGGCTACCAGATGCATTAGCTCCTAAGAAGAAAGTCAGTCTATTCTTTGAAGACTTGAAACCAGGCACAGACTTTATACCTAGGAAAGTCCTAGAGGGCATCTTCTTTCAGTAGAAGGATATTTCATCTACATTGAAAATCTGTTGTTTAATGTAGTCACCTACTTTTTTTTTTTTTTTTTGGAGTTGGAGTCTCACTTTTGTCACCCAGGTTGGAGAGCAATGGCATGCTCACAGCCACTACAGCCTCAAACAGCTGGATTCAGGGCAATCCTTCAGCCTCAGCCTTCTAGGTAGCTGGCACTACAGGCATGTACCACACCCAGCTACATAAATTATCTTAACGAGATCTGGATAACATGCTGCAGCTTCTATATCAGCACTTGCTGCTTCACCTTGAACTTTTATGTTATGGAGATTTTTTTTCCCCTTAAGCCTCATGAATCAACTTCTAGTTTCTGACTTTTCTACTCTAGCTGCCTCACCTCTCTCAGAACTGAAGATTCTCACCTCTTCCTAGAATTGAAGATTGGGCTTTGGCTTAAGGGAGTGCCATGGCAGTTTTATCTATCCAGACCACTCAAACTTTACATCGGCAATTAGACTATTTCATTTTCTTATCATGCCTGTGTTCACCAGAGTAGCACTTTTAATTCCCTTCAAGAACCTTTCCTTTGTATTCACAATTTGACTGTTTGGTACAACGGGCCTAGTTTTCAGCCCAAAATATTTAGATATCTTTCACTTTAAGCTTAACTTGAAGTTTAGTGCCTTGTTCATTAAACTTCAAGTTAAGCTTAAAGTGAAAGACATCTAAATATTTTTTTCCCACTTAAACACTTAAAGGACATTTAAGGCTATTTATTGGCCTAATATCAATATTGTGTCTCATGAAATAAGGAGGCCCAAGGACCAATAGAGAGATGACAGTCAATTGGTGGAGTAGTCAGAACACACACATTTATCCATTAAGTCTGCAGTCTTATGTGGACATGGTTCATGATTTCTAAAACAATTACAATAGTAATATAAAAGATTACTGATCGCATATCACCATAAAAATAGTAAAAATGAAAAATTTTGAAATATTGTGAGAATTACCAAAATGTGACACAGAGACACAAAGTGAGCACATGCTATTGGAAAAATGGTGATGATAAACTTGCCTGACTTAGGATTACCACAAACCTTCAATTTGTAAAAAAAACAAACTAACAAGCAAAATGACCCCTCGATATCTGCAAAGTGTAATAAAGAAGAACATACTAAAACAAGAGATGCCTTTATCTATCTAACTATTTAGACATCTTTTATCTATCTACTCAGTCATCATTTTTATCTAAATATGTACACTGAGGGTAATTTGCACACGTTTACCTTAAACTGACTATGGTGGATCCTGGATGATGGGATTTGGGATGCATGTGTAATTTTCTCCTTATAGTCTATTGCATTTGTTAGAATTAAACTGTTACCATACATATGCTCCTTTAACACGTAAAATATAACCAAAATTTTATTCTTAAAGCTGCATTCAACTTCTTAGCTTGTGCTATCCCCCTTTGCAAAGACAAACTACAATTTCTTCAGGGTAGAATAAGCTCCTGAATGTCTTCCACAATTTGTATCTGGAGTTCCTGGGATTGCGTTAGTAAGTATCTGAGACTGTATGTCCCAATTCTGCTTCTGGACCGGACGAGTTCCAGTAAGGAAACTTTCTTCAAAGTAGAATGACTCATAAACCGGCTCTAAGATAGTTACAGGCAATCTGGAAATTAGACAGAGTGAACAGTTTTGTGCAGAATTTCTTTTACTTATTTAGTACATATTGTTTCAATTATAGAATATATACAAGTTCTCACTAGTCCCTTGATGTCTGTGCCTAGTGAGATTGAGAGTCTGACTTTCTGTGGTATCTTTGCCATAGCATGTCTCTTGTGTTCTCTCTAAGCACAGAGGTTCATGTGCTAGCACCCTAATATGATCTGCACCACTTACAGTATTACTTTGGACTTTGAGACTCTATCCAAAATAAATACTTGGTGTTTTTATGTAATACAATTTTAGAGAGCAGTATTTTAGAGGTTTGGGAATAAAATCCTTATTAATTAAAATGATCTTCTGTATGTGTAATGTTCCAGTGGGCGTTACTACTGGAACTGATTTGTAAAGGATAATAGCTGTAGAAAATAGTAGGATTCTGATTCATCATTATCTTTATCACGTGAAGTCTGGGTGTTGTAATGTTTATATAACCAACTGTAATTTAGTTCTGCACACAGCTTTTCTTGAGAGACTGAAAGTAAAATTATAGTGATATTGCTGGTAGCAATATAAGTGCAATTACATTGCTAATTTAATCAGTACCTACTAGTAAGTTTTAAACAATATTTTCATTTCTTTAAGTTTCCAATCACCAGATCCCATCTGTTATCAAATCCAGATATATTATTAAATAATTTTATTCTCAATATGATGTTAACTTCAAATTTTAAATCATATTTATATATTTCTCTAAATGGCATTTTATAATGTTTCTAAATTTTATTTTATAATTAGCTAATTTGAGATTGATATGTAATCTAAATTGTATAGTAAAAAGACCTCCTAAATACATTTTCTATAAAAATGTACAGTTAAGTGCCTGGGAATATTTTTTCTCTTCTACTTCATAGTGACATATAGCAAAGAAACTGTTCTAAATGAATGAGGTGATGATACAGGGAACATCTTAATCATCAGTTATCAAAATAAAACACAGTTGAGAGACCTGAATTACTGTCAGACTTCTGCCACTTGCAGGTCACTTCACCTTTTAGACTCACCTTCTCCACTCATAAAATGGGAGAGCTGAATTACTTTAATTGAAGTCCAATATTTCTGTCAGTCTTAATTCTCCATGATTTTCTATTTAATTCATACTGTCAGCAAAGGAAAAGTTAATTCATTTTTACAGTATAACTTCCTAATTTATTAGGCAATGGCTATGGAAAAGGCTATATAAGGGAGACTCACATTGGGAAGTATGTTTTTTTGTTTGTCAAAGAAATGTTAGTCATTGGATAACTCATTTAACCTTTTGAAGTCCATTTTTTTAATATTTGTAAAATGAAATTTTTATGTAGGTGATAGCTAAATGTATCTTGTTGGCCTTATTTACCATTATTCACTATTGTTGACACACAGTTGTCCTCCGGGGTTCACATGAACTTTCCCTTTTCCCTCTCCTCCTCAATACCCCAGTTCTCTTCTTTTCATTTTATGGTGTCACAATGCTAGTAGTTTTCTAAGAGTCACTGGAACTCTTGCATTTTCCTGATCATCTATTTAATTCTAAGTATTTTGGGACTGGAAGGAAGCATTATTTGCAAATATTGGAAAAACACATGAATATTTTGAAATGGACATCAAAGAATATTAATACTTAAGGTAAAATACAAGACGTCAAATAATTTGATTATTGTTTTCTGTAGTTATGCATTTCTTCATTTAAAGAAGTCCTCCTGAATATTGTTCCAAATGATCTAAAATATTCTCAATTTGTAAGATATACATAGGGTTCATTATATTTATATATCCCTGTATTTCTGAAGCATAGTCATTTTCTTTTTTTAAACATTTTAAATTTATTTATTTTAAAGATGTGGAGTACAATTCAGATTAAGTAGATAAGTGGTCATTTTACAGGTAAACTTTGGATCTCACTTTAGGCTCCACTTCATCTGGTTTGAGGGCATGTAACCTTATTGATGCTATATGCCCCCATCATTGTCTGACAGTTTTCCACTACTGCCAATCCCTTCCTTATAGCATTATGATAGATGTTCAAGGTCTGCTTATGAATAAGTACATGTGGTACTCAGTTCTTTTATTCTGTTATAGATCACTGAGTATTATAGACTCGAAGTCCATCCAAGTTGCTGTGAAGTCTGTAATTTTATCCTTCTTTATGGCTGTGTAGTATTACATTGTGTATATGTACCACATTTTTTATATCCAGTCCAGTTTCGATGGACAGCAAGGTTGGTTCCATGTTTTTGCTATTGAATAGTGCTGCAATAAACACGTATCTCCTTCATAAAATAATTTGAGTTCCTCTGGGTATATCTCCAGAAGAGGGGATTGCTGGGTCACATGGAAGGTTGATTTTTAGATTCTTTAGGAATCACTACACTGTTTTCCACAGAGATTGAAGTAGTTTACATTCCCACCAACAGAGTTGAAGTGTTCCTTTTCCCCTGCATCCTCTCCATCATCTGTTGTTTTTTGTTATTGATGATGGCCATCCTGACTGCAGTTAGGTGGTATTTCAGTGTGGTTTTAATTCATATTTCTTTGATGGTTAGTGAAGCTGAACATCTTATTATATATCAGTTAGCTACTTGCATGTCTTCTTGTGAGAAGTGTCTATTCATATCTTGTGCCCACTTTTTAAAAGGCCTGGTTTTTTTTGTTGTTGTTTTTTTTATTTTGGCATGTTTGAGTTCCTTGTAGTTGCTGGATGTTTGATCTTTGTCAGATATACAGTTGACTAATATCTTTTCCCATTCTGTGAGCTGTCACTCCACTCTCTTGATGGTTTCCTTTGCTTTGCAAAGCTATTTAGTTTGATGAGGTCCCACTTGTTTATATTATTTTTTATCACATGTGCATTTATGATTTTGATTAGAATTGGTTGCCTATTCCAATTTATGTAAGAATGTATCCTGCATTTTAAAAAGATTTTTATAGTTTGAGGTTTTATGTTTAGGTCTTTAATCCATTTAAAGTTGATTTTTGTGTATGGTGCTAGGTATGGGTAATTTTATTTTCCAATGAGTATTGTTTAAAGTGCTTTCTGCCCTCTACTTAAATACATTAATTTGTTCAGTTTATTTATTTATACATTTAAATATATACTTTTTGGTCAATGTCTTAAAATAAAAAAAATATAGGTATATTTTGCACACATATGTTGTCCAAGTATTGAGATGAGAAAAGTGGCTCATTTTCTAATATTTGATTTTTAATTGACTTATGATACAGGTAGGTTTCATTCCATATATTTTGAATTACATTACTGTGTAGTCTATTCAATCCAAATTAAAGTCATTTAACAAAACAATTGAAATTATAATACTTTTTAAAAGAAAACATTGGCCACTTCAAATGTTGTTAGCTCATAAATTTGGAAGTGATCAGGGTTTTCACTTCTGCTATAGAAGATATTTTTAAATAATTGAAACACTTCACATATTTTTAAAGCCACTTCAGTGGGGAAAACGATGGTGTTCTGAAAATGACTGTAAGGGTGTAAAATTATCAGAGAGCTTAAGTGCTTCAGTGTGAAAGTGATCGAGGTTCTTTGCTTGCACATCACAAAGCAATTGAAAATTACTGAAGTGGCTCAAGTGGTTCATGTTTCCAGAAGAGTTTTTAGTCTTTCCTCCTCAGAGTGCTTTAAAATTTTGAATGTCTGAATAATTCCACAATGTTGCATATGTACCTCTTATCCTGATGATCAGTTCAGGAGTCAATGCTAATATTGAACTTCTGAGCTAAGTCTAGGCACATATAAAGTGATTGGAGATCATTGATTTCAAGCAGCCAACATAAATCCATGAAGCCAGTTTTAAATTTCAGAACTACAGTGCAAAATTTAGCATGTTATTTGGAAAAACAAAGCTGGAGTAGATAGAATTTGGGGGAAAAGAGGGCTCAGAGAGAGGAATACTTGTTTTGTCTTTGGTTAATATGGGTATTAATTTTAATTTAAGAAATTAGTCAGAATGCAATTTTTATAACAGGTCAGTAGAAATAAAACTATCAAAATGCAGGCAATTGGTAGCATAATTTGGGATTCCATCAGCTTATTTTGGCTTCATCTTCAATTAGTCACTACTCAAACTACCTCATTTTAAGGCCATCTAGCTCATGTTTTAAATGAAAATGATCTGATAGGCAGCCACTCAGCGCATTTATTGAGTACCAACTCTGTGCCAGGGACCATGCTGGACACTACAGATATTATAAGATGCAAATAGAACACCAGCCCTCATAAGCCTTAGAGTTAGAAAAAACTTTAGGGGTCTTGAAATTCAACTCTGTTTTACAAATAGTAAAACTAAAATCTAGAGAAGTAATACAACCTTCTCATTATCACAATTCTAGTGGAGAGACAGAACAAAAACTTTCAGCAAGTATCTCTCCACTGAATAATGCCACTCTCTGTTCCTGATTCCATCAATTTTAGTTTCCTGATATTAGTAGTTCTTTGGCGTTTGTCAGAAGATAAGATCAAATGGTAAGAGACTGGCAGAGATATAATACTTCCCAGTGACAAGTTAGCTTCAGTTTCAGCCCAAAACTTTATCAATAAATAATAGAAACAAGTACATCACGCCATTCTGAATAATTACTCATATATGAATATCACCTCCAGATAATTTGGGTTGAAAATCTAAATAAATATATATCTAAGCAAAGTGAGATAGGAAATAAGTCCAGAAAAACATCTTTAGTGCAAAATAAAGTCTAAATATTAAAATGCTTTAGAATGTGTGTGGATAATCCCTGTCCACAACAGACCAATTCATAGGAGATGCCACCTCTTTATGATCATTGCTTTACATACATATGCAAAGCAAAGCATTTGGATTCATTAAAACACAGAATTCAAATTTGTTCTTTATGAGATGCTGTCTAGAAACAGTTATGTCAAATAAATTTGGTCAGCACAACTTTCCTTGAAACAGTAAAGATCAAAAACCATGTCAGGCAGAAGCCAAAATATACAAGATTACACAAAAATGTAAAACTTGATGAGTATTTCAGCAAGTACACCAAAACTGCAAACTCAGGACTCAAAATTGTATGTAGAATATTATATTAGTTATCAAAAACATTCTCATAGAAAAGGGCTAGAAGAACTATTACTTTTTACATTGGTAGAATTTTTAGGTGTTTCTGAATTTGTCTTTATAATTTTCTATAATAAAATAGTGCAAATAAATAACATCTTTAAAATATGCTGAACATGAAACAGCCCTATCACAAGCTACAGAAATATTGATTTATGTTGGCACAAAGTCATTAATTAAAACTCTCATTTTAGCCGGGCTCGGTGGCTCAGCCTGTAATCCCGCACCTTTGGGAGGCTGAGGTGAGTGGATTGCCTGAGCCCGCAGGTTCGAGACCCGCCTGGGCAACGAGACCTCATCTCTACAATAAATCAAAAAATCAGTTGGGCATGGTAGCGCATGCCTGTAATTCCAGCTACTCGGAAGGCTGAGGTGGAAGGATCGCCGGAGTCCAGCAGGTCGATGCTGCGGTGGCCGGGAGCGGCCACTGCACTCCAGTCTGGGCGACAGAGTGAGACTCCAACTCAGACAACAACAACAATAACAACAACAAAAACTCTCATTTTGTATGGATGATCAACTAGCTTCAATTCCACCTAATAGTATTAAGGTTCAGCTCACTACCTAATCCCAAATAAATTCTCATGGGAACTTTTGTCAACAGTTTTGCTATAATCAAGATATTCTACATCAACTTCATGCCGCATGTGGACCAACATGAATTATGTTAACAATATTTAGTAAATGTAAAGTTTAAAAACAATTTAATTATTTTTTTTTGGAAAGTATGAAGAATGCTTTATGTACTTGGCTCAGTTCACATACTTAATTCAACAAATAAATTTAAGAACAGTTTATTTCCAAGTATTGTTTTTCTTTTTTTCTTTCTTTCTTTTTTTTTTTTTTTTTTTTTTTAGTTGGAGTCTCATTCTGTCGCCCAAACTGGGAGCGGCCACTGCAGCCTCAACCTGCTGGGCTCCGGCAGTCCTTCTGCCTCAGCCTTCCAAGTAGCCGGAATTACAGGTATGCGCTACCACGCCCAGATGACTTTTTTATTTATTGTAGAGATGAGGTCTAGCTGCCCAGGAGGGTCTTGAACCCGCGGGCTCAGGCAATCCACTCACCTCAGCCTCCCAAAGGCGCGGGATTACAGGCTGAGCCACCAAGCCCGACTGTATTGTTTTTCTATTGGGAAATATGATTCCTATCAGGAGCTTATCACTTTGGAAAGAGGGAAGAGGGCATGTGCACACACAGACACACACACAAAGTATGTGCATTAATATATAATTATAGGTAGTTTATATATAAAGGCTATGTATGTGTGTTTATGTATATACACATAAATATACTCATACTATATATGTGCAAATGCATATGCGCATATACATTCTGTGCATATTTATTCATTAAAAAAATTCCAGAAAAATATATTTGTATTTTTCAAGGTTTATTAAATAATTCAATACACAGTGCACCTTTAGCAGGGGGGCCTGAACTATGTGAGATAAAGCTGAAATTCAAGTCCTCTCTGTGCTTGTGACATGTCTGCCTGCACTCTCCTGGTTATATCTGTGGTGGAGGAGAACTTAGTGATTATTACTCCAATAATCACTTGGATTGGATTTGAGCCTCAGTGCTGACACTTATAAGTCTATTTTTCTGACAGAAAACACTTCAGTTCACTTGGCTGAGACTTGTTTTCCTTATCTGTACACTAAAGACTCATTTCGAATAATAAAACAAATAATTCGATGAGATTATATAAATTAATTGGTAGTCACAGTGTCTGACACATATTAACATACTAAGTGTTCAATTATAAATGTGTATGTGTATCTATAAATATATATACATTAAAGTTCAGAAAGAGAAGTAAAGTGTTTCTTGACGACACAGCTAAAAAATAATAGTGACTGCTTGAATTCAAAGCTTATGCCATTCCCATAGTCATTTGGAACTCCTAAACCTTCAAAACCAGGATCACCATTACTCTTCTTTGATTCTAAAGGATATAAATGGTCCTGTTCACCCACTGTGTGTCAAGTATTGTTTTGGGCACTTAGAATTCGTTTATATTTTAGAGATGTGGGATCCAATTCAGGATTAGGTATACAAGTGGTCATCATGCAGGTAAAGTTTGGGCCTCCCTTTAATATAATTTATTAATTATTTGTAAACAATATTTGATCTCAAATATATTAAAAATATATTTGGATTTGCCAGAATTTATCAAATAATTTAATGCACAGTGTACTTTTTTTTTTTTTTTTTGAGTTGGAGTCTCACTCTGTTGTCCAGACTGGAGTGCAGTGGCCGCTCCCGGCCACCACAGCCTCGACCTGCTGGGCTCCAGCGATCCTTCTGCCTCAGCCTTCCAAGTAGCTGGAACTATAGGCATGCGCTACCATGCCCGGCTGATTTTTTGATTTATTGTAGATGAGGTCTTGCTGCCCAGGAGGGTCTCGAACCCGCGGGCTCAAGCAATCCACTCACCTCATCCTCCCAAAGGCGCGGGATTACATGCTGAGCCACCGAGCCTGGCTTCACAGTGTACTTTTAATAAATAGGCCATTGAAATCAATATTTGATCTTCAGTTTAAAATGTATGCTATATATTTTATCTATTGTTTCTTAACGGTTAAAATTTTTAAACAATTTTTGGAATAAATATAATAGGAGTCAAGAAATCTATGCAGTTTTCTATATAGAATCTAAAATGAAAATGTGTAGAAACTTTCCCATACTAATTCAAATGAAAACGTGTGTTATTCCCTAGGAACAAAATAGCAACTTATCAAATATTTTGAAATTTATTTTGTAGTCTGCACTGCCCATGGCTAAATCCCAGTCATCTCATCTTGCTAAATGAGAAGTATTATTATTTTAGTTTACAGTAACACATCTGTCAGTTAGAAATGCCTGCAAGACAATCAATAACATTAATTGAACAACCACTTTGCACAAATACTGTACATTACTAGATAGTCTTGATATTACCAATAGAGCCAAATAGTCATGCTGTCACAAATGTGCTGTTTGTGATTAAGTCTTTTAGTATTCTGTTAAGTGTAATATTTCAAAATCTAGTACAGAGCTAACATTTTATTTGCATGTCAAATCAGGCAGAATAACAAAAAAATAAGCTATCTATGCAAAATGAAAACTCCAACAGTCATAGCTTTCACTACTACAATCTACCATCTATCTTTAGCTGGAACAAAATTCTTCAAACACAAATGCAAAAACAGTATTTCCCTGCTTCGAAACTTTCAAGATTGCTTCATCATCTTCATCACTCTTTCTAAAAAAAATGGGCCAAGAAACATTTGTGGAAGAATCCCCAGTAATGTATGTTTATTGATAAATGTAGTTTTTTCCTCCAAGTCTCAGGAACACTGCCCAGTCTCGTGTCTTCATGCTCCATGAGCACTGCAGCTGAGGGACCCTGGGCAGTAGCCCACTCTGGGTTGTATATCCAGGGTCACATGAACCTCTCAATTAAATCAGTGAAGGACACACTGAAACAGAGCCTGGGTTGTTCCAGCCAGTCCCTTCTTATATCAGAATATTTACAAAAGTAAAATATCCAAGGATAATGCTGTTTTTTAAAAAAATAAACACTGGTTTGTTAAAAATTCATAGATTAAAAGTCTTTTTTGCACAGTAAAATGTCTTTGCTTCTGGCTACACAAGATCATGCCTGTGATGCCCAGTGTGGTTTACAACAATCTTGATGATGAGGTCCCTGTGAAGCAGGTTCTGGTTACTAACTTGTCTGAGTCTAGTAAGACAGAATACTCATGCACTTAACAAGCTACACAATACAGATTTATTATTTACAGTTGCCTAGGATTCATCATAAGTTGACCTTCCAAGGCTCAAGAATGCTGCCCAGTCGCATGTCTTCATGCTCCACGTGTACTGCAGCTGAGGGACCCTGGGAAATAGCTCACCTTGGGTCGTATGTTCAGGGTCACATGAAGCTCTCGGTTAAATCAGTGAAGGACATACTGAAAGAGAGCCCGGGTTGTTCCAGCCAGTTCCTTCTTATCTCAGGATGTTGCATTCCCAGCACATTCTATAGTTACTCTTGATAACTACAAGTGAGAAAGGGAGGAGAACTGGGTGGATACAAGGCAACCCAGGGCAACCCTTATATCCTGATATAAGAAGGGACTGGCTGGAACAACCCGGGTTCTGTTTCAGTGTGTCCTTCACTGATTTAACTGAGAGCTTCATGTGACCCTGAGACATACAACCCAGAGTGGGCTACTGCCCAGGGTCCCTCAGCTGTGGTGCTCTTGGAGCACGAAAACATGAGACTGGGCAAAACCCAGGTAAAGACATTTTACTGTGCAAAAAAGACTTTTTTGAAGTCCCTGTCTGCCTTTTGCAGCCACATTTTCGAACACTCGCTGTGCTGGTTTGCAGCTGATTACCCTTCAACCTCAAATTCACCTTTCTTTGACCTGCTTTTTGATGCCGTAGTTGGACCCTGTAAAAGTTTCTCATTGGTCAGTCGATGCATTGTAAGGCTTAAAAGCAGGGACTGGAGGGAAACTGTGAAGCTATTTTCAGGGACAGTTCTCCTTTTGGTCCTGAATGCTGTTTTTCCAGGCTACTTCCAGTCTTCTATGACAAGATTGCCAGATATATGACACAATGATGTCCCCTCTTAAACAGGCTTTGCTGGCACACTAGGAGGTGGCTTCTTGCTTGCTTACTGTGTACTGTGGCACCCCAGTGATCAGCACCAGTGGACAGCACCAACCCACTCCAAGTAAGCCTTGGGGAAACCCTCTTCTGAATTTATTCCTTAAGTTATTCTCCTTGGTCTAAAGGGGTAGCAGCTGGGGTACATTTGCTATTCCTATATGTTTTAACATTCTTTGTCTTTTTAGTAGCTAGCCACTTCTCACTATTTAATCATTCTTTTTACCAAATTTTTCCTAGTCAAATTATTGGAATAGTTTCTGTCTCCTGACTAAAATTTAATGGATACATTTGCCCACGCATAGTCTCCCGTCTATCTATAGAGAATCCTTTGCAGGATCCTAAAATATTTCACATTTTGTGCAAACTTTCTTCTTGATGCTCTCATACCTGTACTTGCTTTTCAGTTTCTTTAAGAATCAGATCAAAAGTTGCATCTTCAATGTTGTCTTTCTTAGTGTCTTCAGAAAAAGAGAAATTTCCTTTCTGTATTCTCCTAGTACCTCAGTCACATCTCTTCTCCAATATTTAATTTTCTGCCATTCTCCATAGTCTTTGAAATTCAAACAACAGTTTTCCATCATGTAATTAACCACATCAACTAATGCATATTTAGTACCTAGTAAAGCATTTGTATCCTATTTTAATTTCTCCTTCTCCTTCTTTTCTCCTTCTTCTCCTTCTTTTCATTCTCTTCCTCCTTCTCCTTCTCCCCCTCTTCCTCTTCTATTCCTTTCTCCTCCTCCTCCTCTTCTTCTTCATCATCTTCTTCATACTTTATGGTGAGCTTTTGAGTTTATATAATTTTGGGGAAGAGGTTTTATCTCCATTCTGAATAAAGTTTCTCAGGGCTGAATGAGCTTTTTGTCTTGTCTAAATCCATTGAGATATAAGCTTTGTAGATAAGGAAGCTAACACACTGTAGTGATTGCTGTAACATTGAACACTGTGCTGTTAGCAATTGGACCAATGCCAGGACACATTTCTCATTGACAATTAAACACCCATCAACTAGTAATGATGACTCCTAGTCACTTGTGACACAGACCAGACAGAAAGGCCATGATCTAGATGGAAAAGGTATTTGATCTCATTACTCATCCCTGGGGCCATTGACTGCCTCAGAATGTTGACTGACTAGACCCCTCAGTGAACAGAAAGCTACAAAGTATAGGCTAGTTTATGAGAAATATATGCAGTCTATTGTAAATAATATAAATGTGTTTTCTAATTGATTTATGTATATATGTTTTGGATAATATGAAGTATTTTCTTGGTTATCAAGTGGCAGTTTTCTAAAGTTGCAAATGGTTGCATTATATGCACACAAATTTGATATTAAAGGAACAAATATTTTACACAATATTTGCTTCTCAAAAGCTGATTTTTAAATGTTAATATTAAATTTTAAAACACTTAACTTTTACTCCATTCACAAATAAGTATAATCAAGAATATTTTTTTCAGAATGTAAACATTTAGAAATCTGTACCGCTCACAAAATAAGTTCAAGTTTGGTTTCTCAGGCAAATAAAATGCGAATGATTTTAATACATTTTTAGCATTCTTCTAGAACTAATAATAGTATGTAGCTACTTTATTATTTTTGATACAGAATTTATGCTTTATTGAAGAATTTCTGATACTTTGTGTTTTCACTCTTCATTTCCAAAAACTTAGTCAAGTTCTCAACTAGGAAGAGTAACTTGACAATGAGTGAAATTGCATTTGACTCTAGTAGGCCATAGACCATTGGCAAGAACATTGTGTCATGATGTGGAAAGGTATAGGGCTGCAATCTGGATAGAATATCTTATTTAGTTTGCTTGTAAATTATAGGTATTGAATATTGTAAGACATAAAAATATAGCAAAAGGTGTGCATTTATGAAAATATACTCTTTGCATAATATTTGTCCTTTAGCTTCTTGGCATACATACTCCCATAACATGCCATTATCCTACTGTACATAATATCTTTGTTGCATGTTTTAGAAAGTTCATTTATAGGAGTAAGAAATTATTTTCCTTCTTTTATATATAGGTCATTGAAAGTTACAAGTGCTTTTTATTCTACACATTGTAACATATATTAACATTGTAAGTTATTTCATTCACACATGAACAAAGAAAAAATAACTATGTACAATCTATATTTAACTAGTTCAAGGAATAGAGAGTATGGTCAGACATTAGTCAATGTTAAAACAAATTTTGATGATACTCTAGACCTTTGTAAAAAAAAACAGTAAAAAACTCAAGATTTTTCTAAATTTTAAGAACATTCTGAAATATACATAATTCAACAAATATTTATTAGGTATTTATAACCATATATTACATACTTATATTTTTATGTAAATATATTTTAGTTTACTCTTTGAAAATTGGGAGACTAATAACATTATTTTACAAATAAGAAAGTAAGATTCAAAGAATTGAGACACCATTACTTCAAGCTAGTAAGATTCTAGAATAACTTCTGGGGGGCTGAAAAACGTGCATGAGACTTGAAAAATTAAACAATGATTTCTGTTAAAAAAACAAAACTCTTTTTTGCCCAGAAAAACTTGACTTAAAATCTCTAGTTAAGGTTATGTTTTAATAATGTAACACTAAATATTACCTGTATGAAAATCATATGTATGCCATTGAAATGCTGTCTGATTTGGTATCTGGTAAACGTTTACCTCCTCTAGTTTTTCTCAGAGCACCACGAGGGAGCTCAATTACTGTAATAAGATTTGCACTCTGTACCACAGCACAGCATAATGGTTAAAAGCTTAAAGTCACGCTGCCTGGGGTAGAATATTTGCACTGGCACTTACTAGCTGACCATACTTAGGCATGTTATTACACATTTTGTCCCACCGTTTTATTATTTGTTAATGGAAATATAAATATCACCTACCTTCATGTTTTGTTGTGTGGATTACATGATATATTACTTGGCACTTGCTGCTAGCTCTTAATCTTTTAAAAAATTATTAAAGTATTATAATTAAAAGTTCAGTCTTTACTAGATAGCTTAGTTATAAAGATATATGCTTAAAATTGCCACGAGTTCTCTTTATATGCTTTTGCACTATGTTCTTTATTAATTTTCCAAAGTGATTACATTATTTTTTCTAATGTGTTTTGCTTAGAACTATAAATGCACTTTGTCTACTCAACAATAATGCATTAAATAAGTTTAGTTGATTAACAAATGAATAAATGCTAGTTAGTGGTTTGGATTGTCTGCCAGCATTACTTACTGCCATTAGACAAATCAAGTAATGATGCAAAATTTGCAAATTTTATTGAAAAAGTGTGCTCTATTTAGTTACCTATAGGCATGACTTTATAAACAGTCATTCCATGAACAGTTTATAAAATACATAGTCATTTATGTTATAATTTACATATGATCATTTGTGAGGCACTTCAATTGCTGCAACATTAAATTGATTTTTCTTTCTTTTTTTTTTTGCAATTTGAAGAATTGCAAGGTGCTTAGATTGTAAATATATACAAATCAGGACCATATTGTCATTGGACACATTTGCCTGACATGCTTCCATATACCAGAACTTACCTTTCAAAATGTTGAAGAACTAGGTTGTGAATGATTGTGAGAGATGTCAAATTACAGTGCCTAACAGCTCTTATCTCTGGTCATGTCATGGTCAGTGATCATTAAATTTCCCCGATCTTGCCTGCAACAGTGTGAAAATGCAAACATAGAGGTCGCACTGCCAATCATTACTTAAGGTTATTGTTGTCTTTTGGAGCAGTCACCATAGCAATGAAAGTGAATTCATTAAAAGTCTATGGTTCTCTAATATGCTTGAAAAAAATATGGGCTCTAGAAGGGAGGAAACCTTAATTTAGTTAGCCAGTTAATTTCATCTGGCTCAAATGAAGTCACAAATATCTTATACCTTCTGTATTTTTAAAGGGATATAAAATGCAGACTTTTTCCTCTGAAAATATATCTTTTTTATATTCTCAAAGAAAAAATCTGAGTATATATTTATATTGATGAAGGAAAAATATGAGGGAATTTCAGGATTGAATGTATAGATCTACTTTATACAAGAATTTTATACATCAAAAAAGAAAAACAGCTGTGGAATTCTTTACCTACTAAAATGCCTGAAGTTCCTACCTGTCCAAACTATTAGTATAGAAGTTATATCATACATATAATTTACATTGATTGATATGCTTATATGACTTTTCCTCCCCCAGTCTCTTACTTGGTTTTCTTTATCTTTTTTTTTCCCCTTTATTTTGTATGCAAATGGCCATGACATATCTGAAATATAGCTTCTTATTGTTTTTATTGAATGCAATTTTTATCCTATAATTAGCAAGCATAAGTAAAAATCTCTGCTTTGATTGCCAGTTAGAGTTTATAACATAATGTATAGTTTAAAAAGTATTTTCATTGATGAAGATAATAGTGATGATATTTTAAAAGTTTGCCTTTTACTTAGAGCACTTGACTTTTATTTTTCTTCCTATTGGTTGGTGACATCAGATAGTTCAGTATAAGTTTTCTTACACATAGTCTATCTTATATACCCCTGATTTCCAACTTAGCTTCATCAGAAGCTAAATCGGATTAACCTCTACTGAAATATATGAACAATTTATTGTGAATTTCTGCACTCAGGATACTTTACTTATAGTATCTACAATCCTTACAACATCTTTAACACATTCACAATCAGATTTTCATTTCTCTTTTGACTATGTGAGAAAACATTTACACAAATTTACTTCTATTTTCAAAGTAAAAAAAAAAAAATGAATGTAGTCCCTTTACTGGGTAGACTAGCTTTACCTCTTTGAATATGAATTTTATTTCTGTATTAACTATAACATAAATTCTGGTCTAATACCTAGTAGTGACATATGACAATAAACATAGCTGCTGTCCAGCAATTGAGTTACAACTCTAGAAGATGTAATTTCCTTTGCTGTATTTTTTTCCTCTTTTTTGTTTCCACCCACCCCCCATGTCCCGTAGCATAAAAGAATAAAATATATGTTCAGGTAAATTTCTGATTCCATTTTTTTACAAGCTACATGATGTTGAGACATTACCATCTGAATCAGATTTCTTATTTCATAAACAAGGGATACAAAGACAGTATGTACATAGCATCAGGTAAACAACCAGTACTCAGTAAATGTTGGTTCTCACTTCTCCTTTTTGCTTTCTTAAACATGAAGCTCTGTGCAATTTTTAGGTATTGCTATTATTAAGAATTAAAAGAGTATCACCAAAATTACATTTAATTTAACATCTAAAAGGACCTAGGAAAAAGTAATTAACCTCAAGTGCTGTTTGCTGATATGATGCCCTGGTTGCTTGCTGATTATTTAGGAATCAGCACTTATCTGTTCTGTAGACGGAAAAAAAAAAAATCCTTCCTTGATAACCCACCTTTGCAGTTGTCTATTACATACCAAGTTCTCATAAATTATTTATCCATTCGTTGTTTTCAAATCTTCTTGCAATGCTGAGATTTTCTTATTCCAGGTTGAAACCTTGCTCCTTTTTTACATATTAATTCCTTTCATCTTACCTTCGAAATTTTAAGGATCCAGTTTTCCTTGTTAAATTATCTAGTTTGGTACTCGCTTACATGCTTTAGGAGACCTCTGCTCTAGTCCTTTTTTGATTACTCCACAGTGTCCTAAAAATAATCCCTTTAACTATTGTTGTCCCCATGTCAACTCTTCTCCAGCCCTGCCAGGGTTCTCTCAGCAGTTTCCTTTCTTCCTGGGTCTGTTTTCCTTACTATTTCCCCCACTCCTTTCCTCTCTCATATTTTTTATTTCCGGCGTCTCCTCCCTTAAGCTCCTCTAATATTCATTGTGATGTTTTCTTCTTTGCCACTTCTTCCTGGCTATGATCCAATCTTCCCCCCTTCAAATCATAAATTACTATTTTTCATAAAATTCAGAAAAGGTAAGTTAAAGGACATAGGAAGTATATCTGTAAAGAACATAAATGTTTATATAACATGAGATACATGGCAAAAGAAGGATTTGGTGCTTGGAAGTAGTTCAAGTGGGTAGTTATAATTTTCTGTGGTTAATGTATTTACAACATTCAATTCCCAATGCTAACGAGTAGATGTTTGATGTATGTCCAGTAAATGAAAGCATGTTTGAGGGGACCTTGGAGAAATCATACTCTTGCTAGGAAAGTAGTATAAAATGAATTCTGCATTTTTAGTGCTTTCAATTTCCTGTGTGTGATTCCATTGCTATGTCCCCCCTGTCACTTGCCAACTATGCAATGCGGCTTACTGATGTTATCTTTCTGTGTTTCATTGTTAGTTGCATGGAATGTATTTAGCGATTCATGATGCTGTCTATTTATAGATGTTCCCGTTACCTTTTAAGTCTTTGTTTTTTCTGTTCCTTGTTCAAGATGAATTTGCAATATTTTTCCAGGTATTTGGGAGGGTGAAACACGTGTTGTTGACATCTCTTTTTGTCAAGTGTCAAATTTTAGGGGATTTTTTCTTAGATATTTTTGAAAGCAAATGTATGTTTGAATGTAACAGATTTAAGATATTGCTTTAATATATTCTCTGCTAAATTCTCACAATATATTTATTTTATTTTTATTTATTTATTTATTTATTTTTATTTTTGAGTTGGAGTCTCACTCTGTCACCCAAACTGGAGTGCGCCACTGCAGCCTCGACCTGCTGGGCTCCGGCGATCCTTCCGCATCAGCCTTCCAAGTAGCTGGAACTATAGGCATGTGCTACCACACCCAGCTGATTTTTGATTTGTTGTAGAGATGAGGTCTTGCCAAGTTGCCCAGGCGGGTCTCAGCCCACGGGCTCAGGCAATCCACTCACCTCAACCTCCCAAAGCATGGGATTACAGGGTGAGCCACCGAGCCCGGCAATATATTTATTTTATTTCTCAATGTACATAAGTATATATCTCCGTGAAGTAATTCCAATGCCTTATATTTACATAGAATTGTAATGTTTCACACATATCATCTTTTTTCTTGAAATTTACATCAATACAGTGATAGGTAACATAGATATTTTTCCTTCTATTTATGGATAAGGGCTTCCATAAGTTTTACAACATTCTCAAATTCAAGTGGCTAGAAATAAACTGAGACTTAAATATTTTGATTCACTATGTTTATTCATAATTAATTGCTTTTCTACTCCAATTGTATGGTTCACTCAGGCTGCTACAACAACAAAAATAAATAAAGCTCACAAACAACAGAAATGTATTTCTCATAGTTTCAGAGGCTGGGAAGTCCAAGATCAAGGTGAATATGATGTCTGGTGAGGGCTCTTCTTCTCTCTGCAACCCAAGGTAATGAACAGGCTAGAGGATCCTTTTTGGTCTTTTTTAGGAGGGCACTAATTTTAATCCTGAAGGCTCTGCACTTGTAATCTAATCACCTCCCAACAACCACAGCTCCTAACATTATTACCTGCAGATTGGGATTCAACATGTGGATTTGGGGCAGCACAAACACTCAGACCATAGCTCCTCTCATTTATAAATATTTATAGAATGTATAGCTGTGTTAATCCTTTTAATTAAAAAAATTTATAATTGCTATAATCTTCCAGCCACATACTTATATTATTTCTTATCCTTTCTATACATCAATAAGCCAAGTCTAATTAGTCCCCCTTTATAGATGAGGAAGATAGCATCTGTGAATTTTAATAACATGTTCAAAAGTGAAGATCTACATGGAGCTAATCTTTCATTTGAATAGTCTACATATGTCTGAGTACATAATTTCTATACAAATTATTTGGTATCACTGTACTTCACAGTTAGGAAACACAGTTTATGGTTGTTATCCGGTTTTTTAAAAAGTGGAAAAAAAAACTGAGTTGTAGTACGGCATCAATGAAAATTCCCACTTACGTCTTCTCTAAATCCACTTGTCTAACATGTATTATTTTCATCAGGGAATAGGTGGCTTGAATACACATGCGGTGTTCTGCCTCCAAGTGACCTTGAGGTCAACTACAGATTGAGATAGATACATGTCACCACGAACACATGCATGTGCACATACACACACTCATTGCTCAAAATTCAGCCCAACACATTTTAATTATATCTGCTGTACTAGTTTGCTATAGCTGTGAAACAAATGATCACAAACTTAGAGGTTTCAGGCAACATGAATTTGTTTTCTCACAGTTTCCTTGGATCAAGAGTACAACTAATCTGGGTTCTCTTTGGGACCTCCATATCTGCAATTAATGTGTCAAGTTGGTTGTTTTACTTCTGAAGTCTGAGGTTATCTTTCAAGCTTATGTGGTTGTTGGTAGAAATCAGTTTAGGACTGAAGTCTCTGTTTTCTTACTGTCTGTCAGCAGAGGTCACTCTCAGTCCCTGGAGGCCACCCACATTTTTTCCCCACATGGCCTTCTCAGAAGGCTCCTAACATACATGGCAGCTCACTTCAAGTGCCACAGAATTATCCCTTCGGTCTGCTGAAACAGTCTTATATAATGTAACACAGTCACGGAACTTAATATTCCGTCCCTTTTTGCCATATTTTATACGCAGAACCAAGTCATAATTTTACTCACACCCAAGGGGAAGTGACTATAATGGGTGCAACCCACTGGGTGTCATCTTAGAATTTTGTCTAACATACTCACAAAGTGAAATTTTCTAAGATCAAACAAGTGCAAAATTCTCCTTCCACTTAGGCTAATAGGAAAATGTCTTATGCCGGGCTCGGTGGCTCAGCCTGTAATCCCGCGCCTTTGGGAGGCTGAGGTGAGTGGATTGCCTGAGCTCGCGGGTTCGAGACCCGCCTGGGCAGCGAGACTTCATCTCTACAATAAATCAAAAAATCAGCTGGGCGTGGTAGCGCATGCCTGTAATTACGGCTACTTGGAAGGCTGAGGCGGAAGGATCGCCGGAGCCCAGCAGGTGAGGCTGCGATGGCTGGGAGCGGCCACTGCACTCCAGTCTGGGCTACAGAGTGAGACTCCAACTCAAAAAAACAACAACAGAAAAGACTTATTAATCATAGAGAATCTGATACTAAGTCTCTTTTCATGGAAGGTATTGAGGAAGTTTCCCCTTGTCTATCTGTGGTAAACAGCCAATGTATTTTCATTCACTACTCTCTGTTAAAAATTATATCTTTCCATCGTCTTTTGTTATTTTTCTTGTAGTGCATCCTAATGTATTTCTAGTGATAAGAATAGATAGAAAAAGTAATAATTAGTACCAGTCAAACTGCACAGTTTCTCAATATGAAAACAAAAGTTCAACTGTAAAGGATTTAAAATCGTATCTATTAATGTTTCTAAATTTTGATGTATAAAATAAGTGTGAAAGTAGGCTTAAAATATTCTTGAACATTGCCTTATGTGTTCATTTTTCTGCAAATTGCTTTTGGTTATGGCCAGCATTAAATAGGATATTTTCTCACAATAATAATATTTCTGAAGAACAGTTTCCCAACTGCTAGTTATAGTCAAATCCTCACTCCCTGAGAAATCAAGAGTCACAGCTGAGATTAGCTAACAGTGGACCAGTCTATTATTAAGAAAATCTTATTTGTTGCTTAGTATCCTCTGTTAGCTGAGGGTATGAGTGACTATAATACTGATGATAATTTATTGCATAACAATAAGGTTTTACTATTGTAGCATTTAAATTAATCATGTAACAGGGAGGGTCTTTTCTGTTCCTATTCATTCAAAGGCATTTGTTCAAGTTGTATCTCTACTTTCTCATGTCAGAGAAAACATTAGGCATGATTAGCTGCAGGTATCTGTGCCTCATGATATCCAAGTAAAGTCCTTTTTATATTTCATCTTATAATTGTATTTTCAACTTAATGTTTGAAGTGTCAGTCTTTGTAAAATTAGCTCATCTTGTTATGATTTAGAGCTTTGATGTGAGTGAAAGGCTTCCATTGCAATGCAGAGTCACATCTGAGAGTAAACTGTATAGACAAAGAGACTTACAAGACTAGTAAATCAAATACTCTGAGCTGTCTATGTGGATTATAAGATAGTATTTGCATAACTTTGAAGTATTTATACTGATGAAATTACAATAATTAAAATCATTGCTGTGTCAATTGCTAGATGCCACAAGGCATAGCAATTACTAGCATGCAAATCAGACTTTGTGTAAGCATTTTAAAGAATAATTACCTTATTTGATTCAGATGTGCCTGAAAGGCATTAAGAATCATTTGAGCTCTTTTGCCTTCAACAATTTTAAGGCTCGTAGATAATGTTGTTGTTATTATCAATTATTTACTTTTGTATATCACTTTTCCTTATTTTGGTTGAAATTAAATGCCACAGATAAAATAAAAACACACAACTTTGCTGTAACTAAAAACAATTTACAATATCAGTTAAATCTGCATCTTGGTTCAGCAAACATTTTTCTTTCTAATGAGCTTCACTTTGCTATTTCATCAGTTTCCTGCTAAGTAGCTAATGTATACTGAAGTCTACATTCACACAATTTAAGATCAGGTCTGTGCATTGCAGGAAAATGCCAAAGTAAGAAATCAAGAGACATCAGATGCTGCAGAATATCCTCTCAGATATATTTGTTACAGGGTATGTAGAAGTGGTCACTTAGCCTGTTGAAACTTTTAATGTTCAAATTGTAAATGTTTTACTATCTAAATTAACACCAAATTTTATCTAATATATGAAATTATAACTGACATCATAACAGAGTATGCGATAATTTAGAAATCATGAAGGACTTTCTTTAGGACTTCAGATATAGTGATAGTTAAGGCAGGTTTACTTCATATGATTGTTTCTTTAACAAAATGTCAAATTCTGGTCTACTTTTGATGTATGAAATAAGTAATTAAAACATAAAAGACATATTATGCAGAACAATTGAGTTGCATGTCATTAAATCAAGGCAGACTATTGTCCAAAATGTTTTCTTTCCCAGGGCTTGCTTAATTTCCTCATGTCTCTCAAAAATAGTACCTTGAAATAGGTAAAGTTTTATGTTATTCCCTTGAAAATTCAAGGTGTTTTCATGAACAAGGCTTTGTTATTTGAACACGTTACTTTGATTTGTTGTCTAAAAGCTCTTGAAAGTATGTCAGACTTTGTATTTCATTCAAAGGTAAACCTAAAATTAAAATTTCCACAATGATTTATACAAACTATCTCTCTCTTTTAAATGGCTATGAAAATATTGTCTATCTCTTATTTTACAAAGTACATAAATATCTGAAAACTGTAACAGTCATATGTTTTAAAAATTAATTTTCAATTATTTAAATTAGCATAATAACTTTATTTAGAAAATATATTCTATGAAAAGAGCATATATAGAGGTACATAGAAGCTGAGAAGCTGGTAATGAACATATGAGATTTGTGCTTCTTTTTTCTAGATCTATTTGTGTCTGTACAATTGATATGCTGTCTCTAGTGAGATAGAAAATAAAATAGATAAACATGTGTTCCTCTTCAAAAAAAGCTCATAGAAGAAAAAGTCTTTAAAAATGTTCTAGGATTTTATCAGACATATTTTAAGGCAGATTTTAAACATGTTAAAACTAATCCACATTTACTAGAATATATATTTTTTGGAAAATTCAGGAAGGTCTATTTATTTAGCAACAAGAAGTTATCATTACCATATTTTGCAAAAAAAAAAAAGAAAGTTTGTATTTTATTATTACACTTCTAGATGCTATTTGTAGTGGAATAGCAGAATTGAATACTTAATTTTTTAAAAAACAAAAAGTGTTGAAACATCGAAAGGGACTATGGAGCACAGTAGTTCTTATAAAAATAAATCTTGTGACAAATTCTAGCATCTGCAATCACTAGAAATTAAAAAGATTTATTGATTTTCCATTTCAATATACTTTTTAAAATTCAGTCTTCTTTGTTCTGCCTTCTCTTTTCTGTTGAATGACTGTGGGTAATCTATTTGACTCTTCCCATGTATTTCAACCTTATTTTATTTTTTTAAAATAAAGCTTTCATAGATACAGTTCTTCCAATTCTTTTCTTATAAAGACTGTAGAAAATAAAGTTCCACTGATGACTCTTAATTTCCTTGCTTTGCAACAACATTTTATGCGACTTAGTTACAAGGCCTGTTACAGCTTATAGTAAAGTAAAATTGTTTCTTTGCTCCCTAAGGAAAAATAAGTCGATCATTAATATGTACACTCTGGGTATAAAGTTAGGCAACATGAATACTTTTATCATCACAATGCATTTGAATAATAGTGTCATTACTGTCGGTTCTCTCTTTAATAAAAGATATATGTGCTTAAACACAATGGATCATAGTTCTCTAGAACACATTGAATCAAGATTTAAAAAACAACTTAATTTCTCCCAAAGTGATTTTCTAAGTTTTTCTGCAAAAATTCTGATTAAAAATTAGCACTGACCAAATTATAAGTGAATTTTGTCTCAATATACTAAAACAAGGAAATGGCACAGTAGACTACCTGTTTGTAGGTTTTTTATTTGATATTTTTACATATTGAGCAGTGAAACCATATGCTTATAGCATATGCTTTAGGATGATGTGCTTATATTTACCTTCATAATCTCAGGGATTACAAAAAAGCATTATAACACAAAGATGAGCATAGAATAAGGTGTATTGCTAGGGACCTTATATGGTCCCTAGCAATAATCTAAAAGAAGCTCAATCTTGACTTTAAAATGGATTTCTCATTCTCTTTCCCAGAGATGCAGAATCAGTATTTCAGAGACGTCAGCCCTAGGACTCTGCATTACAAAGAAATTCTCCAGAGACACTTATCCACAGCCATGCCTGGTAATCACTGTCAGATTTCAGTCTGCATTAGAGGAGCCCTAGAGAGTACATATATGTCCCCAAGATCTCAAAATGGGGAAAAGATGGGGGCTTAAAGCTTGGTTAGCTATGTCTTTATTTTTCTTCCCAAGGCAAATAAACTTTTATGTATTTTATATACAGCTTAAATGAAAACATTCATTCTGCAAAAAGATTTATAATCGAAAATAATTTGTTGACCTGACGCTTTTTCATGTTGGCTTTATAGTTTTTAACAAATAGTTTGTCTCTAGTAGAGATTTATTTTTTCCTAAATATATAGAAATAGGTGGATATTTTCTTGACATGATAATAAGTAAATATGTATCAAAAATAAAATTTAGCAGCATGTTTAATGAAGAAATGGCATAATCACCTAGAAAATCAGAAACTTTACAAACTTTTAAACTAATTATGGTATATTTTATTAATAATATTGTTTTGGAAGGCTACTCAATGCAGTTAACCTGAGAATTAAGTGTAAGTTTTATATGCTAGAAAAGAGAACTTAAAAAATGAGATAATTTGTAAGTCTAAGAAAATCAAAGCTAAGAAACCATTAGATAAAGATAGTGTGGCCAGTTAAAAATTAGGAGGGTGGCTGGGCTCGGTGGCTCAGTCTGTAATCCCACGCCTTTGGGAGACTGAGGTGAGTGGTTTGCCTGAGCCAGTGGGTTCGAGACCTGCCTGGGCAACGAGACCTCATCTCTACAATAAATTTAAAAATCAGCTGGGCATGGTAGCGCATGCCTGTAATTCCAGCTACTCGGACAGCTGAGGCGGAAAGATCGCCGGAGCCCAGCAGGTCGAGTCTGCAGTGGCCGGGAGCGGCCACTGCACTCCAGTCTGGGCGACTGAGTGAGACTCTAACTCAAAAAAAAAAAAAAAAAAAATTAGGAGGGTGACTAGTTAAAATTTAAAGTATCTAAAGCAAAACTTTTCTATATATAAGTTCCAACAGTAAATATAAATCATTTAAGAACAGACAATTGAAAGATAGTAAAAACTACTATAAAATATTCAAAACTTCATAATAGATATATAGACTATATATGAAGAAAATTATGTAATTCTATTGAGGGTCAGTATAGGACAATATGATAGAGAATAATGGAGATATGTCTTGTTTTTTGGAAGAAACATAGCGTTATAAAAATGAGGAAAAATGCTGTAAACATGTCGAGTATCTCAAAATAAATATACATATTCAATGCAACACCAATTAAAAAGCAAGCAGCATTGGCTGAATGTATTTGGCAAAAGCTGTAAAGTTCCTGGGGAGAATAAAAATATAAGAATAGAAAAACTATGAAAAAGAAAAAATTAGTCATTTGATTTCAAGTGCTATAAGGTAAAACCTAACGCAGAGACACATAAAATTTTAGTCACAAAAATGAGTATAATACTAGCACTGCAATTAACAAGCAATGAGTTCAGAAATTAAGCAACGTTTGTACTAGAATATGGTAAAGACAACATTTCAAATCAACAGAGAAAAGACAACATTAAAAAAGATAGTGGAAGATTTCTGCTCCTGGGTAGCACAGAGTAATGGGAACCAGAAATACCCTCCCACCTGTAACCACTACAAACAAAATACATAAAACAGTGGTTTGCAGACATTGAACAATGGTTTGCAGACACTGAACACTTACACGCATGTAGGTGAGGAAACCACCTAACCCTGTAGGGGAAAGAAAAAGAGTAGCAGAAACAATCTACATAACTCGTAAAAGGATGGAAATGAACATTGCTACCAGCCAGAATAGAAAACCTTGTAATTCATGGGACACTGGGTAGAATACTCAGCAAATGATTGCTTCAATATTCAGGTAAAATTTGTCTTAGAGTAAAGACTGCTTTGGTCCTGATTATCAGAGATCAGAAACAAAGCTCAAATAATCAAATGGTGTCTAATTAATTTAACTGCACCCCAGTACAAAGCTCAAGAATATTTAGAATATTTATAGAAATACAAAACTATCCTGCACTCAGAAATGTAATATTAAAAATGCCTAGCATTCAATAGAAATGTATTAAAGATACAAAGAAACAGGAAAATATAACCCACAGTAAAGAGAAAACTTAATAACAATGAAAAATGATAAAGATTATATAATTCATAGAGAAGAATGTAAATCAATTATAATTATATTCCACAAGTTCAAAAACTGAGTGAGGAAATTGAGTATATATGTCAAGACCCAGAGATATAAAAAGAAGCACTATGGATCTAAACAAAGGAATAAAGAGCACTGGACTGGTAAATATGTGGGCAATTATAAAATACTTTTAATTCTTTTTAAATGTCTTTATATGATAATTGATCTTTTAAACAAAAAAGTAAAGTTTGGGATTTTAATATTTTGAGAAGTAACATGTATAACAATAGCACAGAGGCCAAGAAGAGGACAGTGGAATGTTACTCTCACAAGACCCTTCTAATATATTTCCCATGGAAGTGAAGAGATTGCTCTTCTTCCTACTGTTATACCTGTCACCTAAGCTTCAAAGCATGATTGCTTGTTTTTGCTGATTTCCTAAAATCTCTTCTTAAATTCTGCCTGAAGTCTCTTTTGATTAGACTCAGATATTATTTTGCTCAGAAGAGCAAAAATAGCAATAATAATTATTGCAAATGCTTATTGTAGCAAGATGGGTGAAAGCAAGTAAATTGCTAGAAAATATAGAAAACAATAGAGATTTTGAAACATAAAGCATTAAACAAAATAGAGAAATCTTTTTATCTTGTAATATATTCAATCATAATAAGGAAAGAGCTGTCCTATATCATTCATGATAAGTCACCATAAAAAGCCATTTCACTGGCTTAACATAATAAACCTCTATAATGTTGCAAGCCAATGCAAAAATGCACTCCAAAGTACTGTGGGTTTTTTTTCTCCATTCTGGGAAATTGTTTTCTACCATTTAGTTGCTCTGTCATCTTCTAGAACCTTGCCCTCCTCCACTGAATTTTCAGAATATAGAAAATGCACAAGTGAAGAGAATGTGTGAAGAATTATGAGAGGGATTTTAGAGGTATGTCCTAAACGGGCATAGATCATTTCCCTCCACGTTTCACTGTCCAGAGCCTGGTCAGCTGGCCTCCCCAAAAGCAAGAGAGTATGGGAAAAGTAACTGAGCAATGGCTTAAGAAGAAAGGAGAAAACTGATGTTAGTGAGTACTAGCTTTCTTTGTTATGGTAATACACATTTGTGTGTAAAAAAATCACTGTAGAAACTAAATACTAAATTTGATAAAAAATTGACAGAAAATTGGAAGCATTATAGCATTTAATATATAGTCATGTTAGGAAAGAAGTTAAATTTAGTAAGTTATAATCAATTAAATTTAAATGCTGGATATGGCAAATGTGATCTATACTGTCTTCTGAAGTTTATATGGAAAGTTTACAAAAGTAATAACATATTTTGCAGTGAAGAAAACTTCAATGGAAGTGACTAGATTGGTTATACATTAACATAACAAATTAGGTTTTTTTAATATTACTTATTTCATGACAGTGACTCATACACTATTCATGGGTATAAGCACATAGACCTACATCCAAAGGAAGTTTTATATTATCAAGAAAGACATTCTGTAAAATATAGTAATCTAAAATTGATTGAGAAATCACAAACAATATAATTTATAGAATTAAAGTTATATTAGAAATGAGTGAAAAATGAAGTGTTATTAAGTAGACACATGGGTTGATTTATTAGCAATGTGAAGAAAGTTAATGTCTTTAAACAATTATATTGAAATTAAACTCAGCTTGATTAATTTAATATGAAAATCGAATTTTTAAATTAAAATAGAGTTTTAAAAATCAAGATAAAAGAAATACATTTCAGGTTAAAAAACTTGTAATTCACATATGATTATTATTTTGAGTGAAAAAGCAATTTTATGACAGTACAACTTAGCAAATATGTGTTCATAAAAAATACCACAATTATATAAAGAAGTAAAATTAAGAGATCAGTATTAAAGGACAAGGATAGAGAAATCACAAGCTTAAAGAAACACTTCAAAATTAATAATACTTGCACTGATATTTAAATATATCAAATGCATTTTTGTTGCTAAATTACAGCTCTAAAATCACAAATTTATATATATTAAATTAGAAACGAAATTCTTTATAAGTTCCATGATTAGGCTTATATATTTTTTCAAACCCACACAAATATTTCTAAGTTTTCATATGAAATTTTTTTTTCTAAAAATCGAAAATACTAGAAAAATAGTCTCTGTAAATAGTTGTTCATTAAGTATTATAAATACCAACCTCCCATATGACCCCGCAATCCCCCTACTGGGAATATATCCTGAAGAACACAAATCACTCTATAAAAAAGATACCTGCACACGCATGTTTATCGCAGCATTGTTCACAATAGCAAGAACCTGGAAACAGCCATGCTGTCCGTCAAAAGAGGACTGGATTAAAAAAATGTGGTACATATACACGATGGAATACTACGCAGCCATAAAAAAAAACAAAATCATGAATTTCGCAGCAACCTGGATGGAACTAGAGTCTATAATACTGAGTTACCTCTCACAGAAACAAAGATCCGAGTATCACATGTTCTCACTCATATAATGGACCTTAAACATCCAATGCAATACTATACGAAAATGACTGACCATACTGGGAAACTATGGTGGGGGGAGGGAGATGGGATTAACAGTAGCAAATATCTGTCTGGGTACGGGGAAACATCCTATATCAACAGGGTGCCTGAATGAAACGCAATTGTATACCTAACCCTTAACTGTATCCCACAACTTCACAATAAAAAAAAATACATATAAGTAAACATGAAAAATAGAACTTTTTAAAATGTCTTATGTAATAAAATTTAACCCATTTTACCCATATGAAAATTGGCCATGATATAATAATAAATCTCAAGGAATTAACATAATAAAATCATATGTTTGTTTCAAGTACAATTACATTTAAAATTTAAAATACAGATATGAATGGTTTCTAAATATAGACAATAAAAAGACTCAATCTTACAAAAAAAACTAGAGAAATAAATAGACAATTTATAGGTAAAGAAATGTAAATAGTTCTTAAACATATTGCTAAACCCAATTCAAAAAAAAAAATCAACATTGAGATATTTTTATTTCTCAAATTAGAAAAAAGATCTAGAAGAATTACAATGTAATCTGTGTGAACCTTTGGGGAAATATACATATTTTAAATGTGTGTGTGTGTGTGTGTGTGTGTGTGTGTGTGTGTGTGTGTATGTGTGTATACATATTGGGAAAATATACATATTTTAAATATGTGTGTGTGTGTGTGTATATGAAGAAAAGCTTGCAATATTTACACTTTGTCCTGGCAATTATACTTTAAGAATCTATTTCCAAGAAATAGGAGTAAAAATTACAAAATATTTTTCATAACCTTATTCATTACTATATTCTTTTTTTTCATTCTTATTTTTGATTCAGGGTGTACACATGCATGTTTGTTACATTGACATCATGTAGAGGTGGCAATTGGCTGTCCGGTGGTCCATTTTTCAGATAGAGAACATTTCACTCCATAGGTAATTTCTGAATCCTAACTCTCTTCTCCACCTTCTCCCTTATTAGTGTCCCCAGTGTCTATTATGTCCTTCTTTGTGACCATTTAGTCTCAAATGAGTGAGAACATGTACCGTTTGGTTTTCTGTTTCTGAGTCAGTTCTCTTAGGATGATGATCTCCGGCTCCATCCATGTTGCTGCAAAGGACATGATTTTATTCTTTTTATGGTTGCATAGTATTCCATGGTATATATACGAAGGGGGACCCCAAAACTAGAATTTTTTTTGGAGAATGGGTCCATTGTAGTACAGGTTTCCCCTGCTAAATAAGTGTTTTAGGAACTTGTCGGCATCAGTGTACCAGCTAGTATTGTGAGAGTCTGTGTTAGACTTCAGTGAATTTAGTTGGTATAAAATGCACAGAGAAAAGTTATTTTGAGTGACTTGAAGACACAGTCACTTGACTCTACAGTTCAGGTTGTGGAATTTATCCTAAAATAAAAGTACTGTTGTGTGGATGAATGAATAAACAAACTCTTTAGTTTTAGTAGTCATAGTGTAAGTTATAGTATTGGTATTATTCTGAATCTGTTGTATGCATATTTTTGCAAAGAAACAATGGTGTTTATATTAATGAGAATCTACATTTTTGATGTAGAAGAAAGAAGATACATACCTAAGACTAATATGGTGAAATTAAATCCTGTAGTCTTGAATTTTAATGGTAGTAACAATATGAATTTATGATGTATTCATCTTTAAAATATACATATTTCTTAACTCTATCCTTTGAAAAATTCTGGAGAATATAACTAAGTATGTCTAATCTCTAAGGACCATTTTTTTTTGCCAAAATTGTGGTCTCTAATTCCTATTGCCCACTAAGAAAAGGTAGAATTCTTTGTAGAAATGGCTAATTTCAGGTCTGACACAGGAATTATAGGAGATGGTATAGCAGAGTGCAAGGAATTTATCAAAGACTGAATCATGTCAAAAGGAATTAAGGACTAGGAAGCTTACAGAAATGGGCTCCCATTTTTCAAAGATGGGGCAATTTGAGCTTCAACAAAGATTATGACAATAAAGGCATAAAGATAATCTAAGTATGTATATGTCAGTCCATAATATTGCTGAAATAAAAATTAAAGTAACACAATTAGTGGTCACCATTGGTAGAGAACTAACCTCTTCTTTTGAAACTGGTAAACAGAGAAAACAAAGCATGTATTTCCCTTCATTTCTAAAAGAACTATACTCCTGAGTATCCAGATTACAAAGAAAAATTTCTTTTGTATGTGTTTTCCAGATAATGAGTGAAAAAAGTTAGAATATCGCTATTTTGTAACCCAAATAAATTCATGAATCTAGGTAATGATCATCACTGAGAAGGAATGGTCATAGAGGAAGTGCTGAGTGATTTCACCCACAGGCATGTATTGTCTGGCTGTCTCTTTTTGGTGATCCTAATAAGATGGTCATTGCTTTCTATAATTTTTGCTTGCTCTTCCTAATCTCTATATCTTATAGTGGAATATTCCAGGGCTCTGTGTTCAGATATTCCCTGCATGGTTAGACTTATTCCAACTAATGGCTCTAGATACTGTGTATACAGTGATGATTTCTAAATTTATCTTTAAATTTACATACCAGATATCTGTAAGCTAATATATCCAACCATTTATTCAACATTTATGCTTGAATGCCTATTTTCAAAATTAACATATTTACAATTGTTAAAGGTTAAAATATGTCCCCCCAACCTTATTTGGAAATAGGGTTTTCGAACTTGTAATTAAGTAAGATGAGCTCATAGTGGAGAAAGGTGGGCCCCTAATCCAATATGACTTGTTTCCTTCTTGGGTAGACAAAGACACAAGGAGAATGACATGTGATGATGGAGGCAGAGATCAGGACTATGGTGTCACAAAGCAATGGGGGGGTGGGGCTACCACCCCTTGGAAGAGGCAAGTAAGAATTCTATAGTCTACAGATAGAACATGGCCCAGCCAACACCTTGATTTGAAACTTTTAGCCTCTGGAGCTATGAGAGAATGAATTTCTGTTGTTTTAAGCAACTCAGTGTGCCCTACTTTGTATTAACAGCCCTAGGAAACAAATACAACAATTCAACTCGTGATTTTTCACCTTGACCAAATCTTCTCCTTCCTCAGTCTTCACCAACATAGTAAATGGTAACTACAGCTGTCTTCATCTAAGTGTTTAGAACTGAAATTTAGAACTGATCTTCAATTTCTATGTCTCACGCTTTCCATATATAAAGCATCAACAAATCCTCTTGGTTCTGCCTTTAAAGTACATCCAGAATCTGGCCACTTTATACTACCTCTATTTCCGCCACTCGGTTCCGGGTCATTGCCGTGGCTCATTTCTACTACTGAAATAATTTCTAATTAGTCACCTTCTTTATCTTTCACCCTCTGCTGTGGATTCTAAATGTATCAATCTGAATTATTGCTTTAAAAAAGCTTTGAAGAACCTCTATGATCTAGGTTGTTATTCTTTCCCACCTCCCATCACTTTCTGTACCTTTTTTACCTCATCTTCTACCAGCTTTACCTCACCCTAATTACATATGTCACAAGGCCAATTTTCTTGCTGTTGTTTTTGCCTAGAATGTTCTCCCTATAAAATAGCATATGATTCACTTAGTCTCTGTCTGTTTAAATATGAACTTATCACTATGGCCTTTCTTGATCTTCATATTTAATATTTAAACAATTTCAATCAATATCCTTATCCAACGCTTTATTTTTCTTTAAAGTACTTATGTCTAACTGGCATACTATATAATTTAAAATAAAAAAATTAAAGTATAAAAATTAAAAAATAAGGTTTACTTATGTTTTTATTGTCTGTTTTTTTCCACTAAAGTGTATACTCTATTAAAGCAAGTTTTAATTTTTTATTTACTGCTGTATCTCAGACCCTAAGTGAAGGCCTAGAACATAATATGTATTTTATAGATATATATATGAATTAATATAATAAATAATGTCAGTCAACTTAAGAAAATAAGCTATTTAAGAAGACTTACTATGTATATTATATGCATAGAAAACAGATTCTGTCTATAGATGACATATTTCTTCATTACAGATATCAAAATCAGTTTTCTGAACTAAACAGTTTGATTTACCTTCTAATTTAAACTGAAAAAAATGAATTTTTAAAGTAATATAAGATTCAATTATTTCACAAAATTATATTTTTCTTTTAAATTGTGCAAATTAGTGCTGATGCCAGAGTAATTGTCAAATGCGCTCTCTAAAGTAATTTTATTTCTTTTTGCCTAAAATAATCATTAGCTATATATGATATATGACTATTATCTGTGATAACCTTCACTTTTTCTTCTGCATTTTCTTTGTAAAAACTGTGTTCCAACATGGAAACTTAAGCAACAATGAGTCATCAGCTTGCAAATAATCTGTCTCAAAAGTTAAAATATGATATTTCTATTTAGTTAGTTTAATATATCTGATCATAGAAGTATTTTAAATAATAATATCTGATTACCAGCAACTTCACATTCTTATAAAATGTCTTTGAAATGTTGAATTTTCATGCAGAGTAGATGTCTATTGTATTTTACTGCCAAAATAACATGCTTCAAATAGTAAAATGGCAGGGGAATACTGACTGAGCTATTAATAAAACACACCAGCTTTTAGCTGGCAAAGCAGGCTTCTTTCCATCAAACATGTCTCAGCCTTTAATAAAGAAACTCAAGTGGTGTAGGTGAAAAATTACTTTTCTCACCCGGTCATCTGTCTGTCATGTATTATTCAGGTCACCAATGTTTGTCCTGAACTGTATCATTCTGTAGTTGTGTCAGGTATGAGATATGTTCAGTGTAATTCCATCAGACTTCGTGAAGTTGATTAGAACAGATCACCTTTCGGCATGGGCACAAGTTATCTCAGCAGATTGAGTGAAGAAGACTTATTTATCTTTGCCTTATAATAAAGAAAGGGATGAGCAAATTTATCCATTAACTTGAAAAGAGTCACATATTTGGTGTGAAAACAAACTATAGTCAGAAAATACTATATAGTACATGGATATTTCTTCAGGAGAAAAAAAAATCTTGGAGTCTACATTTAATAACATAAAATATTTAAGCAAAGTACACACATTTGGTTATAGTCCTTAAAATGGCAAATGTTTGTTCTGCAACAAAATGATAGAATGTGATATAAATGCCCTATCTGTGATGGTTTTCATTGGCTTTTTTCCTGCATTCTTTTTGTAAAGCAATTTGATTTTACAGAAAATAAACTTCAAAGTTTATGTAATCACTAGACTGTTATGTCTTAACTAAACCATAGACTATTTTACTAAAAGCATCTTGAAACACTTTACTTAGCAACTCAAGATAGTTGTAATGAGGTTGTGACTAATAAAAAATATATGTGATCTAGGTGTAAAGAAACCTGAACTCTTGTCTGACATGACCTGAGATTTTAGGTTCTTTATTTGTCAAATTAAATTAGACTAATGGATTTGAGAGGGAGCAAGGAGATATACACTGGTCATACAATAGGCGTAGGTCTATGTACAGATTCCAACTTGGCTACTTATTAAAACCATGATTTTGTATATATTTCTTAAGATGAGAAAAATAAAAAGACCATACAGTAGAATATCTAGCATATACTAAGTTTTAAGGCTTATATGTAATGTTCAAGCATTGTCATATCTTCAAATGACTTAACATAGCACAAAGTAGACGTCAGTATATGTTCTTTATTCTCAAATCTTCTAATTGTTGACTTTAAAGATTTCTGAAATCATTTTTGAAAAATATAGAAGATTGTCACTAAAGGGAAACTAGGAAGTTAAGTAATTTTGCAAAACCAAAATTTGAATTATTATATAAAAATACATATTTTTTGTTATTCCTCTACTGAGGAATAACTTGTTTCATATACTTTATCTATAGTAGTCAGAAGACTCCAGAAAACAAACTTAATTTTTGCTAAGTTATTTTTCACCTTTGTAGTCTGAAATGTGTTTTGAAATATAAAACTTTCAAAACTACCTTAACTTTTCTTCTACATCACTGTTGTATATTTCGCTGTAACTTGTTTTGTGTAGAAAGGAAAACAGGGCCTTTGTATCTTTTGCCTATTCTGTAAATCTACAAGTTTTCTTTCACGGGGTGCCATAGCTCAAAGCAACAAGTATTTATTAAGCTTCAGGGATATGGCCAATATTGTGCTAGACTATAGAGAATACTTGACACATATAGCCTTTCTTCTCACAGAGTCAAATATGTTTTTGACCATGAGGACAGGAAGAAGCAAGTTGTGAAACAAGCCAGCAACAATACACAGCAAGTCTAAATCATGCATTGGTTTCTCAAAGAACAAACTAAAACTGCTAGAGAAAATTTGAGAAGGGTAAAGATGAAAAAAAAGATTAACTTTATTTAAAATATTTCGATTCAAATAAAGGGACCAAAAAGATCTAAATATACTCATCTTACTTTACATTGTAAGATTTTGTATTTTTTTTTTTTTAATGTTTGAGATTCTGATATCTCTATGTGAATTATTCTTTGGAAAGAATTTTTGACGGTTTGAACTTATTGGTGATTTAAACACATATTCTAACCATACTTCCTCCACAGTATATGACTGGAATTGCCTTTAACCTTAGCTGTAGAGGCAGGTTTTGATTGGTCGGCTCTAATACAGTCAGGGTGATCTAATTGAAGGAGTCATATGGCCTAAATTTGTCCAATCAGAGTAAAACTCAGAACCCTGTTTCCTGCTTAAAAAAAATAAATAAGCAAATCAACTGTCTCCTCATAGACTCAAAGAAAGAGGTCGAAGCATTTTGCCTTGTTGCTGATAGCAGTCATCCTTCAGCCATGAGAGATTTCAGTTTGAGTATGGAGACAACATGGAGGAGACAGGAAAAGAGAATTCTGAAGAAATGATCCCAAATCTTGCATTACTTCTGGGTTTTTATAAGAACCAACATACTTCTTTTTTAAAAAAAATCCTGTTTGGAGCCGGGCTCGGTGGCTCAGCCTGTAATCCTCCACCTTTGGGAGGCTGAGGTGAGCGAATTGCCTGAGCCCGCAGGTTCGAGACCCGCCTGGGCAGCGAGACCTCATCTCTACAATAAATCAAAAAAATCAGCCGGGCATGGTAGCGCATGCCTGTAATTCCGGCTGCTTGGAAGGCTGAGGCGGAAGGATCGCTGGAGCCCAGCAGGTCAAGGCTGCGGTGGCTGGGAGCGGCCGCTGCACTCCAGTCTGGGCGACAGAGTGAGACTCCAACTCAAAAAAAAAACACCAAAATCCTGTTTGGATTAGAATTATTACATGTTGTCTTAAATGCTTTTTTAAAAATAGATAAGTATATGTATTTTAATAGGAAAAAATAAAAAAATAAATGTAAACTGTTTTTAATCTTTAGGTAATAAATACTATTTGTAAAAGTTATAAAATAATTTTAAGGCTGAAAATTAATCTACTAGAAGAATTTGATATCAATATATAAGTTAAGATTCTAAATATCCCCAAATGCTAAGATTAAGTGTAATTAATAACTGAAAGCAATCACATATAAGATAATCTGTATCATCACCAATAATAAAACAAAGATACTTAAAAAATAAAAAGGCACAGAGGTAAACGGTGTGTGTTGAGTACATGTTCTGGAGTCACACCGAAGTGAATTGAAATTCCAATTGAATTACTTACATGCTGTGTGACTTTGTGTAAGTCATTGAAAATATCTAACCTTCAGCTTCCTCATCTGGAAAATATAAAAAAGAAAAGCCTGGGTTGTTACCACAAAAAAAGATTTAGCACCTCCTTTTTCTAATGATCATAAGTTCTTACCCTTTACCAATGAAAACTCTTATCTTACATTCATCATTATACGTTCTAGATAAAACTTATAGTAAGAAATCAGTTGCGCTGTCCTTGCTTTCTGACAATATTCAATCCAGTTTGGCTCCAGCTTCCTTCGCTTTGCTTTAAGAATCAAACAGCACTACCCCAAATCCTGGAAGCTTCATCCAAATCCCATTGCTAAGATGTCTCATCATTTTTTCAGCATGTTTTCTCCTTTATAGTAAGTTAAATAAATTGCTTTTTAAGCCACAAGTATGCTCCTGGTGGTCTTTGTTCAGTGAGATTTAATAAGTCATAGGATTGATTCATTTAGTTAAAATTTCAACTGCATTTTCTAAATATTAAAATCTTAGTTTAATTTTTCCAACATTTTTATTCGGAAGAAAAGTCAAGTCTACATAAAAGTGAAATGACTAATCCAATGAACACCTATATACTAAAAACCAAAGGGTTCCTAAAACACTTACCTAGCAGAGGAAGCCTGTACTATAAGGGGCCCAGCCTCCAAAAGATAATTCTGAAATTTTGGGGGGGTCCTGCCTTTTTACAAGCAAATCAAAAAACAAGCAAAAAGAATAGGTGTTTATTTGTTTCCTTTAATGAGTCTGGAGCAGGGTCTTCCTGACCAGTGCTTTGCCATCTGTAGGCCTTTATTCTCACACTTGTCACTACTAAGCCTCAGGGTGCTTGCTCTTCCCCCAGGTTTCACATTTGCATTCTAGGAAGAGAAAGTACAAGCGGGAAGCTGCATACCAGCAGTGTTTGTTTCTTTATATCAGAAAAGCAAAGGCTTTTCTAGAAATCCCTAGTAGATGCCTTCTTAGATTTAATTGGTCAGAACTCTTAAAATTAATTCTACCACTTAACTATGATGATCACGGGGAGGCAACCAAGCAAGAAAGCAGTTAGAATTGTGTTGAAAGAGCTCATCTACAAGATTGTCTCACAGATTTCTATAATTTATGGAGTTACTTGATTTACATTTGCCTATTCCAGTAGAGTAGACTTTTAAGCTCCTTAGTGTGGTAAGCATATTTGTTTTACTAATAGCAGCCTCTTTATAAATACAAGCTAAATATACAAATAAACAAATAAGTTACTATTTCTAAGTTGTATTAGCAAGAAAAAAAAAGGGCTTGTGTTGATCAGAGAGGGAATACAGAGTCTCATAATTTCACAGCCTTTTCTCCAAATTTATAAGGGTTAAAACCAGAGTTTTTCCAGTCCAAATTCTTAGATGTGCATGTTTCTTGCATGTGTGAGTGTAGCATAACAGTTTAGTTACAGCTTCATAGGAAAATCTAAAAGACTAAATAACTAAAATAAATTTTTTAGTGGAAGAGCTTTAGATTTTTGTACTGATTGATGTAGGTAACTAATACATCTTCAGAAAATATATATGTAGATGAGTTTCTAAAAATAAAAATTAATTTTATTTAGTGATATGTGCACACAAACAAAAGAAATAAGTCATACAAATAGTCCTTCAGGGTCAAATATAGCCTAGTAGTCACTATAAAGGACAAAATGTGGAAAATCACAATTGCTACTTTTGACACACAGCTATACCATATCATGAATTTCCTAAAGTTAATTAACCTCAATTTACAAATCTAGCATGAACTTAAAATATATTACTATAATAGAATATTATGCAATATTAAAAATAAACATATGCAAGATATTAAATATGAAATTAAGTTTAAAAAAGAAATTGGAGAATAGCAGTTAAAAGATTGTTAAATATAGCATATTTAACTAAAATATAATCTAAAAACTATGTCTTTTGTTAAAAAGTGGCAATTTACCAAGGAAGATAAAAATGAGAAACTCAGAAACAGTAGTCTTTAAATCTTATTTATTTATTTATTTATTTTGAGTTGGAGTCTCACTCAGTCGCCCAGACTGGAGTGCAGTGGCCACTCCCGGCCACCGCAGCCTCTCCTGCTGGGCTCCGGCGATCCTTCCTCCTCAGCCTTCCAAGTAGGAATTACAGGCATGCGCTACCACGCCCGTCTGATTTTTTGATTTATTGTAGAGATGAGGTCTCGCTGCCCAGGCAGGTCTTGAACCCGCAGGCTCAGTCAATCCACTCGCTTCAGCCTCCCAAAGGCACGGGATTACAGGCTGAGCCACCGAGACCGACTAAATCTTATTTTTTGTTGAGTTCAATCTTGTATTTGAATTGTGTTATTTCTATCCAACTTTGACTAAATGATAGCTTTCATTATTCCTTATAACATTTTGATATCATTTATATATCTAATATGAAACAAAACATATTTTGGTGATTAAATTGCTATGTTTTAAATCTTATTTTTCGCAAGAACATGTTTATACATTTTTATTTGTGAGTCAGTGATACAAAAATTAATTTTATTTAGTGATATGTGCATACAAACAAATATTAAATATATTTTTCAATTAGAAATAAAAAGATAGCTGGGCTCAGTGGTTCAGCCTGTAATCTCGCGCCTTGGGAGGCTGAGGTGAGTGGATTGTCTGAGCCCGTGGGTTTGAGACCCGTCTGGGCAACTTGGCAAGACCTCATCTCTATAATAAATCAAAAATTAGCCGGGTGTGGTAGCGCGTGCCAGTAGTTCCAGCTACTTGGAAAGCCGAGGCAGAAGGATCGCCGGAGCCCAGGGGTCGAGGCTGCGGTGACCGGGAGCGGCCGCCACACTCCAGTCTGGGCGACAGAGTGAGACTCCAATTCAAAAAAGAAAGAAAGAAAGAAAGAAAGATAAAAATAATAATAATGTCTATCTGCATGATGTCTTTTTCATCAAATATAAACTTTCTTGCAACTCAATTTTTGTATTTTCAAGCTCTAGAATTTCTATTGGGTTCTTCATGATTTCTGTCTCTTTATTGACAGTCTCTATTTGGTAAGACATCATTACTACATTTTCCTTTAGTTCTTTAGGCATAGTTTCTGTAGTTCTTTAAACATATTTTTAACAGTTAATTTAAAGTCTTTGTCTAGTAAATCTAATATTTGGAACTTTCTTATAAACAGTTTATATTATCTTCTGTTTTTCATTCTATATATAGGCATGACTTTCCCATTCTTTCAGGTCTTTACTGAGGTGTTCTGTGTGTTGAAATTTGCCTTCAACATTCCAGAAGACAATTTACAACTCTCTTTGCACAGAGCCTGGAAGCAAACCACATGTGAGAGATTGTGTCCTTCTCAAGTCCTTCTTGGATAAGTGCATAGCCCTGTGCATGCATTTGACCCTCTAGATTCCCTGGAATATTTCAAAGTTATGCAAACTAAATAATTTTAAGTTGCCTAAGAAAAAAGAGCAAAAATCTTATAGTATGGCATAAAATATGTCTATAACATAATATAAATATGTCCATAGAATCATATAACATATGAGCCAAAATGATGTACAGAAGTTACAGAGAGAAAGTGCTTTCAAGGAAATAGCCCAAGAAATGCTAAGCAATAAAAAGGAAAAGTTAGTTTGACAATAAAGTGAGAGGAAACATAATGAGAACAGAAAAGGGTACAAATTGAATAAGATTATGTTGTATGATAAAAACATTTGTAATTGATGTACACTTAAATCAAGCTACAGAGAATCAAAATTTATTTTTTAAAAAACTAAAATAAAAAATAGATAAAAATCTATTCCACAGGTAGTCGATTTTTTTTTTTTTAGCAGAATAGATACCAAAAAATAGGCATGTAAAGAAGGTGGATTTGATTTGCATTTTGTAAGTGAATATCAAGGCCCAAACTAACACACTGAAAATGTTATATTTTCTAGATAAGAGTTCCTAAACTGTAATTTTATTATATTTTGTAACATCTGCTCTACTAACAAGAAATAAAAAGTGCTAATAGAAGATTTAAATAATTTGGTTTATTGACTTGATTTAATAAATTTTTTCTAGTTTTGTGTCATATAAAGGAAGAATTTATAATATCAACTAAAAACCACGAACTGATTTTATATTATAGATGATAAAGTGGAACTCTATACATTTCAAACTTAAAAACATATGCCCACAATATAATTTCTGGTTTTAGGAGAAAAAATTAATAACAAAGATTTCTTTTAGTCTAAATGCTTTAAAACAATTTAAAATAAATGTTGGGTCATATGAAATAAAAATTTGCATTTTTACAATATATAGGTGAATAATGCAACATTTCAAAACTTATGGCAATTCATCTTTTTTGAGTGCCTGGAATGTTATAGTTTTAAATCATTCTAATATTAAGAGAAAAATACAAAAATTAGATTAACTCTGAAGTAAATTTAGGAAAGAGATAAAAATTTAGATATATAAGAAAAAGGAGAATTAAATAAATAATAAGCTATATAAAAAACTTTAAACATTGTTAAAAATTTCAACAAATTAAGCAATATTCTACAAAACTAATGAAGAAAAATAAGATAGGATTAGGTAGAAAAGTATTATCTATATCAGGGTGTGTGCAATCAGAAGCACAAATAATATTTTAAAATTAAAGTGTTCTATTTATAACATTTTATAATGTTAAAGATAGTGTTATTATATTTGGTCTTCACAACCACTTGCATAGTGGGTACTAATTTTTCCTGTTTTACAGATAAAAACAACTGAGATTTATAGATATATAATTATTTTCTTAAAATAACACAGTATATATATATATATATATACACACTCAATCCAGTCAACCTGAATGTGCAATCTTCACTCAAATAATAATCATTATACTAATAATACCTAATATTTATTGGGAACCTACAATGTATCAGGGACTGTGACAGGTTCATTGAATACATTTCTTTGTATAATCCTCAAAAAGACTTTAGCAATTTAGAAGTATTTTTCTCCAAATTAATCTCTGCAATCAATGAATTACAAAAATAAAATAATGATAACTTTAAAAATTGGGGGGATGAATTTGGAAAATATGGAAAATCTTTATTTAAAAATATAAATAGAGTAGGGGATGTTTTGAGAAGATGGCAGCATAGCCAGTTGGACTGTGTGAGTGCCTGTTTGAGTGAGTGAGTATATGGACTAATTTGTGTGTGTGTCTGTGTATAAGTGGGTGTGTGAGTGGTTGACTGAGTGGGACTATAGAGCAAGTGGTCAAAGCTCTCACGGAGAAGTGGCTGGTGCTGCAGTCATCACTTTGTTTGGACCCTTGCACGTCCCAGAGTGCAGAGGCTGAGCACCATTTTCTAAAATCAACAAAATTTTTCCTGGGAAGAAGCTGCCAGGGGACTGCCATTCCTACCACAGCAGCACCAGACACTGGCAGCAAGGATTGTGGAGAAACTACAGTGAGGGAGCCAGAGGCAGAGTCCTGAAGAAGAAGCATGGAGAGGCCACCTTGAACCTGGACTCAACTCAACATCTCCAGCACCTGGCTAGACTGCAAGGCCCTTCCACCAGGACCTGAAATCCAGAGACTATGATACTTGCTGGGAAGGGAGCCATCCCTCCTGACACTGCAGCATGAAAAACAATCTATAGAGAAACTGAGTGCCACTCCAAGGCCTGGGCAGAGAAGTGCTCCAGGGCAGCCTTCACAGAACAGCAGACATGGAACTTAAGACCAGGGGTTGGTCTCTGGATTACTTTGAAGCTGCTCTCCACAAACTCAGAGAGCATCTCCTTAGTGCACACACCCTAATGGGTAATAGCAGATGCAGAGTCCCAGGCAACCCATTCCCCCACCATGAAACAGCTGCTGTGTGACAGATGCATACAGTGAATCTGTCCAAGAAGGAGACTGGTGACTAACTGACTCCCCCTTGCAACCCCGAGTGATGAGAAAAAGTGATCAGGAAGGCAGGGCAGAGGTCGGAGTCTCCACTCTTCCACCACAAAATGGGTGCTATGGTAGCTATGATGACACTGAGAAAGAAAGGAAGGGGGAGAGAGCCCAGGAGACACTGAGTCAAGTTACACCACTCCCCACCTTCCTATGGGAACATGACAACTATCAATTCTAGGGAGAAGGAGGTGAAGATTCTAACATCTCAAGTTTCAACAGCAAAGAGGAAATCTGGAGTAACAGACCTGCAGTCACTGAACCCACCACAAGAAGGAACTTCCCCCCCCAAAGAGTTATACTAAAGCTAAGAATTCTCTACCAAGGGGATTTTTTTTTTAGCTTTTCTGTTTGTTTTGTTTTTCTTTTTTAATTTTATGTTTGTTTGTCTTGTTTGTTTGCTTTTTTAGTTTTTTGGTTGGCTTTATCTTTTCTTTTCTCTTTTTTCTATGTTTTTTAACTTTTTTTCTTTCTTCTTTTTCTTTTTTCTCTCCTTCTTCCCTTTTTTCTCTCTTATACTCTGTCTTTGACTGAGGGACTACACAAGCATACCCATTATAACATCATATCATGTGGAGAAGAAGAGTGAGTCCCAGCTTGTCCATTCACCAAATAACTAGAATTGTGACCCATCAGTAGGTTCTAAGTACTTCAGTTTCTCCATCATCCCTTAGTAAATGCTCAAAACTGTAAAAAGATAGCAAAATGGCCCACCTCTAGCCCTATTTCATAAGTAAACAAACCTGTTATGCCAGCTCAGGGAAGGACAGAAAGTAGAACAAATATTAGAAGTGATTGCTTCTTCATCTCCCACTAAGTAACAGAATTAAAGAGAAAGATAAGAGAATGGCTACAAATGAAGAAAAATCAAAGAACATTTACTAGTAACCTACAGAACTCCAACAGAGTTAAGGCCTGAAAGAACAGTTACTGAGCACAAAAAATGACTGTCTCTGAGAAAGATGATTCCCAGAAGGTACTTACAGAGATAAGAGAATCACTGGACAGAATGAATAAAAATCAAGAAATCCATGAACTAAAACTAATTGAAATTGCAATGAAATTGGACAGATTCATTAAAGTGTATTTAGAAATAATAGAAATAAAGAACTCCATCAAAGAAATAAATAACAAACTGATAAGCATGGGAAGCAGAATTGACCAAGCAGAAGAAGGAATCTCAGAGTTGGAAGACCGAAATATGGAAATAATCCAGTCTATTAAACATATAGAAAAAAATTAAGATGAAAGAAGAAACTCCCCAAGAGATGTATAATTTTTTCAAGAAGTCAAACTTATGCCTAATCAAAATACCTGAAGTAGAAAGAAAAAATGAAAACACCTTGGAACAAACATTGCATGAGGTCATTCAAGAAAACTTTCCTCATCTGGCCACAGAGATGACTATACAAGCACAAGAGACTCAGAGAACCCCTGCAGGTCATCTTATGAGAAGATCAATCCCTAAATACATAGTAATTCACCTACACAAAGTAGATATAAAAGAAAAACCTAAAAGACAGCAAGGAACAAAGATCAGATCACCTAGAGGGAAAGATTAATCAGAATCACTGCAAACTTATCTGCAGAAACACCACAGGCCAGAAGGGATCAGACACCAATCATTAATGTTCTCAAAGATAAACAATTTCAACCAAGAATGCCCTATCCAGCCAAGCTAAGTTTCATCAGTGATGAAGAGTTAAAATATTTCCCAGACATTGAATCCCTAAGAGAATATGCTGCTTGCAGCCCAACTCTTCAGAAGATGCCTAAAAAGGTGCTCTGCACAGAAGAAAAAGAAAGACCGTATACTTCACAAGATCATAAACAAACACAGAAACAACAGAACACACAGCACACCCACAAGAAGAAAACACACACATACATGAACACAAAAGCTAAAAGAAAGCAATATAGCCTTACAGAAGCCTCATGACAAGGACAAACTCACATTTCAATAATCAGCCTGAATGTAAATGGACTAAATGCACCACTAAAAAGACATAGAAGGGCAGATTGTATTAAAAACCATGAACCAACAACATGCTATCTCCAGGAAACACATTTCACTGTAAAGGAGATTCACAGACTCAAAAATCAGAGGATGGGAACTAAATTTTCAGAAGAATATATCTCAAAAGAAGGCAGGAATTGCAATCTTAATATTAGACAAAAATCTTTGAGTTATAAAAATTTAAAAAGAGATGGAAAGGCACTTCTTATTGATAAAAAGCTCAATTCATCAACAAGAAATATCTATTCCAAATATATATGTTCCCCAAACAGGACCATCAGGTTTTAAAAAGCAGCTACTAAATAAACTAAAAAAAAATCTTGACTCTAATTCTATCATAGTGAGGACATAAATATCCCACTAAGAACCCTAGATATAGATCATCAGGGTTAAAAATCAATAAAGAGATCTGGAACCTCAACTTGACCCTTGACCAAATGGGCTTAATAGATACCTACAGAACACTCCATCCAACAACCATGGAATATACATCACCACATGGAACATACTCCAAGATAGACCACATCCTCAGTCATAAATCAAGCATAAACAAATTTCATTAGATCAAAATACTGCCATGCACTTCCTCAGACCACAGTGGAATAAAAATAAATATTGCCACCAACAAAATTTCTTCAAAACCCACAAAGATGTGTACACTAAATAGCATGATGCTGAACAACTTGTGAGTCAACACAGAAATCAAAACAGAAGTTAAAAGATTCCTGGAAACAAATGAAAATGAAGCAAATTCTTACCAAAACTTCTGAGATGCCATGAAAAAAATACTAACAGGGAAATTTATATCTCTATGAGCACATATTAATAAAATAGAAAAATCACAAGTTAATAGTCTAACAAATCACCTAAGAGAACTGAAAAGGCAAGACCACTAAAACCCTAACTTCAGCAGAAGAATCCAGATCACCAAAGTAAAAGCCCAAATATGAGACATAAAAGATAAAAATATCACAGAAAAAAATCAACAAAACAAAAAACTGGTTGTTTGAAAGGATAAGCAAGATTGAAGGACCCTTAGCCAGAATGACCAAGAAAGAGAAAAATTTCAAATAAACACAGTCAGAAATGCAAAAGATCAAGTCACAACTGACTTCAAATAAATACAAAAGATTATCAGACATTAATGTGCATACATGTATGGAAGTAAAATCAAAAACCTAAATGAAGTTGAAGATTTTCTGACATCACACAAACTCCCCAGTTTGAAACAAGAAAAAAAAAGACCATCAATAGACCAATAACAACCTGAGAAATTGACCCCATCATAAGAAAACCACACACACACAAAAGCCCTGGATCACACTGCTTTTTAGTGGAATTCCACAAAACATACAAAAAGGAGTTGATGATTTCAATGCTATTAAAAGTATTCCAAATGATCTGGAAAGATGGAACTCTCACCAAAAAGTTTTGTGAAGCTAACATCATACTGATGCCCAAACCAGGTAAAGATCCAATGAGGAGAAAGAACTACAGGCCAATATTCTTGATGAACATAGTTGCAAAAGTTCTCAACAAGATTCTAGCAAATTGGATCCAACAACACATCTCAAAAATCATCCATCATGACCAAGTTGGCTTCATTTCTGGGATACAAGTCTGGTTCAACATCCATAAGATCATAAATATACCAACAGATTTAAAAACAAGAAGCACATGATTATATTATTAGATGCAGAAAAAAACTTTTGATAAAATCCAAAATCGCTTCTTGATAAAAACCCTTGAACTCCTAGGTATAGAGGGAACACACCTCAAAATAGTAAGAGCCATCTATTATAAACATACAGCCAACATATTGCTAAACAGGCAGAAATTGGTAGCATTTCCCCTGAAGACTGGAATAAGACAAAGTTGCCTACTCTGACACCTCCTGTTCAACATAGTGTTGAAAGTCCTAGCCATAGCAATCAGGCAAGATAAGAAAATCAGGGATATCCAAAGAGGAAAACAGGAAACTGTACTATCCTTCTTTGCTGACAATATGATCTTATACCTCGAAAATCCAAGCAAATCTGTCAAAAAATTCTTGTACTGATAAAAGGACTTTGGCAAAGTCTCAGAGTGAAAATCAATGTGCAAAAGACAGTCACATTCTTATTAATGAACAAAACCAAGCGGAGAACCAAATAAATAGCAAAATCCCATTCACAATAGACACAAAAAGTAAAATACCTCAGCTTCTTCCTAACCAAATAATTGAAAAACCTTTACAATGAAAACTACAAAACACTGCTCAAAGAAATCAAAAAAGACACAAACAAATGGAGAAATGTTCCATGCTCACGGATTGGAAGAATCAGCAATGTTTTCTATTTTTTTTATTTTAAAGATGTGGGGTACAATTCAGGATTAGGGATACAAGTAGTCATCAAACATTGTTAAGATGTCCAAACTACCAAAGGAAATCTACAGATGCAATGCAATACCCATTAAATTACCAATATCATTCTTCTCAGAACTGAAACTGACAATATAGAAATTCATATGGAAGCATAAACCACAACAAATAGCCAAGACAATCCTTAGCGAAAGAAACAAAGTGGGAAGTATCACACTTCCAGACTTCAAACTTTATAATAAGACTACAATAATCAAAACAGCCTAGCATTGGTACAAGAACAGGCAAACAGACCAGTGGAACAAAATAGAGATTCCAGAAGCAAAACTTCAATTTCGTAACCAACTCATGCTTGACAAAGCCTCCACCAACAACCACTGGGGAGAGGAGACCCTATTCAGTAAATGGTGCTGGGAAAATTGATGACATGTAGAAGATCGAAACAGGACCTCTACCTATCACCATACACAAAAACTCTGCATGGACCAAAGACTTGGATGTAAAATCTCAACCTATAAGAACCTTAGAAAGTTCAGGAGATACGCTTATGGAAATTGGAATAAGCAACCAATTCCCGATCAACACCCCAAATGCTCATGCCATAAGAGATACAATAGACAAGAGTTCTCATCAAATTGAAAAGCTTTTGCAAAGCAATAGAAACCACTAAGAGAGTGGGAAACAGTTCACAGAATGGAAAAAATTTTTTTTTTCTAACTATGTATCTGATAATGACCTAACATCCAGGATCTACAAGGAACACAAATGTGCCAATAGGGAAAAAAAATAGCTTTATTAAAAAGTGGGTGAAAGATATGAATAGACACTTCTCAAAAGAAAATATACAAGCAGCAAACATACACATGAAATAACACTCAGCCTCACTAGTCATCAAAAAAAAAAATGCAAATTAAAACCACACCGAGATACCACCTAACTCCAGTCAGGATGGCCATCATCAATAACTCAAAAAACAACTGATCCTAGAGAGGATGAGAAGAAAAGGGAATGCTTCTACATTCTTGGTGGGAGTGTAAATTAATACAATGTCTGTGGAACTAAGTGTGGTGATTTCTTAAAGATCTAAAAATCGACCTTCCATATTACCCAGCAATACCCCTTACAGGAATATACCTGGAGGAACTCAACTCATTTTACAAAAAAGATACCTGTGCACGCATGTTTATTGCAGCACTATTCACAATAGCAAAAACATGGAACCAACTGTGCTGCCCATTGAAAGGGGACTGGATTTTAATAATGTGGTATATATATATATATATACAATAAAATATTATCCAGCCATAAAAGACAAAATTATGGATTTCGTAGCCACTTGGATGGATTTAGAATCTATCATACTCAGTGATCTATCACAGAAACTAAGAAATGAGTATCACATGTTCTCACTCATAAGTGGATCCTGAACATTTATCATAATACTATGAGAAACGGATTGGCAGTAGAAGGAAATTGTCAGGGGTGGGGTAAGGGCACGTAACTTCATTAAGGTTACCTGATCTCAAACCAGGGGAACTGGGGCCAAAGGGGGACCAAACTTTACCTGTATGATGGCCACTTATGTACCTAATCCTCAATTGTATCCCACATCTTAACAAAAAATAAATAAAAAAAGGACAAATAAATAAGAAGCCAAGAAAAATTATAAATATAAATATGACTATTATAACCTATTTTAATTACTACATTATAATTAAAAGAGTCAAACTGATGTTGTCAAGGGAACAAATTTAGAAATTAATATGACAAATTTAATAAATTAATAAAACAATGACAGAATGAGTGTATAATTTTGAAAAATCATGTAGGACATAGCATCAATAATTTAAAAGGCAAATAAATGCTTTAATATATAGTTTTTATGAATGAGCAAAGGAAGAAATTAAATAGATGAAATTATTTTACTTTCAAAACATAAAACAACCATCTATTTATATTAAGGGTTATCAAAATTTTATGTGAAGTTCTTGGTAGTAGGTATGTTAGTCATTGCTTTCCACATGGACTCCAGTTACTCAATTCTGCCACTGTAAAGTAGTGAATAAAACTTTATTCACACACACACACACAAAAATCATAGCCAGGTGCGGTGGCTCACACCTGTGATGCTAGAACTTCGGAAGTCCAAGGTGAGAGGATTGCCTGAGCCCTAGAGTCTGAGACCAGCCTACATAACATGAGGAGACCTATTCTCTATAACAAACTTAAAAAAATTAGCTGGACATGGTGGAGTGCTCTTATAGTCCCAGCTACTTGGAAGGCTGAGGTGGAAGGATCAATTGAGCCCAGCAGGTTGTGACTGTGGTAGCTGTGATTGTTGCACTGCATTCCAGCCTGGGTGAGAAAGTTTGATTCCAACTTAAAAAAAAAAAAAATCACTGGCAAGACTTGACTTATAGTTTAAGAGTCCTTGATTTATACCAATGAGAAACCATTGTTCAATTAGTAGATTAGCAAAATTAAACAAATTAAAGAAAGTGATAAATTGTATTTACTGTAAAGACAAGAATATAAGGAAAACTGGTGCTGCTGAGAAGTGCATACATTGCAATAGATAGTAGGTCTCTACATTTTCATTATCTTTTAACTCATAAATACTAAGATTTTATCCTAAGAAAATAATTAACAAATTCTTTAAAGAAATCTTATTTGTATTGTTTTTTTTCTTTATGTATTTTTGAATTCTGCATTCGGAAAAATATAAGAAAAAAAGTGAAACATAAGTTAAACAAATAGTTTCCAAAATTGTTTATATACCCTTGGAAATCCTCAATCTTAATATACCAACTAGAAAAAAAAGTACTAAAGATTTTTCCTCTTTAGCTTAGAATAGTCTAGTATATATCAATATAGATAATTTTTTTCATTACAGTATAGATAACTCTGATTTTGTTTGTTTGTTTGATGTTTCAGTTGGTCAAATTCATTCTCTCTATGATTTATCCCATTTTAGTTTCTTAACCATCTTGTATTAGTAATACGGTTGGTCAACTTTTTTTTTTCTTTGTTTATATACAAACAAGACCATGAACAACAATAACAACAAATTAACTGAAATAAAGGTGTCTTGTAATTTTTAAGAAACAACTATTCAATCAATGTTTTGCTTAGGTAATAATTAACTCCGCAAAATATATCACATTTTTATAATTCTAAGTAGCATCCTGATGACCTACAAGTATTAACAGTTGACATAAAATCCACTCAAAAAATAAACAGAACACTAGGTGAATCCCTTTCATATATGTGGATTTATCTGCTGCTCCCTAATGGGCAAGGTTGTTCAAGCACACAAAAGCCTGTTTCTTACTTCTTCACAGGAAAATGAGAAGGATTGATCTCTTCAGTGTATTTCTGAATTCAGAATCATGTTGGGTTAACAGAGTTACTATTTCCAGGCCAACTGTCAATCTCAGGCATCTGAAACTTCAGGCACCTAGGGTCAACGCTAGCTTGTTAAGCCATTCTTAGAGTCTATAAGGGTAGTCCCTTTAGCTAGAGATCCTTCAAATCTTTCTGGTATTCTACTTTCATTTTTTTTTCTTAATGTTTCTCCACATTCCCTCTTGACATTACTTCCTTATAACAGTGTGCATTGCTGTAACTATGATTACACATTGCCTTGTCTTTCCTGATGTCAATGAATTGGTCTCTAAATAGCAAAGGGAGGTCTGGAAAGTAACCCCTCTCGCTGTTTCTGTTGCTCTAAAGTTTCTTCTTAAGCTGAGAGTCATAACAAAAGGCCCAAACCAGGTATCAAGTATATTAATGAAATATAGATTATATTAAACCAAAACTATGTTACTTGAGGTAAAAATAAAGTAAGACAATGCTTTCCTTTTTAAATAGATGATAAGGAAAGAACTTTGGAAAGAAACAGGAACTAGAAGTATTTTTGGAGACTTTTTGATGAGGATAATCAAACCTCTGGCAATATGTTCTAAAATGCATAGTTAATGAATATCTTTGAAAGATGAAGATGACTATATCATAAATTTCACCTTTCACCCTCTTAAAAGCTGGCATATAATAGGCTTAGAATTACATTTATTTAAATTTTGACATGGGACTATTATATCTAATATCCTGATGTCTGTAGTTATAGGTATGTAACCAGAAACATTTTTCTGTTAAAAACTTATTTCCTGATAACTGGATTTCTAGGCGTAATGTGGTCACCTACAAGACTTTTTATTCCTTGCTACACAATGAACACATGAGTAAATTGAAGAATGACACCGCAGAGCTATGACAACCCTCTCAAGCAGCCCCTGCTGACATGAATTATGAGGGCCATTATGTGGGAACTCTGAGGTGAGAGTGAGAAACCTTAAAGGTTTGATATTTAGTGAAATGTTTAGAAGTTTTAGTGGCACTCTTTCTTTTTTAGAATTTTTAAATTTTTTTCGAAATTATATCTAGGACTAAAACTTCTAATAAAAATGATCTACTCTACAGCATTATCTTGACTTTCATCTTTGCCCTTTTAATGTACACTTAAAAATGAGGGGTTTTTTTAACATAAAAATAATTTTCAAGTAAAATTTAGTATTCATAGACTTGGCAAAGTAAAACTCAAGAATATAGCTTTGTTTTGATAGTTTTTTCTCCCGTAGGTAGTAAAAAAAAAAAAAAGATTAAGTTGATGTAATAAATAGTGTATGTATATATCAAAATAGTCATATGAGTAAAATTAACCCACACTAAAATAGACTATAGACTTGATATTTATAATTAAAATTGAATATTATAAGCCGGGCTCGGTGGCTCAGCCTGTAATCCCGCGCCTTTGGGAGGCTGAGGTGAGTGGATTGCCTGAGCCCGTGGGTTCGAGACCCGCCTGGGCAGCGAGACCTCATCTCTACAATAAATCAAAAAATCAGCCGGGCGTGGTAGCGCATGCCCGTAATTCCGGCTACTTGGAAGGCTGAGGTGGAAGGATCGCCGGAGCCCAGCAGGTCGAGGTTGCGGTGGCCGGAAGCGGCCACTGCACTCCAGTCTGGGCGACAGAGTGAGACACCAACTCAAAAAAAAAAAAAAAAAAAAAAAAAAAAAAAATTGAATATTATAAATATTTGGCTATTAGGAAACACAGCCAAAGAGACCAGGATTATGCAATCTTAATTTTTCGATATTACTTCCTTAGTAATGTTGAAAATTTGATTCTAATGTTATCAAAATTCAATAGCTCTTGAATTATTTAAATATGCATTGAAGACTAATTTACATATTTTATATTATTATTTTTACTAGTTCTGTGACATGAAAGCTACATACACTGGAAACTATATGCAGTGTATGTAGCTTTCATGTCACAGAACTAGTAAAAATAATATAAAATATGGCAGATAATATAAATTCTGGCAGAAAAACTATAAAATTAGCAAACAATGGAGTTCTTAGACTGTACTGTTCTTGAAATAATCAATATAGGTCTTTGTTGAAACCATGGAAATATTTTTAAAAATCCCAAGAAAGATCATAGAATGGGAAGAAAATTATTCTGAGGAGAGACCACTGATGTTGATAGATGATGCAGATGAAGAAGTGAGAGAAGATACCTGAGTTGTCAAAACATTGTAGGAAGAAAAGAGTCTAGAATATACTCCACCAAGGGGATCCTCCTTGAAGACAGGAGCAAGACGTATCCATATTGTACTGTAGGAATTGGACACATTAAAGACATTTTCAAAATAGAAAAAGTGAGGTGAACTAGGAAAACAAAAAAAAAATCAAGATTTTTATTATTTAAAAGTGTCAATTGTTATTCAAAAGTTGAATAGCTTTATGCTATATTAAGAGATCATTAAAAAAAGAATGAGGCAAGAGTTGCATTTGGCTGGTAGAAACAGAAAACAGATTGGGAAATTTTGTTAGTTATTACATTCTCTATACTATTTGTAAATTGAAAAACATAAAATGAAATCTGTGCTGCTTTTATCTACCACTAACAGAGATACACATGATATAACAAATCCTTGGTGCACACAATCTACACTACTACTTAAAGCAATTAAAATAGTGACTTCTACTTTGCTTTCAGGCTTAAGCAAACAATTTATGTGTAGGGCTAAGAAAAACACTGAGTTTCTAGGCATTTTCTTTCTAACTTTTTTCCCTATGTTAGACTTAGAGTTGATGTAGGACCTTCAGCTGGACTTTTCTTCAGACCAAGCATTGCATGAGAGTAAAGATAAATTCACTTCCATTTGAATGCAATTATCTGCATTGCCTGTGTGTACATCAGACTGAGTGAGATATTGAGGTGTATTGGGAAAATGAATGGGTTTGGAGACAGAAAAGTTTGGTCCCAGCCCTGTGACCTTTGAGCAGGAAAATTCATCCATTTTGTTTTCAATTTTCTTATCTACATACAAAGAGGATTGAACGAGGCTACTTTAAATTCTCTATAAATTTATATGCTGGGATTCTGTGGGGAAAAAGCAAATCATTTTTACTTTTAGTGGCTTGATCTTCCTTAGTCCATGACTATGTACATAGTACCTATGTCTTGAAAAAAAAAAAGTGGGAATCATAATATGCAATAAGATATTTGCATATTTATTTACACACCTATTTGGATGTTTGTTTTTCTAGCGCTATAAAAATTTGGAAACAATGTTCAAAATTGTGTGAGAAGTCAAAACTATTCTAAGGATTCAATACATTTTCTTGATATTTTGAGAAGATATACACATATTTGTCTTATATATACTCCCAAACGGAGTTTGTGTTTACATAAACACACCAGAATGGATCACCAACCATATACACATGTCTTTCTATCTTCATCTGTCTAATTATGAAGTTAGGAGATGATGAGACATCCTGGGGGATAGGGAACTTCAATTGTCTTCTTTCAATTTAATGAATTTTGCTCTTATTGCATCAATCATTTTCTCTACATTTTTTTTGTTAAATTCTCCTTAAAACTTTTGGCCATTTTGACCTTTGAGATTATGTGGGTGTAATTATCCAAACAGTTCCTTGGTAGACTTAAAACATAATGTCATCTCACTGACTGTCTCATTGGAAATAATGTATGTGAGAATAGGAAGAATAAAAAGTTTTTTAAATAGGAAACATTGCCTTTGTGCCAATTGTCTTCGTCTTTTAAAGATTAATATTAAGGGTCAGGAAATGTTTTAAGTGGGAACACTGAAAAGGTTTCATTGTGATTATTTTCTATATTCAGATTAATTCATGGGTTCATTGTTAACTACTAAAATGCCCAGACTAGATAAAGTAATCCAACCCTCAGGGAAAAGAATTAATTCAAAGTGTCATGGATATGAACACAGAAAGCACACTGAAAAAAATATTCAGTTTGATGGGAGAGGCTGAGAGGGAGGAGAGAGTTTATCTTTGCAATCTTTTATTTTGGTTTTGAAATCGCTTTATATTTGTTTACCTGTGTGTTGACAGACAAATGTTTCTCTTGTTGCTTATTTTTAAATGATCTGTTATTTAACTCACCTTAATCAAATGTAAATCACATGAGAAAACAAGTTTATATGACAAGGAAGGGTCAGCTTTTTATTTTTTAACCTTGAAATATCTTTATATTTTCATCTATACGTTTGGGGCTTCCTTCTTCTTTTGTTTTGTTTAATCATCTGCTCTTTAGCTATTCTGATCAAATGTGAACACATGGGGTGGAGGGAGAAGAAGATATCTATGTGACAAGGGAATGAGAGAAAACATGTTTATCTCTATACTGTTTTAATCCTGAAATATCTTTATATGTTAACACATGTGTTTGAGAGGTCATTATTTTTAAACACTATTATTTAGCCATTTGATTAAATGTAAAACCATGTTCTTATGATTTGTGTTTTGTATTGAGCCAGAAATAATTAAAAAGTAAATTCTATTTCTTGGAGATACAGACTGTATTTTTACAGTACATCCTTGTGGCAAAATAATGTGTGACTACCAGAGACAACTTGAGAGGTGCTTAAAAAGATGTTCATCCTCACAATCTATTATTTCTTTTCAAGCAACTATCTTTTCACCACACATGTCCTGACAGCCTAATGAGTATGAATTCTTTTTCTGTGTAGTCTAAAGAACCAATGACTTCTTTGCCAAGTCTGATATCTGATTGAGAAGTCACTGCCCACGCTCTTATTTGGATGAGGGTTTGAAAAAATTGAGCTTGTTTGTTTTACTGCTTCTGCATCTTCCACTCGTGTTGACTTTGAGATTTGCAGCATTTGTTCTCAGCATGGTTTCAGAATCTTTAGCAGAGCCATTCAGAGTTGTCTGGTACCATAAAGAAATCGCTAGCTCTTTTGAACAAAGTATTTGAGTCTCTAAGGGTAAAAATTGAGCTCACATTTCTTGACAATAACCTATTACTCTCTTCAGTATTGGTACAAGCACTGGAAATATTACTTGAAATAACTGGAAATATTAGAAAAACATATTTTTTTCTGATTGGTTGATAATCTATTTTTAAATCTTTATTCCTAGTGTGTATTTATAACCAACATATATGCCCCTTGGAGATTTGTGTGTACCTACATTTGAAAGGACTAAAATATGTTCTTCTGAATCTCCCTTTCAGTCAAGTTTACATAAAATTCAATCATATTATTTCCTTTGCAGCTTCCAAATTGAGATTGACTTCATTGGGAATACTCCATGCACAATGGTCTTTAAATCGAACCTTTCTCTCCAAACTAAATAAGAACACGGCTTTTGTGTTTATACCTCACTTATGATTATTCTTCATACTTAACGTGTCTGCATCATCGGTCCCTTCATATCATTTCACTTGCTTTTTTGTACAAACTTTGCAGAATGCTATAATTTCGGTGAAATTATAAATGCTAGATTATGATGAAACTGCCTATATAAAATTAATTTTGAGCCGCCAGGTGACGCTGTAGTAGAGAGCTGAACCCCAAAAAACTTCAACTATGGTTAGAATTTAGCAAATTTGTTATTTCTAAATTTGCTTTCTCTTCAAAGGGCAATTGATCTCTGAGGCGGGGGAAGTTGCCATGAAAGGCTGATAAACATATTTTCCCTTAAATAATGGACCTGAAACTGCACAGATCTTTTTGGAGGTTGAAGGACAAAAGTGGCTCTAATCTCCAGGGACCCCACATACCTTTCTCCTAGACTACGTCTATAGTGGCTCATTATCCAGGAGTCAGTAGCTGATGGTCATGGGACTTGCTTTCTAGATAATGTCTATTGTAAAACCTAAGAAGGGTGTTTAAGGTATTTTTCAGATTTTGTACTCTGATGGATTCGAGGCCCCACCAGGCCCCAGAACACATACCAGGAAGCTGGCTCCATTGGTCCTGTAATGCACCTTCCCCAAAATAGTCTCTGCAACATAAAGATGGTTTTGACACCCTTCCATGACATTATCAACCAATCAACAGTCCCTAGCCCCCTACCAGTCAAATTCCCCTTAAAAATCCTAGCCTCTGAATTCTTGGGGAGATGGATTTGAGAAATATCTCCTGTCCTCCTAGCTCAGCTGCTTTGCAATAATAAACCCTTTCTCTACTGTAACAGTTGTGCCAGTCTTGAATTTTTTGGGCAGCGGGCATCCTGGTCAGTCAGTAGCAATGATATTAAAGTATTTAAATTGCAGAACCTACAGAAGTTTTCCTTTCATATTAGACTTACCATAAATAAAATAAATTTATTTACATTAGTAAGTTCTGGGCTGTAACACATCTACCGTCAAAATAACCAAATAACTTAAAATTTGCTTTTTTAATATTTGGAAAATTCCACAATATATTCTCTAGATTACAAGTAGTACTCTGTTTATTCTTTCAATATATTGATGCTATTAAACAATAGCCTTTTTCTAAAAATTTGGTTGACAATTCAATTAAGAGATTATGCCTCTGGAGTGGCTTCTAACTAAATGATATTCATGAGGCTCTGAATAGGACATAAAACTACACTTAGAATTTAAAATTGGATACCAAAATTCCTTAATTCTAATCTTGCCATACATATTATTGACTTTCCCCAGCCAACTCATTTCATTTAATGTACTTAGAATTAACTTAATTACTTTGGTTTGCCTGTAGAAATAAAAGCATTTGCATACTTCACGGGGGTGCCATGTAATTAACGTACTGAAATTGTGGGCTAAATAATCCTGGAGTACTTTGAGTAACTGAAGTATTTAAAAATGGTTACTTTGTCTTATATGTATATATAAATACAATCCCAGGGGATACATCAGTACTTATTAGTGGCTATTTAAAAACTCTCTTTTGGTACCCAAAGACAACTCATGTGAGAAGCGAAGTATACTTGGTTGACATCCACAGCAGATGTACACTGGTGACATATCATTGAACTTTTAGCAGCTGGTCAAATTATAAGTGGTGTTTCAACGACATCTTGTCCATGACTTAAATTGATTATAATGAAACAACACAGTGCTGAGTGGCTGTTTTGCCATATAAAAAATGCATGCTATCAGGAAAAATGGGTTATTTGGCAATATCATTATAATTAGATAAGACCTAATACAATGATGGCAGTCTAAAGATAGTAACTTAACTATTTACCAGTCCCACATCTTCTTAACAGGTCTACAATAGAGGCATTGGGAGATCAAGGTTGAATCAGTTGTGGAGAACAAAAGAAGCTACCACCTTGAGGAAAAAAACCTCAGGAATGCTTTTAAGATATACAGCTTGCTCTTTGGAAAAGAAAGAGGGAGAATAACACGTTTCCTCATAAATACAACTACTTCTATTTAAAAATAACTCGGAAGGATAGCAAGTAATAATTACCATAGTGTAATTTGATATAACCTGACAATTGTAAGCACTAAAGTAAAATGAAAAAAACCTTCTTGGCATTGGGAAAAGCATTGGTTCTGGAGTGAGACATTTAAAATTGAGATTTAGCCCAGGGTTTTTTTTCCTCTGTGACCAATACATAATACACTTAACTTGTTTTTACTGTACTTTCCCTGTCCATAAAATAAGGATGATAATATCTTGAACATGGGGCTAATCTAGGAATTGATGTGATGCTTGAAAAATTTTTGTGTAAGCTGTAAATCAAACACATGCTAATTTTTGTTATTATTATAAATCCAAGCCACATTGAAATCTTGCACTTTGACATTTACGTTCATTTTGTGGAAGTTCCATTTATTCCTTGGAAATATATTTCCTTAGAAATATTTTTCTTGCATTGGAAATTATAAGATAGCATAGATAAAAGCAACAACTCCAATCATTCAACATCTCTTTATTTTATAAATGAGGATATGAAATACCAGAACAGGCTAACTGATTTGCATTGGGTCACGTAAGTTATTTAGTAACAAAGCAAGACTGGAATCCACATTTCTTAACTTCCAGGCTGATATACTTTTGTGTATCCTGCCATTCAAGTAGGAATTATTGACAGTTCTCTGAAAGCTTTTCTCATCTGAGCTTGACAAGGCTTAGCTGAATTATTTGCAAAAGCAATAACAATGAAATACATAAAATATGATTTTAGGAAATATCAATAAGTAGAAAGCCAATCTGAGTTCAAAAAGATAAGGCAAATGAATTAACACAAAAACATGAATTTGATTCAAGTCTGACAACATTGTGATTTTTTTTATTATAGGAGAGAATTTTTTTTTCTAGATTCACACTTAGAAATTTCTGACAATGGTAGTCAAGTTATGTCTTTGGTAGTCTGCAAAGATTTTTAACTTCAGAATTTTCTGCTTGGAACTGAAACTCTTTTTCATGTTTTCAAAGCTGACCCACAGTGAATACCTTTTTCTTTTAGGGAGCATATGTCCAAGTTTTGGAGCAGGCTAAGAAACCTGAAGTGATGTAACACTCAATGATGTAAGGTATAAAAGACGTGGGCCAAGTTCACAGTAAAATCAGCGTAAAGCTTTTTAGTCTGGTGTTTGGCAGAGCCATGTTATCAGTGCACTATTGAGTGGGTGAGTTGGAGGGAGAAATATTCTAGTCTTACATAAATTTGGGACTATCTTAACAAAGAGAAATGCATTTCTTGACTGCATAACATCTCAGAGACTTTATAATGCAAGTGTACATTTAAATCTATAAAAGGAATGTTATTCAATAATTTTCTATTTATAAAAAGGGATATTCAATAATTTTCTTACTGACCTTTGAATATGGCTTGCAAGCATAACTCTATTTTAAAACAAGGACTGAAAAAGATATTTAGGGCAGAAAGTTGCAGTGAAGTAAAGTAAGATTGAATTTTTGTTACTTATCTTTCATTATCTATCATTTCTGATCCTAGACGTCCCATTCCCATTTGGCTTTCTTGTCCTAGAAGTACCATTCTTAAAATCTCTTGATACTTTTTGTAAGAATGGTAAAGACAGATACTATTTGATAGATGGGCTGCTATGCTTCACTTTCCTCTAATGCAGGAAACGTCAGTTGAATAAATAATTTTTATATGTCATCAAAGTATTTAGGTAAGAGACTTTGTTAAAATAGAATAAGGCACAAGTTTTAACAATTAGCATTTGGAGAGTAGCATGTTTGACATGGAGATTAAAAACAGAGTCATAAGCAAGACAGTAATTTCAACTTCTCTAAGGTGTTAAGCTCAAGATTCAATAACTGTTTTTTTTTAAGTTTTGCATATACTGTCTAATAATTCGCCACTATCACATTGCATTTAAATTAATATTAGTTATTGGGAATATGTTGTAAAGAAAAAGAGTTGTGATAAGATGAAATAACAAAGTCTAAGTAATATATGAAATAGTTTTATTGCCACATGCGTTAGCTAAAATTTTGTATTAAAATGATGAGATGCTTTATAAAGAACTTAACTTACTAGTCTCTTTCATGATTATATAATAATTTTCTTTATTTTCTCACTTATGACTGAATATGCAATTTGACAAATATCATTAAGATACAGACCAACATGCAGGTTATTTGAAAAAAAACTAGAGCCATTATTTAGGACTCATGCCAATAAAATTGTTCAGTCTTTAAGAGTATATTGTAACATGGAGTATATACATTTAAATTTTTGTTGTATTTCCCAAAGTGTTCACTTATTCCCAAGATGGAACATATTTTTTAAAAGTTTGAAAATCTTCAGTGCCTTTATGGTAAAAATATTCATTTTTTTCTTTTCTTTTTTAGTTTACTTAGTGGTATTAAACCTAGAGAATTTGTTTGTGAAATAAATTTTTTGACATAGTGAAAATTCAATGAGTCAGATGTTGATACTTTCGGTGAAAAATGATGAGACTATCTACCAATTTTTTACATGACCTCTTATTTCTCATAATTGCAGATAAAGGTAAGATTTTACCACTTCATGTGAATCACTGTAACTAAGTAGTTCTACTATCATTACTTGTTAATGCTATTGTTTTCCAATATTTTTTGTAGCAATTAATTGGCGTTATATTATTTATGTTTATTTACATATTTAATTTCTGTCTATTCATTCTCGGTTGTATGATACAGGATGGCAGAATTTTGACTTTGTTACTACTTTATGTAGTAGGTGCTTAATAAATATTTAAGGCTCAAGTGTATGCCTTGTTTTGACTCATGCAGAAAATGTATCTGTAACATCATGTGATAGAATGTATTCTTAAATATTATACTGGTAAAGGTAATTAAAACCAAGAATTCAAAAAGCCTCAAATAGTAATAGGATTGCTAGAATTGATCAGACTCCAAAATGTTTATTAAAACCTTTGTCTTTTTAGATGGTATGTGTGATTTAAGCAGGTATAAACATAATGGTTAAATACAGCAATCAAACTGACTTTCGTAGATCATGAAAAATGTGTCTACAGGTCAAATCTTCCTATTATCTATGTAGCTTTATTCTTTCAAAACATTGCCTTCACAGACATATTTTATACTACTACAAGACAGGGAAAGTGTGTAGATATATCAGTTCGGATATGTAACTCTCATGGAAAAAAATTCTAAAATTAATATTGCATTGATATTAACTTGTTCAAATTCGTCAAAGATGAATTAAGGGTGTACTATATCCAGGCTTTGTATTTCTTATTTTGAATGTTTCAGTGATTAACACAGTCTGTTTTCAAGAGTAGTGAACAATATAGATGAATGAAAGAATCTATTAATGCCTCAGAGTATATTGAATGTAACTCACTAAATCACAGGGACAAACAGGTAAGTCAGCAATTCTAGCTGATGAGTTTAATACGTCCCTTTCAGAAATTGATAGCTAAAGACTATGAAGTCCAAATTAAGAAACTGAACTGAATAACGTACTTATAAACTCAATAATCAGCATACTAAGACCACGCACTCTTTCAAGCACTCAGAAAATTTTATCATAAACTAGGGTAAAAATAATTCTTAATACCTTTAAAAAAATGCCATATTATGTTTTTTCTCAACAGAATTCAGTACAACTAAGAACTAATAACTAAGGATTATGCAGTCATAAAGAAGGACAAAATTATGAACTTCACAGCAACTTGGATGTACTTAGAGTCTATAATATTGAGATACTGAGTGATCTATCACAGAAACAAAGAACTGAGTGTCACATGTTCTCACTCATAAGCAGACCTTGAATGATTACATAATAATATAAGAAAGGGATTGGCAGTAGTGGGAAACTGCCAGGGGAGAGGGTCCATCAATAAGAGTATCTGCATAATGAACATTTATATACCTAACCTTGAATTGTACCCCACATCTTCAAAACTAAAAAAGAACTAATAATTTAAAAAATCGAAAAAAATCCTATGACTAGGAGCTTGTCAAAAAAAAAATAAGGAAAGATCTGAAATACTTAGAACAGAATGTTCTTCAAAAGGGTATATGTCACATTGTGAGCTGTAACCCAAACAGTATTTAAAGGGAAATTTATTACTTAAATACATTTGTCAAGAAAGGAGAGAGAATAACGGCAAATGAACTAAGTGTTTAACCTGGAAGAATTCAAATCATTCTATAACTAATATACCAGTGCACAAATATTTATTGCAGTAATATTCACAATAACAAAAACATAGAACCAATAGTGCTATCCATCAAAAGTAGACAGCATAAAAAATTAAGGTACATATACAAGTTGGAATATTACACAGTCATAAAGAAGGAAAAAATTATGAACTTCATAGCAACTTTGATGGATTTAGAGTCTATAATATGCATTCATCTATTGCAGAAACAAAGAACTGAGCACCTCATGTTCTCACTCATAAGTAGACCCTGAACAATTTTCACAATACTGCAAAAAAGGGATTGGCAGTAGTAGAAAACTGCAGGGTTGGTGGGGAGGGAGCATGCTTCATCAATAAGGGTACCTGATCTCAGACCAGGTGAAGTGGGGACTAAAGTGAGGCCCAAACTTTACAAGTGACCATGACCATTTGTATTGTACCTTGCATCTTTAAAAAAAAAAATACAAATAGTTTGAAAAAAAAAATTCGGAAATCAGCAAAAATAAAAAAACTGATGAAATAGGCTTAAAAATTGTGAAAATGAGAGTATAGGCCTAAACTACATACTCCTGAAATACAGAAAAATATCACATTAAATGGAGAAAGAATGGGCTTTTTTGTTTGTTTTGTTTTTACATCATACGCAAACAAAACAGTATGCTATATCTGATGGGATGAGTTACATTAAGATATAATAACAAAGAAACAGGAGATAATAGAGACTTAAAAAATGAAGATGTATTTCTTGCCTTCACTACATACCCATCATGGTCAATAGGGATCCTACTGCACATAATCTTTGTTTAGTGAACTAAGCTAATGGTGTGACCATAATCTATAATATCTCTAGTTAATGAGGAATAAGGTATGAGCTAAGTTATATACTGGCCCTTTAAACTTTATTTCCAGAAGTTACACTGCATATTTCTGCTTATCTTCATTGGCCAAAGCAGGTCACTTATTTATTTATTTAAGGGAGCCGTGGAAACATAATTCTATCATATTACTACTATATTCCTTGAAAGAAGAGAATGGGTGACAGGGTGAGTGTTGGTGGAGAAAAAGTAAGTAGTCAAACTGAATTCAACTTTAATATTCTCTTTACTATTCACATATCACCAGAGATCATGACAATATAACAAGAAAAAGAAAATGGTGAGATGTTTGGAAAGTATTTCAGGTAGAAATTGCATTCAGCAGCTTGTAATAGGGATGTAATTATAATGGCTCAAACACAGATATATATTTAATTTTTCATATATATTTAAGAGTAAATAGATTTAGACTAGTATGGTCTCTTCATGTTATAATTTACCTAGGCTTTTCCTATTTTTCTGCTTTCCTATATTCTAGAGAAGAAATATTTATCTTTTTACTCTCTATAATAAGAATTTACAAAATGAGGGTGTTGGTGACATGTATGTAAACCTGGAATCTGACTGACAAAATAGCAAGCTATAAGATAAGAATTAAAAAATTTTAATATTATAACATTAACTATAAAGAGACAATTCTCATGGAATTTAACTTTTATAGAGCTATTTCTGGTCAAGTTTTGTAAAAGTAGGATCCAAACTGAATTCTTAAGACCATCTTCTGCATTTCACCGTGACATGAGTCAAGAAAGGCTCAAAACAACCTGATACAACTGCTTATCTCCAGTCTCCATTGGCAAAAGAAGTCTTTTGCAAAAGACAGATGCTCTTCAACAGGAATCGATCAAAAGTCCAGAAATGTGTGCCCCTAACAAAAGCCCCCACCCCTCCTGCCCCATATCACTTATAGTTTGGATACAACCATCAGTAACCATTACCAGGACTTATTTAGCATCTCCTTTATTCTTATTAACTCACCATAAGCAGCCCAAGGTTTCTAGGTTGCCATGATTCCCAAATAAGTCTGTACATGATGTTTTCTGTTCCTATCCTCCTTTTCTCTCCATTTTCTGAAACCTTTGCTCCGTGCCATTTGAAACTGTTGTAGAACTGAACTGGGGTCTTCTCACCGGGCACAGTAAAACCAGGTATCCACATGGAGGTTTTGCAATGGTAGAAAGGAAGGCATTTATTTGCCGGGTGCCAAGCAAGCATAAACAGCTAATGCTCGAATCTTGACTTCCCAGATGGCTTGCAGAAAACGGTTTTTAAAGGCATGGTTAAATTTCAGGAAAGCAGAAGTTTCAGGCAAAATTGGAAATCAATTCTCTGGAATTACACATTGTTTTAGTCTAAGAGGATGGGATACCTTGAAGTAGGGACTTGCAGATCATAGGCAGATTTAAAGATTTTTTGATTTGCAATTGGTTAAGGAAGAGAAGCATTGTTTGAAAAACTTAGGGTCAACTGAAAAGAATGTTAGTTCAGGCTTATGGGTGTGATTCCCTCCTGAACTCTTAGGAATAAATTTAGAACAAAGAATGATGGTCAGAGTTCAGTTTTCAGTTCTCCCTCATCTGAGGCCTACATGCCATTGGGTTTCTGAAAAACAACATAGCAACATATGTTAAGATGCTATCTTTAGTTTTTACAAGGGAACCAAACATCTTCTGACCCTAACTTTCCTGGCTATTGTTTTAGGCTACTTTTACCTTCTTGCATATCAGGTTGCCTATTTACTTCTCTGCGCATGCTAGATACCTGAAATTTCCCTTGAAGGAACTCAAGATTTTCCTTTTTGTCCATGCTTGGGGGTTCTCAGGCCCCTGCTCTGTCTCAAAACTCAGAGTAACTATTAGCTAAATTACAACATTTTCAACTCTTTCTCTGATTGGTCCTTTAAATTTTTTTCTCTTATTGGTCACTGGCTCTCACCTGATAATACCTGCTTCCTTGGCATTTCTCTTTCCAGTGATAGATGTTTCTTCAGTCACACCTTTATGGGCCTGAAGGAGTAATAACTATCTTGTTAACCCTTTAAATTCTCTATTTTATACCTTCCATTCTCAGAGTGCCACCAATTATCTTCCATCTCACTTACTCTAGGGCCCTCCTTCTAACCACTTTTTGATTATATTGTGACTCACCATCTTGTCATTGTTTTCCATCTCATGCATTCCCACATCTTCATATCTATCTTGAATTCTATACCAGTCATTATAGTTACTCCCTAAAACACTCTAAACTTCTTTGCTTTTTTCTAGCATCACTTTCCTCACTTGACTAAACCACAAGTCATCTTCCTGCTTGTCCCACATCTATACCAACACAGATAAACCCACGGAGAGGAAGAAAGTGCACAGACATACTGCCTGTTTCATTTTAATGATCACGAACCTCAAGAGGGCCTTTCATGCTGCCACAGCTAAATACTACTATCTATTCCTAGTCCATCTATTGTCTGTCTTGCCTAGATTCTATTTCATACATTCTTCTTTCTTCAGGCCTCTACCACCGCTCCCTGATCCTTAAACTCATACAGGAAATTTGAGAAGGTAGAAGCAACAAGGAAAGAATTTTGATAAGTACCTGCCACCACCAAATATACACTTCTATGTGCATCTCTTCTCACATACTCTACTTTCTTTCCAAATATGATGGAGAGACTCACAGTGTATTTACTTTCCACTTGTGCACTACCTACTATTCCCTCTTACTACTCAAAGACAAGTCTTCAGCCATTTTTCTCTCTCCATTTTCACTTATCAGAATGTTTTCAAGGTCATCAATTTTTTTTCTCTGACAAACCATTCCCACCAGCTTTGTTGGTATTTTTCTCATCTTAAAAAAAAAAAAAAAAAAAAAAATTCCAGATTTCGATTAACATTCTAGGTGTTTTTATATTTTCTTTCCTTTTTTAATTGCAAAAGTCCTTGAAAAAGTTGACTTTACTCAATGACAGTAAATTCTTCTTTCTTTTTTTTCTCTTGAACCCATTATCATCAGGTTTTTACTCCCACCAATCAGCAAAATGGCTATTGTCAAATCAATAACACTTCACTGTGCTAAATTCAATGGTTAATTTTTAATCTTTCCTTATTTAGCCTATCAGTCACATTTACATTTGACTTTTGACACATTGGATCACTCCCTCCCTGAAACATTTTTTTCCTCACTTGGCTCCTAAAATATTGTTGCCTGATTTTGTGCTTTCCTCTTTAGTAGCTCCTTTTAGTTTTTCTCTGTTTTTCCTTCCTCCCTGATCAGTCAGCTTTGCTGTGTCTTTTGATTTTTCTCAGATCTCTTTTTCTTTCTTTCAAACAACTTTATCTAGATATAATTTCCATACCATACAATTCACCATTTAATGTGTATAATTCAGTTATTTTTATGATATTCACACATATGCACAACTATCACTGCCGTCATTTGAGAACATTTAGAACACTTGGAACATAATAGCATCGTAAAGAAACCATGTCTTCCTTAGCTAACACTCTGCTACTGTCTCTTCTTGTTTCCAATGCTAAGTCACTTTCTGTATGTGTTTATTGGCCAGTTTGGGACATTTCAAATAAACAGACCCATAAAATATGTTCCCTTTTGTAACTGACTTCTTTCACTTATCATGTTTTCAAGATTTATCTACATTGTCATATGTATCTGTAGTTCATTCCTTTTTATGTCTGAATAATGTTCCATTGTTTGGATATGCCACATTTGTTTAACCATTCATCTGCTAATGGACATTTGTGTTGTTTCTAACTTTTGACAACTATGAATAATGCTGCTATAGTCACATGCAATTTTTTGAGTAGGCGTATGTTTTCATTTCCCTTGGATGTAAAGCTAGGATATCATCAACTGATTTTTGACAAGGGTGCCAAGACCATTCAATGGGAAAAGAATAGTCATTTCAACAAATAATGTTGAAAAAAATTGGATAGCCACATGCAATCCAGTGAAGAATGAAGTTGGCCCTTACCTCACACTATATACAAAAAATTTAAATGGATCAAAAAGTTAGACGTAAGAGTTAAAGTTTATAAACCTGTTGGGAGAAAACATATAGAAAATTTTCATGATCTTGGATATGGCAAAAGATTCTTAAATAAAACACCAAATGCATAAACCACTAAAGAGAGACATCACAAAAAATTGGAACTATATCTTAGTTAAAACTTTAGTTCTTCAAAGGACACTGTCAAGAAAGTGAAAAACAAACAGAATGAGAGAAATTACTTCCAAATTATATTTATAAGGAAATTGTATTGAGAATTATGAGAAACTCCTGTAGCTCAACAATAAAAAGACACATAATCCAATTATAAATGGACAAAATTTTTGAATAGACACTTTCCCCAAGAAGATATACAAATGACCAGTAAGTACATGACAGGATTCTCAACCTCAGTAGTCTTCAGACAATTGCATATCAAAATAACAATGAAATATCACTTCATATTCACTATGATCAAAAAGTCGGATGATTATTAGTGATAATGTGAAGAAATAAGAATCCTTAAATTACTAATATGAGGATGTATATATCAGTCAGGCAGATAAAATGGTGCAGCTTCCCTAGCAGGCTGGCAATTCCTCATGTCATTAAATCCAATTATTATAGGACTCCAAAATCTCACTTTTCCATTTGAACTTTTAAAAATATCTGCATTCATTTTTTTGTGATCTAATTACTCTTCTAGAGATATAAATACTCTCTATTTGCTGATGAATCCCAGATGTATGTTTCCAACCCACACATTTCACTTGAAGTTTGGACTCGCATACTAATTGCCAACTAAACATTTCCCTTGAATATCTAGTAGGCTTCTTAACCTAAGTTCCTAACATATTTTTGCCTGGAAGCAGTCAGAAATAGGTATACATAAAAAAAAAAAAGAGATCATTCAGGTGTATTTGACTTATTAGGCAAGTCAATTCAGTCTAATTTGACTGATGATCCTCCAAATTGTCAAGCTAAATCTGAGCATTCCTTATGTCATTAAAAGAAAATTACCACATACATATGCTTATCTGCAAATCCTCCTCCATATTCAAATGACTTAAATCCAAAGGCTTACCTATCACTTGAGTTTTTCAAAACAATAAAAGCTAAATATAAAACACCTGTATTTGAGACCATGGATAGCTTGTTTGAACTGAATTTTAATCCCGATTACTTATTAACCTTGCCAAAATGTTATTATCATCTTTGTTATTTACTTGTTTGCATACAGTAACCTAATACTTTTATTTTTGTCAGAGCCTTACTCTGTCACCTAGACTGGAGTGCAGTGGCACAGTCTTGGGTACTACATTCTCAACTTGCTGGGCTCAGACAGTCCTTCCGCCTCAGCCTTCCAAGTAACTGGAACTATAGGTGTACACCACCATGCCTGGCTAATTTTTTTTAATTTACTGTAAAGTCAAGGTCTCACCTAGTTACCCAGGCTGATCTCCAACCTCTGGGCTCAGGAAGTCCTCTCACCTCCACCTCCCAAAGTGCTGAGATTATGGGTGTGAGACGCCACACCCAGTCTTAATAAAATCTGGCACGAAGAAGAGCAAGACATATTTACAAGAATACAAAAGAGATAAACTTCATAATTAGCCAGCAATTCATTAATGATCATTAAGAAAACATTAACTTTCCCTTAAAATACCAGAAAGTTTTAAGATATCTCCGTATAAGAAAAGATTTCTGTGGGACTTAAGAAGTAGTCTACTTTATCACTAGTTTCACCTTTATTTTAAGTGGATATTGCACACAAAAATGAGGTGTTTTTTAAAATTTTCGGTTGTTAAATATCACTCAGATGAGGAGATTTATTAGGTGCTCAATAAATAGTTCATATCTTGGACATTATTAAATCCTGAATTTTTGTTTGGAAAGCGTTGAGGGCTTCCTCACACTTTTTTTTTTTTTTTTTTTTTTTTTGAGTTGGAGTCTCACTTTGTCGCCCAGACTGGAGTGCAGTGGCCACTCCCAGCCACCGCAGCCTTGACCTGCTGGGCTCCAGCGATCCTTCCGCCTCAGCCTTCCGAGTAGCCGGAATTACAGGCATGCGCTACCACATTCGGCTGATTTTTTGATTTATTGTAGAGATGAGGTCTCGCCGCCCAGGCGGGTCTCGAACCCACGCGTTGTTAAATTTATAATTATCACTATGAATATTTATGCATGTGGCAAAAGGAGGGTAAGTGAGGCATAAAACATATCTAGTTTTATATTCAGGCTCATACAGAACACCTGTATTATATGACTTTGTGAAAACAAATTTAGGATAAATATATCCTAAATAAATAATATTTTTTTCAAAGAAAAATGAAGAATCATGATAGAAAATTTTAGATAACGCATATTCTACTGAAGAGTGAGTTTTATACAGAATCAAAAAGAAAGGAAAATATGTAAATATGATGGGGGAACCCCCCAATAAACAGAATTATCTTTTGGAAAACGGGCCCTTTGTAGTATAGGATTCCCCCTTTAGGTAAGTGCTTTAGGACCCCATCAGCAGCAGTGTGCCAACTAGCATGGATGTGAGAGGCAGCATTTGGCTTCGGTGATTTTTTTTTGTAAATTCCTTCAACTCATTTGTGCTTTTCATGATAGGAGATTTACAAGCACACCTTTCTACATTGTGCTGAGTATTCAGCAGTTTTTAACCCAAAGCAGCATGACCCCATGCCCTATTCTCCCTATTCACTTAGTCTCACCCCAAGTGCCTTTTTTGTTTGTTTCCTCAGATGAAAAAAGCCCTCAAAGGAAAACCCTTTGCCAATGCGGAAGAAGTATAACAAAAAACAGTAGAAGCTCTAAAAAGCATCAAAATTGATGAGTTCAAAAAATGTTTTGAGCGGTGGAAAAATCATCTCAATAGGTGTATTGCATCAAACAGAGAGTACTCTGAAGGTGATTGAAGTTTAAACATGTAAGAATAAGTACACAATTTTTAATAAATAAATCCCATTTTTTTTATTTTCCTCTCAGATAATTAACTTCTTATGTTAACAACTTGTGATTATATATTTCAATTTAAAGGCTAAAACTTGAGAAATTATGATAAACTAAAACTTTTTCATTTATTTAATTATAGAGGAGATTCTTAAGATAACTCACTCAGTTAAGAAAAATTACCAAAAAGTTTTTGAGTTTACTGTCTCCTACATTGACTTATAATTGTTTTTTTAACAAAAATGCTAATTAACATTTGAATTATAAAAACCTACCAGTATTCAAAACTATGATTTGAATGGCAGAGATTCAACAAAACCAGTAGTAACACTACAAAATAAATGGCAGGAAAGAAAATCCAAATATCCTGTCACATCATTAAAATGTGTGGCAGAGCAATGAAGGAACATTTTTTTCTCTCTTGGGTTTCTCCTTTTTATTTTTTGCAATGCAATAAACATACACATATTTTTATATTTTAAGGTTGTAATTAATATTAATGTTATTGTGTAGTGATTCACACTTTACAAAGAATGTTTGTAATCATTTCCCCCAGGTGGTCTTCACACCAATCTTATGAAATTAAATTTATTTTTCAGGAAGTGAAACACAGTTGCAGAGGTTAAACAATAGGTGCCAAGTCACACATCAAGTGATGGGTGGAGCACCCGCCATCTGCCATTTTCTCAACCAACCGATCAAGGAAAAACATTGTTAGCATCCATTTTAGGCCAGATTCTGTGCCAGGGTGTGAGGATATAAGATGAAGAGACTGCCATGGTTTACATTATAATGTAATTTACAGAAAAGCAGATGCCAGATTCTTTATTTTTCCTCTGTGTCACTCTTTCCTGTACTGATTACATTGAATCCCTCATGCTAGAAAATCATTTCAGTCATAAAAAATAGAAAGTGATCCTCTCTAAAAGGCAAAAGGTATTAAATTTTTATAAAAAGGAATATACTTCATTTCAAAAATTCCATTCATCAAATTTATCTGAGTCGAGTATTCAACGGGGTGCTGGGGAAAGATATGAATAAAACAAAAGACCTTCATTAGAAACTAATGGGAAATACAGACAGAATAATTTGAGTGCAAAAAGAAAATACAGGAACTTTCCAATGTGAGAGTAGAGGACTTTGAGTTTCTCATGTTTATATCCTTAGTGAAGTGCTACACAGTAAAATTTTAACAAGGATTTATGGAATTAAATAAAGTTGCAATAACTTCTGTATAAGGGAGACAGGGAAGATCTTCAGGAAAATTTGGCATCTAAACTGGCATGTAACAGATAAAACATTAAAATTCCATCTCAATTATATTTAAGACTAGTTGAATACATGTCAACTAAGGGCATAATTTCAAAGTAATACATCTCAAATTTCTAAGTTGTCCATAATCTAATAAATAATGTATGTCTTTGGTGTTATTTCCTGAAAGCAGTAAAAAAAAAAAAAGCATAAAGACCAGAAACTTAATTGACTTATAAGGTTTATGCCTATTATTCAGCAGATGTGAAATTTTATATTTTAAAAAACTTCACCTTTGGGAGGCTGAGGTGAGTGTATTGCCTGAGCCCGCAGGTTCGAGACCCGCCTGGGCAACTTGGTGAGACCTCATCTCTACAATAAATCAAAAATTAGCAGGGCATGGTAGCGCGCGCTTGTAGTTCCGGCTACTTGGAAGGCTGAGGTGGAAGGATCGCTGGAGCCCAGCAAGTCGAGGCTGCGGTGGCTGGGAGCGGCCACTGCACTCCAGTCTGGGTGACAGAGTGAGACTCCAACTCAAAAAACAAACAAAAAACAACTTCACTGTCTCCTGGTTTAAGTCAATGAGTATAGACACTTTGAAAGTATTTTCTAATTTTTAAAATTATGTCAGGTGTATGCCTCAAAATAAAAACAACTTTAAATTTCTATTTTCAAACTTACATTTAAATTAGAAATTCTGGCTTATATAGACATTTTTTATGTTGCTTGTGAGATCAAGTACTCTATAAGATTTTTAATCTCTTATATTCCCGGAATTTTTTTATAACAAACGTTTTTGTATTGGTCCCAAAATACATAGGATACTTAGAAATTACGAGCCACATAATAGAAAGTTGATCAGAAGTAGGTCAAATACAATTCTTCAGGATTTCTGAAATCGAAAAAGTCAGTTAGATTGTTTGTTGGGTTTCTGACAGAACTTAATGTTGAATACCTTCAGCCTTAAAGTGGTTTGATGTTCCATTTATGACTATCGCAAAAGATTAGTAATTTTCTCCAAATTGTTTTGTCTATTTTTTGGTTCAAAACTATTAAATGGAATGCAGTGACAAAACTATTTGATTTCAGCTAAGATAATCCAGAGCAGTTTTAGATGAAAACGCTAAGAAATAACTTGGGCAGAAATATCTATATACTTGTCATAAAATTGTAAGCATTCAGAATCTGACATTCCAGCGAAACCTTGGTATACATGGAATAAACTATCCAAGCTCACTTGTCTTCAGATCAACGGGTTAATGGCATTTTGGCTGCCATGAGTGGTTTTCAAAATCTTCATCAATAATCTTGATCGGTGACCTGGAAAATTCATAAAAAATGCATGCTCTCACTGTTCTTCATTTTTCCCAACCATATTATTATTTGTATTCCACTACTTCCACCACCGTGCTACACATAAACTATTTAAAACGAGAGACTTCTATGGATTGCATAAAGGATATATAATTTGATTTTTAGTGTTTGACTTTGAGATTCTTAAACTGTGTGATTTATCTTCTGGCTATACAATAGTTGATAATCAAAACAACAGTCATAGCCTTACAAACTAGAATTTGTAGTTAAAGAAAGTTAGTGTAGTTTGTAGCACAGTACCTTTCTAAACTCCTCCCAATGCTTCATTATCTATATTCCTACTGCAGTACTTTGGCCCAAATCCTCTTATTCTTAGTTTCAATTAACTTCCTATAGGTATGACAAACAGGAAAGACATTTATGACCTCCTACAGAGTAAAACTAAGGTACATGTTTCTAATTTTATACGAACACAACATTTATTCACATTCATGCTTAAACTACCATCTATACACTATAGACTTTTATCCCCAACTGAACTATGAATTCTATGAAATAGACCAGGACTTAAGTAATTTCTCTATTTCCAGGTTTTAGTAAAATTGTTAAAATGTGTTCAATAGATGTTGGATGGAATAACATCCCGTTTCTTATTAAACTCTAATGCTCATATGTATTCTTGCAATGTCATTTCCAGGAATAAGAAAGGAACATATGAGAAACTGTTTAATTGTCTCACTAGGAATTTTATCCTGTGCCAGTTAAAACTACCAGGGTATAAGAAATTGATTGATGAGTACTAATTGCAGCCTTTTTTTCATATGTGTGTGCCTATGTTTGGGACTTCCAGCTAATATCTAAAATAATCTGGATTTTGAAGCAAGTGTTTGGCATATACATAACATTATCTGCTAAAAAAAAAAAAAAAAAAAAATCTGTCCTGGTCTGAAATCCCATCTAACGGTATCAATTTAAAAACTTCTGCATTGAAAATGGTTATCAATAAATCAATTGATAATTTGCAATTTGATTTCAAAGCACAAGAAGAGAGGATGACTTCACATCTCTTTGCCCAATAGCTAGTTCCTTGGGCTATATAATCTGGCAATGGTAGGAAATTGTTCTACAATAGAAAATCCTAAACAAAATCCATCCTTTGCTCCTCAGATTATCAGCTAGCCCACTTGACCTCCTCATCTGCATAATTGAAGGATTTTCTCAGTAACTCAGATCCAACTTCCCTACAGTGCAATCATTTTTCTACCAAGAACTTTGTCTAGTGTTAGTTTTAGCCTAAGATATAATATTAAGAGGGTGGAAGAAATACTGTGTTTAGAAATTCAACTGAAGTAGCCATTATACCCATTATCAATAGCTTTTTAATCTATCATGTTACCATTTTCATAATTAGCCATTTTCTGTGGTTCAAGATAACAAAAAATTGGTGGATTTTGTAAAGGTTAGAAAGTATATTCTTATTTATGTGGAATCATAGATCATCCATACTTAGTTTCAAGTTTGCATACTTAGTATAGAGTTTGGGAGTTATTCTCAAAAAGATTTGGTACTGAACTTTATATTTTAAGTTAAAAAACAGCCATTGATTTTATGACAGTGAAACACTAAGGGAAAGACTTCAACACACTCACACCCTGGCTTAACTGTTTTAACATTCTTATCTTTCAGAATTTATCTGCATGGTTCTATCAAGCTTCCTTAAGGCTGAGATGGGTATAGGAAAACCTGGGTGAACAGAGTCTCAGAACACACAACCCAACTTTAATCAGAATAATTCTGCTTTTATAGTGATTTTTACCTTGAAGTAAAATCTTCATAAAGAGAGTGCTCTGTGGTTTAAAACATAATAATAATATAATGGATGTTTTGGGTGATTGTTAGATATCAGTTATCTAAAGGCTCTACATTCATCTTTTCCAAATGATTGAATCTTGTAGTAGTCTCAATTCTTAAGGAAGAATAAGTTGGAGAATTAAAAGCAGTAGTGACTTTGAATTAGATGGACCCTATATTCCTGATACCATCATTTATCATTCTGCCATACTCTTAGTTACTGTTGGTATAAATAACTACAATCTCTTGCAGGACCTGAAAATTATTCTGTTGTTTTGATCAATTTAGCTCAATAGAGACATGAAGTTCTTATTCATACCTCTCTGGAGTAATTAGTGATGCCAGTCATAAAAGCAGCACTGTTCGATAAAAACATAATGTGAAATACATATGTAGTATTCGTTTACATATGAAACACATATGTAATGATATTATGTAATATCATTGCATATTATCATTGCAAAACACATATGTAATATCATTACAACATGTAATCAATAACTAGGGCAACTTCTCAGACTCTTCATAATACCTGATTTCACTCTGTGTTCTTATAAAACTTTATTAATTGGATTTGAAATTTCATTTTAATCGGTTTTTATGTGTCAGAAAATACATATTTTTTATTTTCTTCAAATATTAAAAAAATATAAAACTATCCTTGACTCATAAGCCATAGAAAGGTAGGCAGCAAGCTGAGTTTTTCTCTCAGGTTCCAGTTTACTGACCTCTGAGTTGGCAAGTTATTAGGTACAAATTCATAATATATTTTTTAAACCTATTTTGACTTAGTTTAATATCAACCAGTAAAAACTGAATTAGAATAAATATTCAAGCTTCATACAAACTGAATATTTTCATGAATTATCTTTTGATATATGAACTAATGAATAAGTGCATACCTTCCATAAAAATTTTGGCATTATCCGGGAAAGTCAAAAGTTGTCCTACCTTATAATTTTCCTACTGCTTCATTTCTTCATTCTTCAATTAGAATTGACTAAATGATCCCAATATTCAGTATCTTTTTACACAGTGAATTTGTGGTGTATGCTTATATTCTCTCTGGCGAATATTTTATATTTAGGTGTGTATTCATCATAGTCATCTTTTTTGGAATGTTGCAAGTATATACTTTGCCTTTAAATATGCTCATACTACATCAAACGAACTGATTCTAGAGAAGTTTATAATGCCTGTTAATGATTATTTAATTTGTATAGCTGGGTGTTGCCAATATTCATTAGGCATAGAAAATATGTAAGAATATTTATAGGTAGAGATGTCAATGGTCTATCATTCAGAAAATCAAAAGCCCTTTCACTCTTTGTGAATTCTAAATTGAAGAAAATATAAACATTGCGACACTATATAAATGAGCCTCTTTGTGTCCACTTATTTACCTGTCTCTATTGATCCTCCGTCCAAATAAATGAAATAAGTTAACCATTAAATCATGTTTTAATTTTAATTTTGAACTTTTAGACAGTTTCTTTTTAAAGACTAAACTGCTTTAAAATAGTCATTAAAACATCATTTTTCTTTTTACCAGCTACTTCCAGGGTTTATCAGAATCTAATAAAACCCCCTAGATTAATTAGTCATGACCTGAAGTCATACTTTAAAATATTAGAATATTATGATAATGTATTATTACATCAAAAACACATTTAACTGAACTCTAAATGAAATGGATTATTCTCTATTATTAGAACTTTGGAATAATATCTTTAAAGTCAATGTACAATGTGCCATTTTAAAATACCTCTAATGTCATTTTTATCTTTTTCTGAAGAAATTGCACAAATGATTCATTTCTTCCTACTATATGCTATACAGCAATTCACCTTTGTTTTATACTTTTATTGGGAAGTATTGAATCATTTTTTTCTTTGTTTATTCTCATTATCCTCTGTTAAGCATAGAGTTTAGTTTGAATCTTCCAGCTGTATGTGTTGCTGTATCAAAACACTTTTTTTTTTTAGCAAAATTTTATGTTTTTAAAAACCCATACCACATATTGCTTTTCTTACCTATGATCCTTTATGTGTACAATGATAAAAATGCCTTATACTCTGTGTTCTTTTTCTTTTGCCTTCACTAAAAGGTAAAAGAAGAGAGAATAGATCCCAACATTTGATTGTTAAATGGATTGCTCTTTGTGTACAAAGTAGTGATTAGGAGACAAATTACACTGATTTGAGCCTTGGAAGCTCTGCAAATAGACATGCTTAATATAGGTTTAGCATAGAGGTTCAGCAGTTTTATGGTAGAAATATTATGTACACTGAATGGAAGTGTTATTAACTTTATTGAATACAAGATTCTTCCAAAAAGACAACTTAGTCTTAAGTCATTAAGCAGAAATGGTATTAACATCTATGGTAGGCCCAGATGAGGAGGAAAATAGTGCTGCCGGAAAGTGATTATTTTATGAAAATCTATGGATGTCAGAACTTTATAACAAAAGAGACAGAAAATAATTATGTGTAGTATAATTGAGCTAAAAAACTCACTTCAGAATTTGAATGTTCTTCTTTGCTTTCTCACTATTTTGAGTTACTCTAAGATCAGCACTATAGCTATAGTGAAACTAAATATTGGCTTATTTTACAATAAGAAAGCTTTAACTTTCAAGTAGGATGAAGTAGTTGATGGAAGGTAAATCCTATCACTAATAAAAATAAGAAAAAATGTGGTATATTACAGCTATCTTATACTAAGTCTATCAGAGAGCCATGAAAACAAAAAGATACAAAAGAACGTTATTTCCAAGAGCAGATAATAGAGAAACTCTCAAAGTACACTAAAGGTCTACAAATGTCCCTGGGAGAATTTGACAAGACTGGGTACAAGTTAGACAAAGACTAAGCTTTTGTGTTAAGACTAGATAGAATACCACTATTAAGGAAGAAAAGCTTTTAACTGAAGACTCAAGGACCCTCATAATTACTGCTGTTTTGAAGTGTGCTAAATTCTAGCCGGGCTCGGTTGGCTAGGCCTGTAATCCCGCGCCTTTGGGAGGCTGAGGTGAGTGAATTGCATGAGCCTGCAGGTTCGAGACCCGCCTGGGCAACTTGGCGCGACCTCATCTCTACAATAAAATCAAAAAAATTAGCTGGGCGTGGTAGCGCACGCCTGTAATTCCAGCTACTTGGAAGGCTGAGGCGGAAGGATCGCTGGGGCCCAGAACTTCGAGGCTGCGGTGGCTGGGAGCGGCCACTGCACTCCAGTGTGGGCGACAGAGCGAGACTCCAACTCAATTAAAAAAAAAAAAAGTATGCTAAATTCTGAAAATCTAAGGGTTACCAGGTCAAAGGACTAAGTTAAACATTTCTGAAAAGTACAGCAAATTTCCCCTGTCTCTTCAGGCCGATGAGTTAAGGTTACGCTCAATGTTCGTTAAAAGGCCTGGAGGGCTGTGTTTTAGGAACCAAGCAAACCAGAAGTAGACTGAATCATATCAAAACTAGAGCCCAGATTTGACCCAGTTCAGTCCATGTTTTGTTTAAAGGATTCAGTCCATACTTTTTCTACTTAGCAGAGAACTAAATCACGTTCAGGCACTAAAAATGTTAATATAAAATATCAATCATTAAAGATGTTGAGAGACACTTAAAGCAAACAGGACAAATAGACTGAAAAACAAGAGCGAAAAATAGAACATAGCATGCCATGTGATGATCCATATGATGAAAGTTTTAACATTATAATGAACATATTAACAAACCTAAAGGAAGATTAAAATAAATATTAAAATAGATAAAATGTGTAAAAATGGAAAATTGCAACAGAAAATGAGAATTAATAAAGATAATAAATTAGATAGTCTTGAACTAAAAATATATATCTGAAATTAAGTCTAATTGGTTGGGTTTAACAGAAAATTAGATGGAAGCAAAAACAAGATTAGCCAACTGGAAGACATATTAATAAAACATACATATATTGAAGCACATAGAATAAAAACAATGTAAAAAATCAGATAATAAGAAACACCATGTAGAATTTAAACATACAACATATTGCTTGAATAAGAATGAATGGTTAAGAAACAGGTAAATAGCCAAGAATTTTAGAAAACTACTGAAATGTCTCAATACACAGTCTAAGAAGCTTGGTAAAACCTGGTAGGATAAAGACAAAAAATATATATATTCTAGGGACATTAGAGTCAAATAATGAAAGTCTAAAAATAAAGAGAAAATATTAAAGAAGGTAGAAAGGAAATAAAAGCATATTATGTTCATCTAATCTGATTCCTCACAAAAAATATAGAAGCTGGAAAAAATCAAAACGTTACCTTTAAAGTACTGACAAATGTTAATCTAAAAATATATATCTGAACTTTTTTTTACTAAAATGATATTGACATAAACGTTGTGTCAAATAAATAGAAACTGAGTGGCAATATTGCAAGTAGGTCTATATTCAGACAAATTAAAAGGAGAAAGGAAAAAAGAGAGCAATTAAGGATGTTTTTCATTCAGAGATAAATATTACCTGATGAAAACATAAACAAGCAAGACAAAGTTAAGAATACCATAAAGTGAAATTATATGGGTAAATATAACTATTAGAGAAGTTAGTGTGTGTAATTATCTTATTAAGCTAAAGAAAGACAGAGAAAAAGAAGAAAAAAGACCATAAAATTTGTAATCAAATAGTTAATGGGCGGATATAAAAATATTTTTGATCTTTCTAAAAGTAAAAAGGGGTTAAAAATGAACATAAATCAGCTGAGTCAAAGAGAAAAAAATTAGTAAGATTTTCTCACAACTATATCAGTAATTACATTAATTGTAAATGAGTTAAATCTTTCAAGTAAAAAACAAAAATTGACACTGTGCTGATCTAAGTACACTGGTGTTTATAATTAATTGATCACAACTGCTTACAGATTTCTGTGTCCCTTCTTCACTCGCAGTTCTTCATTTGAGTAGCTGTTTTAAAAACTGGCATTCTGAATATAAAGGCAAAATCTATCCATATGTTACTTATGTGACACACAACTTAAATAAAAGGATCAGAAAGGCAGAGAGAAAAATATGTGTAAAGTTATACCAGGCAAACACTAGTGTGTGTATATAGATATATACATATTAGCATTCACACACACACGCACACACACACACGTCTGTATACACACACACACACACACACACACACACACACACACACACACACACACATGGTGCCAAAAAAGTGTACTTTTTTTTTTGAGTCGTACTCTCACTCTGTTGCCCAGGTTGGAGTGCAGTGGCATGTTCAGGCCACTGCAGCTTCGACCTGCTGGGCTCGAGAGATCCTTCTGCCACAGTCTTTCAAGTAGTTGGAACTATAGGTGCATACTACCATGCCTGGCTTATTTTTTGATTTATTGTAGAGACAAGGACTCACCACATTGTCCAGGCTGGTCTCGAGCACCTGAGCTCAGGCAGTCATCTCACCTCGGCCTCCCAAAGTGCTGGGATTACAAGCTTAAGCTACCATGCCTGGCCAAAAGTATATATTTTGAGAAAGGAAAAAACTATTAAGATTGTAATACTCAATATATACCAATAAAAAAAGATTAATGCAAGTCATGTTTGACTTTTGCAATTACAAGAGGTGCTCAAAAAATTTTAACCTAGAAAAGTAGAAAGAAGAAAATAATTTAAAAAGAGCAGGAACTAATGAAACAAAAATGTGTTGATTAGAAAAAATGAATAAAGTTAAATTTTATTTTCTGAAAAAAACTAATAAAATTGATAGTGTCATCTTTATTTATTCATGAACAAATCAGAAATTAAATGAATAAGATTTCCAAGATCATACATATATTAAAAATATAAAATGTTATAAAAACTTTATGGTGATATGTTATACAGTTTGCATGAAATGCGTAAATTTCTCAAACAATGCAATTTACCATTCTAGGACCTTTACAAAAAAGAAAGTCACAAGTTAACTCTTATAAACATAGATGTAATTATTTTTGAACTTTTAAATTTTTTATTTTAAAATTGTGGGGTATAATTCAGGATTAGGTATACAAATATTTATACAAATATCCAGAGTATATAGAAATTTCTTAAAACCCAACAACAAAAACAAACAACCTAGATCAAAAATGAGCAAAGGACTTGAATAGACATTTCTTTATGATATGCAAATGTCTAATAATCACATAAAGGATATTCAATATCACTAATCATTGAGGAAACATTGTTGGTGGGAATGTAAAATGGTACAGCCTTCTGTAGAAAATGGTATGGTCATTCTTAAAAAAATTAAAAATACAATTGCCATACGATTTTGGAATTCCACTTCTCCATATAAACTTAAAGGAATTGAAAGCAAGGTCTTAAAGAGATATTTGGTAACTCATATTCTTAACAGCATTATTCACGATAACTAAGATTTGGAAACAATTGAAGTATCTATTGACAGATGAATGGATAAACAAAATGTGGTATATACATACAGTGAAATATTATTCAATCTTAAAATGAAAGGAAATTCTGACATATGCTACAACATGGATGGACTTTGAAGACATTTTGCTAAGTAAAATTAGCTAGTCACAAAAAGACAAATACTGTATAATTCCACTTAAATAACATACTGAGAGCTATCAAAATCATACATACAGAAAGTAGAATTGTGGTTTCCAGAGTCTTCAGGGCATGGGAGAATGGGAAATTATTGTTACATGGGTTTAGAGTTTGAGTTTTGCAAGACAGGAAGAGTCCTGGAGATGGATGATGATGATGATGGTGGTGGTGATGATGGTTGCTCAACAATGTGAATATACTTAATTTACACCTAAAATGCTAAATTTGATAAATTTTATGTTACTTGTATTTTATTACAATAGAACTAATTAGAAAAATGCATATGACAAAAATTGCCTAGAGTTATAATATTAACTAAATTCAGAAATACTGCATACATGCTCATAAAGAGGTAAGAACTTTGTTAGTATGTTAGATTCCCAGTGGTTGAGGACATTCCTGTATTTTAGAACAAGCGAAATATCCCAAGGAAATAGGGACTTAGTCTTTACTGCAGTTCAACAAAAAGTCACACCTGGTGGATTCTTCAGTTCCTGATTTCTAATTGCTATTTTGTTCTGTTCAAGCCAATAAAAATATAAAGACATTAAATTTTAGGGATACAAAAGAATAAGCATATATGTGAGAACAAAAATCATATGTATGAAGCACATTTATTGCCTACACCTACCTAAGTTTTTTGTCCAAAATGTTGGTATCAATGTCTTGTACCAAGAGTTTTGTCTCTTTAATACCATCCTTGGCCAGGTGTTTTGGCTCATGCCTATAATCCCAGCACTTAGGGAGGCGGAAGTGAAAAGATTACTTGAGTCCAGGAGTTCCAGACCAGCCCAGGCAATATAGCAAGATGCAGTCTCTACAAAATTTCAAAAAAAATTAGCTGAGCCTGGTGGCACACCTCTATAGTCCCAGTTACTGCAAAGACTGATACAGGATACAGGAAGATTGCTTGAACCCAAGAGTAGGCATCTGTGGTGAGCTGTGATCATGCCACTGCATTTCAGTCTGGGTGACAAAGTGAAACCCTGAATTGAAAGAAAGATAGAAAGAAAGAAAGAAAGGAAGGAAGGAAGGAAGGAAGGAAGGAAGGAAGGAAGGAAGGAAGGAAGAAAGAAAGAAAGAAAGAATTTTCTTTCACATTTTCAATTTTCCTCACATTATTAGGGTGATAAATTTTATACTTCCATTGTTATATCTTTTAAGTTATACTTTTTCAAAAATTTACTCCCTTATTGATAATTTAAAATATATTAGCATATATTATTTTCCATATATAAAGTTAATGTATCAACTTTTGTTTTCAATATTTATTTTTTCTACTGTTTTCTGCAGGTTTAATTTTTATTTTAAAACCCCTTAAACCAAGTGTTATTTTGTTTATTTTCATATATCATTATTGTTAAATTATTTCAAATAACCACTAAACTAAATAAACTAAAAATATGGAGAATACACTTTAAAATAGAAAACTATTTTTATTTTCCATTTAAAACTTTAATGCTTTATTTTTAAAGTAAATTATTTAAACTATTTGCTTAAAGGTGAGTATAAATGTTCCTTTTGTTTAAGTTTTAACATATTTTTCTCATCACTATAATTCCATTTTTCTTTTGAGTCAGTAAATATTCAGATGTGAAAGAGGGTTTGGGGGGATATAATATACTGTGTGGTGGTGATAGTATTGGAGAAAGGGAGTTATCTACAATTGTTCTGTAAGCAATGTTTAAACTTTGTTATATATATTAATAGCATAATTAGAGAATGAGGTTTTGCTTTTTTAAATTTAGCAATATTTTACTTTTATCAATATAAAAATATAATGAGAACTTAAGAAGAAGGAGGTACCATTTATTTGGGACATTCAAAAGTGAGTATAGCTTCATTCAATCTAAATTTATTTTTTGACTTTTCTATTTTTTTGTTACTTAATGTAATATGAGAACACAAACTATAATATTGTTTCTCATGTTTGTTTCTGTTTCCTCCTCCTTTTCCTTCTTCTTCTTCTTCTTCTATATTTGAGGGGTGTGCTGCATACCTTTGAAACCAAGTGATAATTTTTAAGAACAGAATTATTTAATTATTTCACAATACAATATTTACTTAGAGTCTGTCTTTTATGGAGATCTTTGTTTCCTTCTTGTTTAATGAACTGGTTGAATGCTTCAGGAATCATCTTTTCTTATAATACCATTGTTTTAAATTCATCTTCTAGAGATGAAATTTTTAAAAGTTTAACATTACAAAAGGAAACCAACTTTGCAATGACTTTCTCATGCTATTTATCAAAGAGTAGAGTACAAGTCACAATTTATCTGACTTCTAAATGGTCATGACAGTAGTGGTTATTTGCTTCCTCCAGGCACTATTGCTGTTTTTGCTTGCTCCAAAAGGGAGGATTTTCTTTAGATCTTCTCTGTACAATGCCATAGATCTGTCAGTTAAGCAGAAACATATGTTAAGTAATTCAGAATTTAAAAAAACAATATTTTTATCATGGACTATGGAAAACCACAATGACTTCCTCCTCTTCCTCCTCTCTCTCTCCTACATTTCCTCCTTCTTTTCCTACTCCTTCTTCTTCTCTTCTTTTCTGCTTCTTCTCCTTATCATTCTCCCCCTCCTCCTTCTTTGCTGTGGTTAATTTGTTTCTTACTATGGGGATCAATGGACTCTGGGGATCAGCTTACTGAACTGAACAGCTCTACTGCAACATTCTAGAGCAAACTTTGGAGAGGCATATAAGAACAGTCAATTACTGATAGGCACCCAGTAAAGACTAGGCTTCCTAGCCTCCCTTTTATACAGGTGTGAGTGAACTAGTTTTGTCCAATAGCAATGAGCAGTGTTTATGTGAATCAATTTCACAGTGTTAGCCTAAACAGAAGACAATGTGTCCCCTCTCCATTATCCTCTATTTGCTGATAGGAACGTAGACAAGATAGCGGGAAATGGAATAGTCATTTTGTTTCAGGAAGTAAATGTACAGGAAAGCAGAGAAATAAATTACAAGAAGTCTTGCTTCAAAGAGTCAGACAGACATGAACTCAGATATTGGATCTTATAATGTCAAGCAGTGTAATGTTGGATAAGTTTCTTAAGTTCTCTGAGTTTCAGTTTTCTCATTTTGAAAACATGGATAATACTGTGAGAATCAAATGAGATTGTCATTGTTCTGAGGATTATTATACTGTGAGAATAAAATGAGATGTGCACAAGCTACGTAGGACAATGCAAAAAAACTATGAAAAAATTTATTTCTCTCCTTTTTTTCTATTTATAATTCCATGTTCTTTATGGTTTGTTTTCAACCATTTTTTAGTAGAAATGTAAATAACATTAATTAATTATAAAAGAGTAATTTCTTCCATGTAATCTGCTGTCAAGTCCATCCAGTGTAGTTCTTATCTCCCACACTGTAGTTTTTTGTCAGGAAGATTGATTGATATATGTCATATATCTCTACTTAATATTTTGATCGCCGGGCTCAGTGGCTCAGCCTGTAATCCCGCGTCTTGGGAGGCTGAGGTGAGTGGATTGCTCGAGACCTGCCTGGGAAACTTGGCAAGACCTCATCTCTACAATAAATAAAAAAATTAGCCGGGCGTGGTAGCGCATGCCTGTAATTCCGGCTACTCAGAAGGCTGAGGTGGAAGGATTACCGGAGGCCAGCAGGTCGAGGCTGCGGTGGCCGGGAGCGGGTACTGCACCCCAGTCTGGGTGACAGAGTGACTCCAACTTAAAAAAAAATATATATATATATATATAGAGAGAGATCATATAGAATTCAGTTATAATAACTGTTTTATTGTGTTCTGCTAATTCTAACTGCCAATCCCATCCCTCTCCTCTGACAGCTTCCCACTACTGCCATTCTCTTTCTTATAGTATTATATTTGTTCAAGGTCTGTTTATGAGTGAGAACATATGGTACTCTGTTCTTTGATTCTGTGATGGATCACTGAGTATGATCAACTCGGATGCCAGACATTGCAAATTTTACTTAGTTGGATGCTGGATATTTTGTTCATGGATGTGGTTAATATCTTAGAAATGATTTAATTCTTTTATGTCTTGTTTCAAGCCGTGTAGATGGGACTGAAGCAGTACTCAGTCCAGGGACAATATTTTTTGTTGTTGAATCGGGATCTCACTCTGTCACCCAGGAAGGACTGCAATGGCACAATCGCAGATCATTGCAGCCTCCCCTTCCTGGGCTTAGGCAATTTTCCCACCTCAGTCGACCCTTGGTAACTGGGGCTACAGGGACACGACACCATGACTGGCTAATTTTTTTATTTTTTTAAGAGACGATGTCTCACTATGTTACCCAGGCTGGTTTCAAACTGGACTCAAGTGATTCTTCTACCTTGGCTCCCCAAATGCTAGAATTATGGGCATAAGTCACTGCACTTGGCCCAGGAATAATTATTATTCACTACTGGAGAAGACCTTTCTGTGTACTCTGCCCAGTGCTCCTTAAATCATGTTGCCCAGTTCTGTTGATGGAAAAAGGACTATTCCTGGCCTTGTGTGAGTTCCACACCCTGTTACTTGTAATCCTTTCAAGTGTTTTTTCCGCCTTGGGCCTCATGTATTTCTTTAACATGCTTGTGTTAATGATATATCAACTGAATACTAGAGAGGGGCCCTCTCAGATGTCCAGCATTTAATTTGTGCTGCTCTCTCATCTCCAGTACTTTTTCTGATGAGCACTAAACACCCTGTGATATGATTCTCATCTCCAATTCTTGAATCCACGGGGCCCATCAGTCTGTGTTTGCCTGCTTTCTGTTACAGCAAGGTAACTCTCAAGGTAAGGAAAAGTGCTTCTGGCATTACTTGATGTGTCTCCTGTCTCTTGGAGATCACTGTTTTTTGTCTGCAATTTAGTGTCTTGAAAACTGTTTCTTCATACATATTTTCTCATTTTTTATTTTTAGATATGAGGGCAAACTGGTTAACTGTTACTTTATCTTGTAAATAAAATTCAGAAGCAGGATATTTAGTTAGCTAAAATTTTGAGAACTTTCAATGCTATAATATATTGAAGATCATTCTGTTTAATCTTAAAAGTCTATAGATTAAATTCTATTCATTCTTCCATGTTACAGATGAAGAAACTGAGATTTTTGGAGGTTAAATGACATAGACCAGGAACCCAGACTGTTGAACAAAAATATATTTGTTTCACCTCTAGTTATTTTACCAAAGGAATGCACATGATCTTATACCCATGTATAGTATGAAGAAAAAAGCAAGACACATAAATGAAAAATTGAAATACAGTATAAAAAATATGATGGAGGTCTATAGAAAGCTTATGAGAGCACATAAATAGAAGCTAGCATGATTTTTTAACTTTTTTTAAATAAATAATAAACTATTTAAAAATAAGTTATTTGTAAATGTACAGAGACTATATTTTATATAGTAAACACTTGCATACAAGTAGTTTTCCAGATACTATTGCTGCATAAGAAATTAACTCAAAATTTAGTGATTTAAAACAACTTAAACCATTGTATTATGCTTGCAAACTGTGCATCAAGGATTTAGACAGGACTGAATTGGGAGAGTATTGTTTCATGTAGTGTCAATTTGGATCATTCATTTATATGTAACTGGTAAATTGAACTAGTTTAAGAATCAATTATGGCTCTCCTCAAACACCCTGTGTTGTGTCTAAGACAGTGGGAAGGTTGAGCTCATTTGGGTTCTTTTCTGACTCGATGTAGTCTCAGGGCTTCTCCACATGCCCATTTATGTGCAGGCGTGTGTTAGTGTTTCAAGTATGGGCATTTAAAATAGCAAGGCAGACTATGATCTCTTCTATATACTTGGGTGACCCAAGGATAAATAAATATGGTAAAAATGAAATTCTCAGAATCATCTATGGTTGCAAGTGTAAATCTCAAAAATAAGTGATACATAAGGCTACAATTTTCTGACTTATAAAAGTTATTCTATTAAATATTCTGACTTGCTAAGGAAAGCAAATAACAATTGACATTCCTGATTCAAAATCCATTCACTAAAATACAACAAATAAGAAACTATTAGTAACACAGCACAGTATTTTTTAAGTATAATTTTTAAATTTTTAAAATCTGATAAGTTCTAAAGTCCTAAAAAAAATCTGTTGCGACATTACAAAGTAAAATACTATTACTTTCATAAAAATAATACATGCAATTAAATGATTCCTCATAAATAATAAAATGTCCAGTTCAAAGCAGTAAATCAATGCATATGAAATCTTCAAAGTAAAGAGCTAAATTCTATAAAAAATTTGAAAAGAGGACGTTAAGTTTTGGATAATCGTTTAAAATTTGAAACAATATGGGAAGACATTCACATAGTACAATTTTACTATTGTTTTGATTCTTGTGACCTTCCATATTTGATTTTTAACGTATGTAATTGTTGATGCATATGTTCCCATTGGAATTTGTTTCCATTGGAATTAACATGAGAATGCTATTTTCCTAAAGAGTTCTTTGTTCATATTCATAAAGTATTTATCAATAGATTAAGCAAATTGTGTTTGAGAATAAAGTTAAACAGGAAGAGTAAAATACACACAAGTACACCTCTTTCACAATTGTAAATGGACGATTGTAGAGAAAAGAAAAGTAACAAATATAATTCCCCTGAGTTCTATACTAAGGCCAATCTCATTAAACTTCTGTATAAATGACCTTGAAATAGGAGTAAACTCTCAACCATACCTTGATTTGAAAACAGTAGACAGAACAGAATATGAGATAAAGCTATGGGGAAATCTTAATAGAATATAGCTGTGACTGGGAATGTAACAGGTAGAATTTATGTGGTACAGTCTTATTTTAACATCACATGGGAAAGTGCCAGAATCATGGGAGAGGGAGAGCAGAATAGCATATATAATTTAAAGTTAGAAATACAGATTTTTTTCTTAGGCCAAAGCAGTTTTCCAAAAAGATACATGTCCTATGAGTGTGTGCATTTTGAAACTTTGCAAGTAGATTCTTTTTTTTTTTTTTTTTTTTGAGTTGGAGTCTCACTCTGTCGCCTAGACTAAAGTGCAGTGGCTGCTCCCGGCCACCGCAGCCTCGACCTGCTGGGCTCCGGCTCTCCTTCCGCCTCAGTTTTCCGAGTAGCCGGAATTACAGGCTCGCGCTACCACGCCCGGCTGATTTTTTTATTTTATTGTAGAGATGAGGTCTCGCCAAGTTGCCCAGGCAGGTCTCGAACCCGCGGGCTCAGGCAATCCACTCACCTCAGCCTCCCAAAGCACGGGATTACAGGCTGAGCCACCAAGCCCGGCTGCAAGGCGATTATAAGAAAATGAAGTAAACAGATAGACACTAACTATTAAACAGGGACACGTGACAACAACCAGTACCTGGTCTACTATCAGAGGGACGGAGGGCTGGTTAGAATTAAAAACTTGGAGTCATGATAATCATGTATGAATATATCTGAGTATGGAAAGTTTGTTTCTGTTCCCTTCATTTTTATCCATAAGACAGATAGTAAAAGCTCATACCGTGGAGTGACAATAAAAAGTGGTGATGTTTATGGGATATTAAAATTTTATAGCCGGGCTCGGTGGCTCAGCCTGTAATCCTGTGCCTTTGGGAGGCTGAGGTGAGTGGATTGCCTGAGCCTGCGGGTTCGAGACCCACCTGGGCAGAGAGACCTCATCTCTACAATAAATCAAAAAAATCAGCCGGGTGTGGTAGCGCATGCCTGTAATTCCAGCTACTTGGAAGGCTGAGGCGGAAGGATCGCCGGAGCCCAGCAGGTCGAGGCTGCGGTGGCCGGGAGCGGCCACTGCACTCCAGTCTGGGCGACCGAGCGAGACTACAACTCAAAAAAAAAAAAAAATATGTATAAGCTAAATAGGATTTTGGACCAGATGATCTAATGATCAATGAACAGTTATTTTTCTTTTTCAGCCAGTACCTTTTAAAATTCTGTTGCCTCTGTTCCTTTAGTAGCATGACAGCTCTCTTTTGACAGTGAAGGAAACACTCATCTTTGTGGAGCAGTTCTTGGTAGAGAACTGTTCAAATGGTGAATGACATTGAATATCCTCCTCTTACATTTTTGTTGCTAACAATGACAGTTAGTGGCATGGCAATTCCTCAAAAAACAAAATTGAGCTTCCATATGATCCAGCAATCCCCATCCTGGGAATATACACAGAGGAACATAAATCATTCTACAAAAAGACACCTGCATATTTTTTTTTTTTTTGAGTTGGAGTTTCACTCTGTTGCCCAGACTGGAGTGCAGTGGCCGCTCCCGGCCACCGCAGCCTCGACCTGCCGGGCTCTGGCGATCCTTCCACCTCAGCCTTCTGAGTAGCCAGAATTACAGGCACGCGCTACCACACCCGGCTGATTTTTTTTTATTATTTATTGTAGAGATGAGGTCTCGCTGCCCAGGCGGGTCTCGAACCCGCGAGCTCAGGCAAACCACTCACCTCAGCCTCCCAAAGCGCGGGATTACAGGCTGAGCCACTGAGCCCGGCTGACACCTTTATTTTTATTGCAACACTATTAATGATAGCAAAAAAATTGGAACCAACTTAGATGCCCATCAAAGTGGACTTGATTTTAAAAATGTGGTACCTACATATGATGGGATATTATACAGCCATAAAGAAGAACAAAATCGTGGTCTTTGCAACAGCTTGGATGTAGCTGGAGACAATCATACTAAGTGAACTATCACAGAAACAAAGAACTAAATACTGCATGTTCTCACTTGTAAGTGGGCCCTGAACACTAGTCACACTAGCACTAGGGTGAGACTGGCAGACACTGGATACCTCTAGGGGAGGGAGGAAACGAGGAGGGAGAGGGACACGTGACAACACACTGGGTACCTGGTCTACTATCAGCGAGAGGGAGGGCCAGTTAGCCCCAACTTCACCTGCATGTATTCCGCTTATGGAGTACATCCCCACTTGTACCCCACAACTCAGAAAAAAATTAAAAATATATATGCTCTTAAAAATAAAAAAAATACAAAATTGTGTTGCTATTGTTAATTTTCATAAGTAAGTTTATAACAAAATAACACTCATGCATTTTCCCTCCCAAACTTGAATTTGTTCATCAATCAGTAAATGCCCCCTTTCTTCAGATATATTCTAAAGATTATTTTTGTTAATGTGTGGGAAAGTAGACATATTAATAAATCAGTCATTGTCTATTTGAAGATAAAATCAGAGAAGTAGAAGTGGAGTGGGAAAAGATCAGAATGTTTAGTTTTATTTTCTTCACCTCAGGCTTCAAATCAGGCTAAGAAATTAATTGGATGGGAGATAGATACCATCATAGGAATGCTAGAGAAGACTATTGTTTCTCCTTTTTAAGGAACATGTTGACCGATTTTCCCCCAGGAAACTGAGTCTTAGGACTTCAGCTTAAAGGCAAGTCTCTGACTTTGAGAATTACTTTTTGTACCAATCAATTAAAAGCCTAGGCAACTAATTTATGTTACAAGTGCAGTTTTACAAGCACATATATGAACGTTGAGTAAACAGAATAATCTTAGTTTTTCTCTTGACTTTTCAATTTAAGAACTTGGGCTCTGGAGTCAAAAGCCTTGAGAGTCCAGAGTTTGATCTTGGCCTTAATGTATGACCTTAGCTGGGCTCGGTGACTCAGCCAGTAATCCCACGCTTCGGAAGGCTGAGGTGAGTGGATTGCCTGAGCTCGCGGGTTCGAGACCCGCCTGGGCAACTTGGCGAGACCTCGTCTCTACAACAAATCAGAAAATTAGCCTGGCATGGTAGCACATGTCTGTAGTTCCAGCTACTTGGAAGGCTAAGGTGGAAGGATCGCCGGAGCCCAGCAGGTCGAGGCTGCGGTGGCCTGGAGCATGCCACTGCACTCCTGTCTGGGCAACAGAGTGAGACTCCAACTCAAAAATAAAATAAAATAAAATAAAAGTATGACCTTGAGGAAATTATTTAATATGTCTTCTCTAGTTTCCTTATCTTTCCCACTAGCTCAAAGAGTTATTGTGATGGTTACCTAGCATAAGTAAGAAAAAAGGGAGCACAGTGGTTAGAATACAGTAAGTACTCACTGAATGTTAGATATTGATAATGTTCTTGATGACCTGATAATTATGTTTTCTTAATCTGTATATGATTAAAAAACATTGAAAAATGCCAGATTAAAGAAGTCAGTCTCATTGACCAACTTCATGATAAAGATGTTGATGATGATAGTGATAATTTTAATAGAGATAACAAGGATAACATTTCTTACCAGTGATTTTGCTCTAAGGAAAAGGCTATGTGTCATAACTTTTATATGAACTTTGTGTGGTGCCATGATGGGATACATAGATGATGATTCTATTAAAATTATGGCTTTGCTCAAGTAGAGTATGTCTTTTAATCCAGGTATGCTTATTTATGTTATAGATTCATGAATGGCTCTTCCAAGTATAAAAATCAGTGAATCAATAACCTACTCACCAAGTGATACATATTTACTAAATACTGTGGGAAGCACAGAAGGACTTAGCAACAATTTGAAGAGAACAAATTCTTTGTGGGTAAGAAATTTATCAAACTCATCATTTACCCAGCTCAGGGCCTGCACTTAGCAAAGCAGCACTCAATGTATTTCAATCTAAGTTGACAACTAAAAAACAACAATTACAAGCAGTACAGATGAAGAATTAGCCATACTATAAATTATCAGTTGAATCATAAGGATTAAAAAAGATACCCAGATATGCCAAGCATAGTCTATTAGATGGTTCGCAATCCTGTAACTGCCAAGGTATGTAACTATTCCTAATCCAATTTAATTGTACAGGTCATGATTTCTTCCCCTAGGAAATCTCTGCTTTCCTGAAGATTTCATATTTTGAAGCAAAATAGCAGAGAGATATAATTAAGCTTTTTGGAAAAAGATTTTCTATGGTCAAATAAATTTGAGGAACACTAAGATAAAGAGAATTAAGTGTGCAAAACCAGACTGAAATATAGTAATATGAATAGTCAACTTTTTCAAAATGTATTCTAATGTGCCATCCTTAACTTACCTTAAGTATCTCATGAGGCAACTGTCCTAAAGAACTCACAGTACAATGTGAAAAACACTTATTTTGGAAATGTTTTTAGGAATTTTTTGACTTTTAAAGTAGTCAATGTTTAATATATTTTAATGTATATTATTCTATTGTATGCTATGAATTTTTAATTGTTTCTTTGTGTTTGAATTAGGGCATCACATTGCTTATTTTCAAATGATATATATGAATTTTATTTTGTGACGTGTTAAAAAATATTTGTTATAAATGGGGGCATTGAATCTCAAGCCATTACTGTGAGATTGTTATCTTTATTAAAACATTTTATTTATTTTAGATTGTCACTACCTATTATAATTTTCTCCTGTGTTGTTAAAAGCTCTCTGTACTAGAAGTTGGAAGAGATAAAAGTGAAGACAGAATGTACAGTGGGTTTATGGAAATACCATTAAGGTAGTCTTTACCTCTGTTTGATTGAAGTACAATAAATTTACCTCAATCATCCAGAGGCACCTTCCCCTGGGCAAATGGTTACCGAAAGGAGAATTCTACGGTATATCTTTATTTGAACCTAGATTCTAACTGAAGCTAGGACTTGTTACTTGAAAAGCTAAAGTCTCCTAGCAAACAATCTAGCTGTTTACTTAGCACCTTTGTGCTGTGGATGTTTCAATTATTTCCCTGGCTATTGTTTTTAAATTAGAGAATTGTCAGCCCAAGCATGGAAAAGTACACTTCTACTTAATTGATAAAAGGTTAGTTCAATCCTTACTCTGAACTGTAACTTCATGGACCTATGACAGAGTTCTCACAATCATCTTTAAAATACACCTTCTTTCCAGAATTTTCATTTTACTTCATGATTTTAGCTTTCGTCATATGTATTTCTTATTCAGTCTTGGTCATTTGGATCTCAATGTGACCTGAAATATATCTTTGATGACTTAAAATTTGTTGCCAGAATTTAAATATCTGAAAATTTTATATTAGTACCTGAACATATTACCTTCCTTGAAAAATCAAGTTATTTAGCCAAAGAGGTTATACATTCTCACATGGAAATAATCAGTTGGAACTTTGGAGCAACTAATCCTTTCAATAAGATATATTTTTCTCAATCTCCATAGTCACTGTTATTCTTTAATGTCTCCCTAACACCAAGGCCAAGGTTATGTGCTGTACGCTACTGTGATGGACCATTGTTCTCTTCCTACTGAAGAGGAAAATGAAGAGATTGCATGCTCTATGCAAGATATCCCTATGTGTTTAATACTCAAAGAGTGCCTCTGTCTAAAGAAAATTATTGAGATCCTGCTTTAGAGTGAACTTTCATTTGCTTGTTCTGCCAGCCTGACCTCTGAAGTCATCTGAGTTACAACAGTTGACCTAAGGGACTATATTCCATTGTCATTGTGTAGTTAATAGCTTTCTTTCCTCTTTCACCTTCATAAAACTCCATTGTTTTTCCGTATTTGGTATATTTAATAAGCACAAATATAATATACACTGCAAATTTAAGGTTTTATTTTGTTGAGGAAAAAAAAGTCAGACTTTGAAGTATGTGAATAAGGAAGTGTATGATTGACACTATTTTCATTTTCAAAAAACAGAATATAGGCTTGAAAGGGGGTGTCTTAAAAGATTTGCACATAGCCAGGCTTGGTGGCTCAGCCTGTTATCCCGCACTTTGGGAGGCTGAGGTGAGTGGATTGCCTGAGCCCGTGGGTTCGAGACCCACCTGGGCAAATGGCGAGACCTCATCTCTACAATAAATCAAAAAAATTAGCCAGGGCACGGTAGCGCGCGCCTGTAGTTCCAGCTACTGGAAGGCTGAGGTGGAAGGATTGCCGGAGCCCAGCAGGCCAAGGCTGCAGTGGCCGGGAGTGGCCACTGCACTCCAGTGTGGGCGACAGAGTGAGACTACAATTCAAAAAAAAAAAAAAAAAAAGATTTGCACAAATGCAGAGGAAGACAAGCTTAAAAATGTGTCAATAATTCAAAAATAACTACAGCCCCATTTAATGCAAATCATGTTATAGTAAGTGACAAAGATTCCTTTCTTCATCAAACTATACAGACTCTTCTGAGCTCTTTCTTAATTTGGCCCTATCACTGGACATGACCTCAAGAAGCAAGTTTTAGAAAGAATTCAGTGAAGTTAGTTTAACCAGCATCTCCCAACCCAATATCTAATCATCTTTGAAATCTCGTCAAACTTTTGTCTCCAACCATCCCCCAGGTTATGCCTGAGTACCTAGACCTGCTTTCACCAAGAATCTTGTTAAGGCAATTTAGCAAAGACTAACCCTAGTATTTTTTCATTCACTGAACCTCATCCGTGTTGCTTGGCTACAGATCCCCACTTGTCCATGTTGTATTTGGAATTGAGTCAGTTTTAGACATAGGTCTTGCTTTCTCTATTGCAGTAGTATGTAAATAGAATACATTTTTGTCACTTTAACAATAGTCCTGCTCTGGTATTTATTTGACAGTTATGATGCTGTGACTTGCATATTATCAGATTCATCATTGGGTCCATGGACCTCTCACCCAGGACTCCAAGTGCGCATTTTTTAAGTCTTTATCTTTACTCTTGACTGACTGATGAGAGCACCATTAGTGAGATCAATTTCTGATCCAGTGCTCCAAAGACAGTCCGCTGAAGCCAGTAAGGACAGATTTTGATTCTTAATATTCTGTGTATGCAGTAGAAGCTGAGTTACAGTACCAGGTAAACAAAACCTGCTAGATTCCTGGGTTTCTCTGTTTGTAAGATGCTGGGTTAGAGCCATGGGCAAACAGAGGCTGCATTAGAGCTCTAGGCTTTTCTGTTTATATAGAGGCTAGTCTCTGTAACAAACAGAAGCTAGGCTATAGTCCCCTGATCTTGTGTTCATAAGCATAAAAGTAGCATTAGTTAAGAACACAGGTGCTTTTCAGTCACCTAAAGCCTTCTTGAATCTCTGCTGACTATATGTTCTGCTAATTCAAAATTGGAACTTCAGTGGCTTCTTTGGAAAATTTGAGATCTTCCCAAACTGGCATCTGTAAGACCTCTTTCTTTCCATTGATTCTACTCCTTCTTCCTCTTACTATCCTCAATCTTTCCTTCTCTGCCCTGTAATCTTTCTGTATTTTTCCCTTCAACCCCTACCTCCTCCACTTCTCTGTCCTTCCTAACTAGAATTTCAGCTTTCTCCTGTTGCTCATGGTCACCACCTGACCTTAAGTCTCTCACTTCTTCTGAAGACTCTCAAGAGGCTCAGAGAGACCCCCAAAGCAAATCCCTGAGGCTAAAAAGGAAAAAAAGGCTAACTGGAAAAAGACAGGGTAGTTTATATACTCTGATGACACTCTAGAGACATCTAGACAGCTGTTTGATATCTCCTTAGTCTCTCACCTAACATAGTCTTCAGTCTTTATAAAATTATATACACAGGCAAAGGAAAATCTTAAATGTCTCCTCCAAAAGTATTGATAACAAGTATTTTAGTTTTCATATTGAGTAAGTAACTTTAACTTGTTCCATCTACCAGAAACACAATACAAATAAAAATATAAAGTAGAACAAAAGAGTATGTTAGTGTGTTTACCTGACCTATAGCTAAAATTTTAGAATGACAGTTATAAGATCTTTGTGTGCAGTCCATCTATATATATGTCAATATGTGTTAAAGTATGATTGTATTTTATATATCCAGTCAACACCAATTTTGTTGTGCTTCAAAAATATATATATATATATTTTTAACAAATTAAAGGTTTGTGGCAACCCTGCTTTAAACAAGTCTATCGGCATAATTTTTTTCTAACAGCATGTGCTTACTTCATATCTCTCTGTCATGTTGTCACATTTTGGTAATTCTCACAATATTTTAAATGTTTAATTATCACTATATCTATTACAGTGATCTGTGATCAGTGATCTTTGATTTACTATTGTAATTGCTTTGGGGCCCCATGATCCACATCCAGATAAGACACTGAGCTTAATAAATGTTGTGTGATGCGTATTCTGGCTGCTCCACCAACGGGCCGTTTACTCACCTCTCTCCCTTTCCTCGGGCCTTTGAATTTCCTGAAACACAACAAATATTAAAATTAGGCCAATTCATAACCCTACAATAGCCTTTAAGTGAAAAGCATGTCTCTCACTTAAAAAAAAGAAAAGCAAGAAATAACTAATGTTAGAAAAGCATTTCAATAGCCAAGATAGGCCAAAACTATCGTGTGCACACGATGTCTAGCTTTTTGGCCTATCTTGGCTATTGAAATGCTTTTCTAACATTAATCATTTCTTGCTTTTTTTTTTTTAAGTGCTACTGTAGTTAGCACACAAATGATGAAACAAACAAACGAAAACAGTCATATTACTGACATGGAGAACGTTTGAGTGGTCTGGATAGAGGATGTAACTGGTCACAAAATTTTATTAAGCCAAAGGCTAACATACAGTCAAAACTCTCTTTAATTCTGTGAGAGCTGGGAGAAGTGAAGAAGCTGCAGAAGAAACGTTTGAAGCTACCAGAGGTTGGTTTGTGAGGTTTAAGGAAAAAAGTCATCTCCACAACATGAAAGTGCAAGGTGAAGCAAGTGCTGATGTAGAAACTGCAGCAAGTTATCCAGAAGATCTCCTAAGATCATTGATAAAGTGGCTACACTAAATAACACATTTTTAATGTAGATGAAACACCCTTTTATTGAAAGAAAATGCCATATAGAACTTTCAGTTCTAAAGAGGAGAAGAAAGCCTAGTTTCAAAGCTTCAAGAACAAACTGGCTTTCTGGTTAGGCGACAATGCAGCTGGTGACTTTAAGTTGAAACTAATGCTCATTTATTATTCTGAAATTCCTTAAGAATTTTGCTGCCGGGCTCAGTAGCTCAGCCTGTAATCCCGCACCTTTGGGAGGCTGAGGTGAGTGGATTGCCTGAGCCCGTGAGTTCGAGACCCGCCTGGGCAGGCGAGACCTCATCTCTACAATAAAAATCAAAAAATCAGCCGGGCGTGGTAGTGCATGCCTGTAATTCCGGCTACTCGGAAGGCTGAGGCGGAAGGATTGCCAGAGCCCAGCAGGTCGAGGCTGTGGTGGCTGGGAGCGGCCACTGCACTCCAGTCTGGGTGACAGAGTGAGACTCCAGCTCAAAAAAAAAAAAAAAAGAATTTTGCTAAATCTGCTCTGCATATGCTCTAGAAATGGAACAACAAAAGTTGGATGACAGAGAATATCTGTTTGGAGCATGATTTACTGAATATTTTAAATAGGTCATTCTTAAGACCTACTCCTCAGAAAAAAAGATAAAAACAGTTTTTTCAGAGTATTACTGCTCATTGACAATGCATCTGCTCACCCAAGAACTCTGATGAAGGTATACAAGATATTAGCATTGTTTTCACTCCTGCTAACATACCATTCATTCTGCGGCCTTTTAAGTTTTATTATTTAAGAAATGCATTTCATAAGGCTACAGGTACCATAGCTACCATAGATAGTGTTTTCTCTAATGAATCTGAGCAAAGGAAATGGAAAACCTTCCAGAAAGGACTTACCATTCTAGATGCTATCAAGAACATTCATTATTCATGAGAGGAGTTCAAAATATCCACATTTACAGAAGTCTGAAAGAAATTAATTCAAACCTTGACTCTGAGAGGTTCAAGACTTCAGTGGGGGAAATCACTGCCGATGAGGTGGAAATAGCAAGAAAAATGAAGTTAGACATGAAGCTTGAGTATATGACTAAATTGCTGCAATCTCTTGATGAAACTATAACTGATGAGAAGTTGTTTCTTATGGGTAAGCAAAGAAAGTGATTTCCTGAGATGGAATCTATTCCTGGTGAAGATACTGTGAAATTGTTGAAATGACAACAAAGGACTTGGGATATTTTATAGATGTAGTTGATAAAGCAGTGACAGTTTGAGAGGATTGACTTTAATTCTGAAAGTTCTACTGTGGATGAAATGCCATCAAACAGTATTGCATGCTGCAGATAAATCTTTTATAAAAGGAAGAGTCAACTGATGCAGCAAACTTCCTTGTTTTAAGAAATAGCCACAGCCACCCCAACCTTCAAGCAATCATCACCCTTATCAGCTAGCAGTCAGCTATCAGCTAGTAATGTAGGATTGATTACTCACTAGTAAAAAGATTATAAGGCTTGGATGATTGGTAATATTTTTCAGCAGGAAAGTATTTTTAATTAATTTATGTATATTGTTTTTCAGACATAATGCTATCACAGAATTAATCAACTACAGTATAGTGTAATATAACTTTTGTTTGCACTGGGAAACCAAAAAAATTCACATGAGCTATTTTATTACAGCATGTGCTTTATTGTGGTGGTCTGGAAGTGAACCCATATCTTTGAGGTATTCCCATATATGGTGATTTCTAACTTTGGATGGCATTATCATATTAATTTATAGAATCTCTTAAAGGGGTTCTAGTCTTATTGGCTTAGAGCTAAATAAATGTTAAGATCAATTAATGATTTCTAAAACTCCTTGAAATATAGAAACTAGTTCAAATGCCTTTAAAGTACACATTACTTGGGTAAATCTTGCTAAGTAAGATTAGCTTCATATTATTGGTTTAATAAAAGAAGAGTTATTCTGAGTTGTCAGCATTAAGTATAGTATGAGCATACATTTTTATTTACTTGGATATGCAAGTGAAATAAGGTGGTATTTCTATTTAATGTTTGAGATTGTAAGAATAATAAATTGAACTTAAGAACAAATGCAGAAGTAAAGATGTAGCAAAAATGAATAGTTCAGTATCTATTACTTTCCATGTACCCAATATAGCAGTACATTTAAAAAACATTTTATTTATTTACTTATTTTATTTTAAAGATGTGGGGTACAATTCAGGTACCCTTGTTGATTAGGTGTGTCCCTCCTTCCCCTAGCAAATTCTTCCTATCCATGAGCATGGAATATTTTTCCATTTGTTTATGTCTTCTTGGATTTCTTTAAGCAATGTTTTGAAGTTCTCATAATAAAGGTCATTTACTTCTCCAGTTAGGAAGAAGCTGAGGTATTTCATTTTTCAGTGGCTATTATAAATTGGATCACGCTTTTTATTTGGGTCTCTGCCTGCTTGTTGTTTATGCATAACCGTTTTTTCACATTTATTTTGTATCCTGAGACTTTGCCAAAGTCTTTTTTAAATTCAAGCAGGTTTTTGATAGATTCTTTTGGATTTTCAGGGTACATAATCACATCATCAGCAAAGAGGAACTTCCTCTTTTCCTATTTAGATTGCCTGATTTCTTTCTCTTGTCTAATTGCCCTAGCTAGGACTTCCAACACACTGTTGAACAAAAGAAGTGAGAGTGGGCAGCCTAGTCTTATTCCAGTTTTAGGGGAAATGTTTCCAGGTTCTGTTCATTTATCAATATGTTAGTTGTGGGTTTATTGTAGATGGCACTTACTATTTTTAAGTATGTTCCTTCTATGCTTAGGTGTTTAAGGGTTTTTATCAAGAAGGGATGCTGGATTTTATCAAAAACTTTATCTGCATCTTACGATATAATCATGGTTCTAGTTTTTACATCTGTTGATATTTTTAATTACATTTATGATCTTGGGAATGTTGAACCAGCCCTGCATCCTGGGGATGAAGCCTACTTGGTCATGGTGGATGATTTTGGGGATGTATTCTTGGATATGATTTGCTAGAATCTTGTTGAGGATTTTTACATCTGTGCTCATAAGGGATATTCTCCTGTAGTTATCCTTTTTTGTTGAAACTTTATCCAGTTTGGGTATCAGTGTGAAGTTAGTTTCGTGAAATGATGTGGGAAGAATTCCAACTTTCTCAATTGCATGGAATATTTTCAACAGGATTTATATCAGCTCCTCCTTGTATGTTTTGTAGAATTCTGCTGGAAATTCATCTGGTCTAGGACTTTTTTTGTAGGTAATTTTCATACAAAAAAAAAGTCAATTTCCTGGGTTGTTATTGGTCTATTTCGTGTCTCAGTGTCTTGTTTCAATCTGAGGAGGTTGTGTGATGTCAGAAAGTCCTTCATTTCATTTAGGTATAATCAAGTGTGTTTCCATATAGGTGTACATAGTAATCTCTGATAATCTTTTGTATTTCTTCAGGGTCAGTTAGAATTTGACCTTTTGTACTTCTGATTTGTGTGTATTTGGTTTTTTTCACTCTTTTTCTTTGTCATTCTGGCTAGGGGGTTCATCAACCTTGTTAATTCTTTCAAAGAACCAGCTTTTAGTTTTGTTGATGTTTTCTATGATATTTTTGTCTTCTTTGTCCCATATTTGGCTCTTATTTTGGTGATTTGGATTCTTCTGCTAACGTTGGGGTTTTGGTGTTCTTTTTCCAGCTCCCTTAGATGATTTATTAGATGCTCAACTTGTGATCTTTCCATTTTCTTGATGTGTGCTCATTGAGATATAAGTCCCCCTCTTAGAACTGATTTCATGGCATCCCAGAGTCTTTGGTAAGATGCTTCTTCATTTTCATTTGTTTCCAGAAATCTTTTATTTTCTGTTTTGATTTCAGTGTTCACCCAGTAGTTGTTCAGCATCATACTGTTTAATGTCCATGTCTTTGTAGGCTTTGGGGAAATTTGGGGGGGGTTGATATTTATTGTTATTCCACTGTGGTCTGAGAAGGTGCATGGCAATATTTCAACCTCATGGAATTTTTTTTATGCTTGATTTATGGCCAAGAATGTGATCAGTCTTGGAGTATGTTCCATCTGGTGATGAATAGAATATATATTCTGAGGTTGCTGGGTGGAATATCTGTAGATATCTGTTAAGTCAATTTGGTCGAGTGTCAACTTTAGGTTTTGGATCTCCTTGTTGATTTTTTGCCTTGATGATCTATCTAAGGCTGTTAGTGGGGAATTCAAATTCCTACTATAATAGTGTTAGAGTCAATATCTTATTTTAGTTTACTTAGCAGTTGCTTTATAAATGCTGGGGCTTCTGTGTTGGGTGCATATATGTTTAAAATGGATATTTCTTGTTGATGGGTTGAACTTTTTGTCATTATGTAGTGTCCTTTTGTGTATTTTTAAAATTTTGGTAGCTTAAAAGTTGTTTTGTCTGATATTAAGATCATGACTCCTACCTTATTTTGAGATTCATTGCCTGGAAACTCATTCCATCCTTTAATTTTGGGTCTGTGTATGTCCCTTGTGATGAGATAACTTTTCTGGATGCAGCAAATAATTGGGTCTTGGTTTCTTATCCAGTTTGCAATTCTCTGTCTTTTCAGTGGTGTATTTAGTCCATTCACATTCCGGCTGATTATTGAAATGTGATTGTTTGTCCCTGTCATGAGGTTCTTATAAAGTTGTTTTTTTGCTTGTTTTCTCTTGGCTTTGGGGTGAATGTATGAGTGTGTTTTCAAGTTTCTTGCTGTGCCGTATTCTCTTTTGATTCTGTGCTCTGCTGTTCTCTTGGGACGTGTGTGCTCATTCTTCTTCTTTTTTTCTTTCTTTCTTCTGTGCTTTATACCTTTTTAAGTGTCTCCTGTAAAGCTGATCTGGAAGCTGCATACTCTCTTAGGGATTGGATATCTGGGAAGGATTTTAATTCTCCATCATTGATGAAGCTGAACTTGGCTGGGTAGGATATCCTTGGTTGAAATTGTGTGTTTCTGAGGACTTTAAATATTGGACTCCAGTCTCTTCTTGCTTGTAGTGTTTCTGCTGATAGGTCTGCTGATATTCTGATTGGTGCTCCTTGGTAGGTAGTCTGTCCTTTCCCTCTTGCTGCCTTTAGGATTTTTTTCTTTTGTGCCTACTTTGCTAATTTCTATAAGTCTAGGGGTTAGTCTTCTCATTTGATGTCTTCTGGGGGTTCTCTGTATCTCTTGTGGTTGGCTGTCACATCTCTGGTGAGATGAGGAAAGTTTTCTTGGAGATTACCTCCTGGAATACTTGCTCCAAGTTGTTCTCCATTTCCCTTTCTTCTTCTGGGATTCCAATCAGGCATATGTTTGGCCTCTTGATATAATCGCACATCTCTTGTAGGCTTTGTTCTTTCTTACTGAGTTTTCTTTCAATGTTTTTTATAAATCAGGTTAATTCCATGTTCTGGTCTTCAAGTTCTGAGATTCTTTCTTCAGTTAGATTAATTCTGCTTTCCATGCGTGTCATCTTGTTATTTACTTTCTGAATGAAAATTTTTATTGCCAAAATCACTGTTACAAGTTCTTTCAGTGTTGCATGTAGTCTCTCTTGAGTCTTATTCACTCTTTCCATCCATTCCCTAATCCCTGTCATATTCTGGGGCCAGTCATTGGTGACTTCCATTGTTTGGGCTCTGAGGTCTGATTTTTCAGGAGTTTTATCTTTGTTATACTTGAAATTACCTGTGGTCTTCCTTTAATTTTTCCTCATTTGTGACAGATTTGTTGTTTTTCTCTTTAGTTTTGTTATTCAGTGTTAGTGGGAGAGGCTTTCCCTTCTGATGTTTGCTAAGCCCTCTATTCTTCTCTGATCTGGGCTCTGGATTTGTTCTATTTTGTAATAGGACTGTGATTGGGAAGCCTTGCTGTCTCCTGTAGTTTTTGAAAGTCAAGTAAGGTAAGGGTGGGGCATTAGAATTCAGAAACGACTTGCAAATTACTATGTTCACTGATTGTGGTTTGCTTCCTGAGGCCCACTCCCCACCAGCACACTATATGATGATTCAAAGCAGAAACCAATGCAAAAAACATTTGAACACATACACACAGACAGACACACACACCTCAAAACAAACTGGAATAACAACCAAGTGAAACAAAACAAATAACAACAACAAAAAATACATACTGCTGGGCTCAGTGGCTCAACCTGTAATCCCGCGCCTTTGGGAGGCTGAGATGAGTGGACTGCCTGAGCCCGCGGGTTCGAGACCTGCCTGGGCAGCAAGACCTCATCTCTACAATAAATCAAAAATCAGCCGGGCGTGGTAGCACATGCTTGTAATTCCGGCTACTCGGAAGGCTGAGGCAGAAGGATCGCCGGAGCCCAGCGGGTTGAGGCTGCGGTGGCCGGGAGCAGCCACTGCACTCCAGTCTGGGCGACAGAGTGAGACTCCAACTCAAAAAAAAAACACACACAAAAAACACATACCCATTCCTAGCTCAAAGTGAATGGAGAAGAAAAACAGAAAGATTGGAAAAATAAAAATAAAAAAGGAATGCAGATTGAACCTTCACACATACATAGACACATATCTTAAACTATTAAAAAATAAAGAAACAGAAAAACAAAGAACAAAAATAAATCAACAACAAAAACAAAATTGAAAGATGAACATCCAATCATTCACATATACATATAAACAGAAAACAGCAAACAAAAGAAGAAAGAAACAGAAAAAGAAAAGAAAAAAATTGGGGGGGGGATACAGATCAAACCATCACATACATTTTCATGCACAAATGAAAATATTTTCAAAATAGCTGAACTAGCAAGCAAACAGGCAATTTTTTAAAATTAAAAATATAATAAAAATAAGTAACCCTGCCCTCTTGTGGCAGGATCTGTAATTGTTCCTCTAATCTGGTCTCTCCTGAAGAGCTTCCACCTCTTTCATTCTATCTTCAGTGTCTGCAGCAAGGAAGGAGAGGGGCAGTGGAAGTGGGTAGGGTTGCTATCCTTCCCTCCCACTCTTATATGGTCAGGGAGATCCCCTTCCGTGGAAAGCTGCAGTATTGCCTCTTCCTCAGGTGTGTATTTACTGGGGGTGCCCCAGCCAGGTATATTTGGAATGGAGTTCTCCTATTGTGACTGATATCCACACTCTGCCTGGGTTTGTCCCTCTCAGTCATGGCCCAGATCAGAGGATTGCTAGGGAGGAGCAAGCTTGGGTCAGTCCTAGACTCACCACTGATCTCTTTGGAGTTCTGCTTCACCCTTTTCTGGTCACACCCTTTGTTCTGGGGTTGGATCAGGGTAGAGGGTGGGGCTTCTGGGACTCAGCACTCCTCAGGTCCCTCTGAAGTTTGTGCTTTCAAGATATTCCCTCTGGGTCACAATCAACTCCTGAGACGTTAATCTCCCAGTCACAGATATTGGGTTTGTTTTTCCGTGGTGAGCAAGTTGGAGCACTTTCCTGCCCTGCCTTCAAGATGGTGGTGAGGTGCCTCTCTTGTCCTCTTCAGTGGGACTCTGCCTCTGGATTCTCTCCACTTCACCTGCTCTAGTACCTGGCCAGGCGCTGAAGTGGTGAGACAAAGGCATGAACCAGCAGTCTCTTCTGCTAAAGTGGTGAGGTAGAGCCTGGGGTGGCAGTCTTTCCTCATCACTTCTTCACAGGAAAACCTTTGTCTTAAAAAAAAAAATGGAACTCAGCTTCTGTGACCTGGGAAGAGTCAGGGACCAAATAAAGAAGCTGCCACATCAACTGTTGCACCAGGGCCCTGGTCACTTGCTTATGAACCTCCACTTAGTCAGTCTCTCCCAGCATTTTCTTTCCAGGAAGGGTTTTATTGATTTAAAAAAATGACACCCAGCTTCTGTGTCCCAGGAATTGCTAGGGTCCAAGCCCAGCAGCTGCGGCACCAGCTGCTGCATCAGGAGAGCCCTGACCACTTGCTCCCTAACCCTGACTCAGTCAGTCGCTCACATGCCCACTCACTCACCAGCATGTACACAAAATTTGTCATACACTCACTCACTTACTCACACCAGTACTTGCATAGTCCAATTGGCTCAGCCACCATCTTTCTGATTTCTTCATCTGTAAAACTTTTTAAAACTTTTTTTTAGCTTTTGCTTTGGTTGTGCTGAAAAATAGTTAATAAAGAATTAAACAAGATGGTAACTAGCTTTATTTAATGTTTTACTCTGTCTAAAAATAGCTTCCAGTATATTTTTAGAACTTAAAATTTTTGAGTTATACTAAATTAAATTTAGTAATAGCATTTATTAAATATCTATATTAGTTCTAAGATCAGTTACTCAAACATTCATTGTTAAACACAAGTTTAAGTTGACATATTTATAACTTCTTTGTTTTCTATGGTATAAAAAGACAAAATATATTTGGGTTTGTTAGCAAGAATGCTATTTTTACCACATTGAGAAATTATATTATGAGAAAGCATTTATCTATAAAATTATGAGATGGTATATTTGTAAGATGTGCTATTCTGCAAACAAATACTGGTATGTGACAAATAATTCACAGTTGTTTATAGTTTCCTCTGTACAGATTTTATTAATAGTTAAAAATTATAATTGTCATGTAAAGGAAAATACTAAAAACAATAAAGAAAATTATATGAAAACTATATGAGGAAAGTAAGATGTTTTATGAATCATAAAATGTATGAAGTATAAAGAATGTGTTTTGTTAAGGGAAAACATGAAAAAATTTGTACTAAAGTAAGACATTGCTTGTTCCAGAATAACAAAAAGGAAAATACAGGACAGCTATACCAAATTATTTATAACAATTTTTTTTCTTTTACAAGTAGATGCATCTACTTGGAGATAGTGTCAGATCCCACAGATTGGGAACTCAGTACCCAAAACTGTCTACCCTTAGGCACCATTCACTAGAAAGGACCGTCAGAAATTCTGACCCACCAGTTTCATGTTGGGATCACTCCACCCTGTACATGTTTATATACCTTCCTACCATGCACCCAACTCTTTACAACTCCTGTACCTCTCATTGCTTGAAGAAAAGATTTCAAAACATGAGTCCCCTTTCTCCATTCTCTGACCAGAAAATAAAACCTGATTGCCTTTCCAAATTGGACATTCTTCATGACTGATACAAAGTAGGGAAAGAATATGGTTTATAAAACAACTACAATAGTTATTCTAGAAATAAGCAGTTGACAGAGGCTGGATGAAAGATTCAATTTCTGAAGTTTTCTGGATTAAGGTTGTTGGAGACTTTTAAAATAAATTTTATTCTTCTCTGATTAAAGAGCCTATAGAATGTAAGTTCTAACCACCTGTCAGCCATACTTTCGCTTCCTTTTTAATCTACTTGGACTATAATAGAGAAAATAACTGAAACTCAGAAAGAAGTAGATGTGAAAACTAGAAAAAGCCCCAAAACATTCAATTCCTTCACTGTTAGTTAGCACCCTTAAGACCTATTTCACCATTTTATTTCTGTAGTTTGATTTTCTAATCCAATAAATATCCCATTTCTATCCAAGATAATGTAAACAGTTTGTATATTGATTATCAAACAACTCTGAAAATTATCATAAAAGGTAATACCAAGAGATATTTTTAGGGACTAACAAAAGTATAATTTAAAAATACAAAAAATACTAAGACAATTAGGAATGAAAATTTGAGGATAAGCTTACAGAACATTTTTATTTATTACTATGTTAGAAAAAAGACAGATTTTTATGTCAGTTACTCTGTGTTGAAAAATTAAGAAGATGAACAAAAGATAGTTGTGCATTCTGATTGTTATGAACAGAAAAAAAATACACTCGGGAAATTTTTGTTTCAAGGGTTCAGAGATCTAAAATACATAAAATTTAATACCGAACACAAAAAACTCTCTACCACAATGCTTTTAAAAGAAAAAAATCTTAAATTATGCACATACTTAAGATTGAAAAATATCTTTTGAGTTAAATACAATGGATATTTTTCTCATGCTTATCATAATTCTATTCCCACTCATTTGAATGCAATTTACCATCATCATAATGTTCTTAGGAGGAGCCTATAGAAATTGTGTTGTAATGTCAAATTGCTATATGAAAACAATTTTGATAAGCCCATGGACACCACATTATAATGACAAATTATAATGACAAAATGGTTTCATGTTTCTATGGAGACTAAATTACAATGTCAAATTGATGGCAAAATGAGGTCAATACAAATCGACACAGACCAGATTGTGATGTTACAACAATGCAAGCGATATCACCAGAAGTTTGAGGAAGCTTTGCTATGATGTCAAGATGTTGGGAAAGCAATATCTAAGATGATGTCAAAACAGTAGCAGAAAAGATGTCAATGGAAATCTCAGCAACATCCTTCATGATGACAGTACAATAGAATACTATTATTAATGCACCAATGATAAAAACAAAGCTAGTATAACTAAGAAAATGTAAGCTAAACACTTAAATATTCTAATTCTAAATATTATTTCATTTTAAGTTCTTAGAAACTAAGTGCTTAGTCATTGAAGCTAGGGTGAAAAAAGTAAGCTATATTACTCAATAGTAGAAGTTATTTATTGAAGAATCTGTTTAGATGTAAATTACTTTCCTCATTTACAATAGAACTGTGAAAGGACCCACAGGGAGACAGTCTGATTAATTCAATACTCTCCAGAAGTTTCACTGGCAGACTTTTCTCTTGAAATGTCTTTGGGGCATGCTCTCCCCCCACCTTGGGGTGGTTGTCATACCTTTTAATTCTTTTTTCCTGTAGATGTTAAAATATTTACAGTCACATTTTTATATTTTATAAATTATAAACCAAGTAGTCTAACACCTCCTTAAGCCTGCCATTGTCAAAAATGGTGTGAAGCACAATGTTATCGTCACTGATACAGATTATTCTCATTTGTTCTTAAATAATAAATTATATTGATGCAATTTATCTTGAATAAGTGCAATAAATATTTTAACCTAATGCTAATGCCAATCAGTTGAGATGTTAAATATAAATGGAAAAGAATACATTTATTATGGTTTCTCAACCCAGATCGTTTTTTTTTGTTGTTGTTGTTTTTCCTTTTCTCTCATGGTAACTCTGTCTTCCAGCAGAAACAAAAGAGAAAACACACTAACAAGTCATAAAGACATTTTGCTAACTTAAGAATAATACTTTCATCAAATTAGGAAAAGAGAATGATACTTTATGCTTTGCTATACTGTTTAGGTTTGTGCTATTTCTCCAAGTGTGAGGTTGGTTTATGACAGCATTAAAAAATCAAAGTTGATATTAGTACTGAAAGGAATAAATATAATAGTCTGCTAGTTAAATGCAAAAATTTTGCAGGGGGGCAAGATTGGTAGTAGTGGTAAACTACCAGGGGAGGGAGGGCACACCTCATCAACAGGGGTATTGAATAATGAACATTTGTATACCTAATCTTGAATTATACCCCACATCCTTAAAATTAAAAAAAAAAAAAACAACTAAGTGTTCTTGAAGGAAAAAAAATTATATGAAGAAATTGAGGCTCATGGAATTTATATGACCATTATCACAGAATAAGTAAGTGGTAAAGAGAACAGTTACATTTAGATCTTCTGATGTCTGCTGAGGAATTCTTCCTTTTTTTCTTCCTTCCTTCCTTCCTTCCTTCCTTCCTTCCTTCCTTCCTTCCTTCCTTCCCTTCTCTTTTCTTTCTTTCTTTCTTTCTTTCTTTCTTTCCTTCTTTCTTTCTTCCTTCCTTCCTTCCTTCCTTCCTTCCTTCCTTCCTTCCTTCCTTCCTTCCTTCCTTCCTTCCTTTCTTTTTCTTTCTTTCTTTCTTTCTTTCTTTCTTTCTTTCTTTCTTTCTTTCTTTCTTTCTTTCTTTCTTTCTTTCTTTCTTTCTTTCTTTCTTTCTCTCTCTCTCTCTCTTTCTTTTTGAGTTGGAGTCTGGCTCTGTTGACCAGGCTGGAGTGCAATGGCATGCTCAAAGCCACCATAGCTTCGACCTGCTGGGCTCAGGTCCTCCTTCCACCTCAGCTTTCCAGGTAAGTGGAACTACAGGCACATACCACCATGCCTGGCTAATTTTTTGATTTATTGTAGAGATGAGGTCTCACCAAGTTGCCCAGGCTGGTCTCGAACCATGTGAGCTCAGGCAATCTTCTCACCTCAGCCTACAAAAGTGCTGGGATTATAGGCGCAAGTCACCATGCCCGGCTGTTCAGAGAGTCTTTATATTGCGTAAGACTCTCTCTTCAAAAATTTACAAATAATTCTAAAACATTAACCAAAATTAAATTTCCAAATTTTTATACCAGTTACACATATTTTTGAGAAAAAAAGATGGAGATTTACTGCCACTGTTTTTATGAAGTCATACATTTGTGTACAAATTGCTGTCAGAGAAACAACACATTTTGTTTTGAAGACAGCAAATTTTACATAGAAGTCATAGGAGAGAAGAATACTTACTAACGACTAAATTCAAATCCTTGCAAATACATGATTTAGACTGTAACTGCTAAAAGACACTTACAGATGATATACTGGGTCAGTAGATCTAAGCCAGACAAGAGCTCATAAGGTGACTCTGCCGTCTTTCCACCTTTCTAGGTTGAGAAACATGGCTCTAAGTTCTATTCCGAAGGTGACCTAAAAGAGCTAGATGTAAAGATACATGAAGATCTGGTGAAAAACCTGTGTTCCTGTGTAGTTGAAAAAGGCACAGGCCCCAGAGTTAGGGAAATACAAGGAAACTAATTCGACTTCACAGCCAGACACCACCAGAAACAGTTGGAAAGATGATGTGCGCAGATTTAGGGAACATAATTGGTGAGGGGATTATTTCACTTAATAACCTCCACCATGTTGTTGAAAATGACAGGATTTCATTTTTTTATACCGCCAAATAGTATTTCATTATGTATATACACCACATTTTCTTTTATTTTTAAGACTATCATACTTTATTTTCTTCATTTTTAAAATATTTATTTATTTTTTAATTATTTCAATAGCTGTAGGGGGTACACAGTTTTTGGTTACATGACTTAGTTACATGGGTTTTAGTGTACCTCCCACCACCATCTGTGCACATTGTACCTAGCGGGTAATTTCTACCTCACTTACCCCTTCCCTCCCTTTCTCTTCTGAGTCTCCAATGTCCATTATATCATTCTCCATGCCTTTACAGATCCTTAATTTAGCCTTCATTTATAAGTGAGAACATGTGGTGTTTGGTTTTCTGTTTCTGAATTAGTTCACTTAGGATGATGTCACCCAATTCAATCCAAGACATTATTTCATTCTTTTTAATAGCTGCATAGTACATATACACCACATTTTTATTTTTCACTAATTGGTTGATGGGATTTAGGTTGATTTCATGTCTTTGCAATTGTAAATTATACTATGATAAACATGCAGGTGTGGGTGTCTTTTTAAACAATAACCACTGTTCTGTTGAGGAAATATCTAGTAGAGGGATTGATGCATCAAATTATAGATCTACTTTCAGTTCTCTGAGAAATCTTCATACTTATTTCCATACAGGTTGTACTAATTTATACTCCCACCAACAATGTATCAATACACCCTTTTTTCTGCATCCACATTAGCTATTGTTTTTTAAAAAATGGCCATTCTGACTGGTGCAAGGTAGTATCTCATTGTGATTTTAATTTGCATTTCCCTGATGACGAGTTATGTTGACCATTTGTATATCTTCTTTTGAGAGATGTCTGTTCATGCCTTTTGCCCACTTTTTAACAGTGTCACTTACCTTGGTCTTGCTGATTTGTTTATGGTTTTTTGTAGATTTTGGATATTAGTCCTTTATCAGATATATAGTTTGCAGATATCTTCTCCCATTCTGTAGGTTGCCTATTCATTCTGTTGATTATTTCTTTTGCTGTGCAGAAGCTATTAAGTTTAATTAAGTCCTACTTGTTTCTATTTTTGTTGTTGCAGGTGCTTGTGGGTTTTAGCCATAAATTATTTGCCTAGGCTGCTGTCCACAAGAGTTTTTCTTCTGGAAATTTTAGGGTTTCAGGTCTGACATTTATGTATTTAATCAGTTTTGAGTTAATTTTTGTATATGGAGAGAGATGGGGTCAAGTTTCTTTTTTCTACATGGACCTATCCAGTTTTTCCATACCATTTGTTGAATAAGTAGTCCTTTCCTCATTGTATGTGTTTGTCTCCTTGAACAAAGATCAGTTGGTTGTAGGTATTTGGGTTTATTTCTGGATTTTCTATCCTATTCTATTGGTCCATGTGGAATAGACTTGTACCAGCACAATGGTGTTTTGGTTATTACAGCCTTGTAGTATAATTTGAAGTTAGGTGATATTATGTTTCCAGCTTTGTTCTTTTTGCTTAAGATTGCTTTGGTTATTCTGGCTCCTTTTTGTTTCTATATGAATTTTAGGATTTCTTTTTAGTTTGATGACAAATGATATTGGTAGTGTGATAGGGATTATGTTGAATCTGTAGATTACTTTCAGTAATATGATCATTTTAACAATGTTCATCTAATCTGTGAGCATAGACTATTTCTCCATTTGTTTTTGTCCTCTACAATTTATTTCATCAGAGTTTTGTAATTCTTCTTGTAGAGATCTTTCACTTCCAAATATTTTAGCTTTTTGGCTGCTATTGAAAACTGAATTGAGTTCTTGATTTGATTCTCAGCTTGGTCACTATTGGTGTATAGAATTACTATTAATTTGTGTGTGTTGATTTTGAATCCTGAAACTTTACTGAATTTATGTATCAAGTCAAGGAGTCTTTTGGAGGAATCCTAAGTATTCTCTAGGTATAAGATCATATTTTTGGCTTATGGAGATAGTTTGATTTCTTCTTTTCTATTTTGAATATCCTTTATTTCTTTCTGTTGTCTGATTCCTCTGGCTAAGATTTCTAATACTATGGTGAATAGAAGTGGTAAAAGTGAGCATTCATGTGTTATTCCAGTTCTGAGGGAAAATGTGCTCAACTTTTTTCCGTTAGGTTGGCATTGGCTGTAGGTTTGTCATATATAGCTTTTATTATTTTGAGGAATGTTCTCTCTAGGCCTATTTTGTTAAAGGTTTTTTTAAATCATGAATTCTTGCTACATTTTATTAAATGCTTTTTATGTGATACTGAAAGGATTATATGATTTTTATTTTATCTTTCTTTTAAAAGATGTGGGGTATAATTCAGGGTTAAGTACATATGTGGTCATTGCACAGGTGAAATTTGGGCCTCCCATTGGTCTTCACACCACCTGGTTTGGGATCAGGTACCTTTATTAATGTTATGTCCCTCACTCCCTCCATCCCCTGGCAATGATCTTCTACTGCCAATCTCTTTCATGTAGTATTGTGATAAATGTTCAGGGTCCACTTATGAGTGAGAACATTTGGTACTCAGTTCTTCATCTGTGTGATAAATCACCGAGTATGATAGACTCTAGATTCATCCAAGTTGCTGCAAAGTCCATAGTTTTGTCCTTCTTTAGGGCTGCACAATATCCCATTGTGTATATGTGCCATATTTTTTTACCAGTACACTTTTAATGGGCAGCATATTTGGTTCCATGATTTTGCTATTGTGATTGTGCAGCAATAAACATGCATGCTCAGGTATCTTTTTTATAGAGTAATTTGAGATCCTCCGAATAGTCCCAGAAAAGGGATTGCTGGGTCATATGGAAGGTCTATATTTAGATCTTTTAGAAATAGTCACAATGTTTTCCACAGAGGTTGGACTAATTTACTCTCCCACCAACAGTGTAGAGCATTCCCTTGTATCCTTATCCTCACTAGTATCTGTTGCTTTTTGAGTTATTAATGAAGGTCATTCTAGCTGCAGTTAGGTGGCATTTCAGTATGGTTTTGATGTGCAATTCTTTGATTATTAGTGAGACTGAGCATTTTTTCATATATCTGTTGACTATTATATCTTCTTTTGAGATGTGTCTACTCATATCTTTTGACCATATTTAAACTGGGCTGATGTTTTTGTTTTGTTTTTCTTTCAGTATATTTGAATTCCTTTTAGATCCTGGATGATAGACCTTTGCTGGATACCCAGTTAGCAAATATTTTTTCACATTCTGTGGGCTGTTTCCCCACTCCACTCTCTAAATGGTTTATTTTGCTTTGAAGAAGCTTTTCAGATCGATGAGGCCCTGCTTGTCAATTTTATCTCTTATGTCATGGGCTATTGGGGTTTTGATCTGGAATTAGTTGCCTATTCCAATTTCTGCAAGGATATCTTGTGCATTACTAAGATTCTTATAGGTTGCAGTTTTATGTTTAGGTCTTTGGTCCATTTAGATTTGACATTTGTGTATGGTGATTGTATGTTCATTCTTCTGCATGTGGCCAGTCAGTTTTCTCAGCACCATTCACTGAATAGGTTCTTCTCTCTCCAGTGGTTGTAGGTGGAGGCCTTGTTGAAGATGAGTTGGTTGAGAAATTGAGGTTTTGCTTCCAGAATATCTATCCCGTTCCATTGTTCTATATGCCTGTTCTTGTACCAATACCAGGCTTTTTTGATTATTGTAGTCTTATAATAATGTTTATAGTCCAGAAGTGTTTGGTTTTTTTTTTTTTGCAGAGGATTGTTTTGACTATCTCTAGTAGTTTATGTTTTCACAGGAATTTCTGTATTGTTGTTTCCAGGTCTGAGAAGAATGATGTTGGTAATTTAATGGATATTGCATTGAATCTGTAGATTGCCTTGGGTAGGATCAAAATCTTAATTTAACAATGTTGATTCTTCCAATCCATGAACATGGAATATTTTTCCATTTGTTTGTGTCTTCTTTGATTTATTTGAGAAGGATTTTGTAGATTTGTTGTAAAGGTCTTTTATTTCTCTGGCTAGGAAGATGTCCAGATATTTTGTTTCTAGTGGCCATTGTGTATGGCATTGTGCTTTTTATTTGGTCCTCTGCCTGTTTGTTTTTGGTGTATAAGAATGTGGCAGTCTTTTGCATGTTTATTTTGTATGTCAATACTTTGCCCAAGTCCTTTATCAGAACAAAGAGGGCTTTGACACTTTCTCTTGGGTTATCAAGGTATAAGATCATATTGTCAGATGAGAGGGTTAACTTACCTTCCTCTTTTCCTATTTGGGTACCCTTAATTTTATTCTCTTGTTTGATTGCTCTGGCTTGAACTTCCAACTCTATGATTAACAGGAGGGCTAGGAGTGGGCAGCCTTGTCTTGTTCTGATTTTCAGGAAAAATGCTTACAATTTCTGTCCATTTAGCAATATGTTGACTGTGCAGTTATCATAGATGCCTCTTCCTATTTTGAGATATGTTCCCTCTATGACTAGATGTTCATGGGTTTTTATCCAGAAGGGATGCTAGATTCTGTCAAAAACTTTTTCTGCATCTGATGATATAATCATATGGTCCTTGTTTTTATATCGGTTGATGTATTGAATTACATATATGGTCTTGCAGATGTTGAACCAGCCTAGCACTCCAGGGATGAAGCCTACTTGGTCATGGTGGATAATTTTTTGAGATGTGTTGTTTGATTAAATTTGCTAGAATCTTGTTGAGAATTTTTTGCATCTATGTTCATCAGGATATTGGTCCGTACTTATCTTTGTTGAATTTTTATCCAATTTAGATATTAGTGTGATGTTAGCTTCATACAATGATTTGGAGAGAGTTTCATTTTTCTTGATTTCCTGGAATACTTTCAGTAGGGTTGGTGTCAGGTCCTCCTTTTATGCTTTGTAGAATTCTGCTGGAAAGCAGTCTGGTCTAGGACTTTATTTTTGTAGGCAGTTTTCTTATGATGGAGTCAATTTTATGGTTTGTTGTTGGTCTATTTAAGGTATCAATTTATTCTTGTTCCAATCTTAGAAGGTTTTGTGATATCAGAAAGTCCTCCATTTTATTTAGTTTTTTGAGTTTGTTTTCATACAGGTGTGCATAGTAATCACTGATAATATTTTTTATTTCTTTGGGGGTCAGTTGTGACTTGATCTTTGCATTGTGTTTACTTGGGATTTTTCTCTATCTTTTTAATCTTGGTCAATCTGTGTAGGGGTCCATCAATCCTGTTTATCTTTTCAAAGAACCAGCTTTTTGTTTCATTGATTTTTTTTATCTATGACATTTTTGTCTTCTGTGTCCCATAACTGGGCTTTTACTTTGATGATCTGTATTGTTCTGCTGAAGTTAGGGTTTTGGTGGTCTTGCTTTTCCAGCTCCTCTTAACCCATGGTCTTTTTTTTTTTTTTTGATGTGTGTAGAGTTATACATTCCCCTCTTAGTACTGTTTTCTTGGCATCCCAGACGATTTGGTAGGATGTATCTTTGTTTTCATTTGTTTCCAATGATTTTTTAAATTCTGTTTGATTTCTGTGTTGACCCAGGAGTTGTTTAGCATTATGCAGTTTAGTGTCCATGTGTCTGTGTATTTTGTGTGGATCTTGTTATTGATGACATTTTTTTTTTTTTTGAGTTGGAGTCTCACTCCGTCGCCCAAAGTGGAGTGCAGTGGCCGCTCCCGGCCACTGCAGCCTCGACCTGCTGGGCTCCGGCGATCTTTCCACCTCAGCCTTCCAAGTAGCTGGAATTACAGGCATGCGCTACCACGCCCGGCTGATTTTTTGATTTATTGTAGAGATGAGGTCTCGCCAAGTTGCCCAGGCGGGTCTCGAACCCGTGGGCTCAGGCAATCCACTCACCTCAGCCTCCCAAAGGTGCAGGATTACAGGCTGAGCCACCAAGCCCGGCTCATTTATTTTTATTCTACAGTGATCTGAGAAGGTGCTTGTAAATATTTCAATCTTATGATATATTTGTTTATGCTTGATTTATGGCTGAGTATGTGGTCAGTTTTGGTGTATGTTCCATGTGGTGAAGAGTAGAATGTATTATTTCATGGTTGCTGGGTGGAGTGTTCTGTAAGTATCTATGAAATCCTGTTGGTCCAGTGTCAAGTTGAGGTTCCAGATCTCCTCCTTTTTTTTTTTTTTTTGCCAATGGATCTATCTAGGGATGTTAGTGGGGTATCTCCAGTTATGACAGTGCTAGAGTCAATGTCCTTTTTTAGTTTACTTAGTAGTTGGTTTATAATCCTGGTGCTCCTATTTTGGGTGCATATATGTTTAGGATAAATAGTTCTCACTGATGAACTGAGTCTTTTATCATTATTAAGTGTCCTGTATCTTTTAAAATTTTTGATAGCTTGAAGACTTTAGTATAATATTAAAATCATGACTACTGCCTTCTTTTTGCTTTCTGTTCACCTGAAAGTTTATTCTCCATTCTTTAACTTTAAGTCTGTGAGTGTCCTTTGTTGTGAGATATGTTTTCTGGAGGCAGTATATTGTTGGGTCATGATTTTTTATCCAGTTTGCCATTCTATATTTTTTTTTCAATGGAGCCTTTAGTCCATTAACATTCAGGCTGACTATTGACATGTGAGAGTTTGTCCCTGTCATAAAGTTCTTAAAAGGCTGTTTTGCTATCTTTTAGCTTTTGTGTTAATATATGTGTGTGTTTTCATTTTTGCAGTTGTTCTGTCTACTCTACTGCTTCTGTGTTTGCTTGTGATCCTGTGAAGCATATGGTCTTTCTATTGTTTCTTTTTTCTTCTGTGCATAGCACCTCTTTAAGCATTTCCTATAGAGTTGGTCTGGAAGTAGGATATTATCTTAGAGATTGGATGTCTTGGAAGAATTTTATTTCTCCATTGCTCATAAAGCTTAGCTTGACTAGGCAGGAAATTCCTGGTTGAAATTGTTTATCTTTGAAATCATTAAAGATTGGTGTTCTATCTCTTCTCGCTTGTAGTGTTTCTGAAGATAAGTCTGCAGTAATTCTTACTGGTTTCCCTGGTAGATAGTCTGATCCTTTTCCATTGCTGCCTTTAGAATTTCTTTCTTTTATAGCTGCTTTGTGTAGGTGAATTACTATGTGTCTAGGGGTTGGTCTTTTCATAAGCTGTCTTTCAGGGAATCTCTGGATCTCCTGTGCTTATATAATCATGTCTCTGTTCAGATGAGGAATGTTTTCTTGAATGACTTCATGGGGTGTTTCTTCCAAGATTTTTTCCATTTCTCTTTCTACTTCAGGTATACTAATTAGATGTAGGTTTGGCTTCTTGATAAAATCATACATCTGTTGAAGAGTTTTTAATCTTCTTAAGTTTTTTTTTTTATATTTTCAGAGATTGGGTTAATTCTATATTTTGGTCCTCTGGACCTGAGATTCCTTTTTCTGCTTGGTCAATTCTTCTACCTATGCTTGTCAGTTTTTTTATTTCTTTCTTGAATGGAGCTCCCTATTTCCGTTATTTATAAATACACTTTCTTGAGTCTGTCCAACTCCATTGCAACTTCATTTAATTTTAGCCTTTGCATTTCTTGATTTTTATTAATTCTATTCAATGAATCTTTGATCTTTGTAAGCACCTTCTTGGTACACTTGCTCTTGGAGATAACCATTGTTTGTTTTCCAATAGCTGTTCTTTCAGGTGCTGTCTCATTGCTGGGGCTTTAAATGTTACCAGTGATATTTTCATTGATTTTTCTTTATTTGTAGTGGTTCTCTTATCTTTCTCTTTAATTCCATTGCTCAATGAAAAATGGAGATGCAATCACTTCTCATATTTGCTCTACCTTCTTTCCTTCCTGGAACTGGGCCTCTGGGTTTGTTCAGTTATAAAATAGGGATTGGTGTGGGGCATTGTGCTATCTCTTTACAGTTTTGAGGACTTACTAAGGAGTGGAGGAGGAACCTCAAGGATTCAAAACCTACTGATGGGTCACAATGCTTGCTATCTGGTGAAAGTGTCATCAGGAACTTGCTCTTTGTCTCCACACAGTATGACTTTTCAGTGGATATGTTTATGTAGTCCCTTAATACAAGACAGAGCGTAAGAGTAAAGAATAAAGAAGAGAAAAAGGAAAAGAATAAAGAGAAAAAGAAGAAAGAATAAAGCAGAGAAAGAATAAAGAAAGAAAAACAAAATAAAAAAGGAAGGAAGAAAGAAAAGACCAGCAAATCAAACAAATGAGACAAACAAAAAGAGAAAAACAACAACAACAAAAACCTTCTGGTAGAGATTTATCAGTTTTAGTATAACTCTTTGAGAGGGGTGAGTTCCCCCTTGTGGTAGGTTGTGCGACTGCATGTCTATTACAACAGGTTCCCTCTTAGCTGTTGAAACTTGAGATGTTAGAATCTTCAGCCCTTGCTGCTTGCAATTGATAGGTGGTGCATGTGTGTGTGTGTGGGGGGGTGGTGGAAGAGATAACTTGACTCAGCATATCCCAGGCTTTCTCTCCCTTCTTTCCCTCCCAGCATGGTCACAGATCCCACAACATCCAGTTTAAGGCAGAGGAGTGGAACCTCTGGCCTCTACTCTGCCCTCCTGATAACTTTTACTCTTTGCTAGGGGCAGGAGGGGGAGTCCACTAGAAACTCACCAGCCCCCTTGTTGATTATATCCACTATATGTATCCTTTGCCCAGCAGCTGGCTCAGTGAGGGGAGGTGGATTGTCTGGGGCACCACATCTGCTGTTACTTACCAGGGCTTGTGCACTGGGGGAAATCCTCTCTGGTTTTATTGAAAGCAGCCCCAAAGCAGTGCAGAGATCAACTCTTGGTCTTGAGATGCAGGTATGCTATTCCACAGAAGCCACCCTAGAGCAATTCTCTGACCAGGCTTTAGAGTGGCTGCTGAATTCCTCTACAGACTGCTTTTCCCATCACAAATGGGGTAGGGAAAGATTACTCCCTCTCCACTAAGTACCACAGTCTCTGGATCTCATGTCCCAGTGGCAGGGCTTTGTAGCCTAGCCTAGTGCTGAAGGCAGTAGCAGTGAGTCCAGGTTCAAGGTGGCCATTCCTTGCCACTTCTTCAGGACTTTGCCTCTGTCTTTCTAGTTGCACTCCCTCTGTGGCCCTCACTGCCAGTGTCCAACCTGGCATTATCGTGGTGAGGTAGAGTCTAGCAATGGTAGTCATTCCAGCAGCTTCTTCTCTGGAAGGCCTTGGTTGATTTTAGAAAATGGCACTCAGCTTTTGTGCCTCAGGAAGCATTAGAGTCCAAGAAGAGTGGCTATGGCACCAGCCACTTCACCAGGAGATCCCTGCTCACTTGTTCCAGAATCTCCACTCAGTCAGGCAATCACACACTCACTTACACAGGGACAGGTACACAAATTCATCCTTATACTCATTCATACAGAGACTCATGCAATCTGACTGGCTCTGTCGCCATCTTCCCAGAACAATTTTATTTTTATTTTTAATTTTATTTATATAATCCATTTATTACTTTCTGTATTTTGAACCACCTTTGCCTACCTAAGATAAAACTCACTTGGTCATGATGAATTTTTTTTTAATATTCTGTGGAATTCAGCTTGCTAATATTTTGTTGAGAATTTTTCTTCTATGTTCAGAAGGAGTACTGGTTGGTAATTTTCTTTTTTTGTTGTGCCTGTTCCTGGCTTTGGTATTAAACTGATGCTGGCTTTGTAGAATGAGTTAAGAATTTCCTCCTCTTCAAACTGTGGTATAGCTTCAGGAAAATTGATACCAATTCTTCTTTGAAAGTCTGGTAGAAGCCAGTCTGGTAGAAGTCAGTCATGTGTTCATCATGTCCCAGGGCTTTCTTCTTGGAAGACTTTTAGTTACTGTATCAATCTTAACACTTGTTATTGGTCTGCTCAAGGTTTTCATGTCTTTGAGGACTTATATCCAATAATTTATCCATTTCCTCTAGATTGTCTAGTTGACTGAGTTAATTTTAATCTCCTCTCTTTGTTTTTTTAATTCAACTAGCAACTGGTTTCTTGATTTTGTTTATCTTAAGAACCAACTTTTTGTTTCATTGATCTTTTTAATTTCTATTTCATTTAGATCTGTTGTGATTTTTATTTTTATTATTTATTTTCTTCTGCTAGCTTTAGGTTTGGTTTGTTCATGTTTTCCTCTTTCCTTAACGTGTGACATTAGGTTGTTAATATGCAATCTTTCAGGCTTATTAATGTAGGCCTTAAGAGTTATGTAGCTTTCTCTGAGCACAGCTTTAGCTATGTCCCAGAGGTTTTAATTTTTTTGTCAATGTCGTCATTTGTTTTAAGGGATTTTTAAGCATTTTTATTTTGATTTCATTGTTGACTCAAGAATCTTTCATGGGCAGATTGTTTAATTTCCATGTTTTGTTTGCTTTTGCAAGTTCCTTTTGAAGTTAATTTCTAGTTTTATTCCATTGTGGTCTAAGAAGTTCCTTGCTAAGACTTTTATTTTTTAGGATTTATTGATACTTGATTTGTGGCCTATCAATTGGTTTCTCTTGGAGAATATTCCATGTGCTGATAAGAAAAATATATATTCTGTAGTTTTGGGATGAAGTGTTCTGGAGATGTCTGTTAGTTCCATTTGCTTTACTGTCTGGTTTAACTGCAATGTTTCTTTTTTTACTTTCTTCCTTGATGATCTGTCTGTTGCTGTCAGTGAAATGTTGAAGACTGACACTATTATTGTATTGCTATCTAACTCTTTTTATAGGGCTAGTAGAATTGGTTTTATAAAGCTGGGGGCTCTGGAATTAGGTGCATATATATTTATAATTGTTATGTCTTCTTATTGGATTTAATCTCTTTATCTTATATAATAACCATATTTATCTTTTTTTACTGTTTTTAATTTGAGGTCTGTTTTATCTGATATGAGAATGGCTAGTGCTGCTCCTTTTGAATTTCCAATTGCATGGGACATTTTTCTCCACCACTTTACCTTGGTCTGTAGAAGTCTTTGTGTGTCTTTTGAATGCAGCATATATTTGGGTTGTTTTTATATTCATTCTGCCCAATTTTATCTTTTTAGTGGAGGTAATGAGATCATTTATATTCAGAGTTAATAATGATGCATAAAGTACTATTCCATTCATCCTACTAGTTGTTAAATTGTTGCTTCATTTATTTATTTTTCTGTTGTGTTGGTGTTCCATGAGACCTTAGGCCCTTATGATTTCTGGCATTTTTCTACTGATGTATTTTGACCTTTTGCTTTAGTTTGTAGAACTTCTTTCAGTATTTCTTATACAGCCAGTCTAGTGGTGACAGGTTCCCTCAGCTTTTGCCTGTCTGAAAGTAATTTATTTCTTCTTCATTTATAAAACTTAGTTTTGTGGGATATAAAATTCTTGGCTGGCTGTTATTGTATTTGAGGAGATAGAAGGTGGGGCCCCCAGTCTCTTCTGGCTTGTAGAGATTCTTCTGAGAAGTAGCTGTTAGTCTGATAAGTTTATCTTTGCAAGTTATTGGTTGTTTGTATCTCACTGCTCTTAAAATTATTTCCTTCATGCTAACTTTGCATAACTGAATAATTATATGCCTGTGGACAATATTTTTGCAATGTGTTTTCTGGGTGTTATTTGGGCTCCTTGTGTATAGACGTTTTCCACCATTATTGCTTCAAATGGATTTCCAAACCTGTTGCACTCTCTTCTCTTTCATGAATACCTATGGGGTTTTTTTGGATATTTTACATAGTCCTATATTTCTGATGCTTTGTCCTGTTCTCTTGATTCTCTTTTCTTTATTGCTGTCTAATTGGGTTAATTCAAAAGCCTTCTCTTCAAATTCTGAGATCTCTCTTATGTTTGTTCTAATCTACTGTTACAACTTTCCACTGAGTGAATATTGTACTTCCCCGAATGATTCTTTCATTTCCAGAATTTCACCTTTTTTTCTTAAAGGTGACATTCTCTTTGGAGAATTTTACATTCATATCCCAAATGTTTAAAAAAACTTTTTCTACTGGTTTCCAACTTTCTCCTGAAGCTCATTGAGCAACTTTATATTCAACCTTTTGGGGTGGAGCTTAAGATGGTGACCAGACAGCTCAGACTGTGAGAGTCTCTGCAAAACCAAGTGTCCATAAAGACTCTCTGTGTGAGTAGGTGTTGCTGGTGGGAGAGTGAAAGTCCTTCTGAGGGGATACTTGGGTTCATGCACCCAAGGCCCCCTTCTGGGGGTGACTGCAAGCCTTCACCATCCTGAGATTGGAGCACAGGTGTGCAAGGTCATGTGCTGTTCATGGGACACTCCTGAGAAGAGTCTGCTGAATCCAGTTGATTCTCATTGCCTAGTGCCTGGCTCACACCATCACCTATTACAACAGATCAGCTAGAGCCCTAAATCTGATCAGTGGAGAGAGAGGATGGGGGAGAGCCAGAGAGGAACCCCATGCCCAGTGAGGAGACACTGAATGCAGTCATTTCCTCTGTCCCAGGACCAGAGACCTGCATTGCCCCCCCCAGCTCCACCCAGCCTCTAACTTGGGATCTAAGGTAATCTCATCAAACTGGGAGAGACAGAAGCCCCTCCCCCATGCTGGATCAGACAGGTCAGATCTGAGTGGCAGACTTGACAGGCAGCAAGTTGAATGAGTCCAGATCTGATTCACTCTGTTCCCACAGTAGGCCAGGGGCATCTGACCCAAGCTATGAGCACAACAGCCTGCGCTGAGAGTAATCCTATCAGCCTGTGCTGAGAGCTAGGGATCAGAGCTGAAAGGACATTGGACTTACAGGAATGACCTCAGAACGAATTTGGTTCCTTGTTTTTATTTTTTATTATTTGTCTGTTAGTTTTGCTCATTTTTGTTTGTTTTTTTGTTTAGTTTTTGTTTCTCTTTCTTTCTGTTTTTGATAATGTTATCATACTTGCTTTGTTTCTGTTATTTTACTGATTTTTTTCTTTCCTTTAGAATTCCTGTTTGGGCATGGGAAGATAAATCAATAGGGAGGTTTTTGTTGGACTATGTGTTTGTATGATTATCTGTATTTATTTTTGTTGCTCTTTTCTGTCTTTGCATCTCTTTTCATTTGTTAGTTGGTACATTTGTCTGTTTTCCCTCTTACTCTTCTCTCTCTCCACCTTCCCTTTGCCCCTTCCTTCTTTTTTCCATTATTTTCCTTTTTCTTTCCTAATTTTGCTTCCAGGTAGCAAACCTATACCCCTACTGCATGGACAGATTGTAAGGCAGTGGGAAGTGGGTTCCAGGGTGCCCATACACCTGTCAGTGGATACTGGGATCTGCAGATAGATTTTGAATCACAGTTCCCTGACTTAAATCTCAAAACTGCAAAAAGTACAGGCCCAAACCCACAGTTCAGCTTCAGAATTGAACAAAGCAAGAGGGTCCAATAAGGAAGAATAGGAGACTGAGCAAACAAAAGTAAAAACAACCCCACCATTCCTGAACAACAGAATTAAAGAAGAGGAAAAAAAAAATGGGGGGAGGGGAGAAAAATCTACCCAAATGAAGAAAACCAAAAGAAGAACATGGGTTTCACACAGACCTCTGGGAGGTCAGACACTGAGAAAACAGACTTCAGAATGCAAAAAATGTAGGGCCCCCAGAATGACTGGACTTACACTACAAACACAGATATCAAGATATTAATAGAGAGAATAAAAAGAATTGAGGAGAGACAAGAGGAAAATAGGAAGAAGTTGATAACTGTGATAACAGCATTAAGAATACTGTGAATGAAACAAATAACAAACTGATAAGCATGGAAAGCAGAATTAGTAAAGCAGAAAAAAGAATCTGAGGATCAAAATATAGAACTAACCCAAACTATCAAAAACATAGAAAAGCTTACAAAGACAGAACAGAACTTTCAGGAGATGAGTGACTATTTCAAGAGGCCGAACCTAAGAGTAATTGGACTTCCTGAAGCTGAAAGAGAGACAGAGACCACCCTGGAACAAACATTCCATGAAATCATTCAAGAACACTTCCCTCATCTAACCAGTGATGTTACCATTTAAACACAAGAGATTCAGAGAACTCCTGCAAGACAACAAATGAGAAGACCAACTCCTAGACACATAATAATTCACCTAAACAAAGTAGATATAAAAGAAAAAATCCTGAAGGCAGCAAGAGAAAATGGTCAGACTACCTACTGGGAAGACCAATTAGTATAGCAGCAGATTCATCTACAGAAACACTTCAAGCTAGAGAGGTTGGAGCCCAATTTTCAAAGTTCTCAAAGGTAAACAATTTCAGACAAGAATAACCTACTCAGTTAAGCTAAGCTTCATCAGTGAGGGAGAATTCAAATCTTTCCCAGACATTTAATCCCTAAGAATTTACACTGCCTCTAGACCAGCTCTACAAAAAACACTTAAGAATGTATTAAGCATAGAAGAAAGGGAAAAAAGAATGACAACATTCTTCACAAGAGTGCAGGAAAAAGATTGAAAACACACATGGATCAACCCCAAAATCAAAAGAAAGACAACAAATGAAAGGAAACAGCAACAACTCTATAATTACCTCATATCAGGGATAAACTCTCACATTTCAAAAATTAGTATGAATGTGAATGGACTAAATGCACCACTGAAAAGACATATAATGGCAAAATGGATAAAATATCATGAGGCAACAATATATTGTCTCCATGAGACACATCTCACCAGAAAGGACACTCACAGACTCAAAGTAAGAGGATAGGAAGAAAAATTTCAGGTGAATGGCACACAAAAGAAAGCAGGAGTTGCAAGCTTAATATCAGACAGAATACCCTTTAAGCTATCAAAAGTTTACAGAGATACACAAGGTCACTATATAATGATAACAGTTTCAATCCATCAACAAGAAATAGCCACCCTAAGCATATATGGACCAACATAGGAGCACCAACTTTCATAAAATAGCTTCTAGGCAACTTAAAAAAATATTGACTCTAACACTATCATAGTTAGGAACTTTAATACCCCACTCACAACTCTAGACAGATCATCAAGACAAAAAATCAGCAAGGAGATCCAGAATCTTAATGTGACTCTTGAACAAATGGACTTAATTAATACCTACAGAACACCCAGCCCAATGACCACAGAATATACATTCTCCTTATCTTCACATGGAATGTACTCTAAGATCAACCACACTCTTAGTCATAAATCAAGCATAAACAAATTTCATAAGATTGAAATTTTGCCATTCCCCTTCTCAGAACACAGTGGAATAAAAATAAATATCAACACCAACAACGTTCTCCCCAAATCCACAAAGACATAGACACTAAACAGCATGATGCTAAGCAACTCCTGGGTCAACACGAAATAAAAACAGAGATGAAAAGATACCGAGAAACGAATGAAAATGAAGAAACATCTTACCCAAGCCTCTGGGATACCATGAAATCAGTAGTAAGAGAGGTACTCATATCTCTACAAACATACATGAAGAAAATGAAAAAATCACAAGTTAACGGTCCAACAAGCCACCTTAGGAAGGTGGAAAAGCAAGAGCATTAAAACTTTAACTTCAGCAGAAGAATCCAGATCATCAAGATAAAAGCTCAAATCCAGGACAAAAAGATATTACAAAAAAAAACACAAAAAAACAAAAACAAACAAAAGGCTGGTTCCTTGAAAGGATAAACGAGATTGATGATCCCCTAGCTTGACTGACCAATAAAAAAAGAGAAAAGGCCCAAATAAACTCAATCAGAAGCACAAAAAGGTGAAGTCACAACTGAACCTGAAGAAATACAAAAGATTATCAGAGACTACTAGGTACACTTGTATGGAAAAAAAAACTTGAAAATCTAAAGGAAATGGAGGATTTCTGACATTATACAACTGCCCCAGGTTGAAACAATAAGAAATTGAAGACCTAAATAGACCAATAACAATCCAGGAAACTGACTATGTCATGAGAAAACTACCTATAAAAAAAGCCCTGGACCAGATGAATTTCCAGCAGAATTCTATTAAACATACAAGGAGGAATTGATACCAATCCTACTGAAAGTATTCCAAGTGATAGAACTTTCCTCAAATCATTTTATGAAGTTAACATCACATTGATACCCAAGCCAGGTAAAGATAAAACAAAGAATGAGAACTACAGGCCAATATCCTTGATGAACATACATGCTACAAGATCCTTGCAAACCAGATTCAACAACACATCTCAAAAATCATCCACCACAACCAAGTGGGCTTCATTCCTGGGATGCAAGGCTGGCTCAACATTCATAAGACCATAAACACAATTAAATACATCAACAGACATAAAAACAAAAACCATATGATTATATCATTAGATGCAGAAAAAACCATTGATAAAACCCAGCACCGCTTCTTGATATAAAACCTCGAACATCTAGGCATAGATGGAACATACCTCAAAATAATAAGAGCCGTCTAAGAGAAACCCACAGCCAGCATACTGCTAAACAGACAGAAATTGGAAACATTTCCCCTAAAAACTGGAATAAAGCAAGGATGTCCACTCTCACACCTCCTGTTCAACATAGATTTGGAAATTCTAGCTAGAGCAATCAGAGAAGAGAAGGTGATCAGGGGTATACAAATAGGAAAATAGGAAATCAAGTAATCCCTCTTTGCAGATGACATGATTCTATACCTCAAAAACCCAAGAGAATCTGTCAAAAACCTCCTTGCACTGATAAAGGACTTTGGCGAAGTCACAGGCTATAAAATAAATGTGCAAAAGACAATTTCATTTCTATACACCAATAACAAACGGAAACCCAATAAAAGATACAGTTCCATTCACAATAGCCATACACAAAAAAATTGAAATATCTTAGCATCTTCCTAACCAGAGATGTGAAAGACCTTTACAATGAAAACTACAAAACACTGCTGAAAGAAATCAAACATGACACAAACAAGTGGAAAAATATTCCATGTTCATGGATTAGAAGAATCAACATTGTTAAGATGTCCATCCCACCTAATGCAATCTACAGATGTAACACAATACCCATCAAATTACTAGCAACATTCTTCTCAGACCTAGAAACAACAATACAGGAATTCATATAGAAGCATAAAGGACCAAGAATAGCCAAAACAATCCTCAGCAAAAAAAAAAAAATACAAAGCAAGAGTTATCATACTTCCAGACTTAAACTTTATTATAAAGCTATAATAATCAAAACAGCCTGGTACTGGTACAAGAACAGGAATATAGACCAACTGAATATAACTGAGATTTCAGTAGCACAACCTCAATTTCTCAACCAACTCATCTTTGACAAAGCCTCTGCCACCAACCACTGGGGAAAGGACAACCTATTCAGTAAATGGTGCTGGAAAAACTGGCAGACCATATGCATAAGATTAAAACAGGACCCCTACCTATCCCCATACACAAAAATTAACTCTAAATGGATCAGAGACCTAAATGTTAAACCTCAAACTATAATAACCTTAGAAAATGCAAGAGACACTCTTATAGAAGTTGGGCCTGGCAACCAACTCCTAATCAAAACCCAAATTGCCCATGCCATAAGAGATAAGATAGACAAGTGGGACCTCATTAAACTGACAAGCTTCTGAAAAGCCAGATAAACCATCAAGAGAGGAGGGAGAGAGCCCACAGACTGTGAAAAAATTATTTGACAACTCCATATCTGAAAGTCCTAACATCAAGCATCTACAATAAACTCAAATGTGCTGAAAAGAAAAAAACAAACAACCCTGTTACAAAGTGGGCAAAAGATATGAATAGACAGTTCTCAAAAGAAGACATATGAGCAGCCATCAGATACATGAAAAAATGTTCAGTTTCACTAGTCATCAAGGAGATGTAAATTAAAACTATACTGAGATACCACCTAACTCCGGTCAGAATGGCTATCATCAATAACTAAAAAAAAAAAAAAACCAAAAAAACAAACAGATGCTGGAGAGGATGAAAAGGGAGCCCTTCTACACTGTTGGTAGAGTGTAAACTAGTACAGCCTCTGTGGAAAACAGTGTGGCAATTCCTAAAACTTCTAAAAATCCACCTTCCATATTACCTGCAATCCCCTTACTGGGAATATACCCAGAAGAACTCAAATCATTCTGTAAAAAAGTTACGTGCACACGAATGTTTATCACAGCATTGTTCACAATACCAAGAACATGGAACCAACCATACTGCCCATCAAAAGAGGACTGGATAAAAAAATGTGGTACATATACATAGTGGAATATTACACAGTCATAAAGAAGAAAAAAAATCATGAACTTAAACAGCAACCTGAATGGAATTAGAGTATATAATACTAAGTGATTTTTCACAGAAACAAAGATCTGATTATTGCATGTTCTCATTCATAAATGGAGCTTGAACATCTACCACAATACTATATTAAAAGATTGACAGTAGAGGGAAACTGCGGGGGGAAAGGGTGCACAGAGGTGGGTTGACAGTAGTAGAGATCTGCCTGGGGGAGGGCACACTTCATCAACAAGTGCACCTGGACAATGAATATTTTTATATCTAACCCTGAATTGTATCCCACAATTTTAAAATTAAAAAATAAATAAATAAAAGAAACAAGTTAATTTGGGTTCCAGTGTCCTATTATTTACCTGGGGGGCTGTTGGGGTGATGGTGAGCCAGTGCCAGGCAGTTTAGCTGATTTGCAGGCCTCCATAATTGGTCACCATTTGTGAGCCAAGTCTTCTCTCCTATCTTCAGAAGAAAGTGCACCTGCTTCCCAATGGCTTTCTGACCTGCACTATGGACAAGGTCCAGGAGGTTTTATGCCTCTTTGGGGCAACTGTGCTTTTAGTGACCCACAGACTGTACCCATAAGCAACGGACACCATCCCCTTGGCAGGTTCATTTTTACTAGGTCTTTGATGGGCAGTTGGAGTTTTGGTTGCTAATTGAGACTGCCAATTGGGGTACCTCTTTGGCCCTCTGGTTCTGCTGCGGTCCATGTTGGCACTGTTTTGTTTTTTGTTTTTTTAATGTTTTGGTTGAAAAAACCTGAAAAAGCTCCTTTTTAATAGGTTATACATATGAAACTTTTTAACCATATTTCTGTTTGTGACAGTCTGATGCAAAGACCTTTAGAGTGATCAGATCACATGGATGTGTAATGGTCTGTCCCTAAGTTATAAGATGTGGACAATTAGGTGATAGTGATCAGTTCCCATCCTCATTGTGCTCACACAGAGTATCCAGTATTTTATCCATCTGGCAGGAGGAGAATGAGGCTTAGTAAAAGTTACTTAACTGGGTGGGAATGGCCAGTTCCTAAACCTTATCATGTCACACAGGGTGTTTAACATTTAAAACTTTATCTGTCTCATAAGAGGTGCTAGTTAGGCACAACAGGTGATTTAACCTTTTGTTTATAAAATACAACTTTAGTGACCCTGATATAACAAACAGTGGTGTTATTAGGTACTATTGTGCTAACATGTGGTAAAGTTGGAAGCAAAATTTTATTAGAGCACTTGCATGTTTCGTTGGAAAAACAGATAAAAATTACAATTGACCTTTTTTGTAGTTAGTTAACAGAATTAATTTACATGATCCCTTTATTTTTGTCTGGGAAGAAGGTTGATATAGTCCCAGTTTAGATATAACTTGAGAGAGATTCATTATATGAAAAAAAAAAAACAAGCAAGAACCCCAGTATCTTCTCTGAAGAGGCTGGAGGCCAGGGTTAGGCATCAGGGCCATAGATGCCAGCCCCTCCTCTGCAGGTAAAGGTGGAGGCCAAGAAGGAAGAGAAGGAAGGGAAACTGATGGAGAGCAAAAGCAGATTACAAGAGAGACAGGAGAAGTTAAACCAGCTGGATCTGCATTTGAGTTGTTAGAGGAAAAGCAGGAATCAGAGTTGTGAAAGGAATAGGAGAGTATGGAGGAGGTGATAAATCTTTTGAGGGAGGGGTGGCTAAACCAGCAGGATCAGTATCCTCTGATGAGCCTATGGGCAATGGGGTCTGGGGAGCCAACACAAAAGTGTGGCAAGAGGAATGGATATCTGGGTGACGAGCTAACTGAGAAAAGATCTGAATATATGGAATTTCAAGGTATTTGTCATTTCTTTTTAAGTACAAATCAAGCTGCAGAAGTGTGGTAGGAGCTAGGGAACCACCTTCTGGCCAGGTTTCACTATCCCCTAGCTCATAGTTTCCCATGGTTCATAGAAAAGGAAACAGGGATACAGTTGGGATGGGCTCTTGGTTTCATGGATTTGTTCCTGGCCTTAACCTTCCAGATCCCCTGCTGGACGTCCCCAACAGGTCCAAAGGAATCAGCACAAAGGATGTGAGTCACGAGGGAGAGAGCGTCCTCCCATCCTTGTGCCCACTAAAGCTCATGGAACCCTATGTTCCACCATGTCTTGGAAGGTCCAGTTACAGGGCTTCCGGCAATTGGGTACCAGACCCTTGCTAGGTATCTCCCAAGATAAGAACCAGGAAAAGCCCGAGAGACCAGAAACTCATCTGAACAGCAAAGTCAGGGGCTTCAAGAACGCACATCCAAATATGTGGGTATGTGGATGATAACTGAGGATGACTCACCAGAGGCACAGAAATTCATACCATACAGCTGTTGGAGTTTCAAGGTCCTCTGTGGAGTTGCTGTTTGTGGAAAACAGCAAAGAAACCAAGCACTTTGTCTTCCACCCATATGGGTGGGTGCTGGCGGTCTGAACTTTCCTTTGGGGGCATTCTTGCCTCCCTAGGGAGTAGCCCTAGGCAGAGACCATCAGCTGTCCTCCAAGATCCAGCCCAGTGCATGGGGCAACTCAGAGATCTTGGCTAAAAGGAAGTAAAGAGTTAACCTTAGTCCCTTACCCTATCAGGCTGCAGCTGTCTGATGTTTTTCCCTGGGACCTTCTAGCATGCTGAAGTGTAGCCTTAACCAGAGCTTTCAGTTACCACCAGGTTCCAACACAGTCAACAGAGGGTCACCAGTTAGGAAATAAGAAAAGAAGAGAGGGAGAGAGACAGATAAAGATAAGGATCTTGGTGGGACCTCCAGAAAATGTTAGGGTACAGAGGGTGGGGATGAATGAATGGGCACAGCACTGCTGGAGCTGGTGTGCCAGAGATGCACGCTGGCAACCAGAGATCCGAGTAATGCAAAGATTTGCAACACACCAAGAGGTGAAAGAAGAAAAGATTTATTTAAGAAAGAGATCACTTTCCACAGACAGAAAGTGGGCCTACACTCTAGATGAGTGTGGCACCATAGCCTCCCGAGCCCTGGCTTAAATCTTTTCCCCTGGAGATGTTGCAATCAGGTAGATGTGACTGCCGTGACTTTCTTGTTGACCACCTGCAAATGTCTTGGAGACCCTGAGGGGAGTCCTGGTCACCATGCACCAAGTATACAATGGATTAATACTGGTCATGCTTGAGAAGTTTGGGTTTCTAAGAAAGACAAATTACAGTAGGCCAGTATCAGTCATGCTTAAGGAGTCTGTGTTTCTAAAAAGACAAAGTCAGCAAAGTTAATCTTTACCTAGAGCATGTATTTCTCCTGGACATAGCCTCTACTTTCTCATCATCGCATCAGGGTTTAAGAACAAGATAAAAATTGGATTTCTCCAGGACATAGCTTCTACCTTCTCATCATTGTGTCAGGGTTTAAGAACAAGATTTAAAAAAATGGCTTCCTGCTGTTGGTCTGTCCTTTCAAGAGATAGGGTCAAATTTTGCATATGGATATCCAATCTTTTGCATATAGATAGCCAATTTTTCAAGCACCATTTATTAAAGGGTGTATCTTTTCCCAATATAGGGCACATTTGTAGAAAATCAGTTTGCTATAAATATGTGGACTTATTTATGGGTTCTGTATTCTGTTCTATTTTCTAAGTATCTATTTTTGTGTCAATACTATGCTGTTTTTGTTACTGTAGTCTTATAATATATTTTGAAATTAGGTAGCATGATGCCTCTAGAAGTGTAATGTCTCTGGCTTTGTTCTTTTTGCTCAGGATTATTTTGGTTATTTAGGCTCTTTTTTATTTCACATGAATATTAAGATTGCTTCTTCTATTTTATGAGAAATGGCTTTGGTGTTTTCATCAAGATTACATTGTATCTGTAAAATGTTTTGGGTAGTATGATCATTTTAACAATATTAATTCTTCTGATACATGAGCATGAAATGTCTTTCCATTTGTTTGTGTCCTCTTCAATTACTTTCATCAGTGTTTTAGAGTTTCCCTGTAGAGACCTTTTGCTTATTTGGTTAAATATGTCCTGGCATTTCCTGTAGCTATTATAAATGGGATTGCCTTCTTGATTTTTTCTCAGCTAGTTCATAATTGGTGTATAGAAATGCTATTGATTTTTTTTCATTCTCAGACAGGGCACGTGTTGATGTCATAACAAGGTTTGAGGGTGGCACATCTCACACATGTGCGTGAATACCCACTCATTATGCATAACCTGCGTCTTCTATTACAATCACAGTGACTTTATACATTTAGTATTATATATATTATAGAAAAAGGAATTTTAGAGAGAACTAGGTATGCCTAAGTTCATTTAAAGTATGTATCTAAAAGTTAACTCATTTTTACAACAAAATACTTTGGCTGATTAATATGCTGGGGAATTTAAGAATAAATCAGCACCCCTTAATATTTGGTTTTAAAATAATGTATATCTTTGTGGAAATCAACATAGGAAGAAGTTGGTGGTAAGTTATTTGTAGTCAGAATAATATATGATTGTAAAGTTATGAAGTAACTATTCCTTGTGTTTTTGCATTTAAAAAACTATATTTTACATATAGTTGAAATAAAAATGTTTAGCATATTTAACAACAAGAAGAATAAAGTTAAAATGGTTGGATGTTTATTCTTTTGAGATTGTGGATGCCTGCTTTTAAGGGCAAAGTTTCAAATAATAAATTTAATTTTAAAATTAATTTATATTACTGCTTGCCCAAATTTTTTCTTAGTATTGAAGAACACTAATTTCTTTTTTAAAACTAACTACTTACTTGTAATATGCTGTGAGTCTTAGTTAATTTCCTTTCCCTAAATTTTATTTCTCTTAAACATAAACCTAAATTGCATTTTTAAATACAATCCTGATGCACAAATTTTATATAAAAAGTAAAGTATTTTAGGAGCCTTCTTCCCTAGAACATACTAAACAGAGCAGTATACAAATTGAAATATAAAAGAAACATTATTTGTTAAGAAAAACTATACTCATTAATTTATAATTTTTTTTAGATTTATTTTTCTTACTTGGTTTTTTTTTTTTTTGCTCATGAGTGACAAAACCAAATTCAAACTGGCCTAAGGGAAACAGAACTATAGAATGGATGACAGAAATTAATTGGCTCAGAATGGAAAGACTAAAGGGTAGACTTAGCTTTAGATCTTCATCAAACAACTCAAGCCTGGGATTTCCTTCTGTCTGATGGGTCTGTTTCCTCCATATTATCTCTATTCTCAAAAAGGATCATTCACCAGTGGTCTCAGAAAGGCTGTCTGCAACTCCTAGGACTATATCAGAGAGCAAAAGTCTTTGTCAAAGGTTTCCAGGATACATCCTGAGATTAATTTCAATGAGGTTTATTATAAACAAATTATTATGCTCAGGGGAATTCAGTGTGTTGATTTCTTTGTCTTGAGAACCTCACTAGGTAACCTATTGGGAGAATGAGGGAATAATGTGGTTCCAAAAACAAAACTCTACCTTTTGCTTACAAGGAGATGGATGGATGGAAGAAAAAAAAAATCAATAAATATCTTAAGAGATTCTAATAATTGTCAGTGCATTTTTAGAAACTTTCCTAATAAGTCAAGTCAATTTATTTATAACAGTTTTGTGTAAGCTTATATCACCATGGTTCAGGAAATTTACTAGTTTTTGAAAACTATACAGAATGCTTCTTGGGAGCCATCCACGGAGGCCCACTGAGAGAGTAAGGGATCAGGGAGGGCCATGGACCCCAAGACCACTAGGATGCGTTCGGGAGCTGTTGACCCCATTTCCCCTCCCTTTTCTTGCTTAGCACTATAGCCAGAAAAAAACTCCTGCAAGCTTAAGCATAGAACTCTGAGACCCAGAGGAACAAAGCTAACTTTAGAAACTCGTTGTTTCCTTTTTCCTACTGTCTGTGGTTTTGACTCTAGTACAACTTACAGTTTAAACTTGGGTCACATCTAAGAGCCTTAGTACTGGTCACAGGTTTTTAGTATGTTGGTTGAGAAATAAAATAATTTTATATAGTAGTGAGGTAGTTCTTAGAGGTTTGTAGTGGTCATTTTGAGTGAGATCATAATCATATGTTCCAAGCAGTGGCCCACTGTGAACTTTGAACTGGGCCACATTCTGGAGAGCCCAGGGTGATCTTTGGACTGGGCCACATTCTTTAGGATCTGGTTTGAGCTATAATTAAGAGTTTCCATAGCAACTGTGTAAATTGGGATTAGTAGAATTAGCATGGAATAGAAAGGTAATAGGATTTAAGTTAGTCATCATAGGTATTGTGTACACATAAACTTTAGAAGTTATTATTTGAACAATCATGATGCTAGTAGGGATTGTTGCATTGCTTTTGAGGAACATTAACTAGCATAGGGAACAATAAGACATATTGGGTTTGTCCTTCCTCATACATGAGAAGACATCTGGTGGGTGGGGGACGCCCCTCACGCACCTGGCTTTGTGTTCACATGAAAGACATGTGAGACTGACTGTGCAAAATTTGGGGATAAAAGACCCATTGTAATTCCCAATAAATGGCTTCTGCATTAAACAGGAGTCCCTCTTTCTTTCTCTCTAGTTTCTTTTCTCTTGTGAGTCGCCTATGCCGTCACACCTCCAGAGACCCCCGACCCTTGCAGGAGCGGGACTCCAGCAAATGCTGAATTTTGTATGTTGAGTTATTTATGAGGTGAATAGAAATGAGAAAAATAGAAAGTTAAATAACTACTTTATTGGTTTGTAAGGCTCTACTTTCCTCCTGCCTTCTCTTGCCTTTTTTCCCTCTTTCCCATTTATTTTCTTCACTGTTTCTCTTCATTCTTTACTCTTCTTTTCCTCCTATCCCTCTTCTTCTATTCTTTCATTCCTTCTTCTCTTATCTTTCATTTTTCTCTTTACTAATTTCTCCCTCCTTTTTTGCCCTTTTTCCTTGGCTGTGTCTTTTTCTCATTTTTTAATCTGCATCAAGCCTCTCAGCTGCCATCATTGAAATCTCTTTCTCATATTTTTAAACCAAATGATATAATTAACATGACCTAATAAGTTCTTAATGTAAATACTTTTCTATGTGTAAAGAAAATGACAAATGAATAAAAGAGAGTTTCCTTGTGCCCTGAATCAAATTTTATCAAAGTGTTTACATACCAACGATCCCTGTGACTTCCACATGTTCAAGAATTTTCAAATATTTTCTCTAACTTGGAATGCAATGGAAACTGCTCTTGCCAAAAATACTAACTAAATTCAGTTGATCATTTTAGTTTCAACTTAGTGTAAACTTCTTTGGGCACTTTACATGGCTTAAAACACATTTTTTCTTAATTGTCAGAACATCGCACTTTACATTAACCTAAATGGATTTCTCTCTCTCTCTTATGTGAAACCATGTAGCATGTTAATAACTGTCAGTGACATTCAATTGACATTTGCATGTATTCATGTGTGGTCAGTTTGTGTGTGTGTGTGTGTGTGTGTGTGTGTGTGTGTGTCTGTGTGTGTGCTCGAGAGCATGCACACACACACTTAGGATCTTATTTCTATCTCTATACAAGGGAGAGACTATGCTATAAATATTTGTATCTCCAGCACTTGGCATAGTATTTTACACTTAATTTTGTAAAAACAAGTATCTGATAGACTGATTAATTTCCTTCCATAAGCAGTGTTTTTAAGATTATTCATTACAACTATAAGTAAGAAATAATGAAAACTTATAATATATGAATTTCTTTATAGCAACAAAGAACAAAAGATGCATTTTATATCAATTATTTGAACTGTAGAAAAATGATTCAAAATTTATAACTATTTCACTAATTTCTATTGTGGACACAGTTACTGATCATCTACTCTATGACTCCTGAGTCAGATGCTAAAATTAAGACTTTGTTTATCCAGATGGCTGGGAGCACAGTGTTTATAGTGAAGCAATTTGAACTTATATACTTGACCTCTCACTTTCTCATTGTGACCTTTGGAAAGTGGCTTAACCTCACTTTGCATGGGTTTCCTCACTTATAAAACAGAGTTTTAATGTGTCTCACAGGACTTTTGTGAGCACTTAGTGTAATAGAGACATGTAGTAAGTGTAGTGACTTCCTGTTATAGGCACCCTCACTGATAAGCTGATCGGGCCTCTGTTGCATTTAGCTCACCATGAAGAATAAGCTATAAGGCTAGAGATGGGAGGTAAGAGGCCATGATGTATAGAAAATAGAAAGTCAAGAACTCTTACCTTCTGGCATGTGAGCTATACATAAAGAGAAGAGCACAAATATCATGTATTTTCCGCTTCTTGAAAATTATCAGAAAGGGAGTGAAGAATGAACAGAAAGTAAGATGAGCTTGGCAGCCTAAAGAGAAATTTATGGACAGAGGGAGAGTAAGGAAGAAGTATTTTTGCCAGCTCATGTTTTGGACTCAAGGAAAAGAATACAAGTTAACTACTGAACATATTTTCTTCTTATTTATTTATTTACTTATTAAAACATACATGCACAGAGGTGGTACCTACAAGAACTCTCACTATCCATCCTTAGTGCCCAGAAATGTGGGTTGGGTAAGAAATCCTTACCTACCCCTGACAAAATTACTCAGAAGATACTGAGCATGCCACTTTGAGAACCAGAGAAAATGTATGTCAGAGAGCTTTAGTTTGCAATGCCATTATTTGGCTAAATATGGGGAGCCATAGCAAGATGATGTGGAACTGTCACAAAAGTGGAGTTAGCAAGGGTGGGCAACCAGATACTAATTCGATGAAACTTTCAATCCAAGTTTTACACCAGTAGTAAAAACTTGCAAGTTAATGCTACAAGGGTATGCAATGCCCAGGTATTGCAGAAGCATCATCATTAACCCTAAAAATGCCAGTGAACAATAGCCATAATAGAGTAACCTTATTTTGCAATGAGGAGAAGGGAAAAATTGGAAAGAATTGACTACCCAGAGTGGATACTCTAGATAGAAAGTAGAGTTTTGAAAAGATGAATGTTTTAACTGAAGAAATATTGCTTACTCCAGCAGATACCGGAATGCTAATAGAAGGTAAATCTCAATATTTTTCTTGAAGAAGTTAAAAATAGATTTATAGTGTAAAGTAACCACTTTTAGACTAAGTAATGATTTTGACCTGCTTTTGCCTGAATTTCTCCCAGAAAGTAGTTTAATTTGAAAGGAGAGGACTTTAGGAAGAGTGATGATAAGAAGCAAAAGTAATGTCAAGAAGCCAAGTTCAGTATGTGTAATTGAACAAGTCACTATTTTGGTCAAGTGAAACTTAATCTTGCTTCTGAGTAACTGTGTCGAGTACCTCTCAGATCTGACTACTGCAGGGATGGACAACAGGAGCATCAGTCTCCCCCAACTTTTATCTCACCTTGATCAAGTGTTAAGACCCTTACACCTATGTAAAGCTGGTAACTAAAAAATGGCTGAAGTGAAAGACTGACAGGATATAGAGTACAAAGAGTGTTCAGAACCCAGCCTCAACACATCTATAAATTCCCTTAAAAAGTTTCTATAGAATAATAAATGCTTAATAGACAAGATCTATTTTTATTATCAGATACAGTTTCTATAAATCACATACACTCCTAGACCCCATGAGATAAAACAGTACCAAGCATAACAAGGAAGTTGTCTTCAAAAGAAATGACTTTAGATGAATGAATACATACAAATCAATGAGAGAGAAATCTTTGCCTTCAATAAGCTCATAGTCCTGTAGAAAAAGAAATTTAGAAAATAATTACAACAGTGTTGTTGGTATAATCATGTAGTTACACATGCAGGTTCTAAAGCCAGACAGCCTTGATAGGGTCTTATTTCTGCCACTTACCGGCTTTGTACCTTTTAGCAAGTTATGTTATCTTTCTGTGCTTTAGTTTCTTCACTGGCAAAAGTATATTAAAAATAGTCATACTTTTTGTGAGAATTAAATAATTCAGATTGGATAAAACACTAAAAATAATGCCTAATCAAAATTTACTCTACAAGAATTTGCTCTTTTAAAATATTTTTATTATTTTTATATTTCTGGGTGAAGAAGAAAGTTTATATAAGTAAGGGGGAAGTATTTGCACTTCAAACTATGAGAACAAGAAAGAAAACATGATAGATAAAGACAGAATAGAAGTAAGGAATGCACACATTTAACAACCTTTAAAGGAAATTTTTAGAAAATGGTCAAGTAGAAGAAAACAGTATGGAGGCAATCCAGAATTAAATTGTTCTAAAGGTATGTGGTTCTTCCAATAGTTCATGGTAATAGAAAACTTGAAAATATGTTATTCTAAACAACTTCCAGGAAAGAATAAGGATTGGCAGTCCTTAGCAACAAGGAATAAATTTGTTTAAAAGCAAGACAAAATAAAACAAACATGTCAAACAAAAATCATAGTCATAAAAAAATTAATAGTGGTAACTCAAAATCTTTCTACTAAGTGGAGTAGAATGTATTTGTTCATAATTAGTTAACTACAACTGCTGTAACTAATTAACCCCAACATTTTTTGTGACTTTACACATAAACAACAATAGAAGTTTAATTTACTCAATTAATTGTTCAATATAACTGTTAATCTCTTCCGGGAGAGAAGGAGGGGTGACCTTAGTTCCACATAGTCATACCTGGGGCAGGCTGTGGGAGCCTCTGCCATCTCAACACGTGAATTTCCAATTACACAAATGATGCCAGGCAGCAGATAGAGGAAGAAAGAGAATAAGAAAGGCACAACTTGTGTCTTAACCATCATGGCCCAGAAGTGACATATATTATTTCCATTTATATTTCATTGATAAAACCTTATCACAGGGCTTTACTTAAATTCAAGCAGGGCTAGGAATTGTAGTCCTTGGATGAGGAGTTATTTTCCTATCATAATACTGTTTTATGGAAGAAAGTGCTTGGCACTGTGGCCGGTTAGCCATCTCTGCCATATAAAGTATCCTCTCTGTAGACTGAATGTGGAGGTAATAAATATATCTTGGTAGCATGTATCAGACCATTTTATTTATTTGGATTAACAGAAAAGATGTTTTCAATTGTCTTTCCAGATGAAAGACAAAACTTTGAGTCATAAAACAGAACAACAAACAAACAATAAAAGCAAAAAAAAAACCAAAAAAAAAAAAAAAAACCCAGAATATTGGAAGAAAATAGAAGATAAGGAGAATCATATTTTGATTTTTTTGTACATTGGTTTATAATAGCATTATGAGTCAAAATCTGAAAAGAAGATAAATTTACCATCTGAATTGTGGGAAGAAATATGAATGGCAATGATTTTTATATATTTAAATTAAACTATATTATAATTTTTTAATTTGCATACCACAGAATAGACACATTAAAAATATACAGCTGGATGATTTTTAAAGTAAATTTGTACTGCTATGCAACATCCACACAATGTAGGTTTAGAACACTTTATCATCACTATAAAAAAATGTCAAACCTCCTTCTTCACCTCTGGCTACAGCTAATCTGCTTTCTGCATCTACAATTTTGTTTCTAAGAATTCTATACAAATCAAATTATATAATATATAATCATCTGTGTCTTGCTTTTTCCAAGCATAATGTTTTTTGAGGTTTATCTATGTTGCTACAGATATCAGTAGTACTATACTTTTTATTGTTGAGTGGTTTTCATTTAATGGGTATAACACACTTTATTTTTCTATTCACCAGTTAATGGATATTTTAATCATTTCATATTTTTAGTTATTATGAAGAATGTACATTCATATACAAGGATTTTTGGAAATATGTTTTTATTTTTGGAGGGCAAACATATAGAAGTAAAATTGCTAGACCATAGGATAAATATATGTTTACTATTTTAAGCAGCCATTTCTAAATAACTACTTTATTTTGCACTTTTACTATGAATATATGAGAGTTTCATTTTCCCACATTCTTGCCAAAACGTGGTATTTTCAGCCTTTAAGATTAAAGTTATTCTAGTGAGTCTGTAGTGATATTTCATTGTGCTTTCAATTTCAATATCCCTAATTCCCATACTAAACACACTTTCATATGCTTATTAGCAATTTATATATCTTAATTGGTGCAATATCATTTTAATTCATTTTCTGCAAGGCATTTTCTGCAAAACTATTTTTGGAGTTATAAGATTGCTTGCAGTTTCTGGATAGAAGACTTTTATCATATATATGCTTTACAAGTATACTGTAATGTATATTTTTCATTTTTTTGATGACGACTATTAGCAACAGTTTTTAACTTTTATGAAGTCCAATACACAAATTTTTATGAAGTCCAATATACAAATCCTCTGAGGATTATACTTGTGTAATGTATATGAAATATTGAACTCAAAGTGACAGAAAATTTTCTCATATGTTTTATTTTAGCTTTTATGTTTAGGACAATAGTACATTGATATAATTTTAAAAAATTGAAAGACTCTAAACAATGATTTAAAAGAGACAAATATATTTATTCATAGGAATAATCGATTTTATAAAGCTGTTTCTTCGTTTTCTATAGATAGAGTCTAATTCCAATAAAAATTATATCAGTGTTTTTGTAAGGAAACTGAGAAACTATGCTGTATTTAAAAAATCAGGTTCTAAGAAATACTCTTAAAGAAATGTGAGAGACCAGGATTTCAGAATATCAAAGTTTATTTTGGTACTATAATAATTAAGATAGAGTAGTAATAGAAATTGGTCAATAATAAAAAATTGACCAGTGAAATAAGACAGACAACCCAGAACCAGGCAACCATTAATTAGATGATAACTTAATATCCAATGGAAATTGTATTGCAGGTTAATAAAAGATTGAGAGACTGCAATAAATAGTTCAAAGCAACTGGTTATGTATATAGGAAAAAAATGAAATAAGATACCTACTTCTCATTGTATATAAAGTGGCCCAACAGAGTTCAAATAGTTAATGATAAAACAGTATCTTAAAAGTATACAATATCATTACATTCTCAAGATTAAACATGATTTAAAAAAACAAATTCCATAAAATTTTAAACATGCACACAAATGATATGTAGAATATCTTAAAACTAAGAAAGTTCTATCATTTAAAAAAATTACCATGAAGGATGTGGAAATACCATTTTTGAACAGTGCTGTGATCATCTACCTATGTGTATCAATGTATTTATGTGTCTATGTATCTGTCTATCTATTTATCTATCTCTCTATCTATCTGTCTTCTATGTATATCTGTCTACCAAAGGATTCATGTGAAAAAATGTAAAAAAAAGTTGCATATCAGTCATAAAAAGGCAGGCAAAACACAGTGAGAAAATAGGCAAAGGATAATAGATGTATTTTCCATAAAACTAGTTACAAAATAAGTCAGCATGTGAGATACTCAACACCCTTATTGCATATAATGTCAATAAGGACTACAATAAATATAGTTTTACATTCAATTTTACGTAACATAAAAAGTTTAACAATATCATGAAGAAAGTGTGTAACAGTGTGAACTTGTATGTACTGACGCAAAGGTAGACAAATTGGCATCAGCCTTACTAAAAAGTTTTACTTTGTAAAATTGATAATCCACATTTCCTAATATCCGTCATTTCCATGTCTGCTAATATAACCTAGAAAAATCATAAGACTCATGCAGACAGGTACAAGATTTACCCCTGAATATCATCTCTCTCCTGAAGCAAAGGAAGTGACATCACACAACTGTTACCACATTCTTGTGTTAAAAGTAAGTTAATAGGGTCAGTCTACAATCAAGTAAAGAGAATTATTAGTGGATGTGAATATTAGGAGATAATGATTTTTGGAAGTCATTTTCAAAGATGTTTATCACAATACAATTTTTGAACGTATACTACTATAAATCTATAATCTATTGACATTTTCTGTAAACGTCCATTTCTGTTCATTAATATTTACTTTTATAGTAATTTGCTTTCGAGTATAATGAGAAGATTGGGTCAAATTTTATTTTTTTTCTATGGATATCTAATTGTGTTAACCACCATTTATTAAAAAGGCCTTCTCTTTACTTCTCTGCAATGGCATCATTATAATTAATCAAACGTTAATAGATGCTGGAATTCATTTCTGGATTCTCCTTTTCATGTATCTTCCTGACAATACTACATTGTTGGCATCCTGATTAGTGCAGTTTTATAATTAGTCTTACAATTTAATAGCTTAGATTTTTTTCATTGTTTTCTTTTGAAGAATGTCTTGATCATTCTTAACACTCCCCAGTTTACTATAAATTTTTAAATCTGTTTTGCAGTTTTCATTAAGTGAGATAGTGTTGTATCTTTAGATAAGACTGCAGGAAAAAGTCTTTAGAATATTGAATCTTCAATTCATGAATATGGCATATATGTGCACTTCCATTAATTTAGGTATTCTTTAATTATTTAGGTAGAAATTGTGCACATATTTTATGATTTGTAAGTCAAAACTGAGTGAGTTTTCATGCTTTTGTAAATTATTTCTGTGGTGTCTAGAATCCTACTTCTGATTGGCTATTCAGTCAAAAATTAATATCACTATTGATGTGAAAACATCTAAAAGACATAATTAAGGTTATGACTTTAAAATAAGGAGATAATCCTAGATTATCCATGTAGGCACAAATCAGTCATATACTTCCTCAGAAACAAATGTATCTGGTATAAGTCAGAGAGGCATGGCAGAGAAGAAAGCAAAGATGAAAGGAGGCCAGATAAATCTGAAACTTGGAAAAACTTGACCCAGTTTTGAAGGAGATCAGAAATCAAGAAATATAAATGGCCTTTAGAACACAAAAGCCAGAAGGAAACAGGGACCTTAGTCCTACAATTACATGAAACTGAATTCAGTCAACACTCAATGAGTGTTGTAGATTCATCTATAGAGACCAGAAAGGAATGCAGAATGCCCAAACCTTGATTTAGTCCTAGTGAAACCTAGAAAATAGACCAGATGGGCCACTTTGTGTTCTGGTTTTGACCTACAGCTGCTACATACATATATATACATATTATATATACATATTTTAAATAAATTCTGTTTTAAGCAGCTAAATTCGTGATAATTTGTTATGGCAACAATAAACCACTAATACAGCTTCCTTCACAATTTTATTTTCTAATCATTAATGGTATAGATATTCAGTTGATTTTGGTCTACTGACATTGTGTTTAGTAAACTTGCTAAATTTATTTGTTAATTTAATTGGAGTTTTAGGTATACAATTATTATTAAGGAAAAAACTACAATTTTCTTTCTTTCTTTCTTTTCTTTTCTTTTTTTTTGAGTTGGAGTCTTACTCAGTCACCCAGACTGGAGTGCAGTGGCCACTCCCGGCCACTGCAGCCTTGGCCTGCTGGGCCCGGGCGATCTTTCTACCTCACCCTTCCAAGTAGCTGGAACTACAGGCGTGCGCTACCACACCCAGCTAATTTTTTTGATTTATTGTAGAGATGAGGTCTCGCCAATTTGCCCAGGCAGGTCTCGAACCCGCGGGTTCAGGCAATTCACTCACCTCGGCCTCCCAAAGCACGGGATTACAGGCTGAACCACCCACCGAGCTCGGCCTACAATTTTATTTCTAGTCTAAATTCCGTTTATTTACTTTGTCTTGCCTTATTGCTTTGTCTAGAATCTCTGCTATAATAACTGAGTAGAAATGACGAAAAGGTATATTTCTTATTTATTTCCCAAATCCAAATGAAAATCCTTAATATTTGAGCATTAGGTGTAATGCTTAATGTAAGTTTTCTTAATTCTCTTTATCAGCCTAGGAAGATTATTAATTTTTATATAAATTGAGGTTGGATATTAGCAAATATTTTTTTCTGTGCATTTGATTGACTATTTGCTATTTCTTCTTATTTTTATCAATATGTCAAAATACATGAACTGATTTTAAGTATTAAATCAGACTTACACTCTCAAATACATTGCTGGATTTTTAAAAACCAATGTTTCTCTGACTACGAGTGGTAATGTCCTGTAATTTTTTCTTGCAACTTTTTTTGTTTTGGTGTCAAAGCCATGATAGCTTCATAAAATAAGTTGAAAATTGTTTTTTTTTTCCTAGTCTCTTAAAAAGTTTATGTCAAATTGGTATTATAATTTCCTTTGGTAGAATTTGGCTTGGTTTGATGCTACCATCTTTGCTTGTAGTTTCATTTGTATATTTTTAAAATAATATTTTACAACTATTCAACTTATTTAGTTGTTAATATTGCATTTTTGTAAAGGGTGGAGTATCTGTAATAATGTTTTAATCTTTGCCATTGATAATTTATGTCATTTCTGTGTGTATGTTTAATCTTTCCTAGGGTTTATGCATTTATTTTGTTGTTCTTTTTTACCATAGATTTTTTTCTATTTCACTAATTTGGGTTTATTTTTATTTTCATTTTTCTATATTATTTTAGCTTAATATACTATCCCCCTACTGATTTCGTGTAGATGCTTAGTGAATATTTTGCCTTTATTCCCTTTCAATATGCACATTGAAGATTATATTGGCTCCTTTAAACAGTTTAGTTGCATCACACAAGTTTCAATATGAATTACTATTCTGTTAATTATTCAATTCAAACTATGTTCTATAATCCATAGTGGGTTTTTCTTTGATTTCTGCACAATTTGGAAGTATATTGAATGAACCCCCAAACTTACCGGGGTTTTCTGTCTTTTAGCCACAGCTTTAACTGTTGTCTTTTTAATTGGCAATACCATAATGAGGAAAATCATCCCAAATGCCAACCTTATCTCTTTTGGCCTCCTCTACTCTTGGATTTGGGTCCTCAAAGAGTTGTAGGTATTTTTTGTAAATTTTAGTAATTCTCTGATGTTTACAACTTGTTTTGATTTATTGTGATTATCATTACTACTACTACCACCACTATTTTCCTCAAAACTAGTTAGCCATCTCCAGTCTATCTTTTTTTTAACCTTTACGAAAAACTCAAAGACAGACCATCTAGAAACGGTCTCAGATTCTTACCTTTTCTTGCCTTTGTACTGATAAAGTTCTTCCTCCTGTTCTCTAATTTTCTAGTCAGTTCAATCGAGGCAATTTTTTTTTCAACTTACAGAATTGTTCTTTTAACTCACCTTAAGAGCTAGATGTAGGCCATGATGAGTTTAGAAGGAGAAACTTCAGAACGCTCCAGTTTTCCTTATCATAATTCTGCTTGTCTTTTTGCACCTGAAGCATACTGTAATCTTGCAGAATATTGTGACTTGGGTGAGGTCTGCTTTTTTGAGTAGTCACGCATGACCTTGTCAGAAACGTTGAAATAAGTTGGATTCAGGGACTCATCCTATTCTAATGGCAATATCACCCTTCCGTACAGGCTTTCAACTTGGTTTCTTTTTTTATTTTCCTTTTGTCTTGTAATTGAGCTTCTCTAAAATGAACATGCCAACATTTATGTTGAGTTACTGCACATAATTGTTGTGTAATATAAATCTGTGCAGCCATACATGGATGTCCTCACTGGCCCTTTTTGGGGTATGTATATGAGTGATAAAAATCCTTTTAGAAAGCCAGATAATTTTTAGCATAAATTTGAGGAGGATGATGGCTGTACTTAGTTGGAAATAAGGTAAATGTGGTTGGGAATGGCCTTTCAGTGAGTTTTAAAATTCATAATTTTAGGGTAATATTCAATTTGTGACTAGTTTTTATACTTTACTTATTTGTTTTATAATCTCTTCTAAGCATCAAGTATATTTTACACACACACTAACACACACACACATACACACACACACACATACACACACACACACACACACACACACACACACACACACACACACACACAGTCCCATGATAACAGCATTAGGCGTGACCACTTAATGAAGTCTAGGGAAATTCAGATACTCTTTAAGAACAAACTGTCTTGTGCACCGACCAAATCAGTAAGTTAAATGGGAATCTTCATTCATGTGTCTTTCTTAATATTGCTAACTTATGCTTTCCCCCCAGAGAGGAATGATACTATTGTTATCTTTTCTAGGGTTTATTAATCTATTTTGTTGTTCTTTTTTATTGCAGATTTTTTTCTCTTTCATTAATTTTGATTTATTTTGATTTTTCTATATTATTTTAGCTTAATATACTATCCCCCTACTGATTTCTTGTAGATGCTTACGTTAATATTTCACCTTTATTCCCTTTCAATATACACATTTGAGATCACATTGGCTCCTCTAAACAGTTTAGCTGCATCACACAAGTTTCAATATGTATTACTATTCTTTTAATAGTAATTTAAACTATGTTCTATATTCCATAGTGGTTTTTTCTTTGATTTCTGCACAATTTGGGAGTCTCATTTCTATCTTAATAGCTATACCTACATTGCCTCAAGAAGTTAAGTTTTACCATCTAGACTCTGCCAATGATTCTATTACTACCATAAAATCTAAAATCCCGCTTCAATAATAATACTAGTCACTCCAATTTCATCCAGTAGCCTAAATAAGACAGAAACTATACCAATTTTAAGGAAAGTTGAAGCTCTTCATAGATATATAGTTCTCAATTTTTTAGTGTCTTTTATACTCTTAGGGATGTAATTAAAGGTAGGTGAGTGGATTGTACATAGTAAATCACTTTCAACACTCCCATCTCAAATATCTTTTATTTCCTTTCTCCAAATTATGATAAGAAATTTCCAATAGCACAACTTCATTCCATGGAGGAATAGAGGACACCAATGTTTGAAGACCAGTCAGTTTTGAAAGCTCAAGTTAAAACTATTTCTAGCTAGTCAGTTTAATAATAAATCAAGAATCTCACACAAAATCATTCATATTGAGAAATCTGACCTTATTTAAAATTATGCTTCTCTCTACGTAACCTAGCACTTTCAGAATTCATTTTTTTTTGCTAACATAAAAATGATCAAATTATTGAAATTATTTTCCTGTATAAATTTTATTTCCCTAGCCTTAGCCTTATATTTGCCTACTGGGACTTGCAGGAACCCGACTATAGCTAAACTTGTAGGAAACAACAAGGGATAGTATATGAAGTGGGCAAGAAAATTAGTATATATGTAAAAAAGAGTTACTTTTAGTTACCTCACTTCAGGTAAAGTCATTTTGATGCTGTAAGTCAAGTCAGGAACATCCTGTCAGATAGATCATAAAAAACTTTTACAGGATAAAGAGTTCTATTTATTTGGAATATTCAGAGTCATCTAAATACTTTCAGATGAACTCATTCCAACTCTCAGGTTTCATCTATTTCTGAATGAAAAACCTGACTCTAAAGTCACAAATCCAACGTACATTCTAATTAGAAACTTAATAGATTAGATTCCATGTCTGATTTTTAGCTATATTAGCCCACTAGCTGAAATAAAGAAGTTATTTTAGGATAGTGATAGAAAGCAGTCACAGAAAGTTGTATCTTAGCTATCAGTTAAATGCAAAAATATTTGCTAGTGTTTTTAGAACCCTGAAATACACCATATTATATTTGGTTTAACTAAGATATATTTATCTATTTTTCATTGTCCAAATTTACCAATCCAGTCAAGTTTGCTAATTTTAATTAAGATTTAAACTTATAGAATGGACTAGTTTTTATATAGGTGACCCCAGGTCATCAGACTTGGGGGAAAGAAATAGAGATAGAGAAAGGGGGGGGGGAGAGAGAGAGAGAGAGAGAGAAAGTTTCCAATCTGTCCTCAAACCAGGGAAGATTAATGGCTTACCTAAAATTAGATTGGTGTGTTGGATATTTAGGTGAGAAGAGTTTTGAGAAATGGTTATCAGTCAAAATGATGATGACACAAACAATATTGAAATAAATGACTGATAAGGTATAGTGCAATGAGATGAATGCTTATTTCTATAGACTGTGCCTTATCAGTCATTAATTTTAATACTATACAAGTACGTCGGATAAATAATAGGATTTATAATAGGTTGTTATTAAACAACTTTATAAAAATGTAAATTGTGTATTTGTATTTAAATGTCTTATATGTAAGTAAACATATGATTGTGTTATGGGAGTTAGAAGTGATATAAAGATTTTTTTAACTCTTAAACAACATATTATCATCTAGAATAAAGAGAATATTTATATTTAAATCTAATTAGTTTGTTTATTATTCATTCTGAGTATACAGATTACACTTTATCTTTGTAGCTATGTTCTTCCAGATGTATCATATTCAGTTGGCAATATGGACAAGATCACCACCATTGCGAGATTTTTTTTCCTTTATTCTTTCAACAACAACAAAAGCACATTTTCCCGATGATCTTTTTGAAGTCCTTAAGTGTTGCGATCACTAAAATATCTTACTTTCTGTAGACAATGTGATACTAATATTATGATAGAATAAACTCTGAATTCAGGGACAAGCATTGACATCCTGGATCTCCAGTTTGTTGACATACAGCGAAAGTTATTTAAATTTTCTTGGCCCCCATTTTCTCATGAATAGTGGAAATGATATACTTCTCAGGTTTGTGCTAAACCTAATGTAATATAATGCTATAGATTGGTTGTAAAAATATATCATCTCACACCATTGCCTTAAATGTCATTATGTTTTATTTAAAGACTAAAAAAAAAAAAGGCAAGCAAAATCCTTCCCTTCCTCCTCCACATATGTAAGTGTATATATATATAATATATATATAATATATGTCATTAGACAAAGTCAAAGGTAAAATGACATTTGTATAAAAAAATTTTTCTACACTAAAATAAAAAAATGGAAAAATTGAAGTGTTATAAAAGATATAAAAAACTGATATTAGATTGTTGAAAGCCTCTCTAAACGAATCATAATTCCTGTTATATAAAATAAAAATATAAATAAATTTGATTTAGACTGTAGGATCAAACAACTCCAAGGAGTACTATGTATTATTTAGACAGAACATTTTCAGATAGATAAAATTTTGAAAGGTTAAAAATGCTTGATATTAGTGAGTGTAGTGAACTTGGCACTCTAATATATTAAAATTTTAGCACGCATGTTTTTTGATTCTTTGTTTTCATTCCTAGGATGTTACTCACTAGCTATGCAAACATACATATACAAAATTGTATAAACACAGATGCTATCTCCTGTATTGTCAAGGAAAACAATCAAAAAGAAAATAAGAATATAAGAATACAACAAAGAGAAACAAAAGAATTACAGAAAGCAAAATCCAGTAATAGGGGTCTGATTACATAAACTAAGCTACTTATAAAAAATGCATCTACCATCATAAAAAGTAAAGTCAAGCTGTGTGTTCTGAAATGGGTAGTTTCCATGATGTACCATATTTCATCAATTTTCAGATGCATTTTTTCATATACTAACATATCGGAAGTCTGGATGATTGGGGTAGTTGTGTTGTAATTTTGTAATCTGCACAGTGAAACATCATACTCAAACCCGTCAGCTGCCTGGAAAAAAGTATTCTGAGACAACTATTCATTTCTAGGGTCTAAGACTTCTCCCCTAGTCACAGAGGTTCAAGTATTAAATTTGGCATGTTTAGAATAATCAGGAAGCGGACCAACAGTTTTTATATTTTTTTATGGCTTCTTTTAAGAGCTGCTAAATCACCTAAGTACTTAATACAACAAACACCAATATTTTGAGAGAAAATACAGAGTTTGGCGACTCCACATTGAAAAATAATTGATTATTTGGATCTTGAATATGAAATTTTAGGTTAACTTAACCAACTTACTTTGCCTGAATTTTTTAAATAGATGCACAAAATAGCAACCTTATAAAATATGCCCAATTAAAACTAAAATAATACACATATATTTAAAATAAACTGTAAATGACATAAACTCTATTGCTATAGATTAACTGGTACCATTTTTCTTTCTTGGTAAATAACAGTGCATCTTTTAACAGGTGATGTCTTGGATTTGATGAACTATGGTATTGTTACATGAAACAAATGGATGATACACAACGGGGAAATTCTATAATCTTATATCTGTGGGAAAAAATAACTGATGTATGCATCCATGTGCATGGAAAGTATGTGGAAAAATTTTTTAAAAATAAAAAAAAAAAAAACAACAACTGGTAACAATATGGAATAGGACAAAGGGCCAGAATTGGATCAGAGTGTTTCCGTTAAATTTTCCCTTATACTTTTTTTTGTCACTCACAATTTTCATAACAGCAAAATCATATCATCTTCACACTCCTACAGAAATGGTTGAATGAGACACAATGTTAAAAATAAGTACTGATATTGCCTAAATGCTTGTGAGTATCAAAATTTGCATAGCATTTCTTTCTGTCTCAACATTTTATTTCTTCAGCTCGTATTTTGAAGAAGTTAGAAAATAAAGTGCCAATGCTTACAAAAATTGCATAATTGCAATTTATCTTTATTCTATATCCTTTATATATAATTTTCCTCTTCTTATTGATGTTCATGATCTGTGACTGTTGCAATTTCTCACATATGCATATTAAATAGTGGGTATGACTCACTATTCATTCACCATTTACTCAAAGAGAAAAGCTGGTTTTTTTCTTAGTACTCTTTTGCCCAAACTCACAATAATAAATACCTTAATTTCAAAAAAGGTTATTTATAACAGCCTGTGAGTATGCATATAAAACAATTGTTTATACAAAATAAAATTATTGATATGAAGATATACATTTATGAAAAATTGCAAAACAATTCTGATAGGCCGTTTGTAAATTGCATTACTTATATAAAAAAGTATATATAATACAGCTGTATTCCCTTGATTGTTACAAAAGGCATATGTAACTAAATATATTTTTTTACATACTATCATTAATTTATTAATGTGGACTATGTTTTCAATATAAAATGATTTTATAAGACTCCACTGCTCCCCATTAGTACTATTCCATCATTATAGCATAAGTCTTGGAAATGTGTATATATGTGTGTGTGTACATATATATATATATATATATATATACACACTTCATATTTCTATTGTTTAAATACACACACACACACACACACACACACACACACACACACATATATGATTAATATCCCAAATATTTCTTCTAAATCCTAGCTTCATTATACTACATGTTCCTAATGTAAAGTTTGGAGAGCTGGAGGACAAAGGAACAAAGTAAAATCAACTAATGTACATAGGGATAGATCTTGTTAGCCACTGTAAGCTTGTGTATCTAGACACAATTTATCTTCCTATATGTTAATACACACACACACACACACACACACACACACACACACACAATAGCATTTTTTTCTTTACCTTTTCTCCATCAGCTACCAGTAAACTTCATATTTCTATTTTTTATTTACAAAGAATAATCTCCAAAACTATGTATCAAATTATTTGATATAGATCAAGTTCTGATTGTTAAAATATTTTTCTAGAAGATTGTGCAAATGACTACTACTGTGTAACATTATACCACTTCACACTAAGTATAACTACACTTCTAAAGACTGCTTTATTTTTTTTCAGTTGGGTTGTCACTATGTCACCAGGTTAGAGTGCAGTGGCATGATCATGGCTCGCCACAGCCTCATCTTCTTAGGCTCAGGTGTTCCTTCCACCTTAGTCTCCAGAGTAGCTGGGATTGCAGGTATGCACCATTACACCTGGCTAATTATTTAATTTTTTTGCCTTGGCTGTTTTCAAACTCCTGAACTCAAGCAAGCCTCCCACCTTGGCCTCCCAAAGTGCAGGAATAACAAACATTATGCGTCCAGCCTACTTCTAGAGATTTTTAAAACCTATTCTTAAGCTATATTGAATTTAGTTTATAATTATAGTGACACAATTGTCTTTTGGATACTCTAAGTACAAAATTCAAATGACCAACTATTCAGTTAATACTTCATAAATGAAAAATATTGTATGCAGAATAGTGAGAAAAATAAAGAAAAGGTTTTAAAATTAAAAACGGATTTGGAAATATGTTTGTAAGCATCATGTTATTTTGAATTCATAGTTATAAAAATGCACTGTAAATTATTTAAATGTTTGTTTGTACCCTGTAATCAATAATCCAGAATATTATGATGGAAGTTAACAGACAATGGCTTGATTGTGAAATCAAGTTTTCTGCTGTGTATATACTAATTCATCTAGTGAAAGAAATTGCAGCAACACTTCTGTATTAATTTCAGGTATCTAATGAGATACTTTATGACAAATAAGTTTATTGAGTCAGAGATAATTCAAGAGAAAAATAAAATTCAAATGATGTGATAAACTGAAATATTTAAATCACATAATTGGAGGCCTAGAAAATTAATTATCAAATTAAAAGTAATAATCAGCAAAGATAATGCCCTTTCCTGATAACAAGTAGGGCAATTTCTGTGAATCCTAACATCTGGTTATCAGTATTTTAAAGGAAATGTCCATCTGCCTGAAGTCTGTAATGTAATTAGACACATTAGCACTCTTTTTTATTTGGGGGTATTTTTCATGAGAAAATATGACTTCTGAAAGCTAAATCATGCCAGCAATTTTGAATCAAGTGATTAACATAAATACATTTTGAATGTTAATTATTATGTGAAAGCTTTGATCGAATGACTTCTCTAAGTAGAATTTGTGATAAACATGTTTTCATGTCTTCTTGAAAGATGTAAAACTGGCCTTTCATTAAAGTAAGCAGCCTCCACAAGTATTGTAAGTCAAAGATTCTATTTGTCAGAAATGAACTTTTCGGATACTAGATTAAAAAAATAGAGATTAATGTCATTACTAATACTAAACAAGATATTTTTAGCTTCTGATGTATTCAAAATTAAACATAATTTTAAAGAAAATATTAAAATAACTAATATATTTGGTCATCAAGTCAAATAGAATTTAAATGCCTCTTTTATATTCTGATAAGTTAATATTAGGTCGATTGTATGCCATTTCTAAAGACATTTTATCATTAAAGATCAATGTTTAATACAATAATTTCTAACGTTTAATCAGTTTTTAAAAATGTATATATTAAGTTATAAATCACTCTTAAATAGTTATAAAATGACCAATAATTTTATTCTATAATCTTAAAATAGTTTTTAGACCATATTACCAAAATCTATGTTTGATTAAAAATATGGATACAATAAATCTTCACAATTCTTTGAACTAGTGATAACTTAAAAATGTGCCATGTAACAGTCATAGTTAACTTTAAGACTATGATTCTTGCTTATTTGAAAGAAAAACTTAAATTAAGGTCATTTCTATAAATTTTTATTAAATTATATTCAGTTGAATATTGTTGATAATTATTTGGCATATGAAATAGCAAATACTGAGGAGAGATTGACTTACTCTCAACAAAAATTTACTTAATCTAGGTTGAACTCTCCTCTTCTGAGTTGCTCTACGTATCACCCGAAGATAAGTTTAATTGTCCAAAACAACTAGGTTGGAGATTTTATTTCAAACATTTTCATCAGTACAGTTTTCTAAGGTGCTAGTGTTGTTGTCCCTAATTGAAGCACTAAACTTTCTGCAATCTTTTTCTTTTTGGCCATTATGCTAAGGATGTATAATTTCTGCTGATTTAGGTATCTTATGTCAGGGTAGTAAGTATGCAATTAGCTTTAGTTTAAGTGATAGCAGCATGCTATAAATAAGATTCTTAATTGTGTTTGCAAGATTAAAATTCAGCTTCATTGTTTGTTCCCTTTATTTCTTTGGTGGCATTGTGGTATATTCACATTGCTACCTCTAAATGAATGTCAACTTGTTTTACCTCGACTGCAGCCGATCGATACTTCATTAGGCTGAATTGTCTTGTGCCCATGCAACCTTGAAGCTGTGGCTTAATTACCACCCGTATTATGCAGTGGCTCAGGGAGCTGTGCTCAGCTGTGTCAGTTGTGAAAAAAAATTTTTTAAAGCCATGGCATTACCTATGTCTAAGAAAAAATGGCCACTTGGTTTAAAAAATAGTAATATTTGGTAAATTAAGCATTAATGATTTTAAAAAAATTCATTGAAACACAAATGTAAGAAGTTTACATTTTGGAAGTTTTATTATTTTACAAACTCTTTGAATGAAAATATAATTTTCATGATCAAGCCATTGTGCAGTAAAGATAATTTAAAACTAATGGCAAAATTGCATTCATATGAAAGAGAAGAAAGGGGAAAGTGCAGTCAAATGGCAATCATGACAAATGACATCTCTTGTCCAAGAGTCATTTTTCCTCACTAGACTGATTTGTCATCCTCACTTTTGACATTTTTCATCCTGCTATGAAATCACACTGACAGAATAAGATATTTCTGGACTTAACAGCAGGCCACAGAAGATGGTTTTGTGCCTCCATTTATTTTATTTTTTTTGGTTGGCTGTTTCAATTTTGATTTTTCAAGTTGCTAAAATCTAGACGTACAAAACTTAGTTCTAACAAAATATTATCAGTTAAACAACTCCGTGGATGAAGACTATTTTAAAATGAAATATAAAATGATATGTAATATTATTTAATTAACAACAAATCTTTCTACTGTTCCCATTTAAAATGTACCAAAATACCTAAAGTTTTGTTTGGCATGTCATTTAGTGAATCATTTAACAGTTCCAGCAGCTAATGCCAATATCCTGAATTTGGGAGAGCCCCATGGAAAAATTGTCAAAACTGGGATATTGTTCATCACCCCACAAAGACACAGAATTTAAATGGGAATTTGGCCTTAGAACTTGTATTCATTTTTTAGGGCTGTTTTAACAATGTGCAATTGACCATTGAACAATATGGGCTTCAAGTGTGAGATCCACTAATATGTGAATTTTCTTCCACAACTGCTACCCCTGAAACAGCAAAAGCAGCCTCTCCTCCTCCTCCTACTCAACATGAAGATGACAAGAATGAAGACCTTTATAATGATCCACCTTCACTTAATAAATAGTACATATATTGTCTCTTCCTTGTGATTCTCTTAATAAAGCCAGCTAGAAAAAAAATTCAAGACATGTATTAACTGGTTATGCTGTTGATAAGGCTATTCTGGTAAAAGAAAGACTATCTATAGCTAAGTTTTGGGGGAGCAAAAAGGTATATGAAGATTTTCAACTGTGTGGGGATGGGATTAGTGTCCCTAGCCTCTGTATTGTTGAAGAGTCATCAATATTACAAACTGATGGCTTCATACAACAGAAATGTATTGCTTCATAGTTATGTAGGCTAGAAGTCTAAAATCAAGGTGTCAATAAGGTTATGATACCTCTGAAACCTATAGAAAAATGCTTTCTTATCTCTTTCTAGTTTTGGATGGGTTGCCAAAACTCTTTGGCATTCCTTGGTTTGCAGCTGCATGACTCCCAGTCTTCCTTCACAGTCTACAGAAAAATTAAAGCGCAACACACAGCTTCCTGAGTTTAAGATGGTGTCCCTTTCTTTCTTCCTCCTTTGCTCCTTCCCTCCTTCCTTCTTTCCTTCCTTCCTTCCTTCCTTCCTCCTTCCCTTCCTTCTTTTGTTGGTTTCTTTCTTCCTCCCTACCTTCCTTCCTCCTTTCCTCCCTCCATCCCTCCACCCCTGTCCTTTTCTCCTTTCTTCCTTCTTTCCCTCCCTCCCTTCTATCCTTCTTTTTTCCTTCAAGAGGCATTTATTGAAAAACTACATGCCAGAAAACTAAGATAATATTTAGGAGCATTTGCATCAATAATAGCTTTCTCTCAAATACATCACAGTTTAGTTTCCAAGTGGGGAGTGAAGAAAAAGTAGTCAGGTAATCTAAAAAAACTCTCTAAAAGATGTTTTTCTATGTAAAGTGGGCTTATAAATCAGTTGAGAATCTTGCTAAAATGAACATTTTGAGACAGTAAATCTGTGTTGCGGCCCCAGATTCTGCATTTAAAACAATGCAGATGCCAGTACTACTGTTTCAGGACATACACTTCAGTTGCAAACTTTTAGGAGGTTTGAATAGAGGGGAAAGGATTAACTCTAAAGAGCCATAAAGCTCTTGAAGAAGCTTACATGTGATCTGTATATAAAGGAACCAGCTCTAGGTCATCGCATAGAACAGGATCAAGAGCATTGCAAAAGGTAGAGAAACGTGCTAATGAGTGATATGAATTGCAGCGAGATGGAAGTGAGGAGTCAAGAGTGAATGGGAAGAGGATGATTCATTAATAGATGTTTGCGGCTTTGCAGACCAAGTTAAAGAGCATGAACTTCCAATCCATGTGCATGGAATATTTTTCCATTTGTTTGTGTCATCTTTGATTTCTTTGAGCAGTGTTTTGTAGTTTTTGTTGTAAAGGTCTTTCAAGTCTCTGGCTAGGAAGATGCCAAAGTATTTCATTCTTTTTGTGGCTAATGTGACTGGGATTGTGTTTTATATTTGGGTTTCTGTTTGTTTATTGTTGGTGTATAGAAATGTGACTGTCTTTTGCACGTTTATTTTATACCCTGAGATTTTGCCAAAGTTCTTTATCAGCGCAAGGAGGTTTTTAAACAGATTCTCTTGGGTTTTTGAAGTATAGAATCATGTTATTTGCAGAGGGATAACTTGACTTCCTTTTTGCCTATTTGGATACCCCTGATCTTGTCTAATTGCTGTAGCTAGAACGTCCAAAACTATGTTGAAAAGGAGTGGTGAGAGTGGACATCCTTGTCTTGTTCCAGTTTTCAGGGAAAATGACTCCAATTTCTGTCTATTTAGTAGTATGCTGGCTGTGGGTTTCTCATAGAAGTCTCTTACTATTTTGAGGTATGTTCCATCTATGCCTAGATATTCGAGGGTTTTTATCAAGAAGAGGTACTAGATATTTTCAAAAACTTTTTCTGAATCTAATGATATAATCATGTGGTTTTTGTTTTTACATCTGTCAATGTGTTTAATCACAGTTATAGTCTTGCAAATGTTGAACCAGTCCTGCATCCCAGGAATGAAGTCTTCTTGGTTGTGGTGGATGTGTTAAAAGATCCATCCTTGTCAGTAGTTAGAAATTGCCAGGTGGGGAGTGAGGAATTGGCAGTAGTGGGATTCTACGGGGGAGGGGGGTGCACCTCATCAGAAAGTATACCTGCATAATGAACATTTGTATACTTAACCCTGAATTGTACCCCACATCTTTAAAATTAAAAATTAAAAAAAGATGTACATCCTACAGGCAATCTACAGATTTAAGGTAATACCCATTAAATTACCAGCAGCAACACTGCTCAAAGAAATCCAAGAAGACACAAACAAATGGAAAAATATTCCATGCACATTGATAGGAAGAATCAATATTGTTAAGATGTCCATCCTACCAAAGGCAATCTACAGGTTCAATGCAATACTCATTAAGTTACCAATATCATTTTTCTCAAACCTGGAAATGGCAATACAGAAATTCATATGGTAACATAAACGACCACGAATAGCCAAAACAATCCTTAGCAAGAGAAATAAAGCAGGATGTATCACACTTCCAGACTTCAAACTCTACTATAAGCCTACAGTAATCAAAACAGCCTGGTACTGGTACAAAAACAGGCACATAGACCAATGAAACAGGATAGAGATTCTGGAAGCAAAGCCTCAATTCTTCAACCAACTCATCTTTGACAAAGCCTCCAATAACATCTACTGGGGAGAGGAAAATCTATTTAGTAAATGGTGCTGGAAAAACTGGCTGATCACATGCAGAAGACTGAAACAGGACCCCATACCTATCACCATACACAAAAATTAACTCTAAATGTATCAAATACCTAAATGCAAAACCACAAACTCTAAGCACCTTAGAAAATGCAGGAGACACACTTTTGGAAATTGGGACTGGCAACCAATTCCTGATCAAAACCCCAAGTGCCCAGTCTATAAGAGATAAGATAGACAAGTGAAACTTCATCAAACTGACAAGCTTCTGCAAAGCCAAAGCAGGTAACAAGATAGTAGGGAGACAGCCCACAGATTGGGAAAAAATATTTGCCACTGTATATCTCCCAAAGGCCTAACATCTAGGATCTGCAGGGAACTCAAATGTACTGAAAAGAAAAAATAGTAAACAGTTCCATTACATAGTGGGCAAAAGATATGAATAGACCTTTCTCAAAAGAAGACATATGAGCAGCCAACAGATACACAAAAAATGCTCAGTCTCACTAGTCATCAAAGAAATGCAAATTAAAACCACACTGAGATACCACCTAACTCCAATCAGGATGGCCATTGTCAATAACAAAAAACAACAGATGCCAGAGAGTATGCATCAAAAAGGGAACACTTCTACACTGTTGGTTGGAGTTTAAACTAATACAACCTCTGGAAAACAGTTTGGCGATTCCTAAAAGATCTAAAAACTGACCTTCCATATAACCCAACAATTCCCCTACTGGGAATATACCCAGAAGAACTCAAATCACTCTATGAAAAAGATACCTGCACATGTATGTTTATTGCAGCATTTTTCACAATAGCAAAAACATGGAACTAACCATGTTACTCATCAAAAGAGAACTGGATTAAAAAAATGTGGTACATATACACGATGGAATATTACTCAACCATAAAGAAGGACAAAATTATGAACTTCACAGCAACTTGGATGGACTTAGAGTCTATAACACTAAGTGATCTATCACAGAAACAAAGAGCTTAGTATCACATGTTATCACTCATAAGCAGACCTTGAACAATTATCATAATACTATAAAGATTGGCAGTAGTGGGAAACAGCCATGGGGGCAGGAGTGGGTGGGTGGGGATTGTCAGTAGTGGGAATCTGCTGGAGGGGACTCATAACTTATCAACAAGAGTACTTGTATAATGAACATTTGTATATCTAACCCTGAATTATATACTCCATGTCTTTAAAACTAAAAAAATTTAAAAAAAGAGTGTGAACTTAACTTGCGTCAGTGAAGAACTGCGATGAGTTAAGCATAGTGGTCTCAAGGAAAGACATATTAGCAAGAAAGAGTCGGAGTCTGTTGAGCAAACGTTCATTGAATGACTGCTAGGTGCTAAGTATTACACCATTCATGAAGCACTGGTGATGAAAACTAAGTCTCTACTCTTCTCACCCTTGAATATTAGTGAATAGACACAATCTTAAGAAAGTAAATAATCTTCATGGGAAAACAGGTGTCAAAGAAGAGCCTGAATTCAAAATGCTGATAAGATTAGACTGTTTAATGTTATAAGAATATATTAATGATCTATTATCAACTTTAGGTTAAATATAAAATTAAACAAACTTTTTCCTCCACTTCTTCTCTTAACTATACTAAATGAGTGGCATAAATTTACAAAAGAATTTGAAGATGTGTGTGTGAATAATTCCATGTGTACCAAAAAGCCAAATAAAAAAAATTTAAGTAATAACATCTTGAAAGTGTCTTGAAGGCATGTAAAAAAGAGCAAGCAGAGAAAATGAACAGAAGAAAAAATTATCAGCTATAATTTCACAAAAGTTTTCCAGAATAGATTGACCTGAATTTATACATTGAGGGGGCCCATAAAATGTCCAAGACAAGTGGAAGAAGAACAGCCCACATAAAGTCACATATTTTGGAATTTCAAAACAAAGGGAGTGATTCAAGAGCCTGAAACTTTCTAACGAGAAAACAAGCAAACAAACAAATATATATAAATCGAGCCAAGAATTTTTTAGTATTAACATTTTTAATAATGTTACAATAAACTAGAAGAAAATGGAGAAATTCTGAGGGAAAATTATCTCTAACTTGAAATTCAGTTTTTTTCAATTGTGCATTAAGACATTTTTAGTCATTGGTTCTTAGAATAGTAAACAAATGAAAAGCTGAAGTAATCAACTCCAGGGCATTGTATCAACATTCCTTCCCAACTTCCCTTTATTTCTTAGGCAAATCCTGGAATATGTTCCTAACAGAGCAATCTGAAAACTAAAAACTGACGAATACATGGAATTTAAGAGCCAGGGGAATCTAACATTAAAGGGAGACAAGTGTATTCTCAGGATAATGCAGAAGGAAATTTTAAAGTGACAGCCATTCTGCAGACGTACAGGCAAATAACTCTGATGGGAGCTGGAGAAAGAAAGTAGGACACAAGGGTGAGGGCTCCACAAAAAACCAACAAAGATAAATCCCTCTGCACACATCAGTAAGAAATGTATGTTTCTGGTGAATTTTGTGTATGAATTGGTCATAAGTTCTTAGGCTAACGAGCAAATAAAAAGATGAAACAATCAACACCAGGGTAGACAAAAAGTATAATAAAAAGAATGTAACCAACAAATAAAAAGCTCCCTTTAGATAGGCAGAATAAGTTCTGGTGTTCTATTGCCCAATAGAATATCTATTGCATATTTCAAAATAGATAGGGGAGAGAATTCTGAACGTTCTTGCCACAAAGAAATGATGAGTGAGGTGGTTGATTTACTAATCTGATTTGATCATTTCACAATGTATACATGTATCAAAACATTGTATTGTGTCTCATAAATATGTACAATTATTATTTGTCAATTAAAAAATAAAACATAGAAAAACATTAAAAATCATTGTATATTACATGGCTTATCTGTGTATGTTATATGGCTAAGTATAATAATAGAAACATGATGATTGATTTCAACTAAAACAGTGAAAATAGAAGTTAGAAGGGTATAGAAAGTGTCAGAAGAGTTAGCTTGTTTTCAACTTTAGAAAATCAAATAACCTCTAAAGCCAAAAATAATGTTAATTGTATTAGCTAACTATTTATTATAGAAACATGAAGTTAAGCACCAAAGGAAACAGATAAGAGCTGAAAGTGGTAGACACTGGGGATGTGGTGGAACAGGGGACTGCTACTTTTCACCAAAAAGATCAGGAATGAGACTGAGGGAGTTGTAGGAATAGTGAGGATGTCTGGATTCAAAAACAGTTTGGAAAGAGAATGTACAGGAACTTGTTACTAATATGATATTGAGAATGGCTCAGGTATCTAACTTGGGATCCCAGCAGGGGTGAGGCTTCTGACTCTTCGCAAAACTCTGGAAATTTTCTTAATAAAATGTCAGTTACTTCACTAGGCATATTTTGATACCAGTAAGTGCTGAAGTCACACAGTAATTTTTGGAATCATTCTACAGCTTTCTAATGAGGTCTGTCAGAAACTATTTTTCTTAAATTTGGTATCATTAAATTAGATTAAAGTGCCCAGGTTGTTAAAATATTATCTAGCAGTAAGACTGTTATTCTCTTAGTCTCTCAGGCTCATGAAATTGAAATCAACTTTGTCAATCTTTTTTTCTTAGTTCACATAATCTAGTTGTATATATTTTCCAAGTAATTCTCCAAATCCTTATCTTTTTGCAGTTTGTCTCTGTTTCAGCCTACTTGTCCCAACGTAGTACAAGATCTTGCTTATTGATTATTATTTTCTTTTTCTTCTTCAGTGTGGACTGTCTATAGTAGACAACTTTTGTTATTATTCAATCAAGCATTGTTTGGCAACAGTACACTCACAGAAGACTAGAATTGTTCATAAAATATATTTGGTAGCAAATTTTAAGTAAAGGATTTTTCTCTGTAACTGTGAAAGGTGTTCTTGGAAAGTTGCCTCTAAGTATAGGTATGTGTGTTTTTATGCCTAATTTTTGTTGTTTGATATATTTATTAGAAACTATTCAAAGGGTAAGTAAAGTCCTGTGTTTGTTAAGTATCTTTACCCTCATGCACAACTCTAAAATTCTGCATTACTTTTCCGTGATCAATTTTCTTTTCTGAAACACTTCTCTTTTTTTTTTTCTAAATTGTAACACTTTCAAAAATAAGTGGACATTAAAAGTTAGTTCTTCTGAAAATCAAACACAGCTGAATGAAGCTGCTTTATTTAATAGCTGATTTATCGTGTCATTTCTTTGTATGTGAATTTAATGTGTACTTACTGTATGCCAGATGCAGATTTGTTGTCAGAAAATATGACAGTATATTATGTAATTTCTTCCTGGGGATGCTATCCCGCTTTTATTCTTTTTTTTTTTTTTTTAACCTTTGAGTGTTTCGGATTTAGTGTATAAAATAACTTATTTAATTTGTCTTTTAAATTATGTTTTCATGTTTCTCTTTTTGTTTATGTGTTGGTTGGCAACAGGCAATTATATGACTTTGTCATGCCAACTGGTTTTATCAATATAAGCACTAATTAAATTTATCCTGTAATTCTGTTAGAGTATTAATTTTTAAGAAAAAAATCCATGCAATTTAACCTAACCATTCACAGTTTCTAAAATAATTTTTTATTGTGGGTTTTTACATGCATACTGATTTAATTTTTTTTTGATCTCCACATTTGCTGTTGTTAACATTCAACTGTAGTATAAATATGCCACATATAATGTATAAATATTCAAGTACATAAAAGGTATTTATCTATATATATATTCATCATCTCCTTCTGGTATCACTGTAGACAGCATCAAATAATTCTACGAGCATGCATTTTATATTGCTTTTAGAATAAATATATATATGTCCTAAAATAAGAAAGAATTGCCTAGCTTTTATTTAACTTTCATAGAGTTCAATTATAATAAAATAAAAGGAATTGGATAATCATTTCTTACAGAAGTAGTTTGCTACTTTAAGAAATACTTTGCCTGTAAAAATTTTTTTAAAAAATCTTCTAAATTTATTTTGCTATGGTATAGAAAGTTTAGTTGAAATTTTAAAATATTTCATTGTCTTAAGTAATATATTTTTGGAAAATATGGACTATAGGGTAAGTGCTACCATTGATTCTATAAATAGTAAAATTAGTTTGTATATTTATTAATATTATTTTAATTGATGCGAATTAAAGTTATTTGTCTTATTTGTAGGTAAATACTAAACACATTATTTTAAAATTTATTTGGGGATAAAAACCAACAAATTTTTTCTTTTTCCAATATTCTTTTTCTTTTTTACTATAAAGATGTGGAGTACAATTAGGTATGCAAATGTTGATTATGCGGGTACCCTTGATGATGAGGTGTGTCCCTCCCTCCCCTAGCAGTTTCCCTCAACTTCTTATCCCACCCTGCTCCCCTTACAGTTTCCCACTACTACCAATCCCATTCTTATAGTATTATGATAATTGTTCAAGGTCCATATATGATTGAGAATATATGATATTCTGTTCTTTGTTTCTGTGATAAATTATTGAGTATGATCAACTCTAAATCCATCCAAGTTGCTGCAAAGTCCATATGTTTGTCCTTATTTATGACTGAATAATATCCCATGGTGTATATGTATCACATTTTTAAAATTCAGTTCAGCTTCAATGGGCAGCATGGGTGGTTCCATGTTTTTGCTATTGTGTATAGAGCTGCAACAAGCATACGTTTGCAGGTATCTTTTTTGTAGAATGATTTGAGTTCTTCCCGGTATATTCCCAACAGGGGAATTGCTGGGTCATATGGAAGGTCAATTTCTAGTTCTTTCAGAAATCACCACTGTCTTCCAAAGAGGTTGCACTAGTTTGCATTCCCATCAGCAGTGCAGACGTGTTCCTTTTTCTCCGCATCCTCACCAGCATCTGTTGTTTTTTTCTTTTCTTTTCTTTTTGAGTTGGAGTCTCACTCTGTTGCCCAAACTGGAGTGCAGTGGCCGCTCCTGGTCACAGCAGCCTCGACCTGCTGGGCTCCGGCGATCCTTCCGCCTCAGCCTTCCAAGTAGCCGGAATTACAGGTGCGCACTACCACGTCCGGCTGATTTTTTAAATTTATTTTAGAGATGAGGTCTCGCTGCCCAGGCGGGTCTCAAACCCGTGGGCTCAGGCAATCCACTCACTTCAGCCTCCCAAAGGCGTGGGATTACAGGATGAGCCACTGAGCCCAGCTGTTTGTTTTCTTAATGATGGCCATTCTTACTGGGGTTAGGTGGTATCTCAAGGTGGTCTTGATTTGCATTTCTCAGATGATGAGTGAGGCTGAGCACTTTTTCATGTGTCTGTTGACTGCCCACATATCTTCTTTTGAGAAGTATCTATTCATGTCTTTTGCCCACTTTTTAATGGGGCTGTTTGTTTTTTTTCCTTTCAGTGCCTTTGAGTTTCTTGTAGATCCTAGGGGTTAGGCCTTTGTCAGATATATACAGTTGGCAAATATTTTTTCCCATTTTCGTGGGTTGTCTCCCTACTCTCTTGATGGTTTCTCTTATCCAGGCAAGAGCATGTGGTGATTTAGAAGCTTTCAGAAACATTTCACAGTGAATATAGAAAGAATGATTATTGAATCTATATGGCTAAAAGCTGACTTTTTGGTTGTGTTGAGTTCACAGCTTACAATGATTGTTGGACATGGATAAGAAAATACATAACAGCAATAACAGTAGTTCCAGGCTTTTGAAATTTTCGGGATGCTTTTAAAAAGTTTTAAGAAAGACAGCTTCTCTATTCTTTGCTGTATCACCAGTATCATACATGTAGTAGGTGCTCAGCGAATATTATTTAAATAAGCATGAAAGGAACTTTCAGAAGGCTTATTTAACATCACCTCTTATCCAACCTTCAGTGTTAGATGAAGACTTTTAGAGGATCAAACCACATAAATACTATTATAAACCACCTTCAACATAAATTCTAAACTTACACCAGTCTTAAAATATAAGATGTAAAACTTAAATTTATACCAAAAAATTAAAAAATAACGATTTACATTTTTCTTATTGCAAAATTTTATATAAGATAATAGAAGTTTATACTCAGTGACTTATCACAGAAACAAAAACAGTGCCACATATTCTCACTCATAAGCAGACCCTGAATGTTCACAATAATAATATGAGAAAGGGATTAGCAGTAATGGGATACTGCTGTAGTGTGTGAGTGGGGTGACACAACATCAATGAGGTACCTGATCTCAAACCAGGCAAAATGGGGACCAAAGGTAGGCCCAAACTTTGCCTGTACAATGACCGCTTGTATACCTAATCCTGAATTGTACCCCACATCTTTAAAGTAAAAAAAAAGGCAAAAATAAATAAATAAGACTGAAACTAAAAACAAGCAGAAAAAAAAAATACAAGCGTATATTTTCAAGGAGTTGGTGTGTCCATAACTGGTTATTTTCCCTCTCTTGCTATATGAAGTTTGCAGTCTTTCAAATTTTAGAAGTGATGCTTGTATCCAAAGCTGTGCTTTGCAGTTTAAAATAAAAATATTTGTTTTTATTTATTCTAAAATATTTTAAATTTTAATTTAAAAACTTTCAACTTCAACTTGAAAAGTTATTTGAAACATTAAAAGCACAGGCTTACAGTGCTTTTGAAAGTAGTTTTATGCATTTAAAGTTGCTCTTTCACATTTTTAGAATGATCTCTTTAAATGGCTGGGCAAACCCCCCAGAAACTAAATATAGCATGTGGATAGGTAAGGATGATTTTTTTTCAGCTAGAGAAGAATACATTGGTCTACAGAAAGCAATGAGAAAAATTTACTGCTATTTAAGAGATCTATATGGGCAACCTTCTTTCAGGTCCCCTCCCACTGTGGGATCTTTTGTATCTTCTTAATAAATACGACTTTCTCACCTAAAAAAAAGAAAATGTATGCATCCCTCTTGGCTGCCTGCATGCTGTCCTCCAATAAACGTTACTTCAAAAGAATAGAAAGGTAGATGCTGGGAGCAGAAGGCATCTTCAGGTACTTTTAGGATCCATGTTGGGTCTTGGCCTTGATGTCACAGACAGATAAAGAAACGATATTAGAGTGAATGATGAGTCGAGAAAGGGAAAACAAAGGAAAAAGGAGACGCTGATTGCCACATATTTTCAAGACTTCAGTGATACACTTATGGGGATAAACATACTTGTTCAGAAGGAGTAAAAAACATACATTTGAATTTCAAATTGGAATTCATCTTGCAGCCCAGTTTCTCAGAATTTTTTCTAAAATGATAAAAACACTGAAAAACTTCTTAAGCCATGGATCTGGATCTATATCAAGTGGTACATAGTTCACGTTATCTATATATTGCAAGAATACATATCAGTGTGAGTTTGGGTAGTGGTGGCACTTAAGAATTAGAATGTGAGGAATTAGATGCTGGCTGAGAATTGGTTAACCATTTTAATGGATCACTAAACTTTTATTAATTCTTGCTATGTTCAACTATTTACCCCATATTGTTATATTTGGGCAAGTAGGTACAAAGCATTAGAAATGACTGTCAAAATGATGCTTTTTTTGAGTTCAAGTTTCTTTCTGTTGCCCAGGCTGGAGTGCAGTGGCACACTCACTGCTACCCCAGCATCAACCTGCTGGGCTCTGGCGATCCTTCCGCTTCACTCTTCCAAGTAGCTGGAATTACAGGAGAACAAGGCTAGCTATTTTTTTAAAAAAAATTTATTGTAGAGAAAAGTTCTGGGCTATTGTTGCTAAAGTTGCCTGGGCTATTGTCGAACACGTGGGCTCAGGCAATCCTCTCGTTTTGGCCTCCCAATGTGCTGGGATTACAGGCAGAATCACTGAGCACAGTCTGAATTATGCAATTTTATACAGTGTATCATGATTGCTTTCAGAGAGCAATGCAGTGTTCTTAACAAATGGCTTAAATTTATCTGCCATTTTCCCCAATGATGTCATACAATATAAGGTCCAAGGAAACCCAGAAACTCCAGAGTGATTTACATACCTGTCCACAGGAACTCATATACATGAAAATTGAAATAATAAGAAGAATAATGTGATTTCCATGTAAAAAAAAGTTAGTGGCAATATGTGGACAACCAGAAAAGTCAAAATGTTGACAATGAAAGTGCAGGTATCCCTCAGGTGAAAGGCTTGAGACCAGACGTGTTTTGACCTCTCATTTTTTTCCCAGATTTTAAAAAATGTGCATATATGTTCATGAGATATCTTGGGGATGAGACCTAAGTCTAAATACAAAATTCATTAATGTTTCATAAACACCTTATACACATAGCTCAAAGATGACATTATAAAGTATATTTTAAAAAATTTTTACCTGAAACAAAGTTTGTGTACATTAAACCATCAGAAAACAAAGGTATCACTAACTTAGTCACTCATGTGGACAATCCGTGTTTGGGCTCACTATTATTCCTGCATGTGAATTTATATATTACTGATTAACAGTTATTTTCTTACACTTATTAACAAAAATATGTAATAGTAAAATATGACATACCACTAATACGGTGAAAAAAAATAATGTGTTCCGGGTAACTAAGCAGCACAGTGGCATCACCAGATTACCTGTCAGCTGTTAAACAGCAGCACAGCAAAGAGCAGTCTTTCGGTCTCTACCTACGATGCTGTGTTTTGATCAAGAGGTTACTGTATACTGTATCTCAATTTTTAGGTGACAAGAGGCATTAGAAACAGTTAGGGTCAAAAAAATGTGCCGTCTAGGAATGAGGAGTATACCGAATAAACTATGGGTTGTGAACCTGCATTTTGACTATGACCTATTACATGAGGTCAGGTGTGGGATTTTCCACTTGTGGCATCATGCCGGCACTCAAAAAGTTTCAGATTTTGGACCATTTCAGATTTCCGAATTAGGGATACTCAACATGTATACAATATTGGATAAAAAATTATAAAACTACATTACAAAATATAGTATCTAACTCCAAAGTTGGCAATCACTACTAAGCTTATTTATGAAAAGGCATACTTATGCAGAGAAGTAAAGTCTATTATTTCCAGGGCTATGATGCAAAGGAAAGATATTCATCAATGGACATTCAACGAGGATTTGGTAGCACTTTAATAACTTGAAATGTTAGATATAAAGTAATTTTATGAGTGTTCTAGCATTTTTTTGTGGTGCAAATTTTGCACTTGGTTTTTGGACCTTTGTTCACATTAATAAATGTTACCTCTCATGAATAGTCAATTTCTTTTCTACATTGAAACAACAAAAACACATGGATATTAAATGAATTTCTAGAGTGTATCCCACATATTATTCTACATCGAGAAAAGGAAGTTCATACAGTGATCCCAGAAAGAATTCCATTGTTTATAATTGCTATATGAAATATCCCTAAAATTCAATAGTTTGTAATTATAAATCTTACATCCAAATAAAAATGTTTTAATTTTATTTTTAGTTTTTTTAACGGTATAGATTAAATGCAACCTTTTATTCATAACAGTTTATTTTTTATGTTTTACTTTCATAGTGAAATTCAATTCTTCAAGCATTCTTTTAATTCTCCATTTTAAAAAGGTTTTATAATCTGGGTTAGATAAATTCATTTTATATATAATTACTTAGTTCCTATAATGTTAGAGGCATATAAAAAATAATTAGAAACTTTACTATTTTTTAAAAATGTTAGTCTAGTTAAAAAAAAAACTTCAGTGAGTTTTGTTATTCAGTTCAAAAGAAGAAATCTTGTTAATGACATCCATGAGTTTATAAATTACAGTCAAAACACATTTGTGGTGATGACTTAATACTTGAAAAGATTCTGAACTATGTTAGCCTAGAAATTTTTTAGAGCAAAGCAGTCTTGCTGTCTGTGAATAATTGTGTAATTTCGGGTATAGGAGGAATATGATATGTCCTAGACTATCTGAGTCCATCCTGTCTTGACTCATCTCCACCAAAAAGAAAAAAAAAAAAAGAGTCAGGAAAAGATAGCAATGACTTCTCAAATCTTTCTTTCTACTCATAATTATTTCTTCTGCTAAGCTCATCTTTTAAAATAATAGTTTCTATATCCTATTTTTGTTTTAAATCATTTTAGCATTGTATACTGCATAGTTTTGCCCATCTAATTTTGACAAAAAAATTTTTGTTTGAGAGAAATCATTACAGGATTTACTCATACACAAATAATACTAATGATTTGTGTTTGAAAAGTACTTTGAATTAGTCAGAAAGCTCAAATATCATTATCCTTTAAAGAATAATGGGGACAAAGGCAAGAGATGTCCTTATCCAGGATTATAATTAAATTAAATTTTGTTGATGGACAGGAACAGGAGATAATATAAAACATAAAAACAGAGATAGTTTGGGTGAAGTTTGTGCTGCATTTAGATTAGAAATAATATTTAGGTAATAAAACATCTTACCAACATTAAAATAGACAAAAAAACTTCAGTTTTAGTATTGTTAAACATGTTAAGGTCTAACAGTTAGTATGGCTGTCTTTTAATTTTTTTTAACTTTGTTAAAGCACAATTCACGTGCCATAGAGTTAACCATGTTAAGTGTACAGTTAAATGACCTTTAGTATATTCACAGAGTTGTGCACCAACCCCACAATCTAACTTTAGATTTTTATCACTCTAAAAGGGAAGCTCTACGTGCCTTAGGAGTCATTCTACATTCACACTCTCCTTTACCTTCCCCCTTTACCTTCCTTTTTTTTTTGAGTTGGAGTCTCACTCTGTCGCCCAGACTGGAATGCAGTGGCCGCTCCCCGCCACTGTAGCCTCGACCTGCTGGGCTCTGGTGATCCTTCCGCCTCAGCCTTCCAAGTAACTGGAACTACAGGCGCGCGCTACCACGCCCAACTAATTTTTGATTTATTGTAGAGATGAGGTCTCGCCAAGTTGCCCAGGCGGGTCTCGAACCCGCGGGCTCAGGCGATCCACTCACCTCAGCCTCCCCAAGCGAGGTATTACAGGATGAGCCACCGAGCCCAGCTCCCCTTTGCCTTCTTTGCCACCCAAACCCTTGGTAATAACTGATCTATGTTTTATCTTTTTTATTTTTTTTTAAAAATTTAATATTTCCCATAAAGGGAATCATACAATGTATATTTTTTGTGACTGTCTTCCACTACTTAGCATAATGCTTTCAAGGTTCCTCTATATTATAGCATGTATAAGTACTTTATTTTTGTTATACTACATATTGTTTATCTATTCATCTATGGAGGTACATGTAGTTACCTCTACTTTTTGGTTAATATGAACAATGTAGCTTTGAACATTCATGTACAAGTTTTGCATGGTCATGTGCATCCATTTCTGTTGGGCCTATAACTAGGAATGGACTTGCTGAGTCTTAGGGTAACTCTATAGTCAGCATTTTGATGACTGAAAAATGTTTTCCAAAGCAGCACCATTTTTTGTTATTACCAAAAAATATGTGAAGGTTTCAATTTCTCCCCAGTCTTAAAAACAATTGTTATTGTTTTTCCTTTTTTTTTCTTTTTAGCGTGTGTGAAATGGTCTCCCATTGTAGTTTTGATTTTTATTTCATAATAACTAATGATGTTAAACATTCTTTCTTGTATTTATTGATCATCTGCATACCTTGGTTAGAAAAAAATTAAATTTTTTTCTTTTTTTAGTTGGAGTCTCACTCTGTCGCTCAGACTGGAGTGCAGTGGCTGCTCCCGGCCACCGCAGCCTCACCTGCTGGGCTCTGGCGATCCTTCCGTCTCAGCCTTCCGAGTAGCCGGAATTACAGGCATGCGCTACCACGCCCGGCTGATTTTTTGATTTATTGTAGAGATGAGGTCTCGCTGCCCAGGCGGGTCTCGAACCCGCGGGCTCAGGCCATCCACTCACCTCAGTCTCCCAAAGGCGCAGGATTACAGGCTGAGCCACCGAGCCCGGCAAAATTTTTTGCCCATTTTAATTGGGTTATTTGTCTTCTATTGTGGAGTTGAAAGTGTTCTTTACATCTTCCCGATGCTAGTTTATTATCAAATAAATGATTGACAAACATTTGATCACATTCTGCAGGTTGTGTTTCACTTTCTTGATTGTTTTATTTGCTAGATAAATGTTTTTAATTTTAATAAAGTCTAGCTTGACTGAAAGTTCAGAAATTAGAGTCCTTTCACTTTACATTTGAATAATCTTTTCTAATAAGCAAACTAAAAATTTTAAGAACTTTATCTCAGTATCCATTTGTAGGAAGTTAATTACAAACAGTAGGCATTTGCAGACACTTTTCAAATGGCACCATCATAAATAATGTTTTTTTTCATAAGATTAGAGTTCAGAGTGCAGTAAATTCCAGAAAAATAAATTTCTAAAAATGCACATAATTATGCATACAAGATTTGCATATGATATGAGACCCCCTGATAAGAATTTTTAGAATAGAAGATGGGATTCTGGCTGCATGTAAGCTGTTTCTGCCAGAACTCATCTTTCTCTTCTTCATAGAAAATGAAAGAATTCAATTCTGTAAAGCTTCAGGATTATTAAATAGATGTATTTCTGCTAAATTGTTTTAAAAAAGCAATTTATGCAGTGAAAATTCACCTACTTTTGCCATGGGCCCCTGGGTTTATTATTGTACATGTTGTCTTAATTTCTTTTGCTTATCTGGAACTCCTGTATCATTACATCAATGCCAAATGTGTGAGATCCTTCATTGAAAGAATGTTTGGCAACATGAGTTTTAACTCAGGTAATACTTTTATGTCATTGCATTGTGCTGTTCCTCTTAGATAAAATACTTAAACAAATGTCAAATAGATAAAAATCCACAAATTTGGGGAACATTAGATCAACAGAGGAGAGTGACAAAAGTAAAGACCTTTGAAATCACAATTTACTTTGGCAATAATTGCAAAATGTTGATGAAGATGATGAGCTGAAACAATCGTTGACATAAAAGTGAAAACTATCAATCAAATATTAGTGAATGAGCAAGTTATTTATCGAGTTCTTAACTATGTTGTCATTGTTCTCATAAGTAACTTTCTTTGATGAAAGACAAATGGAATCTTATAGCTCTCTGAAATGTACAGACAAATTCAAATTTCTAAACACAATAAAAATATAAATCTGCTTGTCATTAGGACTTTTTATTTATTTATTTATTTATCGGAGTTGGAGTCTCACTCTGTCGCCCAGACTGGAGTACAGTGGCCGCTCCCAGCCAACGCAGCCTCAACCTGCTCAGCTCCGGCGATCCTTCCGCCTCAGCCTTCCGAGTAGCCGGAATTACAGGTGCGCGCACCACGCCCGGCTAATTTTTAATTTATTGTAGAGATGAGGACTCACCAAGTTGCCCAGGCGGGTCTCGAACCCTCGGGCTCAGACAATTCACTCACCTCAGCCTCCCAAGGCAAGGGATTACAGGCTGAGCCACCGAGCCCAGCAAGACTTTTTATTATAAATATAGATATTTTTCATTTTTCATTTTTTAAATTTTAATTTATTTGATCTTATTCTGGGACCATACTTGAATGGGTAATTGAGCAGCACACAGGCAGAAGATAATAGACTCAACGATGGCAGGAACTTTAGAACTCTCTCTCTCTCTCTCTCTCTCTCTCTCTCACACACACACACACACACACACACACACACACACACACAAATATAAAGCCCTTTGAAAATTTTTTACTTTATAATTTCTAAACTGTTACTTTTGAAGGAAGTATTTAAGTGAGCATAATCAATTTCATAGTCTAACTTGCTTTTAGTAGACTAACAGACTTTTTAATAGACTAAGAATAACAAAGTGAGAAGGAAAAAATGACAGCTGATTTTCTCATTATTCTCAGAATAGTCTTCTTTAATGTTAAATTTTAAAAAGCCATGCTTTTCTATCTCATTTACATTTCGTGCCTTCATTAAGAACTTTATTATCATTAGGATTTAGCTCTGTGCTTACAAATGGGCATTGTTGACATGAACTGATATATAAGAAAAATGTGTTTTCCAAATTCCATACAGAGGTCAAGTGAAAAAGTGTCCTATATTTCAGTCACTATATGATACTGATTACACACTTTAGAGATTATTATCGGTAACATCAGTCCAATGATTTGGATGTGATAAATAATAACACTCAAGGAAAGAAAGTGAATATGTATGCATTTAAATGTCTGAAGGGTATACTATTAATAATGTCACTTTGCAGTAAATATACATAAATGCAGATTTATTGTGAATATACATTTGTAATTCTATGTATGCACATACATAAAATTATATGTTGAATAGTCTAATTACAAATATAGCAAAGACAACAAATTTAGTGTCTATATTATAATTCCAAGGCTCATTTAGGTTAATGTTATTGAACATCAATTAGATATTATCTCTATTTTTATAGTTATGAAAACAAAAGCTCAGGTAGGTTAAAGTATTTACTATTATTGAGCTCATACAGATAAATTTAAAATTAAAATTTACATCAATCTGATTCTAGAGTTTATATATATTTTATTATACTATATGTTCCATCTATAAGCATGTAAAATTCGAACTTCTTGGAATTAAATTCTGATGAAAATAAATGAGCTGTTGCAGCCGGAAATAATTTTCCACATATAGGCAGTCAAATCCTAAACAAATATCTGACATTTATTTTCAGTACTTTGTCTTATACAGCTCTGATGTGGCAATGTATTCTTAGAAGAGTAGAAAAGTTCATTAATATTCTACACCAAACTGGGATCAAAATTAACATGAAAAAATCCAGATTTAAAAAAAAAAAGAAAAACTCAGGTTTTTTGATTACTCCAAACTCCTCATTTCAGCATAATAGGAGTTCTGCAACAATATTTATGGCATATTACTAGTACATTTTTGGTGTAAAAATATATTTTAAACAGGAATTATACATTTTGCTTCCACTGATGGCATAGTAGCATTTATTGGACTAATAAATAATAAATTTTCAATTTGGACAATATTTAACCAGTGAATGTTTGAAGTCAGGAAGACACAAGATGAACAGCAATGAAAAGGAAATAACTTTAAGGGAGACCCACATTTATCTGGCCTTTCTCCTAAAGATATGCCCATCCCTTACAAGGGTGAGAGTGAATAGAGCTCAAGCAGAAAGTGGCAGTAGTCATGTGCTGAAGAATCCGGATTTGAAGTTTATCATGGCTGGAAACTCAGGAGTGATATCTCAGAAAAGTAAAAACCAGAGAGAAAAAACTCAAAAATTTACATACAGATTACCATTTTATAATGGCAATCTTTTAAACTGAATAAGCACACACACACAAAAATAAAAATAAAAGCAGTTGCTAAGAGGAAAAGGGCAGGACAGAAATTTTAGAAAATTACCTTTGCTGTAGAGATAGTTTGATGTGCAAGTACTGCCAAGTTAGTTATTTGACCAAAACCGTATGCTCTCTATTAAATTTCCAGAATTACTATGTCAGGGGATTAAGGATTATGTCCTTGACTAAGGGCTAACACATCGGACCAAGGACAAAGCCAAAATACACTGGCCTAACAAAGTGTCAGGAAAATGTCCAGCAATTTAATTGGTTAAGAGGAAAAAAGTCTCAATAGTCTTCACAGGAAGAAAATGAAATACAGAAATTCTAAAATGGATCATCTATAATATAAGGTATATAATTAAAAATTGCTGTTGTGAGAATGACATGTACTCAAAATTATTATTCAAGAAGTAATTGAGATTATCAAATAAATTATCAAGATAAATAGTAAAACATTTGATAGAAAAAAATCATCAGAAGACTAGGTAGGAATTAGCAAAGACTTTACAATAAGCAATATAAATATCTTAAGAATTTACATGTGAAAATGTAGAAAGTGAGTGAAAAGATAAGGAATTTCAGGAAAGATATAAAGGCTCTAAAACAAATCAAATGGAAATTCTAGAACTAAAAAATAAAATATCTGAAATAAAATATTTATTGAACAGGTTTAATGTATGTTTTGTAACTTTAGAAGATAGACATAGAAAACTTGAAAACAGGTCCATATAAAACATTCAGTATGAAGCACAAAAAACAATGATTGGACAAACTTCAGAATCTGAATGGCCTGTGGAATAATTTTGAGTGTGATAGTATAATTGGAGGTCCAGATAGAAAGAAGAGAAGGACTAAAGGAGGTATATTGACCTTTCTTTTTTCAAATTTGATAATATCAACTTCTATGTCCAAGAAGCTCAGAGGATATTACCAGGATAAACACACACACACACACACACACACACACACAAAATACATCTAATCACATCATACTCAAAACTGTTGACAACCCAAAATAAGAAGAACATATTTAAAACAACCAGAAATAAAAGACACATTCTAAGCTGGGGGAAAATAATGAAAAGAAGGCTGTCTTCTCAGAAATAACAAAGACCACAGACAACAGAATAACATTGTCTAAAATGTTGAAAGAAAAATAATCAACCTTTAAATTTGTAGCCAGTAAAAATGTTGAGTAAGTTTACTGCAAGCAAACATGCAATATAAGAAATATTGTACTAGAAAAAGTTATTTAGACTGATGGAGAATTGTACCAGATGGAAACTGAGAAGCCCATGAAGGAAAGAGTAGCATCAAAAATTTTAAATATGTGGGTATATATAAAAAAGTATATTTTCTTTTAAAAAGTATTTTCATTAAAATTCAATTAACTTTTAGTAGCAAAAATAGTAATGCATTTTCAGAGTTGTAACATATGTAGAAAGAAAACATATGAAAACAACTCACAAAGGATAGAGTAAACAGACCTGTAGGATAATGTTATGTATTGCATAACAATTAACAAAACTCTAATTCTAGCTAAGCAGTGATATATTAACATATCTAAATCATTAAGAAAAAATATAACAAAAAAGCATAACTAAATACATAAAGATGTAATAGGAAAGAAAGAAAAAGACAACAAACAACAGGACAAAAAAAACAAAAACAAAAAACAACCAAGTAGCATAATGGTAGTCTTTACATGCAATCTCACACTAATAGCTATATTATTAAATGTGAATAAGTGAAACAATTTAACCAAAAACAGATTGTGTCAGACTGGATACAAAGTCTGTCCAATTATATACCTTCTACAGAGAGACTCATGTTAAACATAAAAATAAATCTAGACTACAAATGGGAAACCATGTACAATACCAAAATCTTATTGAGGTAAAACATGAAACTACAAATTGCTATCATTTTCTTTACATGGATGTAAAGAATAAGCAAAGTAAGTATGCAGACAAAAATCAGAACAATTGTTGTCTCTGTTAGGAATGGGGGACTTACAGGAAAACAACAACTTCTTGGGTGACATAAATGCTGTATACACTGAGAGGTGTCTTGACTACAGATAAACACATTTGTCAAAATTCACAGAACTTAACAGTTAGGATCTGTGCATGTTCTTGCAGATGAATATGCTTCATTTAATAAACGATGAGAGTATTAAAAAAGAATTCTGGGCAACCTTCTTTTGGGAACCCTCCTGCTGGAGGAGCTTTTCTATCTTCTCAATAAACTCCTACTTTATCACACACACACACACACACACACACACAGACACACAGACACACACACACACACACACAGACACACACACACACACACACACACACACACACACACACACAAGAATTCTATGAAACAAATGCAATAAAAAGAGCAGTAATAGTAAAACAATCCACAATGAATTTACACATTTCTTGAAAGCTGAAATAGAAATATATGAGGCAATCATTAAAGGACGTAAATTAAAGAAAACTAGGCATGACTCAAGAATCAGAGAATTGTCTGTTGTACACTAATTTTGTAAAGTAAATATGTTAGATGAAACTACAAGGAATTCATAAAAGAAAATCTATTAGGAAAAATGAAAATGAGAAAAAAATAAAAATAAATTTCTATTACAAGTTATGTGAAAAGATGTTTCAATTGAATTCACACAAAGTACCTATTAGTTATATTTAGTTGTTCAGAACTGTGGAAAGCAAAGACTATAATATATCAAAAATTGATATCACCTATCTCTCAGTTTCAAAATTGTTTTAAAATAATGTGTAAGTAGCTGGGTGCAGTGGTTCAAGCCTGTAATCCCAGCACTTTGTGAGGGTGAGGCAAAAAGATTATCTGAGCCCGCAGGTTCAAGACCAGCCTGGGTCAGGTGGTGGGATCTTGTCTCTACAATACAAAAAATTAGCCAGGCATGGTAGTGCGGCTGTAGTTCCTGCTACTTGCAAGACTGAGTTGGAAGGATTGCCTGAGCCCACAGGACGTTGTGGGGGTGGCCGTGAGGGTGCCACTGCACTCCAGCCTGGGTGATGGAGTGAGACTCCAACACACACACACACACACACACACACACACACACACACACACACACTTTAAAAAAGGCTGGACATGGTGGCTCACGTCTATACTTTCAGCACTTTGGGAGACAGGTGAGAGGATTGCCTGAGCCCAGAGGTTCGAGACCAGTCTGGACAACTTGGCAAGACCTCATTTCTACAATAAATAAATAATAATAATAATAATTATGTAAGTAGTTATTGTAATTGGATATGGTCATTATAAATTTCTATAATAACTATAAATAAATAATATAATAATAATATAATATAATTATAAATAATATAATAAATAAAATAAGATAAAATTTTATTAAATACTAATTATTTATAAGTAGCCTTAATATTTCTGTAATAATACATAATAGTAAGATGCTATTAGTTTTTATATTTCTTATTTTAATAACTTCAAAGTATAGAAGTTATACAAGTTCTTGAGAGACCATTTAAAAGTATCAGAAATACAAATATAATTTAATAAATCATCTTTCATCACATCTTTCCAAAAGAGTTATAATGAAGATTTTGCTCATTTCTTGACTTCTAAAAAATATACATTCAAAAAATTCATGTCTTGCAGAATTGGACTTATACTTTTAAATCCTGGTGCGTCAGTAAATGAAAAACCATAATATTTTGTATAGGAGAGTCACTACTTTTTTCTCATCCCACATGATCTCATGGGTAAAATCCCATCCCTTTGGCCTCAAGAGTTGACACTTGATTAAACCAGCAAGTTGAAAATTTCTCTAGGATATTCTCTAGAGAATATTTGAAACTTCCCTAGGATATGACTCCAGGGAAGATAATTCTTGCCTTGATATTTGCTAAGTAAGCTGATATAATGTTGGAGTTTCTGTAGGCATTCCTAGACACATGGAGAAAAATGCAGTTGGCCAACATTCAAAGCAAAAAGACTGAAAGGACAAAGGAAAAAAAGCATCTTGATAATATTTAATGAGTTCAGAATCCACCCATATCTCTTTTAGTTCTGTAAACCCTTCAATCTCATTTTGTTGTTGTTGTTTAATTAATCATATTTGAATTGGGTTCCTATCATTTGCTACTAGAAGATTCCTGCCTACCACGATGTCATTGAAAAGAATCAAGAGACTTGAGTTCAAAGTCAGTCTATGCATACCTCCCAGGAGTGCAACTATGGACAATTCCATTAAACTTGCTAGTTTTCTTTTTCCTTCCATTCAGGGGATTAATTTGAGAATTAATTTATTCTTAGCATGGTGCAGGGAAGATAGTAAATACTCAATAAATGTTTATTTAACTAACCGTATCATACCAGTATTTTACCATTATTTCAGGTCATGAAACAATATTTTAAAAGTTAACTAGAACATAATTTAAACAAGTGTTGTACTTCATGATAATAGGTACGCATGATTTTAGGTGCTACATGTTACTGCCCCTTATTTTAAGTCTTCCTCTCTGCTTACCATACAAATATCCTAGGAATCTTGAAATCTGACATTCCAAATATGAAGAGATACTGCTGTCCTCTACCTTTATGTACCCATGTATACCTGTGTCTCTATGAGATGTGGCAGAACTATACATACAAGAAGAAAACCTATTAGCATTTTAATTAAATTACTCCAGTCTATAACCAGGAATTTTTTTATTGATGTCAAAACACAGTGATTTCATTTTCTTTGATAATTTGATATTGTGTAAATATCTAAAATACCTTAGAAAATAGATACAGTACTGTGTCAAGCAAGGCAATAAACAAATGTGTCATTAGCAATTTTCATGAAGTTATAAAACCCAGTTCATTGTCTGTAAAAGGGAATGCAATAATGACCAATAATGATTTTAAAGCTTTATTTTAAAAATTATACCATGTTTCTAAAACTACATTGTCTTAATTACTTAATGCATTAAAATTGGTAGTCGACTTTTAAAAATTCACAGACATATGTCACATTTGTACAAAAATATAAACACTATCATTAATCACAATTCCAATTTTTGCAGTTTTATCTATTATCTGGTTTGAATTTATTACTTTTGGTAGTTTTGATATAACTTGGTATTATATCTTTAGTATAAATCACAAGACTTTAATTTTAGACATATCTGTCAAATGCAAAGTCATTATATGAGCCACTAGGCACTAATGATGCTATATTATTAGTAGTAAGTATGTTTTTTAAGCATTCAGCTAAATATGAAGCTATTTTTTGACATGCTGAATGGAGGTAGTGAGAATTCCATACGGAAATTAACAAAAAAAATTAGTATTCTTGTTGAACTGTATTCTGAGGCTATAACAAAACTCACTGTATTTTGGGATATGGAAAAATTATACTTCACTGATGTCAAAATAAAATCTCATAGGTCAAGACTACTAGAATTAGATATACTGGGCAGCAACCAGGATCAATATAATGATCAATGAGAGGAAAGAATACCCAATGACTATTTTCAACATGAGATTGGATGCAATTTTGTCTCGCCTTTTGAGAATTCTGACAAAAATATTTTATGAAAAAACATGTTGAAAAATACAGCCAGCCCTCTAAGTTGTCCTAAAATAAAGAAATAGTTGTGGTATTATTTTGTAATGGTAAAACATTAGTTTCAAGACTAATTTCTGAGGGTCATTGTTAGTTTTCTTTGCTTGTTCATTTGTTTTTCAATAGAAACTAGCATTTAATGAGTAGTCTTTATGTGTGAACTTCTTCAAGAACATGTACAAGTATGTTTAGCAGATTATCACATTCAACTCACAAAGATATGGGATTCCTATTATTATCCATATTTTGCAAATAGAGAAGCTTTCAGACATCAAGAAGTGTGCCCAAATTCAGATAACTGGTAATGGCAGAGACATGGCAAATGCATCTAACTTTGCTGTAAATTTTAATTACAGAAACTACTGCTGTTTCTCCAGGAGTGTATACGCATGTGTGTTTATTTAAAAGTTATCTTTTAGATTTTTCAAAAATATATTGCAAGTTGTTTTAAGAAATTCCCCGATTAAGCATCATTTTCATCTCTGATACGTGTATAGAAATCTGGGTCTCCAGTCAACACTGTTATCTTGCAGCATTCCTTTTAACCTTATATTCTTAGGTATACTTGATTTTCAGTTTCCATTGTCTTTATTTAATATATGTTAAAAATTAATAGTAAATGAATTATTTACAGTTCATATGCAGATATAGCTTCACTCCTATTTGATTATCAAACTTCTTAATCTAAATTTTTAATTCTGGTTATTATAGAAGCATTTCACCATTTTAATGAAGCCATTTTAATAACTAAACTATGCTAATTTTTTTTTTTTTCAGTGTTGGAGTCTCACTTGGTCACCCAGACTGGAGTGCAGTGGCGCAATCACGGTTCACTGCAGCCTCGAGCTCCTGGGTTCAAGTAATCCTCCTTTCTCATCCTCTTGAGTAGCTGAGACTACAAGCACATGCCACCACATCTGGCTAATTTATTTTTTATTTTTGTAGAGACAGGGTCTGTTTATGTTGTCTAGGCTAGTCTCGAAGCAATCCTCTGCCTCAGACTGCCAAAGTACTGGAATGCATGAGCCATCAAGCTTAGAAATGCTAATAATTAATACCAGTTTGAAAATGATATTGGATAATCAGTTTGAATTGTTGAACTTTTCCGAAACCTAGTTTAAGTAATAAGTATGATGTAGTGCTGAATTTTGTGAATTTCTGAATCAGGCAGACTAAAACAAGAAATAGGGATGACTTTCTGTACATGATTTAATTTTTTTTTTTTTTTTTTTGAGTTGGAGTCTCACTCGGTCGCCCAGACTGGATGCAGTGGCCGCTTCCGGCCACCGCAGCCTCGCCTGCTGGTCTCCGGCGATCCCTCCGCCTCAGCCTTCCGAACTGAGCCGGGACTACAGGCGCGCGGTACTACCCCAGCTGATTTTTTGATTTATTGTAGAGATGAGGTCTCGCTGCCCAGGCGGGTCTCAAACCCGCGGGCTCAGGCAATCCACTCACCTCAGCCTCCCAAAGGCGCAGGATTGCAGGCTGAGCCACCGAGCCCGGCGATTTACTATTTTTGACTCTCAGATCTTTCGTCTGTGAGTGGCACAATCATACCTTTTGTGAGGATGAATCAGATAGCATAAGATTGGCAGAACCTTCTTGCTTTTCAACTAATATTAATGTCTCAGCTTTCCTAAGTAGTAATAAAATACCCAGATTTACCAGCCACATGGGCACCAAGTCACAGCCTCCCTTGCAGTTGCATGTGACCATGCTGCTATATTCTATTCACTGGAATATCTATAGTTGTGAAGTATAAAGTTTCAGGTCTTGTCCGAATAGAAGGTAGAGTGTCCTCCCATTTCTTTGCTTTTAGGGAATGTAGATCTTAGATCACAAAACAGAACTCTGGATTGGTAACAGAAGCAACATAATAGTAATTTGGTTCCTTGCCTCTATGGAGACACCGTATTCACACAGAGTGTTATGTAAGTCAAGGTTTCCCAAACTTTAATATGTATATAAGTTACCTGAGTATATTGTGGAAATTCAGATTTTGATTCAGAAATTTTTGGTGGAAACTGAGATAATTCATTTCCAACAAGCTTCCCGATAATGCTTATGTTGCTGATCCAAGGAGCACATTTGGAATGTTAATAATGTAAAACATTTACTCATAGGCTGTTATATGTAAGAGAGAGAAACATTGAACTTTCCTAAATCATTGTTATGTTGATCTCGGTTGTCATGGATAATTTGAACACTGTTGTATTATGTGTATTTCTTAGTGTAGTACCATCCAGAGACAGAGTTTACAATGAATCAGTAATATTACCTGTATTAGCACTGTTGAATTATTAGAATTATTGAGAAAAAGAAATTTCAGTTTTAAAGCTTGTAAAATTCTCTGTCAAACAACTTAACGACCCTTTTCCAATCAGACGATGTTCTCTCTCTCTACAGATGTGCACATATACACATTCACACACATGTGTAAACATATTAAAATATTAGATATGCATATGTGTGTATGTTGCTTAAGATTGATATGTTAAATAGTATCCTCAACAACTAGTCCTACCTAATATTTACAAGGCAACCTGTAATCACATTTATTTCTGCCTAAGTGATGTGTGAACCACAATCAGGAATTGAGAAATTCCTCAGAGATCAGATCGGAAGCATAGCCATTACAAATTGCCCATGCATTGAAATATAACCTTTCATCCCAATGGAAAACTCAATGAATTAGTATTCTGTATTATTGGATCAGAATTTAAATGCATAATTTAGCCATGGCTATAATGCAATTTAGATTGTAAATTATAAGATATCATGCACCTCAATTATACTATAAAATAATGGATGGGAAGAATAGAGAAAATTATTGTATCAGTAATTTTAAAAGATGTAATTTGATATAATCAGGAAAAAGGAAGTACTTTAAGGCAAATTTTGTCTATACTACTATAAAAAATTAAACATTGTTTTTTGAGTAAAATTACTCTCTATAGGTCCAGAAATGTACCATAATTATTCAAAGAACTACACATTCTCTAAATGTATAATTAAGATGCCATACGTTTCAGTGACTATTACTAAGCTGTTGAGAGATAAAGAAACAGTTTAGGTATCATCTATATCATCTATGTGGTAAACATGTATTGAAGCTTCTATTCCCTGTTATTTAAAACAGCCATTTGAATTATTAAACTTAACTTATATCATCAGTGGACACAAGGTTACACAGCTGAGAAGACCAGCTATATAGTTGCTTAGTGAGACATAATAGGTAAATCCTTATATTTGGCAATGCTAAATGAAAGAAGACTACCCTAAAAATAATGAAATATAATTATTTGCATAAGGGTTAATGGCCTTTATTCAAGTATTACTTTGCCAACATTAAATAACTAATGAAAATTTATGAAGCCGGGCTTGGTGGCTCAGCTTGTAATCCCACACTTTGGGAAACTGAGGTGAGTGGATTGCGTGAGCTCGCGGGTTCGAGACCCGCCCCGGCAACATGGCGAAACCTCATCTCTACAATAAATAAAAAAATTAGCCAGGCATGGTAGTGCGCACCTGTAGTTCCAGCTACTTGGAAGGCTGAGGTGGAAGGATCGTCGGAGCCCAGCAGGTCGAGGCTGCGGTGGCCGGGAGCGACCACTGCACTCCAGTCTGGGAGACGGAGTGAGACTAACTCAAAAAAAAAAAAAAATTTATGTTAAAAACATGGTTGCAATGTTATAATTTTAGTCTAAATCACTTTAATTCTGATCTTCATTGTCTCTCTCTTTTTTCTGCCTCTTGTTTTTAATCTAACTTTTGCCACATTATTGTAGAAAACTGTACATTCATAGGTCAAAAATATTTCTCATTGGCAAATCAAATGAAAAACATCTAGTTCCATTCTCCATAGCATACTCTTTTCAAAATCTCCTTCTTTGGGCAACCTCTTTGGGTCCCCTCCCACTGTGGAAGCTTTTCTGTCCTCTTAATAAATCCTGCATTCTAAAAAAAAAATATATATATATAAATCTTCTCTTTGAGCTGCTGTTCTACTTTACTTCCCCAACCATTCCAGCAATTCTCCTCCCTTCACTCATCTTCCTCTTTGTATCCCTTAAATACAGCTGGTTGCCTTTCCCATTCTCCTTTTTTCTCTCCTGACTTCAGTCTTTCTCACACTTGCTTGATTCACTGACGCCTTTGAGAATCCAATGAATTATGGCTATTCTAACTCCAGAGGGAAAATACATCAACTTTTAAGAGTGATTTCAGGAGATTCACAGATACCACAGAAGTCAAATGTAGGCCATCCCTGATTAAGATACTCTGCTCTATAAGCTTTTTCACAAACTGGTGTGGTTTTTTGAATATGTACTTGCTAAAAATTTCCACGGCACTTTTTTTTTTTTTTAGCTCAATTCAATAGCTTCTACAATAGTTCTTACATTTTTTTAGACTGCTCCTTTGGAAAGTCAGGCTGATACTTCAAACTCATTATATGCCTGTAAATTAATCTGTTATAGTCTTTCATCAAAAAATTGCCCTCTATCTTGATTAGTGGCCCCATATCCAATGAGAAATAGCCCCATCCTTGACATGTCCCTCTTTTTAACTCCATATTATAGACTAAGCCACTCATTGTATTTTTTGTTCTTTGTTTCTCTAAAATATTTTTACTTTTGGTTTCTGGCTGTCATCATCATGACAGCATCTGATCAGAATTTTTACATCTTATGTATATTACAATAACACCTGGTCTTTTCTCATGGCAGCCTTTTTCCTTGGAGCCATTGGATTTGATCATTTCTACTTGTTTGACAAACTTCATTGGTTCCCTATTGTCGTCAGAATAAATTAGAAAAAGAAAGAAAGGGAGGGAGGGAGGAAGGGAAAGAAGGAGACAGGTGGGGAGGAAGAGAGAGACAAGGGGAGAGAGAAGAATGGGGGGAGAGAGAGAGAGAGAGAGCCATTTCGAATTCCTTTATTTTTTGCCCTCTTCTCTTAATGGAAGTGGCAGGTGCATCCTTCTTCCATTGTAGGTAGAGGTAATCATATGATTCCTTTTGGGACAAAGAAACCACTGCGAATCTTTTGGACAAGAATTCCCTTTTGATAAAGAGAAAAAGGTATGTAGAAGATCCACTTTTACTCCTTTAACTGACTTTCTGCTTTGGTCAATATAAGACTAAAGAACACAATTTTTTGAACTACAGGAGCAGCCATTTGACCACAAGGTGGTTTGGGGTTTATCAAACCCAAAGACAAAAATCAACATCCTTTCATGTCGGAGAGGAAGGATGGGAAGCTCTTGAATTCTTGATGACAACTATAAATCTCCAAACTGTTTGTATCCTGCGGGTTTAGCAAATAATTAATTTTCTTTTTAGGTTTAAATCAATGTTAGTAGGTTTCTTAACTTGTAGCATAAAACCATAATAAATAATACACTACTATTCCATTCACATCTATTTTAATTCTTGCTAATATGCCATATTTGCAAATAGAACTAAATATTGTTTCCTAGACATAATAAGCATTTTCAAAGTTACATATTTGATAGGACAATTCCCTGCTTGGGTCCTCACCCAACACTTATTTTTCTGAATGACTAGCTTTAATCTCCTCCTTTGATATCAGGTAAAATATTTCTTTCAAAACTGTTTCCTGAATTATATGACCCTTCTATGTTACCACGGTCCATTGAAAGGAAAAAAAATTGGGAAGAGGGGTCTTATACAATTGTATCTGTTTGCTTATCAACTACTTAGATTCTGTTTCTTTAAGGCTGAGGATTTTATTCATCTTTCCCAGTTTTCACAAGGGCCTACATTGAGAACACTGGAAGAGCTAGAGGAATACATGAATTCAAAATCTGACTTGTTCCTTTGGTTTTATTTTAGCTTTCCTCAAATGGTTTTTGTTTTTGCATTTTGTTTTCAAAAGGTGAACATTATTTCAAATAAGTTGTTAAGGATATTTTCTAAGATAATGCACTGTAAACTGAAATGAATACATAAATCTGTCATATCAATGTATCAATGAGTATATTTATGAGAAAATTTATTTTCTCTGAAATAATAGGAGCTCTTTGGGCTTTGGCTTTACATCAACAAGACCAGTTGCTGCATTCTTAAATTTGCTTCCCAGCCGGGCTGGGTGTCTCAGCCTGTAATCCCGTGCTTTGGGAGGCCAAGGTGAGTGGATTGCCTGAGCCCGCGGGTTCAAAACCCGCCTGGGCAACTTGGCGTGACCTCGTCTCTACAATAAATCAAAAATTAGCCAGGGGTGGTAGCGCGCGCCTGTAATTCCGGCTACTTGGAAGGCTGAGGCGGAAGGATGGCCGGAGCCCAGCAGGTTGAGGCTGCAGTGGCCGGGAGCAGCCACTGCACTCCAGTCTGGGCGACAGAGTGAAACTCCAACTCAAAAAGAAAAAAAAAAAAAAAGAAAGATTGCTTCCCTTCAAGCTCCAAGACAGGAGGACTAAGTAGGCAATTTTCCTATCTATTCCCATAACATACTATATTTCTTCTCTATTAGGACTTGTGTATTATCACTATAGTATTCCAACTATTTAGCTTGTCTCCTTCACTGGATTTTACTATCCTTGAGGGCAAGGACTTGGTTTTACTTACCCTTATTTCACCCAGACTTAGCACAAAGCCTGGCTCATATTTTTTCAAAATGAGAATTGTTTTCTTTTAAATTTACTCAAGTTATAATATGAAAATATTTTAACTTTACAAGTTTGAAGTGGATTCTAAATTTGAGATCAAATGTGCACATTTAATATTCCAGAGCTTCATGCACTGAATAGCTTTTGAAATAAAAGTCAATTTATATTTCTATTCCCAAGTTTTGCAACTAATTCAGAACAGACGCCTTTTAAGGTGGTAAGAGACAAGCATAGGACTGAGTTGGCACTGTTGTTATTCACCCAGGGAAGGGTAACTTAGACAAGACAGGACTTAACCTACCACTGGAGACTACACCCTACCTCTGCAAGACATTAAGCTCCTGCCAATTCCTATTTTCTCTTTTCAAAGATTGCAAACCTCATCTCCCCAGGGTTTACAATCCCTGACAGTCTGTAAACCAGCAGGTATAAATTCTGCTTCTAATTTGTAATTACTGGGTCCACATCCCAACTAGATAGATCAGGTATTATTGAAATTGTGTTTATTTAATTAGTGGACATGTTTCTCGCTAAATATAAGTAGTGCAGTTCGAAATACAATGTCATGAAGCTTTCCACTTGCTTTTTAGGTTATTTTTCTTTTTATCTTTTAGGACACTGCTCTATGATTCACTTGCTGTGTCTATATTCTACCTAAGCTTATTATTACTAACATTGATAATGTTTGATTTTATGCAGATTTTTCAAGAAAATTTGTTTCTGCTAGAAATAAAAACAAGAATAGCAGATTATAGAATGGAGGCTGACTGTTGGATCTTGAATTCTTATTCCTTTCCTGAGAACAGTTCCTATTATTAATGTATATTATTACTTCAAGTATGTCAAAAAAAGAGACAAACAGTCAGAGGCAGGAATTTCTCCCTAATTCACTCTGCCTAGCCAGCAAAATGTAACGCAAAATTATTCAGGGGAAAAATACAATTTTCTGTCATCTCTGTCATACACTGATAACAAAGCTACAGGCTAATATGTTTTGATATTTTTGTCACTCGTTTATCATGTGACCTTTCATGCTATCATTAATACAGCTGAGGGACAGAACAGATACACTGAAATAAGGGTGTGGAGAAGTCAGATTGCTTCTCTAACAACCAACGGTCAGTCACAGCAATTTATGCTTTTCTCCAGTATAGTCCTGACTGAAGAAGAGGAATTGTTATTAAAATTTGATATTACTGTCTAGGTTCTGCCACCTAGAATTTGCAACTTTTAGCAATGATGGGAATACTGGAGGGTTAATAAATTTCCCTTTGAATTATGATATTAATACAATATAACGTGCCTGTTCAGATATTCAGAGCATATATGTAAAAAAAATGTATCCTAGACATTTGAACATTGACTATTAGTCATACTCTTATTTAATAAATCCAGGGAGCACATTAAAATATTATTGTTGAAATTGTTCTGCATGTGTTTAGCAAAAACTGTTGATATTTTTAAAGTAGAGATAAACCAAAATAATTTGTGGTGCTGTGGATTGTGGAACAGACACCTGAAAGTTTAATATATCTTGTGTTTTCTTTGATGATAGATGATACCTGGTTTAAATTTGCATGCAGTCTAACACCATTTCTGACAATGCTCTGGTTTTTATGTTGCCCGGAGAGGCTGGACTGTTAAAATTCCAATATAAAACTAATTTATACTTGACATTAATGAGTTAAGAAATGTTTTATATAGTACATCAGGGCAGGGAAAGAACTTTACAGGGTTATACTAAAATCAAATTATGTCTGAATACTACCATTATGAACAAAAATGAAAAATTCTTCCCCAACCCTAGCTAAATGCTAGCACAAAACTCTATGTATTTAATGTTTATTAACCATTTTGCTTTCTTTTATATCACATGGAAATGTGGTAATATAAAGGCAAAGTATTAAAATGTTAAAGTATGCACATCTATTAAAGATCATGAAAAAGTATAGGCTTTTGCTATAAAATTATTAGCATTAACCTAATCTCACTTATTAAACAACAACAAAATATAATGATTTTCCTTGAACAGCATTTTTAAAAAATACAAATAAATCAGAAAATGACCTTTCTATAAGAAAAAAAAACCAGAAATAAGCAAGTAAGGGTGACAGTTTTATATACAAGAATTGTTAAGTAGGTCCCAGAGAGACTGTGAACATGTATAGTGAATTCTTAAATTTTATTATAGTATGTATGATGTAAGTTCCAGAGTGTTTTTTACATTGAAAAACAGCTTTTACTTGCTAATTGAATAAAACCCCTAACACGATTTTTTAAAATTAATTTTATTTTGAAATTTGACGTATTTTTATATTTATTTTAATATTATGGCAAAATGACACAAACTTTATACTTAAAATTGACTTTATAAGTAAAAATGATTTGTTTGTGCATTTTATTGGAAATACACTTTAGTTGTGTTTTGAACTCATCAGAAATATGCTATTAAATGTTTATTTTATTTCATAATGTTATTTAAACATACATGCAACTGTGAAGATATGCTCATATTATAAACAAATATAGAACATTTTAATAAAAATCAATGTGTTCATATTAATTAATAGACTTTCAGGAAAATACTAATTGTATAATTTCTGAAATTTATTTCATTGTATGATTTTAAAAAGCCTTGTTAGCAAATAAAACTCTATAATTATTATAAAAATTAAAGCATTTGATTTTCAGAAGATGGCACATAAATATCTTTTAATATAATGTTCAAGCCTCACTTTGTATCCTTTCATTATATTGTACTCAAGCAAGGATTTGCTAAGACGAACTTTCATATGACTTCTCTATCACAAAAAATAACTTTGGCATGGGAGAGGAACTCCAATTGAAGGGTCAGAGTGGATTCAGTATATGCCTGGTTCATCCTCTGAATCCCATGAACAGATTATTCACCAAAGTGAATTTTACAAAATTCCATTTTTCATTTATATCACAGGAGGGCGAATAGCTGGTTATAAGAAAAAAGTGGAATAGGTTGGGGAAAAGAAAATGAATAGGATGGTCTCTTCTCTCAGAAAGCAAATATTCTGTATATGAAGCAAAGACATCCAAAGAAATTTGTATTGGGTCATTTCAGAGGGGAGTTATAAATGGCTTAGCCTCTCAGTGCTGCAAACTTAATACATAAATGTTTGGCTAATTACCATTTAAGGTAGTTTACGGAAATAGATGGTCATTAGCATAGTTTAAAGACGTTTATTATTTTTTCATACACATTAACCTTACCAAATAGTGTATACTGATTTTGTTAGAGTTACATATTGCTGTATATACATATTTTATTTTCTGTTTATTGAGGTTTGAGAATTGATGGTAAAGTACAAAGCCAAAGAGAACAAGGATCCTAAGTTAACCTTCTACACACAGCTTCAGTGGAATATATGTTCTGCTTTCACTGTAACTGTAACATTATTATGAAGCTATGAAATTAAGGTGGGCTTTTTTTTTTTTTTTTCAATTCTGTGATAGTATGCTTAACAGAAAACAGTGATTTCAAGTCCGGTATTCCTGTTTGCATGTAAATAAAGCCCCAGCCACAAACAAAGCCAGCAATCTCACATACTTGCCTTCAGTGGTAAAGGATGGAAAGCCTGCCTGCTACCAATCAGCAAGTGGTTGCTATGGTTACAAGGTCAGGAAATATGCCTTTTCCCCAGTTGTCCAAGGCTTGCACATGTCACTTTTGAAACTATGAATTTTATATACAGGTCAGGAGATGCATACCAAAGAAATAAACAGTGAACTGGACCATAATGACAGCTAACGTTCAAATGTCCTTGGATTTTTTAAATATCTAGGCAAACACATTCTGTTACTTTGAATAGATCGGGTTTGTTTGTTTGTTTGTTGTAGATCTTTTTTGAACAATTTTTTTGTCTAATGAAATTTTGTTTTAGCTTCAAATTGTATCTCTGAATTGTAAGCAAATAATCAGTAAGTTGTTTCAGAAAAATGTTATCTTTTCCCATTCCTAAAACTATTTGAAATTACAGAATTGGAATATTATAAAAATATAATGCCATGGGACTTGTGAACATAGTATAAACATTACTCTCTGGAAAAATTGAAATTGGTATGTTTTTCTCTAAACACGATGGTGCTCAGGCTATTAATAAAGTGGAGTTTTCTTTTTCAAAAGATAAATGTTTCTGTGTTCACAGTGTCAAATTTGTAAGCTTATAAGATATATTATTTAAGAAAAATTGCAAATTAGAAAATTATGAAAAAATAATTTTGTTAGCAAATCAATAAAACATTTATTGGGTAAATTAGTTACAGTCCTTGTAAGGGATTTTGTGTTTTACAATATAGAAACC